>JAHXMQ010012341.1:12236454-12291592 GCA_020466415.1 Ammodramus savannarum pratensis | reverse complement strand
AGTGTATGATTAATTGTCCAAGCATCTTTGGAATGTCTGATGTGTCCTGAAACCTCAGTTTGATTTGTTGTTGCTGGTTCTTGCTCGTTAGGCTTGTGCACTAAGAGCCAGGAAACCAATGTGTGTGTCAAGTGCTCAGTGCAGTGTCATATTGTAAATATATCTCATCTCTGCAGAGAGCTGATGATATTGAAAGGATGATTGATGCCTCTAGCATACATAGAGAGAAGTTTGAAATTGTAAGAGTTGTCTTTACAAAACTTCATCTGTTAGCAGGGCTTTTTGTTTGGTTTTTCTAAATGGGCACAGCTCATGGGAAATTAAAAAGATTAGTAAAGTTCCTCAAGAGAGCAAAGCACATCTGCATAGCAAATACTTTAATCATTACAGTGACCCCCTTCTATTGCAGGGCACTGAAGCTCAAATCCCTTCTCACAAACCTTAGATCCAGGATGCTCATTTGGGCCTTGTTCTACCTTTTGTAACTTCTGTCATTGTTCCAGCTGGGAGCTTCTGAGGTTGAAGGAAATCTCTAAAAGTTTCACAAAAATCACTCTTGTTTTCTGCTTAGCCTAATATCAAGGACTGTTTGGGTTGACTGATGTGCATGTAAAACTCACATATGTGTTGAAATAAATTTCCTCAGTAAACAAGATCCTGGGAAGGATTAATACTAAAAAATGGATAGTCTCTCTGATAGCTATCTTCCCTGCATGCTTCAATCTGAGATATTTGATTTCTACTGGATGTAATGTAATTAATTTTCATGTGTTCTATTGCTTTCTGTTACCAGTCTTACAACACATATGACAGTGTAGCACAAGCCTTGTGGAACAATATTGGAAATGACAGTGGAATGCAGGACATACTCTTTAATAAGTTTTAAAATACATTTATCAAAACCCATTCAGAAAATCATCCCAATTTATACCCTGATTATTGCTAAATCTCATGGAACAGCCATTTGAGAGAGAAATTTAACATGATTTGTATCAGTTTGCCTCCCTGTTGCAGAAGTATTAATAAGCATCTTTTAGACAAACCAATGTTAAAGTAATACATTAAAAGAAACCAAATCCATTTATGGTAATATTCACTCAAAAATTAATAGAAAAGTATTAAAATTTCACAGCAGACTTTGTTCATCAACAAGTGGAAATTAATTTTCTGGGTGTAATGATCTAGACTATCATGGATTGCAACTTTAAATATGGTTTTCATCATGTGCAAAATTTGCTGTCCACCCTTAATAAAGTGTTGACCTGATGAATGGTTTGGGCACTACAGTTCCTCACTCAGGTGCTCAACCTATAGCAGGATTTCCAGAAGGAAGAGTCCTGTCTGTTTATCCGCCATTTCAGTCCTCACAGAAGGGTGAGGTAATATATCAAAATGGTTCTCAGATTAGGTACATTGTATACTGCTATATCTTGTGTACATCTTGTGGGGATTTTAGAAGGCCTTAGGGTTTTGTCTTGAAGTTTCTTCTATGTGTTTTTCTTGTGTATGTGAGGTTTGTTATTTTTTTCTGTTGTTTTTATTAATTTTATTTTTCTTGTCATTGGTTCATGTAGGTTTAATCATGGCATTATGAAAAAATTATGAGACAGGGATTTGGTGAGTAGTAAGACACTCCCTTGGGTCACTTTGTGGATCAGAGGTAACATAGTACAAATAAAGGCTGGCTTCCTACAAACAAGATAAGTAGAAAAAAATTTGAGTCTCTTCTGGTTGGATTAATTATATGCTGTGGATTCAAAGTGATGGAGTTTACACAGCTGGATAAGAAGATAAATGCTAGCCTGCAATTAAAATGATTGAAAAAACTGGGCAGCTACTATCCCTTTGATAAGACTGCTTATAATCTTTTGGTCTTTGAAAAAAAAAAAATCCAAGTTTTTGGTTAATAGAGCTCTGGTTCTATTCTGGTTTGCCTTATGATGATTTTTTCCTTGTTAGGGCTGCAGCAGTTCCCATAGTTTGGTTTTACTGTTTGTGCCTGAGGGTACCCCAAGGCCCTGGCAGCCTCTCCCATTGCAGATCAGAATCTGAGGAGGACTTGCCCACCAGTCCTGGATTTAATTTCAAATACTGTTACATTTGTGTTGGACTATTGACTTTAGACAGAACCTGGCAAAGCATACACCTACTTTGTGGGGGGAAAATCCAACCCAAACACAGCCATGAAATCCGTATGTGTCAGAGCATAAAGCCTGCTTAGGTGTTGCTGGGCCACATCTTGGAGCAGGAGACGCAAAAGCCTCTGATCAATCTTGTCTTGCAGCTTGGGATATTTTAGTGTGAATTATGTCCTATTTGTGCCTTGTTTGAGTGGCACGGGGGAGCCAGCTCAGGGCAGAACCTGCTGCTGCTGTGCTGGCAGTGCCTGGGCAGGAAAGGCCGTGAGGGTGGCTCTAACCAGGCCATCACCTCCTCTGCAACTCCTGAGGCCCCCAAAACCCACAGGAAATATTGATTGCTGCCTTGAGTTCAAGGCAACATTGATGAGGGACTTTTCTCATTTCAGTGAGACTTCCAAGCTGTAGGTCTTCATTTGCTATATGTGTCTACATGCACCACCCTGACCCCAAGAAATGTTTTTGGAGACCTTCAGGATAATGATTGTTTTATACCTCCTTGCCTTATTTCAAACAAATGTGCATCAACTGACAGAATAGCAAGGGTATGCCTAAAACTGCATGTTTTTCTGTTGCTAAATGTTACCCAACTTAAACTTCTGTGAATATGTATTCAATCACTTGCATTTTTATTTCTGTTTCATGTGCCATAACTCTGTTTTGCTGCCTATTGCAGTTTACTGCTTCCCGCAGAAAAATTTACCATTTAAAAATGCAGTGAATGTCTTATAAATCAAAATTCAGTGAAGACATATTTTTCTTTTAATTTCCAACTGTGTTTTGGGCAAGAATTAAAGGGTAAAATAGTACATGGAGTGAACATAGATGACTTTACCAGGTCAATTTCCAGTTGTCATAATAAATAACAGGTTTATTTGAAAAATACATGAGTGCACTAAAGACAAAGAGGTGGACACATACCAAAACTGTATGAGACACTGATGTTATTAGGATTAAAGGGAGATAAAGATAATCTTTCTTGGAAAAAAGTTATTGATACTGATGTAAGATATCTACATATATTGGAGCTGCTTTGTTAGCTGGTGTCATCTTTCATTTTGATTTCACAGTCTGTGAATGACAGGGTGAGAAATGCTATAAGTCTGGAAATTGATCTATATTGAAGCAAACTCCCCAGTTAAACTACCATATTAATTATTCTGCTGATATTCCACAGCAGTTCCACTGACATGGCTTAAAGTCTGCAGATTTACTGAGGTACAGCAGAGCATAAATTTTACCTTGATCAATTTTTCATAAGAATAAGCTCTTCCCAGATCCACAGAATCCACACGGGTTTTATTAATCCTGACCCAACTGTGAAAGAGTAAGGTTTTTTTTGGTGTTTTTTTTGTTTGATTGCTAAGTTTGTTGTTATGTTTTCCTCCACAGAAATATAGTATATGCAAGTCACCATGTTTGGTTTGTGTAATGATTCCTAGAATTGTAATTTCTGAGTTTATCACTGTTAGTCTTGTAGGATAAACTCAGGAATACCAGTGTAAGGAAAGAGAGTGAAAGGTTCATGTGTGAGTATGTCCAGCCTCCAGATGGGAGAGAACCTGCTGCACCTCCTGGGATGCTGAGGTGGGAATCTGTCCCATATCTCAGGCTGTAAAAATCTTGTCTCTGAAGAGCAGCTCCAGCAGGAGGGACTCATCCTGCAACTCTGATTCTGCCACTGAATACACATCACTTCAGAGTTTACAGCAGAGTCAGAAACACTGGATAGATCCATATAAGAGCAAGGTCTCCTTTCCTCCTTTGCTTTTTCTTCCTACAGAAGGTAGAACTTATTTTCCTTCTCATTCTGCATCCTTTGGGTAAACATTCTTGAGATTTTTGAGACATGCAGCTTTCTCAAAAAGATAATGCAGAATTATTTGCTGAGGCAAAATGTAGTTTCTCTCTTTCTTCCTTGTTTTTCCCAAAAATGAGCGTTCCTGGAACAGAAAACCTACCAGTCTTCACACAGGTTCTTAAAATAAGGTTATAGTCACTTTAGGCAAATGACAAGGTGCTAATATGTTACAGTTTCAATAGTCATAAAAACCATTGGTGTTTGGATAGGGAAGAGGATAGGTAAAGAAGTATTAATGAAATTATTCCTTCAGGTTGAGCCATTACCATTCCTGTCAAACAATTCTTGAAAGAAGGTTGAGAAGAGACACCTGACATCTACTTTCACACCTGTCTCACTGAGGGAAAAATTCTCTAATTAATATAAACTCAGTTATTTTTAGTTAGGATGCTTCTTCCATTTCAAGTCTGTGCAGTTACGTATATGTTGCGAAAGTGAATGAGGTGATAAGATCAGAGTTTCTTTTCTTTGTTGTCCTATTTTTTCTTTAATTTGCACCATCTCCATTTAAATTGGGACCACTGTACTTAATT
Organism: Ammodramus savannarum pratensis; assembly: GCA_020466415.1. NCBI lineage: Eukaryota > Metazoa > Chordata > Aves > Passeriformes > Passerellidae > Ammodramus > Ammodramus savannarum. Next base: position 12,287,060 of record JAHXMQ010012341.1, on the reverse strand, counting down.
CACTCATGCACTGAATAACAGCCCAAACTTATTCATCTTCTCCTTCAGTGGGATTTGGAACCAGCAATGTATAAATCTTGAGCTGGTGTCTGGGAGCTGGTGTGTGCTGACTATGGCATTAGGTTTCTGAGCAGGATGAATTTACACCCAGACCAGTTCTGTATTTAATGGTTTCATCTGTGCATCTCTGAAGCACAGAAATGCCTTTCTGTTACCAAGTTTTTCCCCAGTATTATGGATGACTGTGATTTGGCTCACCGCATATGGAAAAACGCAGACTGTGGTGGGTAAAGGTTCAGAGCCGGCATGTGTATATGTAAAGTGGAGCTTTTCTAGCCAGGAGTCAGTTCTCTTCCTGGAATTAAAAAGGTAATGTTCTGAGAGGTTTAAGTCTGCCAACTTTAGATGCTTTCTGATATGAATTAAATCAATAAAGTGGTTATTAAATCACTTTAATAAAGATGTTAAGTCTGATTAAAGTTGCTGTACTTTGGGTCACACCAGAACAGATTATATTCAGCTTCCATTAAATAAAAACTGAATCTAGCAATTTTTAGCAATTACTGGTGCATTGGAGGAAAAGCCATAGCCATAGATGAATAAATAAGAGAAATATGGTTTTATATGACTATTCTGGAGTAAAATTGTGAGTGCTTCTGAATGAGTATTGAATTCCAGGACCCATCATTTTTTTTTAAGAATATGTTTTGGGAAAAAGCAAGGGAGAAAACAACCTCCTGCAGGAAGTCCTGAATTAGAAGCAAAAAGAAGTGCACACAAACTGAGGGTGGAAACCAGGTTATTTTGCACTGCACAATTATATTGACTAAATCCTTGCAAAAATTACCCTATGTTTACAATTCTCCTGGGATCTTCTATATAGGTAAAAGAGCTCTTGGCAATAGATAACTTTCAAAGATTAGTAGCAATTCAAATATGCAAATATTATACAAATAAAACAACCCCTCTTGTACCTGTTTTTACAGCAGATTATTTTACAGCTTTATTTAGTTTTAAGATTCAATGTGCAATAGAATTTGAAGAGGAAAAATATTAAGCATTCTCTCAAGAAAAGCCTGTCATTTTTTGGGCCAAGTGACAGCTCAGGTTTCTGGTCCTGTGTTAAGTCTGTTAGCAGGGATTTACAGCAGATGCAAAGGCTGGAAGTTTGATCAGTAGGGGAACAATTAAATGACATTTGTATGATTATATTTCAGCTAAGTCAAAGCTTGTATTTCAGGCTGTCAGAAAACTTGGAATGATGTTGATGCATTGTGTTGCATTTTTTCCCTTTGGATACATATTTTTAGCAATTAATAAGCTTTTGAAATCTCATTTCTCTCAACCTTAAATACTGTGGCAGAAATTGTGCTGCTTCAGTGAGCATGAAATATTGTCATTTGGGGAAAGAGGGCTTAGAACTTGTGTTTCCTAAGTGACAAGTGGAACGAGATTTCAAAAGTAAACTTTGCAAAGTTTCCAACTGTTTCTGTGTTTCTTTTTATGTAATTTGCTTATTCTACCAAAGACACTACTTGACTTTTCTAAAGCTCTTGTTGGAAGAGCTCAGACTGGTGTGAACAGTTAAAGAAGAAAAATTTTTCTTCAAACTCAGATGATAATTCTGACAGCAATAGTGATAGCCTCTGTTTTGACAGCTGAAGAATGAACCCAAATCAGGAGAGATCTTTGAGATTCTCTCTGTCAGACGGTGACTGAGCTCACTTGGGCTGGTGGGCTGTAGCTGCTGTGGAATGATATGCTCTAGTTCACATATGAACTTGGCAGATTTTGAAAAAAAAATATTTTTGGTTTTGGTTTTTTTTTTGGAAATTGGTAAGTGTTAGGAATCTTTGGATTCCATTTGAAGACAGAAATAAGAGGGATTGGAAGGTTTTTTTTTTTAATTTTTATAGAGTGTATGCTGGACTTATGTGAGGGGAGATGAGTGAACCTGTAGTTGTGCACAGACTGTGCAGTATCAGGTGCTGGATACAGAAGTTAAATCCCAGTCTTAAGTTTTATCCCAGTCTCAGTTTGTTTTCTCTAATATGTTCAGACTGCAAAGAAAGTAAGCTCTAGCCAGAGCTCCAGCTGAGCAAAACGTTTGCAGTGAGCCAACATCTCCTTTCTTCTGCTCTGAGGTTTTTGGAACCACAGCTCTTGTGAGCTTCAAACTGTGTTCTCTAAAAGCACATGAATTTCAGCTTAAGTTTTTCAGCAGACTTCCGAAATCACCTCTTTGCCTGCAGAGCCCCATTTATCCTCTGGTGCTCTCTGACTGCATTTCTGGGGCTGGGTGGGCTGCAGCTTCTGAGCTTTCAAATAGCACTGGGGAACTATCTGGAGACATTGCTTGATATAGTCTACAAAACTCCTACAACATCTTGTAGGGAGGTGGAACCAGGAGGTGGACCAATATTTCAGGGAGGCCATCTGGAATATGGAGGCAGCCCACAATAGCAAATCTTGTACATATTGATTCCAAGTAAAAAGAAATGAAATACAAACAGACCAACACCCTGTGCAGCCAGGAACCATCAGTTAAAAGTTATTGCAAAAAGTTCTGCTAATGAACTCAACTCAGAGCACTGGATAACTGACTTTAAATTTTGCTTCTTAATGAGGTGATAATAAAAATCTTAAATATCTATAGGTTTTTCTTGAATTTAATTTTCATTATATTTATGCAATTTGGGTCATAGCCTCCCTATTTGAGGAAGTGGGTAAAGGCTTCCAATATCCAATATGTCATATTCTCAAAAATCAGATCCAATTTTCTTTTCTACCTGCCTCAGTTTCATACTGGGTACATTGCCATTTTGCCTGTGAATCTCATTATAAATATCAACATGTAGCAAAGCATTTGATCTCATAAAATAGTTAAAATCTCCTTATTTTAACTATTCCCTTCACCTATTTAAGTACCTTCCTCTATTTGAGCTGGGGGCAGGGAGGGGTTGCCCTGTACACATAGGAAATGAGCAGTGGACACTCCTCTGTGCACTTTCACTCCATTATCTGTGTGTGAAATTGCAGTGTCTGAAATTAAACTGACCTCCATCAGTGTTGCTGCAGCTTTATGATGCAGAAAGAAATTAAAGAGGATTGAACACAAACAAAAAAGTGGTAGGTGTAAGGAAATATTTTTAGTGAATGTGGGCTGTTTTTTAATGTGACATACTGCCCTGTGATTTTGTAGTGTTTCTATGCAGTCCTTGGCTATTAAATGAAACAAAAAAAGCAAATGAAGCACAAGAAAACAAAAAAAACCACAGAGATATCAGTAATAGAATAAAGGACTGAATAATCACTGACCTGGCATGTGGGTTGTGCAGCCTGGGCAATGATATCTGTGTGTGCCCTGTGGCTGTCCCAGTTTGTGGGAGCTGCCTTTGGAACAGGAGATGTGCAGGCAGCTGGGCAGGGACAAGAGCAGCCAGGGGTCCCGTGGTGGGGCTGGGGAGCAGAACAGACCCTGAGCTCTCCCCAGGGTTTTGTGAGTGCATCCTCCTTTCTCCAGGAGGGCTTCAGCCTGGACACTGTGCTGTACTCGGCTGCTGAGGAATCTCCTTTTCTTTTAGGAATCAATGACATCAATAATGTCTTTTATGTAGTAAAGAAACCAACTGGACCAAATTTGAGGTTTCTTCAGTACAGTATATGCTCAGCTCTGAGCTAAACTTTTTATTCATGGTTTACTGGATCATGAAGCAAGTATTTTTCTTTGTGTTTTATTTAGGAGTGGGATTTTTCTTGTCCTTTGGAGTCATTTGTAAGAATATTGACATGGCTTGTGAGACATCTGAAAGACAGTATGTTAAAAATAATTGTGATTGCTTGAAGAACTTAAACTATGATAATCAGCTGGCAGGCAAAATTTAATTTGGGGAATAACTGTATATAATTAAAATACGGTACTAGTGGGAGCTGACCTCTTCATATATTATTACTTCTGTAGACTATTGTAAATTAGCAGGTAAAAGTGTACTGCTACCCCTTTCTCAGGGAAATGAAAATCTGACCTACTTTTTAATTTAAATAAAATAGTATTTTCATTAAGTTCTAAGACTGGCTGTTATGAAAGTAAATGAAAAATAACTTTTATCTAAGGAAGATTTAAGATTTAGTAATTTCTTATAAATACTGAAATCCATGTTAATACTTGCAGAATCAAGAAAATACCCATTTGAACAGAAAGGTCTTTTTCTTGTGTTTAGAATAAGAAAATATCAGAATGTGACATATAAAAAAAGGTCTAAAGAAAAGAAGTGGTAAATTACTTTTTAATCAATTGTCAGACAAAGAAAAATCCTACTTTATTCAGTCAGTATCTCAAATAAATTTTGGATGGAATAAATAAGCATTGCAATGACACAGAAAACTTGCAGCAATATTTCTGGCAAATGTGATAGTATCTGTATGTGACACTGCATTCCAAATGTGAGGGGCACAGTTCAGTTGCAGGCGAAAAAAAGCAAGTTCATTAAAAAGGGCCATCTTGTCACAGATGACATAAATTAGCTCTGGCACAGTTTTCAGAAGAGCAGTAAGAAAGAGTAGCTCACAAAATCAGACTTGCACTGGACTTAATTATTCTCCTTCTGCTTTTTGGTGTAGTCAGGTTCTCAGATTTGGGCAGCCTGTGCTGAGTCCTGCTGCTCCTCCCAGCCCCAGCCCTGCTGCCCTGGCTCCCCTGGCCCTGGCAGGGAACCTGGGGTTATGGTCTCACCACTGAGACTGCAGGGGGAGAATCTCATGGATTGCCTCAAAGCTTAATGCATGCCAGGGGTACAGGAGGGTTTGTGAAGGGCTGGGGACGGGTCCCAAACAGGGCAAGGTGAGCACGGGGACGGGCACTTGGTGCCGGCTGGGTGAGCACACCTGGCTCTGTGTAGGGTCAGTGTCACCCTCGCCCTCCTGCCCTTCTCCAAGGGAGCTGCTGCTTGAAGGATCTCTTCTCTTAACAAACTAATGGGCACAGTGAAGAGGAATTCTAAAGAAGACTTGAAAGTGCAAATTTCTTGCCATTCTACTGCAGTGTCTTTCTATGCAATAGTGAACATTCCTATAAACCTTGATATTATCCTGGCTATCCAACTCCAAAATTTCTTCACTACCAGAGCAATATATATTTTGAGTATTATATACTCTCTTCTGATGCCTGGAATGACTGCTGTGATGCTGAGAGTCTTCTGCTACATGGCTGACTCCAAGACTTTCTTCTTTATAATTAAGATTTCTTTTTGTTGTTTATTTTACAATTTGACATTTTTTCTTTCTCAGTTCTATCTCCAAATCCTCATAATTTTCCTTTCAGGAAATATTCTTCCTGATCATTCTCTTCCTTCAGTAAATGCACTGGCAGAGACACTATAGGTTTAGTCCCAGCATCATCATCTGTAAATGCACTACATTTCTAAACATTAGTTTATTAGAAAAACTGCAAACTGTAGGTTCTATCCCATCCAAACTACTCTTATTGTTTTCTTATTTAAATTTCAATCCAAAACTGTGTTTTGAATAGCCAATAACAGAATACATCTGCACAAATCTTCAGGCCTGTTGCCATCGAGTTCCTTTAAAATAAGCTTTGTCTTTGAGGAGATGTTTCTAAATGAGAACGGTGGGGTGGGATTCTGAGTGTCTGATCTCTGCTCTAGACACTGCTACTGGCAAATAAATTACCTTGGATCATTGTGGAAATGCAAAATTTTTCAGCAGCATAAGACAAAATTGAAGAACTTTTAGAAGGCTCAGCCGAGACTAAATGACATTGGAAACACCCAGTGAAAATATAAACCAGCAAATGTAAAGAAAATGACAGCTGGTTTGTTTTTTTCATATTTTAGTTAATGAGAGCAACAATATTTTATTTCTTTTTGATAAAGTACTTTAATAAGCTCTTAATGGAAGGGGAATTTAACTGTAGCCTGACATTATTATTATTTTCTAAAAAATAAAAAAGTTTCAACAGAGCACTAACATTACAATGCTTTTGGAATATGCTTCTGATAATTCTGTAACTGAAACTTAGAATCTTTAACACAGCAAAACAAAACCCCCTTGAAATTGGATATATAAATTTAAAGCTTTGCCAGTTATTCAAGAAAGAAAGAACAAACCTTGTGACTCAATGCTGGCATCTAAGGGAAGGACAAAAGGTCATGAAATAAATCATCCAGACTTTGGAGTTTGAAGATTTCCATTTTCCCTCTAAACATCTCACATATCTTAGGAGAGATGTACTGTGCCTCTGCCTGTGGGAAGTTAATGAAACTGAATGTTCATATCTGGCAGAGAAAAGGAGATTCTGACCTGTGTCGTTTATAACCAGCCTCGTGAAGATGATGAATCTTTGCATCTTGAGCTCCATTTGTCTCTGTCCTGCCTGTAAACTCTGTTCATGAGTTTTTTCCATCCTGAATAGGAGTTTATGGGAGTTGATAACAACAAAGTGTGTTCATATTTGAAAAGCTGGAATTGTGAAGTATATTAGATTTTTTCCTATGTACGCTCAAGTTGTCATACACTGATTTTTCCACTGAAGGATGCTTGCTTTTACGGTTTTTTTCTTCTATTGTTCCACCTGTGTTTTCCTAAAACTGCTTGAATCTACCTCAGAATTATGGACATGCAGAAACCTGGCCACAATCATGTATGGCTCTGTAGGAACTGGGCTGGCAGTTTCATTGATATGTGGGGCTCTTTTTTGTTGGTGTCCTGAGGTGCAGGCTATTCCTTCCTTGCTTTATAACAAAAGCAGCTGGTGAGTAGCTGATAATTAAATCTCAGGTATAATCCCTTGTGAATTACATCTAAAGCTATTCGTTTCCTTGGAGGTTTGAAGTGAGTTGGTACATTTTAATAGTTTAGCCTAAAATGCTGGGGTTTTTTTCTGAAATTGCTTCTCTATATTATACTAGCAAGAAAAAAAAAGAAAAAAAAATTAAAATATGTTTGGTTCATAATTACATGTTTGTAGTTATGAATGAAATAATCCATGGGATAAAATTTAGAAAGTTATCTAGATGATGTTTTAAGAAAATTCATCCTTACAGTAAAAAAAATTGAATTTGTCTAATGGTATTTAAAAGTAACCAATACATTAGAAACTGTTTAATTAGGTAGGTGCAATTTAATGTCAAAATTTTGACTGGAGCATTTAAATTTAAATGTAGTCCATGAAGCAATAAATACATTGCTAATTAGCATTAATGTAACATGATTACAAAATAAATATTTGATTAGTACATTTAAATTTCAGTGTAATGAACTGCTGAACTAATAAGTAAATAACGTCCTGTTAATGCCAACCTTTGGATGAGACATTTCAGTGCTGTGCATGGGGAAGGTGTTTATAGTTCAAGCACCAAACAGACCTCTATCCTTACCAGTACATATGGAGCCTAATGGCTTAGTAAATAAACAAAACCTTTGTAAATCACTTTCCAGCCCTCATTTACATTTTCTTTTGATGCAAGTTTGTTAATAGCTTCAGAAGACATGGCTTGGTAAATGCTGCAGACAAACATTGAAGCTGAGAGCAAGTGACTGCCCCAGATCCCTGCCTGTCACCTGAAATACCAGAGATGAACACAAAATCCCTACCTGACTAATGAGGTGATCATCCAAGTTTTCTCATCAGTTTGGCTGGGGGAAGCATTTGGCGGTGACTGAAAGGCAAAGCACCAGTTTGACACCCACATTACTGTCTGTGATGGTGGTCCTTCCACTTGACTGTAAGATTTTGAGAGGCCTAAAAGCATGTAGCCTGGATGAGCAACACTGAGCTCCTGGCTTAGACAAATGGTGTTGGAATGAGTCTCAAACAGCACTGCTTATTCTTGGAAAACCAAGGTGGATCTCACATTAGTTCAAGTTTTGCCCAGACAATGAATTTCTCCTTTTTACAGCCTCTTGTTGTTAGCTTCACATAAATTGCAAATCTATCTGAGGTTACAGAGTAGGACAGTCACAGCTCTCTAAGAATTGTTCAATTACTGATTATCCAAGTAAAGGAAGATGAAAAATTCATGCTAGAGAAACTAGTGAGTACTAGTGCAAAGATCTAAAAGCCTTTTCACTGGATACTGAGCAAAAAAATAGACACAAGGTCAGTGAACTCAGTGTCTCCCCATTAAAGCACAAGTCACAAAAGAAATGTATAAAATGCCTGTAATAGATTCTCATTTTACCCTCATTTACCTCCAAGATTCAGGCTTTAGGTTGCCAGCTGGGAGAATGGTCGTTTTCTTGGTATTTGGAAGTTCTTGGGACAGTGCAGAGGTGTTTTCTTTGAAAATCCCAAACTAGTCTTTGCAATTGCTGCTATCACAGGTAGGAGTAGTGTTTAAAAAACAATCAGAATTATACTTCTGTACAATATTTTCTACAATTTGGAATCCACTTTTTTTCTAAAACAAAAGCTTCACTGAGCAAACCTAGGACTGAGCAGACAAAGGCATTTTGCATTTCTTCAGGACTGCATTCACTGCCTGCTCAAAACATCTCTAGAACAGCTCTATATCTTTCAAAACATGAAAAGCTTTCTTGGAAAGCTCTCTTACTCATTGTAAAGATTTCTTTATTTCTTTTGGCATAAAAGGCATTCAGAAACTGGAAAAGAAGTCTTTGCTCTAGTCATTATTTCCTCACTAGTTCCTAGCACAGAATGCATTTCAATTCCTTGTTACAAGCCAAACTTGTTTGAGCCTTTTATTTTTGCAATAAGATTTTAATCAGTTAAAGGTAGCAGCTAATTTAATAGGGGAGAGCAATTCTTCCAAGCAACCTATCTGGGCTCCCAGTGTCATTTGCAGTCTAAAGTGTAGCTATAAATAAATTAAATGGAAAGTCACTCCCGAGGGACATCATCTTTATGAAGTCTGATTTATTCTATAGTGACTTAAAAGCTGTAGGAAGAAATAGATAATTAGCTGATATCAAGGATAGTTACAGCAGGATTGTTTTTCAGTCTAGGAACTTCTGGGGTAGGTGCACTTATTTACATTGCACAAGAACATGTAGATGTAAGGTTTTACATTTTAGCTGTAATAGGCTTTATAATAACTGCAAACACCCTCCTGTGTTTTGAAAACAAAAGCTCTTATTTGAAGAAAAACATTAATTTGAGTGATGGATGGTAATTTTCACTTTTCAGGTGTTCAGAACTGTTCAGACAGTGTTTCAAATGAAGTGATGCTTTCAGCCCATGGTCAGGGTAATCCACAGGGTCCAGCTGTTGATCCTGAGCATTCCTGTTTCATTCCCTCAGGGAAAACCTCCTCTGCAGGTACCATTTTCACACTCATTTTTCAGACCAGTGCTACATGTCCTGGGAGTGAATTGCACTGTACTACCACCCTCTACCTTCTCCACTCCCATTCTTAGTAAAATCATTCAAATATTTCCCTTCCTCATCTAAAATTCCTCCCTGATTTGGAAACTTCAGTAAACATCTTGGTGTTTGCACATTATTGCATCTAGAAAGATGAAAAATTTAATTTCACAGTTATTCTGATGTAATTAAGATTCCTTGGCTGGTAAAGCTCTACTTCTTGGAGATTGGATAGAAGCAAAATCTTAAATATGTGCCTTTTGAGAGTTTTATTTCCCTTTCCTAATGGAAATTTTATGTTGGAGTCATAAAATAAACATAGAAATCACTATAGAATAACACACTCCTTCTTGTGGAGAGAATGTCTGAACTTTTATTCAACTTTCCAGTATGATGTATGCTATTTTAAGCTTGTAATTTGTGGTGTAACAATAAAGACAGTGTGGAGAGGAAATTGTTTAAAACCAAAAGGGGATGCTTTAGCAGGTACAAACAAAAATGTCTATTGTACCCGTTGGTTAAAAACATATAAAATGTAAAAATCAGGAGCTGGTGAGGGACTCATAGTACAGATGACATCTGAAATGCTGATATTTTCTTGTGGTCAAAGACTGTTTTGGTCACCTTTTCTAAAGTCATAGACGGGCTTGGTGTTATGATAATGTCAGAAGCCAGATCAGGTGGGGATTAAAAGCAAGAAAAATATTGATTTCTTAGTTCTTAACAGAGAAGAGAAAAACATTGATCTCTCAGTGATGACACCAATTATAATTTGCTCTTTTCATTGCATGGCAATATTAAAGAGTTTTAATATTATTAAGAAAAGTGGTTTCCATAGGAGAGCATATTCTGATTCCCACTGGTAAGGTTTGCATTGGCTGAAAATACAGCTCTATTGAGAGGAAACATTTTATCTGGATTTTCTTTTTTAAATGTAAATATTCTGGCAAAATTCTATTAAAGTACAGTGCAAGGAAAGCTGGAGAGCAATCAAAATAAAGATTCTATGCATATAGTGAAGCTGAATGATTTATATTCACATTTTGGGATTTCTCGTTCCAATTTGCTGAAAAGCATGTATGAACTTGTCACTGAATATGTTCATTGCTGCAGTGTCCTTTCTTTGGAAAAACTTATATATACATATATATTTTTTTTTTAAATGAAATGTTCAGGGAAAAGTATTTGGATACTACCTTAAAATAAAAAAGTAAAATCATCCTCATGTTTAATTCTAATGCTACATTATATAGAAAGGATCCATATGCTTTGAACATTCTGGCAATACTGCACCATGTAGTATTAAAAACACAGCAAGTCTATCGAAGTACTAAATTGTAACTTCTTTTAATAACTACATTTGTGTTTCTGAAGCAGAAACAAAGAAAAGTTGTTCATGATTTAAGGTAGGAGAATAATATGAAGTAATATAGCTCACCATTGAGATCTGTATGTTGTCGTGAGTGAAATTAAGCAAGATAATGAAAACATGTGGCTACATTATCAGTTTATATATAAGAAATGAATATTCAGTGATATTACAGTATCAGTGGTTTTTGAGTTTGCTTAAAATAGATAGGTAAATTTAGGTGTGAAAATCTATCTGCAAATGAAGGAAACTTTACATGCAAAATTCTGGCAGGGACCATCTTATATAAACAGAAGGTAGAATCACGGAGTACTGAAAGTTTAACATGTTCAAGCACCACTGTGGCTTAAAATGTTACTGTTAAAAGGCAGCTTTTAACATAATTTGGAGTGGTTATTTGCTTGATTCCTTCACTGGCCAGAAGGTAACACTATCTTATTGAATTGAATGAAAAAAGATCCCAATTTCAGTAAGGTTGGACTTCTTCCTCCCATGCCTATGGTGTGTAACTACCCGGCTCTCCTCACCCAGAAAACTTCTGCAAGGAGAAATCCCATTTATTCAGAACTCAGGCAGTGGTAATGGATGTGCTGTGTGTGACAAGGAAATCATTGCATGGCTGATGTTCAAGGGTGCACACTTGGATCCCATCCTATAACCTATCACTTTTATATTTATCTAGTTCATCCACTGCTAATCTAACCATGCCAATTAATTTTTCAGGTATTTAATTTATATATGCCATATGCCCCTGCTGTATTAGGACAGGGATGTTTAATTAACATTTCCTTCTTGATGCAGCCAGTCCAGACCACTTGAGCAGATTCCTAAAGGGTGAAAATTTATGTTTGCAACACAGGAATTGTTCATTTGCACATTAACTCCTGGATCAATGTCTTAGGTTGCTTTTCCCTTTATTGGCTTTTGAACACTCTAGTTTAAAGTCCAGTGGATGTGGCAAATAAAGTTAAAGACAAACAGTGGCCCTCTGTGAGGGAGCATTACTCTGCCTGATATGTCTGCTATGCTACTTGGTGAAAATAATTTTCATTCTGCATGCTGGAAGGTGATTCTTTCTGTTCCTACTGGTATTTTTGTGTTCTTCTGAACATCATCTCTGGTTACAAAAATAAGAATCAGCTTTTAAATTTAGAGAAAGTATTTCCATTATCTGTAGTTTGGGCATTAAAGCTTACCTGTATTTTCCAGAGCCTTTATAAAATGAAAGTCTCCCTTCAACATGCAATATTGGAGTCTTGTAATAGTACTTCAGACATCAAGATTCTTCAGACTTCAAATCCTGCTTAGCCGTAATTTTGTTCAGTCATGCTCAAGGCACAGATGAATATTTGTCTTAAAATCTCCAATTTTTACATTTTGAGTAAATTATAGCCTTTTCCAAATCTGGCAAATCAGTAGAACTAGATGAAATATTTTTTCTTCATCCCTCCTTTAGCATTATTGAGATCCATTTTTTTAAAAAATAAAGCATAGAAAAAAAGGTGTTGATGGTGGAGCTGTAAAACACCTACTAAGAACATGATCTGAGTCACTCTAGTGACATTTCTCCAAACTGTTCTTCACTCCACAGTGGAAAGAAAGTATCTGTGTCATGTTGATATTTTCTATGAACTAATTACATTTAAATTTAAAGAATAGTACAGATTACATCCTGATATTATGAAGTGCACTTAGATGGAAACTTAGATGCCATTTTTTTCTGAATACAGTGTTCAAAAATAAGTATGTAACAGGAGGTTCTTCACCTAACATGCTGGTAGGCATTTCATGTGGAAAATGGAACCAAGTCCAAGAAATAGAATAAAAGAAAAACAGTTTGAATTTTAAAACTGCTTTTAAAATGTTCTCACAGATCATGAAAAGGGCAGCAGTGGATTTGGTTAGTTCATGGGTTAACTGGCACTAATTGGAGAGCAGTTCTTGAGGGCAGAACACAGCAACATTTCAATAAAAGCTAAACTTGCTATTGAGTGTCAGTATCCTATTTCCAGAGATGAGATAGTGACCCAGAACAGAGTATTTTCCAGTTAAAGAAGCCAGAGCACTTTATAAACTTGAGTCAATTTGCTATCAATGCCATTGTGGACAGAAGATTTCATTGCAAAAGTTCTTCTGTGAGTGTTCCTGCCCCTGCACAGGATATTTGTGAGCTTGGCCCCAGGATGTAAATGGAGTAAGGGATGATCAAAGTGATAAGTTGCACTCTCTGAGTAATCTGCAGTAGTGGGTTGAATTTGGGCTGTTTTCCCTTTTAGATTTCTTTCCAGAGTGGCAAAACAATTTCTTTATTTGTCCTTGCTTCATTTCTGAGATTCTGAACAGGAAAAAAACCCAAACAAACAACAAAATCACAGTCTTATTTCTTCTGTTCACTTCCTAACTTTTCCCTAATCATAACTCCTTTCTCCTTTTCTAACTTACTTCAAGTAGCCTTCACATGTGTTCCCATTCCTCAGCTGCCCAGCCAGTCCTTCAGCTCATTTATTGAGGAGTGGTTGCAGTGCTGGGGTGATGGTACAGTTCTGTCAGCACATTTTTGCTTTCTGCAGCTTTCACTGCCAGATTCTCCTTCTCTGGCTGCAATTAACCTTGGGTTTGTGGTGTGTTGGCAGTCACAAGTCGTAAGTCAATCAGCTTGTTGGTATAAATTAATTACCAATGTAGATATTTCTTTCAAGGTTAGCTCCTGCTTCTCAGGGGCCTGTCTCAGCTTTTAGCTTTTTTTTTTTTTTTTTTTTTTTGCCATGCAGCTTTGGGCCATGCCTAAATTCAAGTCCAGTTGTACCTGCAGTAGTTTATCACAAAGGGATGGATAGCCAGATAGCCATCACCTCTCATCCTCCTCCCTCCCTGCTGTTCTCTGATTTTGGTGACCCTTGTAACTCCCAAGGACATGTGGAAGAAGGTTCCCTTTAGCTGAGGTAGTGCCAAAGGGCAGAGTATCTGCTGTGCATGAGGAGTTCATGTGAGCAGGGCAGAGGGAACGAGCAGGAAAGAGGAGGATTAAACCATCCCTTGGCTGGTTTTCTGCTTGCAGCTATGGATGGGCAGTTCCTCCAACATGTATAGCCAGAGAAAGAAGCTGTGCCAAGACTGTGACTAGTTTGCATGGGTTCATAAATCAAATCAGAATATGCTGGAAATGATGGCAGCCATTTCTCTCACTGCTTTTAGCAACACATCTTCCTTTGTACTGAACCTTTTATAAATAGTTCCTCCATCAATATATTGAATTCTTAACATCAAGTAACTCTCTCCCAAGCAGCCACAAGGGGAAAAAAGCCTAGGCTGGAAATGGTGAGCTAGCTGCACTCTACATGGTAGTATATTTATTTTCATTTTTTTTAACCTCTGCTATTTCACTGACATTATCTAAAGGCTGCATTTGACATATTTGCAGCTCAAATGAAAACAACCTCCATACCTGATTTCTTTTACAGTCAGCAAATCCCAACCAATTTAAAATCTGAGACATTACTCAGGTACTGGTCTAGAAGCCTTCCAGATGACAACACTTGCATGTATTAGTGCAGGTAAAGTGGCTACAACTTCACCTCCATATTGTTGTCATTGGTTTTGCCTGAGACAACCTGAAATAATTATATTGAAATCCAGTAGTTAAGGGAAAAAAAAGCAAATACAAACCATTGAGAAAGTTTATTTATGACAGAACAACACATTAAAACTTGAATAGTCTTGGTCATTTACTATCAGAGCTGAAGTTTCATTTTCCTAATGCCCTTATTACTAAATGGAACATCCTAACGCTTCTTCTCTAAGAGAGGATTTGTTAACTAAGCCAATAAGCTGAATTGATTAGTTGTTATTTTTGTATCCTGATCTGCTTTTTTAATTTTTCCTCACAAAGTTCTTCTGAACCCTCCATTAGTGCTGTTTGCACCTTGTAATTTATATCTTGCTCTTGAGGTAAGTAATTTATACATATAGACTTCCAGTATTTGGTGATACTCAGATTTATGAATCACTTGAGTGGAGTATTGATCCTTCTATCTCTTTCTTTTTATAGCCCTGTTGTTTAGGACATAAAAATGGGTGCAACACAATTTTCTGTAGTTAAATGCAAAGTAACTAGTTTTTCTCAGTGGTAAACTATTCTTGGATTAAAGGAATAGGTAAATAGAAATATATATTTTGCATATGGATTTGTCAGCAAATTGAGTCAAAATAGATAAAAATCCAAGTGGTTATGATTTTCCATTTTATACTCATAAATTCATACCCATGCATTTGAATTTCTGTATAATAATTATATATATATAAGGGTTGAATAAGCTTTGATAATTTTGAAGACTTATATTCATATTCTGGTATTCTCAAAAAGAATGTCTTTTAAGTTGGTTAATTATTCTTAAAAAGTGAAAATGTGAATATATTCTTAAATTAGGGTTTCTTCTACCCTTGTGAAGAATATTAGTTGGGTGGAAAATAAAAGTAATTTCCGCATAATTAAAAAGAAACTTTAAAATGAGTAGAGTTCAATTAGGAAAAAGTTTTGTTGTCTTTGCACACAAAGTGGAAAGCATTGCAGTGCCAGCACATTTATCAAATCATTCATCTGAGTTTGGCCCTTGCTGCAGAGCTGATACCTGCAGCACTGGGAAAGGAAGCAGTGGATGGGCTTATTTGATATAAGTTCAGAAGAATGCCCCATGATAGCACAACATATCAAACAGAATAGGTAGGAATGAAGACAAAGGGTGGCCCTTTGGAAAATACTTATGAATACACTGATCATATCTTCAAAGACAATTTCAAACCAAACCCCTTCCCTTTTTTTTCCAGGTAACTTTCCTTTATTATTGTTGTGTGTCAGCCACTTTGTTAATTGTTTTTTAATCTCCCTGTCATGTCTTTATTTAACTTATGTAGAAAGCTTGTGAAAGCACTTGTAATGCCAGTGAGATTTTAGGTCAGACTGTTCAATTACACCTCTTAAAGATGCTGATTCATTAAAAGGGTAAATTGTGTGTCCATCCAGGTGACTGTACTGGGCTCCCTCTCAAAAGAAGGTTCTTATTTCCAGGAACAAACTGTAGCTGGTAAGGGCCAAAACTGTGATTCAAATGCTTTTCCACTCTTGTTTTCCTTTGTGTTTAAAATAACAAAGCAAACTCTCTGCTCTCCCTCTGATGGGGCTGGGGTTTCCTGGCTGGTTATTCTGTACCAGTTTGTTATAGGGCATGGCTTTAATGCTGCTTCTGCACAGGGACAGAGGGTGAAATATTATGCACTTCAGTGGGAGTGTTCTCCTAGAAACAGAATTAGAGAAAGAAATCACAACAGAAATACTGAGAAAACACAGTATTTGTGAAAATTCTGCATATTAAGGGAAATTAGTTCTCAGAAACACAATATACCCCCTAAGTTAAGGAGATAAGTAGCATAAAGAGTAGTGGTAGAAATGTTATTAAAGTAATGGAACTAAAGTGAGGAGGATCCTGGAAAATCTGTATCTCTACTTTACTATCTACTGCTTTGTGAGGTTCAGCTTCTTTTGTGGCATCTGCCTGGGCAGGGAAAATTGGAGCCTGACATTCCTGGTGTTTTCAGCCTCCTTCACTGAAAGGAGGTAAGAATTGTTGCTGTCAAGTCACCAGGCAGCTGTCCCTGACAGAAATCTGTTTTCAGCCCCTTTTAGCTCTGTCAGCAGTCAGCTCCTCTCTGCACCCTTTAGGATGGCAGCACAAAGCTGGACTGTTGGCCAGGCCTGCTCCTTGGATCTGATCTCTTCTCTGGTCACATCACCCCAGGACAAGCTAGATTGTACATTGTCATTGTCACCAATCTCCACAGAAACATGCCAGGCTCCTGAAAAGAGAATGTATTCAAATCTGCCTGAAACACCAACAGTGAGCTCATAAATGCACTGTAGAGGTGTCATCTTTCAGAAAGGAGTTTGGAGTCCTTGACAGCTGCATGTCAGTGTGCTGGTTTAAGAATATGTACAGAGAAGGCCAGAGTGACACAGCCTGAGTGTGACCCAAATTCAGTGCCCTGTGTTCCTGATGCCCAAAACCAGTTAGGGAGAGTGAGATGACAGTCATACAGTGCATTAAATGCACAATTAACACTGTAAGTTTATGCTTTATATAGATGATGCTATTCCAGCTCACTGATCACAAGGAAAGGTCAAAATACTTGTATATGTCCTTAAAGAATGTCACCAAGCTTTTGAAAAAAAATTAGTGGCTATTAAGAGGGCAGATAAAGCAATTAGCTACCATTTCTAACAACAATCCTAAGAATAGAGGCTGTCTGCCTTTTGTAAAGATCACACTACCTGTGTGCAAATCCAGCTGAATCCAGCTGGAAGATGGGAAAATGAACCCCAAGGATGAGGCAAGAGGCTTCCAGTACTTGCACATCCACATGTGGGTGCTCAGCAGAGAGCTGGATTGGGCTCCATTTGTGGGATGCCTGTGACACTCCAGGAGTGTGTGCATGGAGGTGCTGCAGACTGTCTGCTTGTGAGGGGATGATGAATCTGAGCTTGGCTCCCTGGAGGATCCTCTGCAGTGCCCTTTGCCTCAGCTGCATGGGCTGCTTTAACATCAGCACTCTGCAGGGCTGCTCAGCTGCCCTCCAGGAATAGACTGAGGAGGATTGTTGGAAGGAAAAATCCATAGTGTAGTCAAAGAAAGATACAAAAGAACATGCCATACCAAAGATGAATTGAGTATACTTGTGACTAATGCATCTTCAGATTTTATTAGGTTTGGTTTAAATCATTTTTTATTGATCTATAAACTATTGTTATCATTATCCTTTAAATAACTGACCAGCTTTATATCAAGATTTAAAGTTTGAGGTGGTTTATGTATAATAAAAGTTTGGAGCGTTTTGAAAAATCTCAGAGTATATGTAATTCTTTCTTTCTGTTTGTTTTCCATACTGTTATAATTTAATTCTTCTGGATGCCTGTGTCACTTTGCAATGCTTTCAAGTACAGCTTGACCCAGTATGTTTTTGTGGCATACAAGAAAGTTAATAGAATTTCAAAAACTAAAAAAGGAAGCCTTTATCAGTATATCATTAAGGTGGTATTTCAGCTGTGATGGCCTTGGTTTTGAAAGCAAGATACTTAAAATGTAGCTTTCTATTGTGTTAAGTGGTTCCTGTTTTACTCCATAGCAATGCTTGAATTTGGAATTCTTTTCGAAGGCTTGCTCTTGCTGTGCATTATTCTTGCTCTACCTAAACTGTCTTACCTTGAGACAGTTATTGGCAGCAGTACAAATTATCTGGCTGCTGTAATGATCCATTAGAAGAAGAGTATGAGAAACCAGTGCAAATTAGCAATAAGAAACACTAAAGGTATAGATCACTGGCAACAATTTAGGAATAATATCTCTGCCTGAAGCAAATTCTGGTGATTCACTGGTAATTTGCTAGAAGCCTTTTAACTTGGTTCTCATTTGTAAAGTTAATAGCAGGTTATTTTGTATTGTGATTGAAAGACCTCAAATCTTAGTTATTATTTAAGACTATTGATTTCTCCAAATAGAAATTCACCCATATATTAAAGATCTTCCTGTCATAAATGATAAAGGAAATAATAAGAATATTGTTGCCACGTATTTTAAAATGCTGCTCTGGAGAAGACAGTGCCTTTGCTTGGGCACGAGGTTTGCCTGCTGATTGGCAAATAAGGGAAATTCTCAGTTTAGGCAGCTGTGTTTATGACAAACCTGAGAGCCAGCAAGTTTTGCAGTGAAGAATAAGGGATCCTGTTGTGATCCAAAGGGCTCCTGGGATTTCTGCAATCAGGGCTAAAAAAGGAGCAGTCTGGAATGGCTGTTTGGGGCACCAACACGTGTGATCCATTCTGGGGATGCAGCTCTGACTCCTGTGCTGCTGCTGGAGAGCACCCTAAGGGTAGGAGGAGTTTTCTCTGCACAGCTCTCTCTGTACAGCCACTGCCTCTCTCACTCTCTTCTGGGCACCACAGAACCCGAGGCTCTGGGGCTGCTTCCTGCTGGATTATCCCAGGATGGGATGGCATCCTTCATTCCCACAGCTGGGCTGGAGCAATCCTGGCCCCCAGCTTTAGCCTGTAGTGGTCAGGAGCCTTGGGCTGACTCAGTGCTGACCATGCCCTGCATCTTTGTGGAGGATACAGAGGGTGCTGGGCTGGCACCAGTGTAGCTGAGCATCCTGCAGCACTGGGAGAATGGAATGTAACAGGAGTATCTTGTTTCATTTTAGACAGGAATTTTTGACTTGGTACTCATTTTCTTTTTTTTGTTCACTTCCACAAACTCATGTCCTGTGTGTGGCTTCTGAGGCTTTATTGCCACGTGGGTGTGTAAAGGTGGGAGCACACACAGGTGAGATGCAGCTGTGAGGGGGGCCAGGTCAAATCTTGGTGCAAAGGAAGGGCTGCAGGGGACAGAGGCTCATTGAGCAAAGCAGAGGGACACTTGGTCACACCAGAGAGAACTGTACAATAGGCTGGGCCCTAAGTTTGCTTCTTTCCAAAGGCTACAGAAAAAAAATAATATAAATAGTGGGAGGAAAAATGCAGAGCTGTTTTCAGAGGTCAATTCTACTACACCAGCTGCTTTCTTTAATTCTGCCCATTACTCACGGCATAGAAGTAGTTGTAGTTGATTGCAATGTAGTAGCATAATAAACTTTATTTGTGGTACAAAAGAAGGCTCATAATACTTAACATTTACAAAATATATCTCCATGACATTTGTCCTTTTCGTTTGATTTGCATTTTCTAGAGTTGTAGGCATGCACTTCCCATTAGAGGTCATTGAATAGCCTGTGTGTGTTTTTCTTAAATAGCATTAAGAGCACGCTAGGAATTTAATCAACTTCCTACTGAAATTCATTCTGAGTACTTTTTCCACAGGAAGTTATCAAGCTCTGTTCTGTGTGTGCAGTGTAATTCACCTGAAAGTGCTTCACTGAACTGAAGGCCTCCTGTTGTAGAAACCTTTCCATAATGAGGCATTTTTGAGGGAATAGCATTTCAGGCTCCATTCCTGGGTAGACACTGCTGTAAGCTCAGAAACATATTTAGCAGAATTTTGCCTTTTCTTACACAAAGATAACTGACAGTGAAATTTCTTGCACTGGCATCCAGTCAGTTGAGGGAAAGATGCCAACTGCTATGAGTTAATGTTTTTATGTCTTTACTCTTGATTTCCTTATTTTGGTCCTTGCCAGTAGAAAATTTGCAGATGTATTTGTAATACTTGGGAGGAAATCCTGGGTTCAGTGAGACCAAGAATTTACTCCTAATTGAAAGATGGCAAATAAAGAGAATGTTTGTTTTCGTTTATTTCAAATGTTTTGCCTTTAAAGCCATGTGTTTATATTGCTTTAAAATCTGCCCATCCCAGTCAACATTGTGAATGAGAAAAGTCTGTACAACAGAACACATCAGTGTTCAGACCTTTTCTATCTTGGGATCAGAAGATACTTTCCAGTGTTAACAGTTCCTGAGAAACCACCATCTTCTTTGCTGTGAGAAATAAAGTGTCATAGAAGTGCTAAAGCTGAATATGTAAGTTACTATTAATATTATCAATGGGACATAAAAGAGAGTCAGTGTCTTGGAGGATGCTGCACACACTCCTGACTCCTCAGTTTCTATAGCCTGTTTAGTCTGTGGTCTGTATGGCACAGGTTTGTGACAGATATTTTGCTGTATGAGGATAAATACAAGGGATGGGCTATTTGATT
This sequence comes from Ammodramus savannarum pratensis, assembly GCA_020466415.1. Taxonomy (NCBI): domain Eukaryota; kingdom Metazoa; phylum Chordata; class Aves; order Passeriformes; family Passerellidae; genus Ammodramus; species Ammodramus savannarum. The sequence goes on along the minus strand of JAHXMQ010012341.1, from coordinate 12,266,613 downwards.
TAAGTAATTTTACAAAGAAAAAAAGATACAAATCTTTTAGAGAATAACTTTGTCTTAAGTCAGCTTAAATGAGCATCTATGTCCTTTATCATGGAAAATATAATTAGAAAACTCATTTAACACGCAGTAAAAAATGCAGCAGTTTTTTTCCATCACTGCTGATTTTTGAGTTGCAAGAAAAGTTATGTGGGTTTATTTTTCATGTTTTCATATTATGCATGGAATTCTCTCTACAGGCAAATTACTTGTCATATTTTAATTTCAAATATAGGCTTTGTGCAGCATATTATTCAGGAATATAGAAGCTCTTTCTTTTATTTTTTTCTTCCTTTTTCTAAAATAGAGAATTTAGTTGATAAGTAGTTTAAATGTGCAGTCTTCTGAGGTAATGCTGCTTAGTGTCTATGGTTTCTTTTAGGTAAATGTTCCATTGCCAGATGATGTTTCTATAACACAAGGCAAAAGTGTCATTTTCTCTCTAGACATCCAAGTTTCAGGAAAATTTACTAGACCTAGGAAGAAGATAAAATCTCTGAAATCAACTTATAATAATTTCCCTTTTTTTGTTGAAATGTTTTTCCCACATTGTATTACAAGAAGTAATTGGCTTCTTAAGTATCACAGATGGTATCAGAAGAAAAAAAAAAAAAAAAGATCTGGTCTGAGACTCAGGAGACCTGGATTTTAATTCTGTTCATCATCTTTTTGCCATAGGCAAGTTACTTTGCCTCCAGTTATGTCACCTGAGACCTCTGGGTCTGACTGTGATACAGATAATTCAGTCATAGCTGCTGTATGGATTTAACAGCACTAACAAACCCAGGCTGGTCCATCAGCTCCCTCACCCATTGTGCATCCATTCCCGGACATTCCTGTGACAATCTTCTGTGACGTGTCTAAGCTTCACTGCTAATGGAAATAAAAGGCATTATGCTTCTGAGTAGAAAAATCCACCACTACTACAATACTTAGTTTGATGGGGTTTTGTTGTGTGGTTGGGAGTTTTGCACTTGAGTTTTTGTAGCAGACCATAGGCTCTCAGAGTTGGCCCCACTCCAGCAGCCTGAAAGCTTTAATCACTCCTTTGGAGAGTCTGTGTTCCTAAAACAGATTATTTCAGCAGGTGCCAGAGAAATAAATCTTCCTGAGGTGAAAAGACATTCATTTTGTGTCTCCTCCTTAAGTGGACTTGCTTGTGAATGGTAGTGGGAAGGAGCTGGAACTGGAGGCTGCAATTCTTTGGCTTGTGGACTGGCGAAGCAGAGAGTGGCTGCTCAGACTGATAGGCAGCTTCCCCTGCAGCACCAACCTGCAGCACCTGGCAGGGCAGGGATGGTCTGCAGCTCCTCCAGGGACACCTCTGCTCAGCAGGGACATGGGTTGGCAGCAGGAGAGCTGGAGCTTTCAGAACAGACATTACAACAGGGCTGATGTAAAGCCCGAAGAGCTCCTGCAACAACCTCTAGCACTGCCTTCTGACCTAGCAGAGACTGGCACCTGCTGTGGGGCTCTGGGCTCCAGTCAAGCAAGTGGTGCTGAGTGTGGCTTGTACATTACCCTGTAGCTCACACACGTGGAGCTGGGTGAAAGATGAGCTGATAAAATGATGCTGGGTATCTTGTCTGGTAATCTCTTGTCTGCCTGTTAGTTTCAGTGAGGCAGGCTCAGAAAGTCCTTCCAGTCTCTAAAATCTGAATTAAAATGTAAACTTCCCTGCTCTCAATGCTCATGTACATGACCCTGTTCACTGCATTTATGCTGGATGGTCCTTATTTTCGTCATAGAAGACCAGCAAAATTTCATCGATAAGTTTTAAAATTTTTACAAAATTTTCATGAAAAATAGAAGTTTTTCAGTCAGTACTGGTCTCTCAAGCGGAATAAGGATCTAGCAGTTTTTATTTTTATAATTCTCAGGGATTTCTAAGCCTTTTCTTCTTGGCATCTGTGTTTCACCTTTGGTCTGTAGCCTCTGGTAGAGGAAGAACCTGGTGAAAGTCACCTAACTTCCCCTCCTGCTACAAAAGCCCTGATATTTCACTGGAGATCAATGCAGCTTTTTAAATATCCATAGATATCTGCTCAGTGTGAATCCAGCTTCCTCAAACATGAGAGTCAGGAGGACTGACAAAGGGAAGCAGTCCTCCCTTGATGGGAAAACGCTGGGTCTCCCAGCAAAAATACCAGTCTCTGATTCTGTAATGACTTATGCATGTGATTAAACTTAAGCATATGAAATAGCCTGCTGTAGCCTCTTTAGAGTAACCCTTTGCATAATTAAAACTTAGAAAAACATCATTATTTTTTCTTGGTGAGGATGATTGAAAATCTGTGTCACTGTGATTAAAATTGCTAATTTTGTCTTGTAAGGGCAGCTGGTGATTGAGATGAAAAAAGATGGTTAGAATATTATTATTGTTCTCATTTTTCGCATTAGTGGTTTCCAGGCTCTCAGAATGTAGCCACGCACAACTGCAGGGTGGGAATGAGTAGCAGGGGATAAAGTGGCAGGGGGAGAGAAGAACTCAATGGTTTTTCCGACACAGGTGAAGCAAATTTCCCTTCCATCTGCTTGAGAAGGTGCTGAGATTTCCTGGCCATATTCCTGCTACCTCTGCCACCAACAATCTCTTCCTTGGTTGAGAAGTTTTTGTGCAACTCAGCACCAACTGGGAAATGACATGTGGTACATGCAGGGTCACGAAGAGGCTAAAACAGGAAGCTCCTTTAAAGAACAAAGACCTAAACTGATAATTGTTTATGAAAAACATAACAGGTAGGTAAACAGGTTTTCATCAGTAGTGATGTGAGCTGCAATCAGGTTATGGTGCTCTCTCCAAGACAATAGTGACATTATCATTTTTCCTGTTCAAAATATTATTATCAATGTAGCTGCTGAATTGCATCTCTGTATTTAGTATTTTGCTGTCTTTTTTTTTTTTTTTTTTTTTTTTTTTACTACAGCAGGCACATTTCAAATGGTCAGCTGCCTTATACAAAGCTTATAGCTTTTGTTCTAATATAGATGAAGATTCACCAATTTTAAGAGAATCCTTAAAAGTAGCCTTGCATTTCAGAAGACTGGAGGAAATGTTTCTTTTCTGGTGGCTAATTCTCAGTGCCTGCCACTTAATTTGCACAAATAATTGATAGCTCATTAACAACTTGGTAGGAACTCTGAAAAACAACTGAGAAAAAACCAACTTGAGTACAACAGGGGGAGCAAAATATCTGCTTCTCAGTTGTGCTGATAGATTTAAAATAAGGTTGTAAAACTGGTATAAATTATACAGGAGGATTATGCTCCTGAAAACTTTCACCAGGTTGTGTGGGGCAGCTCATTTGAAGTGTGTGGATGCTTGTGTCTCCATGGATGTCTGTGTGGGGAGTTCTGTGGTCCTTCTGGCCTGACCCTGCCAAGGCAGGGCAAAGACACTTTGCTTTCAAATTTTGCTATGCCTTTTCTTGGATTTTACTCCAAGTTTTGACAAATTAGTTAGCACTATTGGTCTTAGCTGTATATTTGAGCTACAGGATAACTATTTTGTTTTTGTCGTTGTTGTTTAATTAAGTACTGGGCTTGGGGAGGTTTTCCTGTGGAAGTTGGAAAAGCAGTGCCCCATAATGATGGCAGAGCCAGTGGCCAGTTCTGCTTCCAAATCCACTGGTTTCTCTTCTGAAGTAAAAGTTATTGAAGATTTAGATTGATCACTAGAAGAGTGAAAAAACCACTTTGTCCAGAGGGAAAAGATACCAGAGTACCTTTCTGAAAACAAGTTACAATTCTGGTCTGAAGAACCAAATTAATATTTCATATCTGGCCTCATGTCAACATGCTCCCAATTGTCTCATAAAAGGAATAGAGGGGTAACATTCAAGAACATCAAGAGAAAAATCCCACCATTAGGATGTTTCCTAATCTGATAAAGAGCCTGATTACTGATAGTTCTGAGGAGCTGCAACTCTAGTAGCAGTGCTATTTCAGGAATACAGCACGCCTAAAAACTCTGGGTCTAGGACATTTAGTTCAGATCACCAGAGTGTAATGGTGAGGCAGACGCACGAACACAAAATTGGAATTAGAGAAAGGTACTTTTTCTCTCCTTTTTTTTTTCGGAAGTGTTCTAGCAATCAAATACTGTGCTTGAAATAATTTATTTCCTTGGGAATCAAATTAAGATTGTAGCTTGTGGTTTTAGCCATCATAAATGGATAAAACTGTAGTTAATGATTTCATCAATATTTTATGACTTGTTCTTTAATGTGTAATTGGTGATCCACTAGGCACTGAGTAAAGCCATTCCCATTAGTAAATATTTTGATAAATCCAAAACCCTATGCAGAATAAAAAGAAATGCTACTTGGAAACATAACTATTGACAGTATTTCTCCTCTTGGAGTGTCAATATTATTTGGTTTTCTGTAGTATATGAAATAGTGAAAAAAATTAAAATAAACTGAAGTAGTCAGAAAGAGGCTACTTTGCATGCAGAGGTGATTTAGAGTATAGCAATGGGTTTCAGGAAGTAATTAAAGCAGAGTAGTGGCGCTGCAGCAATGTAAGTTGGGAAGTGTTCTCAGCATAAACACTGTAATAAATATTGTTCTGTGTTGCAACTTGTAGATGAGGATGCAACCTCCAGTGTTTCCATTCTGTGTGCACACAGGTGCTCTGAGGTTCCCAGCCCTGCCCAGCCCTGCTGATGTGCACAGAGCTCACGCTGGCTGTGCGCGGGTGGCACGCACGGCTCCGTTCACACGCACTCTGCAGGGCTGGGCACACCTCGTGTGAGCACACCAACAGCTGCTGGATCCCACCACAGCACCAGGAATCGAACATGGGGCATGCTGGGCTCAGGAAAGGAGGTCCCTGCTGCCCACGGGTGGCTCCTTTGCCAGCAGTAGAGGCGCACTCTCAGGGCCAGGATTCAGACAGACATCATGGTGGAGACTTCCAGTGTTGCCTCTCTCCGTTTTGATGGCTTAGTAAACAGAGAATTTGCTGCTTCAAAGCTGTCAGTAAAATGGTTTTGAATTTCTCATTTGCAGATATTTTCTAAGCTAAGACCAAACAGATCTTCACACAATTCTGTTTTTTTAGAGGAAAGTCTGGGCCTGTTTTGGTTACTTTACTTTGTATTCTATGCTCTTTTTCTCTACTGCTTACTGGGCGAGTAGCAGTTTCTTTGGTATTTTTGGTTTTCAGTCTTGCATTATTCACAAACTTCTGTTTTGAATCCCAAAAGATGGAAAAGCTTCATCATGCATTCAAATCCACACATATATTATAAGAACATCCGCTGGTGATGAGCGTCATTGGCAGCTTTCACAAGCTAACATTAATTATGCACACAACGAAAAAGCACCATGACTGGGAATCATCATTTCTAATAAAAACACTGACTTCTAGTCATGGATCATTTTATCGCTCCTTGGGGCTATAAATCACTCATGTCACTAAGATATATGCTTTTCCTCTTTTTGCTTTATTCTTTATAGAAAGCTGTTGCTGGTGTGGTGAGGGGATGAAGAGCAAAGTGTTTCGCTTTGTCTTTTTGAATAAATGTCCTGGTCATCCACAGTGAGATGCCAGGGCAGATTCCGTAGCTGTGGGGGAGGACAGAAGGGGGAATGCTGAGCCTGAGTGCCCTGGACAAGGCAAGGCCAGGGGTGGATTCTGTGCAGTTGCTCTGCTCCACCATCTCACGGTGAATCTTAGGCGAGGGTTACATCTTCAGCATTTAAGGCTGTTGTATCCCTTTCTTTCTCCTCTGAGGTAAAGAGAGTGGAAAAAGTCATAGATGCTTTTCCAAAGCAAGGGGTTGGTATTTCAGAGAGGTGGTTAGGTACAGGATTAATCACTGGTAACTGAGAGCCTGGTCTATTGTGTGAGCCAGAGAAACCTTTCCTTTGGTTTTTATCATCCTTAACGTTGTAATGTATGTTATTTCATAAAGTGACCTTGTTTAATTAATCATGTGTGCAGTGGGTAGAGAGAGAGAAAGAACCTTATTAATGTTCTGGAGGGAACTTAGAATTTCCTTTTCTGCATATTTCTTATCTAATATTTGTTTCCTTCTTTCCTATGCATTTTTAGATTTGGCATATGGACAAGTTGTTAAAGTAGTTCTCAACTTGTCAAAAAAGGGGAATACTAAGAATCCTGTTTATTTTTTATTCACACAGCCTTTGGGAAAATGTTTCAGAAATGCTGTTGCCTACAAATTAAAACCAAAAGCAATACTGGGGCCATTGATGTGCAAGGTGTTGTAGGTGCTGGTCACAAACATCGCACAGACCTTAACTAAGAGTATGAAATAAGGAAATTTAAATTGTTTGACAGCTGAAGAAACAGGACCTACAACACCAGGTAACCTGTCCTGGATTCTGTCTGGTCAGAATTGTGTTGCCTGAATCCTGTTTTACTTGCACTTTTCGAGTCAAAATATTTCATTGCAACTGAAGTAATGTTTATTTCAATTTCTTTAAAAGACAGACTTCAGGCAAAAAGGGTAATTGTCTTCAAGATGGACAGAGCTGGTAGAATTAATCCTTTGTTTCAGCCACCAACCTGAAAACTTGACACCTTATGTCTTTCTTCCTGCCTCTCACTGATGGCAAGGTCATTTCTGTCTACTTTTGTGTTTGCCATCTCTTGTAATCTACTTGGCATTTGGATCTGCCAACACATTGGATTTATAGATGTACGTGAACAGAAGAAACCAGCTAAGGAGAGCATGTCAAGATTACATCCTCTGCTTGAAAGCTCTTGTCAATTTTAAAATATACTTGAGAGTAGTGAGATTTCCAGTGGAAATAGTTAATATTTTATAAAGAATTTCTGCAATACTGAAGAAATGTCAACTTGTCTTACAAGATATTTTTAAAACTATTTTCTCATTCTTCTAGAGCAGCTACACACAAAATGGAAAGGTATATAGATCCAGGGCTAAGATTGATAATGAACCATACATAGAGATTTGCCTGAAAGAGTGTGGCCACCATTTTGTGCTGCAGCATCTGCAATGCAAAGATTTCAGGGTTATATGGAATTCTAATACTCTGTTCCAAAAGCAAGCTATTTGAGAACTTTCAGGTCTTAAACACAACATTATATTTTACATCTTGTTAATACAAGTGAAATCTGTGGTTTATAATTTTTCACTGTGACAGTGAAATCTGTGGTTTATAATTTTTAATTTTTTATGCTTCTTGTTTTCCTTTTGTACTTCCATTTTCTCAGTGCTTGGTGCCTGCTTAGGGTGCGTCAGTGTGAAAAAAGAAGCAACTGGTGAAACATGGAGTTTCCAGAATGACCATTTTGCTGTGAATAGCAAAAAGCAAAAAGAAACAAAGATTTTGGTCAGGAGTATGAAAGGGTAGGGTAAAACTTTTCAAAGTTCATTTTCTAAGAATAAGAGGTAACAAGTCAGTTTTTTTCTGACTTCCTCTTTTAAGGCTGGAAGCTTCCATTTTCCATCTGAAACTTTTTCCTAAAACAGTTTTATAAGTTCTGCAAGCCCTCTTATGCAATATGTGTTGTTATGGTGTATGGTTAGAGAAGCTGCCTATTTTAACTTCACATTTCTCAAGTGTGAAGACACCAGATCAGGACCACAGTTTTGTTTTAGCTTCCAGAAAGCTTAACACATATTAATATGAGTATGCCTTGCAGTACAGCACTTTTCAAGCTGTGAACACACATTAATTTACTTTGAAAAAATTGAAAGAGTGGTGCAATGAACAGTTCATTCCAAATACATTACAAAGTTAAGGATGACAAATATATTTCTTATTACAATCAGAGCTGAGGGTTTATGAGAATGTTGCCTGTTTAAACATCAGACCTTTGAAACAAATTGAATCAGTTTTAATTATTAAAAAAATGAAATGGAAAAACTTTCAGTTTTTAAGCCCAAGGGTAGCTTAATTAAAACTGAAGAGAAATTAAAATTATCAGAATTTAGGGCAACAGGAAAAGAAATGATAGGTAGGAACTTTCAGGCTATAATAAGAAAAGAAATAACTTTAAGTCACTTGGTAATTGAACAGTAAAACTTCTCTAATATGATGGCTCAAATTATTAACTGACCTAAATCTCTTTAAGCCATCTAGACTTCAGCCTAAAACAAAGTATTTATGTATGAATACTTCTAAAGTAAAGTGAATTTACATCAGTTACTTATCATGTTAATAAAAATAAACTATTGATAATTTACCATGAATTTAGAGATTAAAATACTTTTAGATTACAAATGAATCCATAATTTAAAATCAAACTGGTTGCAGTATGAATGCCGCAAATGTGATTTCTATCAGTCTGTAATATTCCTGACAATGTGTGGGGCCCATTTTGAAAGAGTCCTTTGCAGTCCATTTGCTCAGGAAGATCTGTTTTGGCAACACTGAGAATCAAAGGCTCTTTATTTCTATGAGATGTTGTTTATCATCACTTCCTGAGCTAGATGCCTCATATTATCCTGCAAAACTTAGTGTATCTTCTTAAATCGGGAATTCAGAGTGTGTTTGTGTTTGTTGGTTTTGCAAATGTTGGTGTCGGGAGATTTCTGCAGGACAGTGGCAGGTGCCAGGAGTGACACAGGGCCAAAGGGGGCCGAGTACTCTGGGGGGACATAAATTTCTGTTGAGGAAGTTCTTTGAGGAAATGATTGATCTCCTTTGCTGCTGAGGCATTTGCTTTCCTGAAGTCCATGGTGTGTCATGGTCTGTGTGTGCATTTGTCTGATTTTATGTGCCTAAGTTGAAGCTGCCATTAGAATATTTTATCTTCCACAAGATCCGTGCAAACCTTCAATATCCATCTAGACTTCAACACTGTGATCTGTTCTTTTTCCATGTCTTTTACACTGTTCTTATTTATAATAAATAATACTCATTAATACTTAGAGGCTACTAAAAAACAGATTTTCATTACTAAATATTGTCAACATCAGATAGGAAGAGAAGGATGAAACTTTCTTTGTTTTAAAGATGTCATCTTGGTTTTTATGATTAGAAAATAAACTCAGTATAGCCATGTGCACTCAGTAAAAGCCCAACAGCAGTAAAAAATCCAAGCACATCATAACATGGCACCAGGCTATCATTCAAAGGCTTTAATCCAAAGGCTGCAAAATCCATGGTATTAGATGACAGACTGCAGTTCATTGTTGGATCTGTTTGAGCTAACACTGCAGTAATAAGTAATTTCTGTAATAAAATCATTGTCAATAGATAATTCTGTCTGTTGCAGATGACAATTCAATGTAGAACAACAGCTTAATATTGCATGAAGAAATTTTTCTAATGTAATTTTTATCACTCAGGACTCTGGGAGAACTGGAGCAGATGCTTCCAGCTACCCTTTCTTCTCTTATTTAGCACTCTACCCCTCTTAAAGAATGGTGAGATGATCTCTGACCTTTCAGAATAAGAAAGATTTATTTAAAATTTCTGACAATGTGATACAATTTTCTTTCCTACTTATTTTTAGAAAATAAAAGAGCAATGTTGGGAAAATGACTGCTGAAAACTTCGCATGTGATTGCTCTGCCTTTTTAGACTTCTCTATATTAATTAGATATGATTAAAGATGGTATGTTGCATATCTTTATTCTAAGTTTACAGTTATGTTGCATGGCAGATGAATGAACACTTCTGTCTCTCATTTTACACTACAAGATGAGAAGTGTTCAACTTGAAGTAATTCAGGGGCAATGTTGGTGTATTTTCTGGGGTCTTCTCTTGTGGCAGTATTGAAGAGATATCCAGCAAAATTTCTTATTGGAAGTTTGTGTCACATCAGAGGTAGGTGTCTGTAGGTAACACCATGTGGGTGTAGGTTCAGGCAAACCTTGATGGGGCAGATGGACAAGAAATTGCAAGAGTGAGTCTGGCCACTGGTACAAAGGTAGGAGCAGCTCTGTGCCATGCACACAACTCTGCCATGGTACCTGTGGCTGGGACTAACACCTCAAAAAGGAATTCTGTCCTTTTCCAGGCACTGCCACAGTCCCAGGCTGTGGATCCCTGGGCTGCTGAGCCCTGCTCTGCTCCCTTCTGCCTTTTGATGTGTCAAACACCAGCTGGGGGGTGTTGGGCTATTTATTTGAATCTATGGCATGTTTCTTGACATTTTATTTTTGGTTGGTTTTGGTTTTCTTTTTTAGCTTGTTAAATGGATATAGAGGGCAGAATCAGGCGTTTCATTTATTCACAGCAAAAAAGAGGGTGTTATATTTTTGCCTACTCTCTCTCAGTATTAGCTCCTCTCTAAGCTGAGGAAAAAAGGCAGTTCAGGTGCCATTTCCATTTTGTTGGGCTTTCATTAAGGGTGCAGTTTGTGATCTGGATTTTCTTGTCTGTCATGTGTATTCCCTGGTAACCCACTGGTTCTTAATTACCCCAAGGTATTTCAGGCCTATCTTCCTCAGACAAGTGCACAGCTGTGTATTTTCTGGGGGATTACTATTTGAGCCCTAGTCTGAGCATTGCTTGGATTATAAAGTATAAATTTAGAGGTGTCAGGCTTATGTGTTTTTCATAAGGGATGTGCAGTGGTTGGTAGGTACCAGGAGTTTCAGGGGAATTAATCTACTGCACAATAGCAGGGCTGATTGTGTGAATCATCCCTGTACATTCAGTTCAGATCCAGGCATTTTATAGTACCCTGCTTACCGTTTTAAACACTCAGTATTCATATTCTTCACATATGAAATATTCACATATTGTGAGGGCCCTTTGGGGAAAAAAAATACAAATGTGTTTGTGTGAATGAATTTGCCTGTCTGTATCTGGATTAGCAAATGCTTTAGTTCTGATATAAGCTATTTTAAAAATCCTCATATCTCACATGATGCGCTTTCTATTGTTATCTCTAAAAAAATTCAGTCAAAATACACATGTGGCCAAAACTAAAAAGAATAGCTGTCCTGTTGATTAATTTACATAAAGCTATAACCAACATGTTCAGCAAAATGCTTGAAATGGAGCTTCTCTGTTGGTTTCAGTAAATTTGCCTGTTCTGTACAGCTCTAGCAAGGAAAATATTGAATAATACATTACAATTCTAAATTTTAGAATAAAAAATTAAGTATTGTAGAAATGTGGTAAAATTACTGAATCTCTTTTTCCTTTTATAAAAAAGGATCGTTTTCCTTTGAGGAAAAGACTTCTATTTTTAAAATGTACCCAAACAGTGTTTTTGTTTACAGAGATGTAAAATGAGTGCTAAACTTATGTTTAACTAACAAAGAATCTGAATCCTTTGTTAAACTAACATAGAATATTAATAGAGTGGAAGAAAAAAAAAAAAAAACAAAAACTCTTTTTTTAATGCCATGAGAGAAGATAGTGTTTCCCTAGTGAAGCAGACATGTAGTTTTAACTTGCCTCAGTATTTGTAGACACCAGACTCTCATGCAGCACTGCAGCAGGCACCCCTGCACGGCACTGATACTCCAGTGCACCTCCAGTCAAGGGAGATGTTGTTTTTCCCCTTTCTGATTGAGAATATGCTCAGGTTTTGTTGCCTCAGATGTACCCTTGGGTGTCCAGTGGTGCTTCAATGATTTGGCAGGTGAACAAACTGAGATCCCCTGCCAGCTGGATAAATAATAACACAATATTGTTTAAATATTATTACATATTTTTGATACATTTTATCTTAACTTTTTTGGTATCTCACCTTCTGTCCAAATGGGTTTAAAGACCAATGGTCTGATGAGTCCTCACCTCATCTTTTTGCTTCATAGTAGTGAGAAAAAAATGTCTCCAAAGGATCCTGTATCCCTTGCAGATAATAATCTGTGTTCAGCACAAGCCTCTGGACGTTCCAGGCTGCTTAATCCAGTGAATGCAGGACTCTGCTGCTGCTGAGCTTTTGTTCTCTGCCTCAAACTGGTGCCTTCCTCCCTTAATTGCTGTGAACTTCTAGAGTGTGGTGACAATATCTGTAATGAAGCATCCTGCTCTCTGTGCATCTCTGCACACAGGAGCCTCAGGAAGGGAACAAACTGCACTACATCTAAATAGGAGATTTATAATTAGCTTTGTTATATACCTATCTGTGGGTATTTTCTGGGTTCATTCAAATTGAAATATACTTCTTGTTTTTCATCTAAATTTAAAATACTTTTCTATCTTACTAAGAGTATTTTAAATACTAAATCAGTGTGCAAACTGAGATGTTTGATAATGATAATAAATAATAATAAATATGAATTTATACTTGGCAAACTCTCTATTTCCACACGTTCCACATGTGGGGCACCTCTGCCTTGTATTTCTCAAAAAATGCAAATTTCACATGTCTTTCAATTTTATTTTTTATGAATTTCATTATCTGGGTGCAGTTTTTTAATATTTTTTCTGCCCAGAGTGGCCAAATATAGCAAAGTGTCCAGTGAAATAACATCAACACCCATTTATAGAGGATTCTTTTTAGAAAATACTATAGCTTAATTTTTTTGTGTATAAAATGTCTGAGTATTTCCATCTCTGAATTCTTCTAGCTCTAGAGTGGTGGATGAAAAAAGAAATATGCAATAAGAAGATCTTAATTCCCTTCCTCTTTAAGCTTGAGGAGCGATGTCAGAGATTCAGCATATGTAGACTTAAGTTAAAAATTTTAATTTATTCAAGGGTAATTAAGTGCCTACCTTGGTTGGAGAGTATTTGCTTTAATATCTTGGATTTTTGACCATTATTCGGTAAAGCAATGACAATGAATACTCTCATTTCCTCCTGCCCTCAGATTATAAATTCTTGATGAGGGTTGTTACCATACATTAGGGCAGAACCAGATTGAACATCATTCCAGGGTTCTGTGTACTGCCAAATTGCAAGTAACAATAATGATTTTACCTTAAAAAAGTTAGTGTTGGTTTGGGGTTTTTTTTCTGCTTAGCAGACACTACTACAACTTTATACTTCAGAAATGAATATAAGCAGACTTCGTTTAGTCTGTTGCCAGAAAGAAATTAAATCATTGTTAGACACTCTTTTCATGTTTTTTACTTATTACAGGTTCAAAAATTATCTTTGTTAAAGCCAATTTAAAATTATTTCTCATTTTTATTGCTATCTGGTTTTGCCACCTAGAGTCTGTCTGCTTTATGTTCCAGAAATAATTTATTTCTTTTATCTTTTCTTTTTTCGTGCTATGTCCTTGTGAAAAATTAAAATATCTTGCATAATTAAGCTCTATATGCAGTACAAAGTAGAATTTATTAGCCCACAACAAAACTCTGCTTCTTTTAGTTTGGGTTGTTGCAGCTGCTCTAATTGTTAAAGGCAAAATTACAAAAAAGGGAAGGGAAGAGAACACCATAATCAGTCTTATAGCTACCAGAATAGTAAGAGGGTTTAATTGCCTTGGTTAGCTGTATCACTAATGAGTACAGTTCATTAAAAGTTCCATGACTTGTCTAATTATAGCTGGAAACTTGCATTGCTCTCTTTTGCAAGGGAGTGCATTTCCTTGCTGCCCTTCCCTGGTGAAATCTCAGTGCCAGAGCCAAGGCAGCTTTGCCTGGGGATCCTCAGGAGGGCAGAGCCCAAACCCATCCCTGTGATGTGGTGAGCATTCCATGCTGGCTGTGGCAGAACAAACTCTCCCCCCAGTTTGGGGAGCAGGACATTGCTCAGCAATGCACACTTTATTGCACAGTTTGCAAGAGTTTCAGATTTGGGAAACACTTTTGGATTAAGAGAGGACTCAGTGTTTGCCTTGAAAGTTGGGGGTCTTTAGTTTTGGGTTTGTTTTTTTTTTCTCATTTTGTACTTATCCTCTGCAAAATGTCAGCCGGTCAGCACATATAAAATAATTCTTGGCTTTTGTATTTTAACTCCTTTTGGATTAAGGAAATAACAAACTTAGAAAAGATAGATTTTATCAAACAGTATTGATGTTTTGCCCCAAAATGAGAAAATAAAAGTGAATATATTTGAGAGGAGATCCTAGTATAAAAGGAGTAGGAAAGCAGAATCCTCCAATCGTCCCAAAACTAGTTTATCATTAGAACTTAAGAGGCTAATTAAAACATGAATCCTTTTTGATCTTCCCTTAAAACATTGATTTCCTCCCCCATCCTCCCAAGTAAGGTCATTCTTTTTTTTTCCTTCCGTGTGACTAAGTGCACTTGTGAAATGGATAGGGGACTTTTTTCAAATGATAGTTTTAGCAACAACGTGTGTGGCATAGCTGCATATGTGAGAAACAAACAATGATAAGTTTAAGATTTCAACAAAATCTCCCAACATTCCCTGTAGTCGCCTGTCACCAGCAAGTATCTAAATCTGCTTTGAGGAGCAGCTTCTAAAGCTGAGGCACTGGAAGAGAAAATGATATTGGGCATTATTGAGAATCTTAGAATGGTTATGAGAGCCTAAGAGGTGTCTATGTGCACCCAGTGTGTGCAGGGGTCAGGTTCTGTCACTGCCTCTGCCCCTGCTTGCCCTTCAGAGGCTGAGTCCCACGGGGTTCGGAGAGGGGTGGTTCTCTGTGAGCAGAGATTCTCCTCCTCTCGCTTCCATGCAGAAGCCAAAGCCTTGTTTGTTCTGTAGGACTCTTCTCTGTGGCTGAAAGCCCTGGGGAGGCCAGCAAGGGGGCTCTGGAGGAGGTGGGGCTGGGGCAGGAGGGGCTCTGTGGCAGCAGATCCAGGCTGAAGAGGAGTGAGATTGCAGAAGGGTGAGGTGGCTGAACCTTGGGTTTGCCAGGAATCTTCCATTTATGCAATACATCTATTGCTATTAAAAATTCAAAATCTGTGTGCACATCCTGCTCCTCCTGTGCAGGCCAGGGTGAGCTGCAGATGCTGGTGGTGGCCACATCCAGTAGGAGTTCCCAGGCTGTGCTTCCCTCTGTCTTGCAATAGAGCTGTCTTTGATTCCATTACATTTTAGTCCACAAGTCGCTGTAGCCCCCGAGGGCTGCTTCACTCATCTCTGTGTTAAGACTCAGATTCTCAAGCCTTTAAATTTGATAGATCATTTTCTTTTATGCTAAGTTGAAAGGGCTGTAAGGAACACCCAGTGATAATTTATTGAAAAGATTATTAACAATGAGGTTAATGACAGTGATACATCTCAGCTGTGATTCAACCTGGCAAAATAATTAGTACTTTCAGAAACACACATGGTCTTTTTTTTTCTTTCCACACAAAAGAATTAAATACATAACTTTTATGGCAGTCTTGTGGGCCCATAGCTTTCCTTTAGTCTTTACCACAAAGGTTAAGATTTTTCTCTATCAAAGTTTCATGTATAAATTCCCTGCTCACACACTCTGCAGCAGCACCAGCAGAGCTCTCCACTTCAGCAGTGCTTCAAAGAGATTCTGAAAGGCTCTCTGCATTTCCTCTGGTACCACAGGCAGCACAACAGAAGGCATGACTGTGTTAGCCCTGCTTTTACAGCCAGCCCAACCTGATCCTAACACCACACTCCTCATATCAGCTGTTGCCAAACCAGGAAAAACATGTCTCTGCTTCAGAAACAGAGGCACCATGGGCAAGGAAAGCTAATGGAATTAGTGCTCATAATCAGTTTTTTTCTGTCACTGCAAGCCATATCTGTAGCTATAATCAAATATGGTCTTTGTAGCCATTCTTGGCTTTGCTAACAATCTCATAGCCTTTCTTTGAAATTTAGGATTTAAGAATTTAAACACATTTTGATACCTTTGTTAGTAAGAGGTTCAAATTATATTTGTGAAACAATGCGGGACTAGTGTCCAGTTTGAAGTATGAATATGGTTTGAGTTCTTCTCTAGTGGGGGAAGGCATGCAGAGGCAAAGACAGCTGGAATTCAGTAACAAGTTTTATGAAGATCATATCCATATCTCATATTAAAAATGGAGTAAGTTAATTTTCCAAGCAAAATGCATTTATGTATATAACACACTTCTGTATGATGAATGTATGAAATTCATCAAAGCATGGATTTTTGTTCAAGGGGTGTAGCATTTTCACTGTGTTTAAGCCTATCTTTGAGTTGTTTTGACATTAATAGTGACATGTTTAATAGATAAGAAGTGCATCATTTGTGACAGTTTCATTGCAGCTGAACTTTTGAAGAATTCATTTCTCCTTCCTTACACATGTTCAACCTCCCAAGCCATATGTTTTGTGTTCCTCAAGATGTTTTAGATTAGATCAGCCAACTAACTAAGTGCATCAAAACATGAGTTATCCCAGAAACAAGAGACAGGCTAACAACTGAAGTACACAGATAATTTTTTTTCTCTTGAGAAGGCTTTGGCTCTGATTACATCATGCCCTAATCTTGTGTGGTAGATGCAAGTAATAAACTAATATTCCAGCAGTAATTTGATACATTCCAAAATATCTCCCTATTAAATGGGAAGCATTTCGTTTCTGTTACCTGCTATAAGTGCAGGATGCTGATCCCTGTGGGTTCTTGAATTGATAAGAAAGTTTAGGAACAGAGATGGTTTTTTTTTGGTTTTGGTTCTGACACTGAGGTGAATTGAGTGTCCAAAAGTGAATTATTTTCCTTTTTGGAGCCCCAGCTTGCATTTATTACATTTTCTTAGACTTCTAAGGTTTTTCTTTAAATGCAGAGAGGGCTGATGTACTTTTTAGAATGTGAGCCCCTTTCAGTGTACAAAATCAAAAGAAAGGAAGGTATCATCTCTGTATTTAGATGTCTTAACTTTCCTGCTTCTACTTCACTTTACATTGTAGATGATTAAAATGATGGAATGTTATCTGTGAATTTCATAGTTTCTGAAAAAGCTACAAATTTGCAATATCTAGCATGAGCTTTAAAACACAGGGGTTTGTTCCAGGACTGTCCATTTCTCTATTTTTTCTTTGTGTGTGTCTGCAGCATTTCCATCACCATTTCACCTTGTAAGGCCATGGCTGCAATCCACAGAAATCCCAGGAGTCTATTGCAAAACCTGGAAATTCTTTGTTGCTCTCTCCAAGTACAAAAATTTGTAACACCCACTCCAAGGCCAAATAGTTGAATTACTGAATTTTGTATGTCAGGTATTATTCCTTGCTACTTTTCTGGATTGTCTGACATTTTAAAACCAGTCAAGTGATCAGGAATGCTTAACCTTCCTCTTCCATTCTCATGGACGGAGGAAATTTGGCAAATACTTAGTGCAAGGGCCACCTTCTCATTACCTTTCTCAGCTTTTACACAGTTCCAGTCTCCCATTACAGGTGAGATGAATTTTTTAGAGCTGCCCAGTTTCCCCGTCGTGGCCAGGCACTGTGCAGCCTCCCTGTGTGTGTGAGCTGGGTGCTGCCCCTGTGCTCAGCCTGAGGCTCCCTCCTGCTCTCTGCCTGTTGAGCTGTGAGTGAGAGCTCTGGATTCCTCCTCTCTGCACACACAGGGGACAAGAGAACCCCCACGAGCATGGCTGGAATTCCAGCAAGCCACTTTTAGGTTCTCATGCCTACAGCTGCCTTGATATCTCTCACTGGCCCCTGCAGCAGAGGAGAGGACATTGACCAATACGTGTAGGAACACCAGGAAGCTTCTATAAGATCTATGAAATTTCTACAGTAAGTACAGGATGGCAACTGTTATTTCCAATTTCTTCTGTTTTGCATCCTCTGAGTGCAATCCCAACAAAATGATTATCCAATGTTTCCTTCCCAAAGCCTTTTACATTTCCCCCACCTTACTTGGCCGTATCCAAACTTGTCAGAGGAATGTCAGCCCTGGAAACCCCCCTGGCTTGGAATGCTGATAATATAGACACCAGCAATCTTCCTGTCTGAACCTAAGTTTCCAAGTGTCTCTCTGAGAAGATCTCCCTTGTACTGTTTGAAAGGATGCTGTGATTGCATTTTCACATCACAGGATTTCTAAATATATCTCCTTTATCATCTTGATATATTTACTGAGATACTTCTTCCTTAACCAAGCTGCCGGAAGGTGTGTTCAATTAACTACTAGGAATGTATTTTATTAAAGATGCCAGATATTTTTGTTGGGAAGAGGGTTTGGGGTGGAAGTGACTCTACCTTAGTATTTAAATGTATTCCTCATCTGTTCTGGCTTTTCCCCCAGAATACATCATGCACAAGCAGTTCATTTTAAGTGCTGTTTACAATACCTGTTATGCTAGCTTGCTTAACCTCAAGACAGAAAGAAAGGACAAAAGCTGTGTTGTTGAGTAGGGATAATCTCAGTTGCATGATCTCTCAAATGTCTATTTGACTGTTTATGGGACTGTGAAGGATTATGTTTGGGATGCAGTTTTGGTTTGTTTTGGGTTTATGGGTTTGGTTTTTTTGTGCATTTACTACTAGTCCAGATGACTTCCAGCCTGTTACCAAACAATGATATGTAGCTATTATGTTATAAGTCTCCATCTGATTTGATTGACAGTTTAACAACCACAGCAGGGAGTGATAAGACACATCCTTTGTGTGGGATAAGGTGCTTATTTTTTCTCAGAATATAATCTTTTGTTAAAGGTTTCTATAAAGCTTTAAGCGTTATGTTGTTTTTGCTGATTTTTGTTTTGTTGGGTTTTTTCCTCCTATAGAAATTCTGTATCACTGTACCAGTGACACAGTTAACATATTCTGGGATGCTCTGTCCTTGATAGCAGTGGTTCTAGCACCTGAACTGCAGGATGGGGGGATGTCCTGTCCTGCTGGATGGGTGCTGTACCCCATTTGTTCAGATGGCAAACCCTACTGGAAATGACCATGGGCTGCTGCCCACCCTAGATTTTCTCTCCAAGGAGGGCCTAGTGTGATGTCAGTGCCTGCTCATGACTGTGGAGGGAAACAGGGAAAAAATAAATCATATGCTGGAGAGCTTTCATTGTTATAGGAAGGATTTGGCCACAAAGTGCACCCAGATTGCACCAGAATCTGGTAAAATGGATGTAACCCTTGAGATTCAAGCATGGGCTTGAGCTTGACTTTGGTCTCTTTGCAGGACCAGAATCAAGTTAAGCTAATCCTTAGGCTGCTGGTAGTGGAAAGGAAAGGTGTGATTTCAGGAAAAGCCAGCAAAAGGTAGCAGACTGCCCGAAGGTGCTGCTGCCACTGCGCTTACAGAGGAACCAGGGAGATAACAGTGAGCCTCCTTCGGTGACAGCCACAGAAGACAATACCCTCAGGTGCATAAACTGATGGTTTCCCATCAGAAAAGGTTCTGAGAATGAGTCAAGCAGTGCCTGACAGAAAGATTACTTTTTAAAGGCCGTTCTGTGCAGAAGCAGATGGCTTGTTCCACTCCTGAAGCTTGCCTCGTGCAAGTGAGAAGGTCTAAATATGTCCTAAACTGCTGCTACTATTAAACTTCACAGATAATCCTCCCAACCTCTTGCAGACACTTCTGTCAAATTTAGATTAACATCTTTCCTTCAGTGTAGGTGAGGGCACTCTTGAATTGTACTGACAAGCAGAGCGTTTTACATAACTCAGAGAACTCGGCAATTTTCTGTTTGTTTTCCTATCCAAGTGACTCTATATGACAATGTGTGAAGTATGTGCAGATGGCAAGAAAAGTTATGTTATCAAGTTTGTTTCCTCTGCCAATGCTTACTGAAAAATAATTCCAGCTCCCCATCTAAAAGTATAAATAAACGATGAAACAAAATATTTTTGCCTTCCACTGGCAGAATAGACACTTCAAAGTTTTTTCCCAAAGCAGCTATACATGAATAAATAGGACAAGAAATCTTCTGAAGATGACTTCATTTCTCATTCAAATACCTTTCAAAGTGCATTATCTGTTTGGCCTCTAAATTGTTTTTTTTTTATTCTAATTAGGTGTGCCATGATATTTGTTGTTAGTTATTTGCATATACTGTAAGCTGATAAAGGTACAAAAAATGAGATGATTAATGAAGAAAAGCTTCATTTCACTGCACATCTGGATCTAGCCATGGGTCCTGAGGACATTTGGCATGCCAGAAGCTGCTTGGAAACCTTGGTTTGTTTGCAGTTATCCAGGAAATGTTTTGGTTTTGCGCAGCTGAGAATGTTTAGTTTGTATTGAAGAAACTGAAAAGCCCAGATGCCAGAAACTTTCCAAAATAGTTGATATCTCTAATCCCCTTTCATCAAGAGCAAGAGTTTTGACTATGTTTTCAGTTTGCTTTTTAATGAGAAATGAAATAAATATGTCAAACAAAGAAACTTGATGATGCTGTAGTGCAGCCATATTGCAAAGTTAAAAAAAAAAGGAAAATGAAAGAACATATGAGTATAGAAGGTCAAAACTATAAAATACTTGTATTACAGAAAGAAAAGGAACAGAAAGAAGGAAAATAGCACTTCTGGATTCTGTTCTTTTTCTGAATACCTTTCCTTGAAAAGAAAATTCTATTTCTTGCATTTTTAACGGTTGAGGAATTGTCAGTACTTTGCATAGGTTTTGTTTGGGTGGAATTGCTTTTTGTTAGTGTTTTCACAGTCAAAGCATCACAGCTGAAGAAAAATCTTTTTAAAAAGATGAAGGTAGAGAATAAAAACTCATCTACAAGGAAGTGGGAATTTTTTTGTGGTGTTTCAGTAAATACATTAAATAAAATATAAATGACTTCATTTGTAGAACTCTTTGCTTTTGCCTCTTTCAACTTTTCATTTTCTTTATATTTACAATGATATTCATCAGTTCTTTTGTGAATGCAATGAAACACTTTTTTAAATTCTCTATATACAGACAAGCACAGAAAAATTAACGTTATAGGGAGGTATTGAACAGGAGAGACGAAAATTTTCAAGTTCTGTGGTGGTATTCAAAGGGAATTCAGTAAACATCTGCAGTATTTTTCAAGAAATTCATAAAACAAGAATATTTCATTTATTTAAAGATGATAAAAGTGAAATCTTTTTGACCAGTGTAGATAATTAAAAATGTAAATAAGTGAATTAGGAATTGTTTCTTAACAACTAACATTGATATAATGGAAAAAATAATTCAGTTAATCCAGGAGAATCCATTGAGTTATTCACTGAGACATCCCTGGCTCCACTTTAACACATCTTATTTTTGACATTTGCATGTCTTTGACCTTTGGTCATTTTAAACACTTGTGATATGATCCTTCCAGTCAGCTGAGGCAGTAAAAATAAAGATGCAGGGTGTCATCACCTTGTCAGGCCCTGCAGCCGTCTCTGAGAGGTCAGTCCCTCACTGCAGCTCCTGGTGGAACATTTTCTCCTGGATGTTTCTGTCAGGGAGGATCAGGAGCCCTGAGGTGTGGGGGGATGGAGGTGACACCTCTGCTCTGCTGCTCCAGCAGCCACAGGACAGGGACAGCTTTGTGCACTGGGGAAGCTTTCTCACCCTGGAATTCCTGCAGTGTGCTTTATACAGGTTTCATGATTGAATTCCAGTTTAAGGCCTGCCTGGGCTGTGTGGTGGGGCACCAGCACTGCTGGCCAGGGTGGTCTGCCTGCAGAGGGAACCCTATTGCTGTCAGCAGAGATTTGGGTTCTTAAGACAAAATTTAGGAGCATTCAGGGTGGAATAGCCTGTGCTGTTCAAATGTGGACTCTGATTTTCCTTAGCCCTCAGAGTAACAGTAAAAAAAATTATTTCCTCTGAAACTTTTAACCACTGCAAAATTTAAATTTTGATCGTGTGCTTTTTCTGATAGTTACACAGGCCTGAAAGATGCTTAAGTAATGTAAATCAAGTGAATATCATTGGAGAAAATCTCTGTTTGAAATATTAATTCTACAAGTTGGAAACTGGAAGAGAGAGAATCCAAGATGAGAGGTATAAAGCAGAGCTTTCCTTTTCTCGTGTACAGGTGCATTCCAGAAGAAGCAGTTCCAATTCTGGTTGAAACCACCAGTGGCAATAATTTAAAAATATGTTTGTGATAATGCATTTCCTGGCAATTGGCCATCGTGTCCCTTACATAGATACACAGTAGGGTTGTGTCAGTTTGGTCTGCTTGAAGGAGAAAAAACCTCACTCAGCAAACAGACATCAGGCACCATAAATAGGGAATACTGGTGTTTGGTCTTCATAGGAATTGCATAGAGATCTTTAAGTTTGTGACAAAGGGATATTGTGAGACTGCCTATAGGGATTGTGTTTTCATTTACAGGAGTAGCACACAGGAAAAAGCTGCTAAATTTAGTCAAACAAGGCCCATTTCCCCAGAATGTATAAATATACACAAGAACCTGGTATCTCTCCACTGCAGTAGGGACCAGTGTGTATTTTCCATTCTTTTTAATGAAAGAATAAGCTGACCCCTTTCTCCTAAGGATTGTTTTAAAAACTGCCTTTGATCTAGTGAGTAACCATGCACTTTATAACACTTGAGTGGATTTTTGCAATTGCTTTGGATTTAACTAACTTTATTTTGTCCAGGGGGAATTAGAAGAGTGACTTTAATGGCAGCAGAGCTAAATCACCACTGGACGCTTTTGATATTTCCAATTCATATTCTTATATTTTATAGCTAAAAATAGGATGTGAATCATGAGTGTAGGTAACCTTCATGAACTGGAGTTGATTTGCAAGGTTTAATATCCCTACAAAGAACTACAAGCAGTGAAAATAGGATTTATAATCCAGTGTGCCTAACTTTTAGCACAGAAGAAACACCAAAAAGCATTTTGTTTGTGCTTGCAGCCTGCATTGACTTCAGCTGAATCAGTGCAGCAAATGTGAAATAGTTTAAGAAGCAAAACTGGATTTGCTGCACTCCAAGCTACTTTTCTCCCTGTGTGAAAGCAGAAATTACTTTTATAGAGGTTGTAGAAATATTCCTTTCAGCTCTGTCTAGAAGTGTTTCTTTTCCAGCATCACTATTGATATGTTCTTCTCACTTTTTGTCCTCTCATAAGGAAATATGAGCTTTACAGCCATTAATATTGTTCTTAGCCTTAGTTGCAGCAACTTGATCGTATTTTAAGAGGTTTTAAGTGGACAAATCCTGTACTCTGTATTTTTGATGGAATTTCTCTTCCTAGCCTCACAGACATTTAAGATGAAATTCCACACTGCTGATAATCCTGGAGACCTCATAAGGATCCTTCCAGTCTATGTTAACCTGTGATTTTTAAGTCCTACCTATACAAAAAACAAAAATAAATTCAGTCATGTATTTGAAATTCTCATACTTGTTGGCAAAAAGTTTAAAAAGGGTTTAATGAACATTACATTTAGCATGAATTCTTAGTTTGCACTTTAGAAGGGTGACAGAAATGTAGTTACCAAACCACAAACAAAAAAAATCAGGCTGATATGATTAATGGTAAACTTAAAAATTATCTTGAATATAGATTAAATAGCTTGTGCAAGGTTAAGTAAAATACAGCTAGGGAAAAAAAAGTCATGGGGATTTGTTTCAAAGGAAAACAGAAATGAAGAGATTCTGTCTAAATTATAAATATTTGAATTGATGAATTCCTTAAAATGTCCTCCTATTCACTGTCATATTGTTTTAGTTAGGGGAGATGCAGAGAATACTGCAAAGCAATGATAATTACTTGAGATTAAACACTACCACCAGAGAATTGAAACAAAGGCTGATTTACCAGATCAAACCGACCAGCCTTTATGGTGGGAAACAATGCAGTCCTCTGTCTTTGTCTTACAGCTCACTTTTCTTTCAAGCAGATTAGACAATTCCTTCTCACAGCCTTTCAATTCTAATCACATCCATTTTCCATTTCTCCCTTTTCATGTGCTCTTTCTGAGAGAACTGGCTATAAATGATCTGACTTTACCCCAGCCCTTGGCTTGCCTTCCCTTCCCCTCTCACAACTCTGCCTTTTATCTCTTGGCACTGGATGTAGAAGTTTCTTGCCTGCACAGGGTCTGATCTTATCCTCACCAATACCCCAGCGACCTTCATCTAATTCATCTCAAAATCTCTCCTGTGTCCCTGACTTTCCCTCCCTTATCATTCTCCTGAAGCTCCCTGCTATTTTTTTTATTGACACCATCATTGCAATGAGGATGCTGCTCAATAAAGCCTCATGGCCCATGCAAGTGTCCAAAATTCATCTTTTTATTATTAAGCTTTTCCAGCATTGTCATTCCCATTTATCTGGAGATAGTGGAGTCAGTTCCTGCATCTTGATTTCACTGAAACCCCTAAAGAGATAAACTAGTTAGGAAGTTTCATTCATGCAGATTCAACCACTTCTCCTTACACATGTCACATCTGGCAGAGTGTCCCAGAGCACAGGGTCACCTGCTGTCCCTACCTGGCTGGTGGCAGCCCCACAGCTGCGTGTCCTTGTCTCCACCTGCCCATGTACAGCCAGTGTTTGTTCAGCACAGCCAGCCAGGACCCTCCTTCCCCACCATCAGTCTCTCATTTACATGATTTCCCTTTTGGCTGTGCAGAAATCCCTGCCTTGTGTTGGCTCTTTAGGCCACATTGTGCATATCACACCTCATCTGTGACTTTGCAATATCCTGGCCCTCCATCCATCTCCATCTCCATTGCAGAAACCAATTCACTGCATCTGTCCATGGGTGTGAAAATGCCAAATTCTTTTCTTGTGGTGCCACTTTCCTCTACAAAGATTTTTCTTCTGTTTTATTCCAGCCAGTTCCTGTTAGCCCCTCTCTGTGGAAACGTTTCCTCCCAAGCAACCTGATTTTCCACAGTGTTTCCATGTGCTTTCTCACTGCTTTTGAACTATCAACTCCTGTTTTGTTAGCCCAGGTTATTCCCACGAACACATGTTTTAATACCCACGAACACATATTTTTCTTCTTGCCATGCTTCCACATATTCTTGGAAAATTAATATGCAAAATACCTCATTAATTCCTTTCAGTACTGCTGTAAAGCTACATGTTTTTACTGTCCTGGGTAAAATAGTTTTGATAGTGTTAAATGTAGAAGTGTGCCAAGGCTTCTTCTTGTCACCAACCAGTTTTTGTCTTTGAGTTTTTCTCATTCAGTTTTTCTTAAAATTGGACTGAAAGCTGTTTAAACCAGATCTCCTTTTTTTAATGAACTGATTCACAACAGAAGTTTGTGGGTTTTTTTTTTTGCACTTGGGAAGAGAAGCCTTTGTAGTAGAACTCTTTTCAATCTTGCAAGATCACCATCTCCTTCCCCCACTCCTTCACTCTTTCTCATAAGCAAGAGCTTAACTTTCACATCTGCATTTCTCATTAAGACCTGACTGTTCCCACGAGAAGCTCAGAATCTCTTTATTTCTGATAGATTAGAAATCTAGCAGATGCAATTATAAAGCAGATGATAATAAACTGTTTGATGTCAAAGCCTTTGAAATTGTTTTATTTCCAGCCATCCTTACATTCAGTTTCTTATTACTTTTTTCTAAAGTGCATTTTCTTGAAATAAGGATATTTTCTTGTCACTGTAAGGCAGATACCCAGAAGTTGAACATAATGTGTTTATCTTTCTCTGAGTTTCAGCAGGCTGTCAGTTTTAAAAAATCAAATTTGAAGACTCTAATTTCTCGGAGGTCTTTAATTTTGTTTTTAGCAGTCTGCTTCATTTCTGATTTCCATTATTATTTCCCTCTGGTGATGCCTCCACAGACTTACACAAGCAGAATGTTAGAGATGAGTTGAATATGGAAGATCTCCTGTGCCTTTGGAAAAACAAGCATAATTCTCTTTCCAGCAGCCCCAAACAAACAGTAACACACTGTTTAGGTATGATTAGGTATAGCTTCACAATATTTCTGTATGAAAGAAAACAGCTAAAAAAGAACTATAAGCAGTTTGGATTAATCATGGTACAGTTCTTATGTCTGTAAAGACAAATGTGCCAATTTTCTGCTGTTTCTGGTACATTAAAAAAAGTTAGTACTGTGTACCATATCCCAGAAAGGAATGTATGGGGAAACTCTGGCTGCTTTATTCTAGTTATCTGGAGTTAATTTTCTCTCTTTATGAGGAGAAAAAACGCTGATGCCTGATCTTCAGCAAATAGGGTTTGTAACTTTGGAATTGTGGGGAGTTCATTCAGTATAGACTTATACTGAAAGGGAGCCCATGCGATGAAGTTTCAGGATTTTATTTCTTTTTTTTACCACAGAGGTTTCAGAATAAACATCATCTGAGCTTTGGTTTTAATAGAGAAAGAGATCACTCTGGTGAAATTACGACAGAAAATCCATTATTTCCTTGATCCTAAACTTGCACTCTCAGGAGCCATGTTCAACTGCTAACTGCTCTTATGGCCTCCAATTTGGATGCTTCCCCTAAAGAATTTGCTAGGTCCAGCCAGGGCTGCACACATCCCAGCTTGCAGTACAGTTTGGGCCCCAAGTCTCCATTCCCATGGCTCTGCACTTCCAGCTGTTGGGTAAAAGAGGGAGAACAAAGATGTCTCTACATGAGCCACACTTAAAAATGGTTCCAGACCGCAGAAGGATACTGTATTTTTGTCCCTTGATCTTGAGCCAAAAATCAATGAAACCATCAGAATTTCCTAACTCTGTTTATGTTGCCTCAGATATCAGCTGGCTTTTCTTTCAGGTGTCTGAAGTGGTGAGTTCAGTCCCATGTCTTACTGCTCACATTCAGCTTAGAAGATGATTAATTCTGTTTCAGAAAGGTTTTTGTTCCTAGAAGGTGTTTCTTCCCCTGCACGATGTCTGCCAGCCTGATGGAGATTAAACCTCTGCCCCCAAATTTTGCCTTCCCTGAGGCACCCTTAGGGCACCCTGGCCATGACAACAATCCTGGCAGATCTGCAAAGCTGCTCTGTATGGAGCATGTCATAACAGGGGTGGCTTTACCAAAACCCAAAGCAAGTGTGGGTGAAGAGCTTTCACTCTTGCAGAGACTGCTGTAATAAACACACTTGCAAAGAACCAGCTCAGTGCTCTGTCTGCAGAGTAGGTTTTCTAATCCAACCCAAAAATTTGGCCATATGAGGAGACAATGCCTTGCAGTGCCTTGCCAGGGAAAAGCTCTCAGAATGAGCATGCACTAACAAAGATCTCAAGTTTTATAAAAAGACTTTGTGCAGCCCATTCTGAGGGATTTAAGTGTGTATGAATATAAAAATTCCAGTAGGAATGGTTTTCTAACATTTTTGAGAACTGCAAGGTCTCTTGGAATATCTAACAATCTAGATAAATGCTTAGAGCAGTGCAGTGAAACTATGTTTCTTGCCCAAATTTTCTTAAATTCTATCTAATTATCTTTTGAATTTTCCAAAAGTAGGTTGTTGCCCAATTATGGCTATGACACTTGCTTTTTTGTGTGCTTGTTAGGAATTTCTATTTGCATGTATGTGTTCTGTGATCCATAGAACAACATCTCTGATTATGTGAAACAAACTAATTTTTTAATATTTTTTTTTATTCCTGGCTTAAAACACCCTTCATTCACCTTTCTCTCAAGATGTGACATTAATTAATTCTATAAAAGCCTGTCGTATCAGTTTTATTTGAAATGGGGTGCATATACTTTCTTTAACAGGGAAAAAACTGCTACTTGTAAAAATGATGTTTAATGTAAGCTGGCTGAGCTGCAGATTTAATGAATTAACATATCCATTAAAATCTAGTCTAAGTGCAAGATTTACTTTTGGGTGATTTCATTGACCTAAGAGGGTTTTATGTCTAATTTGGCTTCTCTGGGGTTTTGACACTATTGCCTGAGCTTTTAAAATATAAAAAATAGACTGGACTTCTGATACCACTTTTAATTAAATTCAGTGACATCCACAGTATGATGAGACTGTTAATACAGGCCCAGAATGTGAAGGCCTGGGGCTGTATCTCCAACAACTCAATCTGCAGCTTTTGTTCAGGTTGTTGGAGGGACAGACCCTTCTCTCAAAGGATTTACCTTGAGGAGCTCTGGCTCCTGATGCTGTCTGGGTCACCACAGTCTTCTGAAGCTCCTATTTCTATAGATTTTGCCACAGCCAAATGCTGAAATGTCAACATCTGTTATAATTTCTGCTTACTTATGATTTTGACCTCTGTTTTGGGATCAAAAGATTCAGATGATTTGGAGTTTTGTTGAAACAACTCTATGCTTGGAGTGAAAAGTACATCAAAACATTGGAGACACGTTTTCTTTAGCAGCTTCTGAGGGCATCAGCTTGCTTGTTTGTTTATTGATGTGCCTCTTGAGAGGCACAGTGGCCACATCCAGAAGGATGAGGAGGAAGCAGACAGACATACAGATTCTTTTGCCCCTGCCTTACCCCTGAGTGTACTACAGTGCATTGGTGGAAATGAGCAGGATGTGAATCTCTGTGTGTTTTGGATTGGGAGCAGAGCTGGACTTCCAAATATATTCCAAAATTCTTGATAAGCCAACTTAAAATGTTCCATGAGCAGAATACATATGAAATAGTTGTACAACCCCTGTGTTTCACTGGCCCATCATCCAGCTTTCCTCTCCTGGTGGGGCTCCCCCATCTGCTGGATACAAGCATAAGGATTTTCTGCCCTGCACAGACTGAGTGTTTGCCTGAAGGAGATGGGAGCTTTTGAAAGCCACCCAAAAGAAAACAGAATGGCCTCATCAGAGTTCAAACAAGCCAGCAGGCTTTCCCAGTTGGTAGCATATACCAGATGATGGCATAGCTGTGGAGGCTTTAAAGAGAACAATGAATTTCCCAATATTTTTATAATCAGATCTGTAAGAAGCAGCATGTTGTCATGTTGTAGCACGAAAAGAAATTTCAGCTGCTCCTTAGGTAGATGCTGCTCTTTTACACACAACCTCAGCAGAGTGAAATATGCCCTTTTCCAAAGGCTTGTGCTCAGATCAAATTCTGAGATCTGTGTGAAAATCTTTTAATTGGCCAGGTCTTTTGGTTACTGGCAGTTCAAGCCAGAAACTTTTACACTTGACTGTTCAGGTATCAAGTGTTGATACCTGAAGTTGTTGGAATAGATGAAACTTCATTTTAAATGCAGTCTAGCAATTTTTTTTTTCATTCAAAATATGTTGGAATTGACCAAAGGTGCCTTTATTTGAATAACAACTATCTCAAAAAGCTTTTTCTTCAAATGAGAGCAAACTTTTCAACTTTTTCTTTGTCTTACATAACTCTGTTGGCTTTGGTTGTTTATTTGTCTTTTACTGTAGTTGTACCTACTCATGGCTGGATGGCTCTGAGAAAAGAAGTGTCAGATATCTTTGTTTTTTGTGTGGCCTTATTCAGTGAAAGACATAGTGGTTGTAGTATACCTATTAAATTTAAATCCCTGGACTGATTCTCAGAGATCTTTCTGATGTAAAGGAACTGAACTTTCAGTTCTCAGAGAACTTTCTAGTAAAAGGAAGAAATATATTAGGATTGCTTTTTTCTCATTCCTAGATGTCAGGTGAAGTATTTTGAAATTAAGATTTTTGTATTATACTTATGCTGTGATATTAATGGTGAAAAATGAGGGGAAAAGTCCCTTTACCAAATTATCAAGAGAATCATCTCTCTTATGGCAAAATAATTTCCTCTCACAGATGCGTATAAGAAACCAATGTAATTTTATTATATTAATATTATTTTACCCTTGTTATTTTAGATACTGTTAATGCAGTTTCCATATTTATTCAAATACTGAAAAATATTTGTTGACTGGCAAATTTTATTCTGCTCCTCTACAGTGTTTCTAAGGATGATGGAGTGCTGGAATTTGGATTCAGCTGTACTGCATGCTAGGGGTTTGGCTTTGCTCATATTTTTCAATGTGAATTTCTGGTTCAATTGTTTCCCTTAGTAAGGTATTATTTAAATTCTTGTTTTAAAAGTGATAGGTGGAATGTATTCTTTTTGTTACCAACTTTATGGAAATGAAATGCAGGAGTTTGGGAGGAGAATATAGCTATAACTGTATGTATAGCCCTGCACTGAAATGCTTTCCAAAACAGGTGTTTTGAAAACACTGAAGGATACACTAATTTAAATAGTGTTTCTGAGAATTTTGGCTAAACAGATTGGTTACTCATTCCAAGCTAAATCAACATCTGTCTACACATGGGATTGTATTTATACTAATTTAAAAGTTATATCATATAAGCAGCTGCTCAATTCAGATGCACACATAAAATTTAAAATCCGTGTTTGTTTATCCTTCTGTTACAAATCAAATTATGATTATGACACCTATGGTGTTACTCAGGCAAAGTCTAATTGATATTTTTTTGAGTTCTTTCTCCATTTTTCATGGTGGATAGGTGTAGGTGTAGAAGGGATTACAAGTGACCTCAGCCCTGATAAGTC
>JAHXMQ010012341.1:12072609-12236354 GCA_020466415.1 Ammodramus savannarum pratensis | reverse complement strand
TTTTTCCCTCAGAATATGTGGACTTGACAAAGGATAGTTATATGTGAATCACAACTATCCTAAAAAATCTTTCCTGTGAATGAGGGCAAACTTCTTAACTGTTTCTTTGTCTGATGCCTTTTGTGTGGCAATGAATTTTAAAACAGTTGCCCAGGCTGTTTACTTGTCTCTTATTTTAAAAGAGAGATGAGAAGAAGGATCTATATCACAAAACATGTAATTGTAAGAGATTACTTAGTTTTACAGTTTGGGAGAGTATCCATCTGTAATAACCATGTGCATGGTTTTCAATATAGAATGGATATGGGATTGACCTTGTTTATTATTTCAGAGTAATAACATTGCTTCTTGTAGCAAAATAAGTATGGCAATTAATCATCTGAGACAAGGTAGGGCTATCCCATCACCTATATATCATCTATGGGTTGTTCTAAAATTAATTTACAGTACTGTCATATGGCTCATAAATTTAGTACTAAAATTATTGAGAAGTGGGGACTTACTGAACCAGCAATTTTGAAGAGCAGTGACTATCTTGTGTACTCTTACTGGTCCTGAAAGTAAAGGATCTCTCTTCATATTGATCTTCCCTCCCTACGCTGAGGATATCTTGGCTGCTACAAAACCCTGTCAAACTCTTTCTCTCATGGTTCAAGTGCTGTGAGACCCTAAAGTTGCACTTTCTTTTCCTTTAGCTCATATATTGAAGAGAGTTATGTATCATGAAAAGTGGCACTTGATGCAAGAAACTGTTTGGTTTCTCATCTAGACCATCAAGATACCTAAACTGGAACTGTTCTGAAAATATTCTGGTTAAAAAATATTTTTGCAAGACCTTTTCACTGCGAAAACAGAAGCTTTGCACAGGAGCATATCATTCAAAAGCTTTTTGTTTTAGTCCAACCTCCTTAAAGGAGTTGTGGTTTAATTTGAGGTGGTGTCTTTCTTGATTAAACTTGTGTTGAGGAGGTGGTGTCTGGTGCTGCAAAGTCTTTGAGTGCCCACCTTTATGTTAAGCTGCCATCCCTCAGATTCATGAGTATGATCAGTTGTGCTTTTCCATTGAGGGGATCTGATTTTCACCCAGGACAGGGCCTGACTCCGTAGCCAGTGCTCACAGGACATGCTGAACCAATGTTCACCACATGCTTTTCTTGTTTATTTGCAGCAAAACAACTGCAATAGGAATTATTTTTATGTGGAAAACCAAAGGCATCCTTGTTTCAGCTAGGTGATAATGGTAGCACAAAGATTTCATTTCAGAAATTAGATATTTGCTGTTTTAAGCCCAGAGCAGATCTCTTACTATGTAGTATCTGGAAATGCCTGGTTTTCCCACTCATGCTCTTTTCATATATGACAGAGTTTTCAGTGTTGGAAAAGTTTCCCATATGACTTTTTATTCCACTCCTGCTAGGATTGTGTATGTTTGGGATTCTGTCACAAAAGTTTGCATTATGTTCTGTGACCTTCAGGTTCTGGGACACATAAAAGAATATTTAAGTAAGTTGTTACTGGTTTGATGCATCCATTTCTATATGGAAAACACATTTTGGAAAGCAGCATCACTGTAGAAGTTGGTTCTTCAAGACTGTGTGCTAAATGATCAAATAAAAAATACTTTTTGGGAAATAGCAGGCTGCTTTACTAGACCTCATTTAGGCACAATTAGGTTTTCTTTGTGCTTTGATAAAATGCCATAAACTTTTATATCTTCAAGTTATGATCTTGCCCTCTCTACAGAGTCAATTAAATCTGTCAAATGGTATCCTCAATAACATGGGCATAAAAAAGGAATAAGCAGCAATACCTGTCTAGCCCTAACTCATGAATCAATGGACATGTTTATAGTTTTATGCAGTAGCAGACCTGTTTTAATACAAACACATATTTCAGATACCAATAAAACTGGGTATTTGGTGGAATTTGAAAGAAGAGTAAGGGAACTGATTTTTTTCTAGCAGCAGCTTGTAAATCTTTGATACCTACATAAATGTCTGCCATTTACATCCTTGTCTTGTTCAAATCTAGATTTATCTTATTTGCTGCCTAATATAGAAGTCTGCCAACCTCAACGTGGTAACCTGAGCTAATTTGATTCTTACATCTGCTTTCAAATAAGAAAAGACATCCAAACATTTTTTCACAGCATGTAGGGAATCTGATCATCTCTCTAAAGAATACTTTCCATTGTCAACAGCCAAAAGGCTTTATTGGTAATGGGTTCTCATTCACATCAAAAAGTTCCCTAATAGCTTGTAATGAATAGCAGTTTAATGGAGATTGTTCCACTCCATCTGATTGCACAGAAACCTTTCCAATAGCAGAGGAAAGCAGGCAGATGGTTTTGGACTCTGAGATCACTTTAGACCCTGAAGTGGTACCCAATAATTTGGCTCTATAAACTGCATCCAAGGTAATTTCTAAAATCATTTAGGGCATACAGAATGAAGTTGTATACTTTGAAATTGTTGAGGATATAGTTAAAACAGTGCAAAGTTCTTGATTCAATTCTTTCCTCTTTTTTTACTGCCTTTGCATTGTTTTAAGCAAACCTTCTCAAGTCCCTTGCTTTTGAAGACATTGAGCTGAAATATTGCCTCAGCCTGATTGTGTGTCCCATGAGACTTGATGAAATAAAACACAAAACTGCATGAATGCCACAAGAAAATACCAACAGACTTCAAGTTCTCTTTGTTGCTGTTATTTCCAGTGTATAAATTGCACTGCTGAGCTTTGGAGTAAGAACAGAGATTAGTAAACAGGGATATGAAAATATGGGTGTCTTGTGAAGTACCTTGTTGGATAACCGAGTTAAATCTATGTAGTCATAAGACTGTAAACTTTTCATAAAGACTGTTGAAGGAAATGTAAACATGAGCAAAACCAATGCATTTTACAAGGACTTGCAGTAAAACCATCTAGCACTAACTCATCTTGCAATCAATGGATATGTGTACAGTTTTGTTCAGCAGCAGATCTGCTTTAATCAAAAAGATTAATAGAATCTGAAAACCAGCTATTTGGATACTGAAGGTAATTAAAAAACCCTGAAATCTTTCCTCTGCAGCTACTATGGTTAAATTGTAAGGAAATAATAAATTATTTTCATTTTTAGAAAGATAATAAGCTTTTAAAACATCTGAATTGTTGTCTCAGTCCAGACCTTTCAGCAAAGCCCCTTGCCTGTTGCTGATGCAGAGTCTGGACACGTTGCTTCTAGTGTTGGAGTTCTGCCTACCAAAAAAACCCAAATTTAAATTAATCTTTGAAGTCCAGTGATGAAACTGATATTGCTTTGGATAAAATTACCATTTAAAAGAGAATAGTAATAGACAGACTCTGAAATGAGTAAGCTCTGCCAAATGAGTTATTTGTGTCTTGGATGCATGTATTTCAACAGTTACCGATTGTTTTAGATGAAGCAAACTAATAGCACAAATGTCAGAGAAGCCCTTTAATTATGATACATTGACATATATAATGATTTAAAAAAAAATTAAAAATGGAAGCTCATCTAAATGAAGATCAGGTAGATGAAAGGAAATGTCAACCTCAGGCTGTAATTTGCTGGTTTGAAATCCAAAACCAGAGGCCACTTTCATGCACCTCGAACGCCCATGTCAGAAAGCAACTCGTGCTTCTAACACAGCCCGGTGAATGGAGAATAATTCATCCTGAAGATTCCACACCCTTCTCTCTTCTCCCCTCTGTATTTTGGGAGATTAGGAATTCAGATGGCAAAATTCTTTAGGTGGATTAAGGACCCCTGGAGACAGCACAAATTCTGGGTTTCCGTACTACAAGCTTTTTATCCTGTTTTTTCCACTTAGATGTTTTTCTCTACATATAATAAACCACACAAGAAATCTTTAACCTGTAAAGCATCAAAACCCTTTGGGCTCCACTGTGTGCAATTACAGTGGTTGATTTAGTTTGGTAACATTTTTCCATTTAAAATGGATGAGTTTTCTTCCTCATCCCCAGTTGAAGATATACTTTTTTAAGTCTAATGGATTTGACAGGTTATGTCTGTTTCATGTTACATTATATCAAGTAGTCCTTTACCCTGATTACTAAATTACACATTAAAATACTATAGTGACAAAATTTTAATACCTTGTAACATTTAGATTTACCTTGATTCATTCCACTGTTAAAAAAATGAAAAATTATATATTTTTTAAATGAAAAATCAGTGACACTAAATATTATTCACTGTATTTAAGTATTTCTTTGCACTATCCAGGACAGTGAATTCATTAGGCTGAGTATTGGGACTTGTGTACTATTATAAACCAGAACTCCGTTTCCTAAACTTTCAAAATTTCTTCACCAATGTAATTTGTCATTGGTGAGAATTACCAAATAGGTCACCTTGAATAAAACCTAGACTTAAATGTGTTTTTTTAGCTATGACCCTGGGTAACTGTGAGCTTCTCCTGAGATTATGAAGCACCTGGGACTGTGCCTCCAGGTTTATTCACTGGCTACTTTGTTGTTGTTCCTTCAGGAACACAGGGACCTCTTGTGTTTGTATTTCCCAAATTCCTTGTTATTTTGGTATCTTTCTCATTGCATTGTTTATGCAAATCCTAAAGCAAATATCTGTCTATTCCTGATTTTTTTGCCCTTGCTTCCAAGCCTTAGGGGATTTCAGCTTACTTCCATGAATAGCATTGAAGGAAAAGTTAAGATGAAATATTTGTGTGATCACTGAGAATGACTTCCAACTTCCATACCCAACTAAAAAAATCTATGGTTGTGCTGAGCTTAGTTCAAACAGCACGCTGTCATTTACAACCAGTAGAAATGGCCAGGAAGCTTTTACTAAGGAGTGGATGACAGAAGTTCTCATCAACATGGAAAAAGCTTCTGTTCCATGGATTGATATCTCATGTTTAAGCTATGAGGCCTTATTTACTGATATTTGCTGTATGCAGAATCAGACAGGGCAAGGCTGTGAAATCTGAATTCTGCCTTAAACCATTTCCAGTGTTAGCAGTGTTTTCTAAAGAGAGGAGAATATTGCCATCTGTTGTCAGGAGGGAGATTGGAGTCCTTCTGGGGCCCGTCAAGGCCCCCTTTGGTGGTAGGAAGTTGGGCATTAGGAAGGAATTTACATTCCTGGAGAGAGATCTGCCGTGAATCTTGTTGGAAGACTTGTGTCTTCAGGGTGTTCAAAGCACCTTTAAAATATGTCTTACAAATTTTCCTAACAGAATGTATTGTTCATTAACTCATGGTTAGCAATCATTGCCTTCAGAATAGCAAACCAGCAGGAGGAAAAGACATCTGCTTTATACAAATAAATGCCAGAAAGAACAAGCCAATTTTATTTTCATACAGTCATGTTGTATCTGATACCAAAAGGAATCTCAGAACAAATTTAAGCAAATTTATAGAAGTTACTTAGAAAACAAAGTAAATTTAGTTTTATTTGAATTGATTTTAGGATATACTGCTTTACTATAGTACTGGATTGGACAAAGTTATGATTAATACTTGTTTGCTTATACTAGATTACACTTCTATTTTTCTTACTAAGGTAAATAGTTGAGATATTTTTATTGTAGGGTTAAATATTAGTTTTAAAACTTGAAGTGCACAATGAGAGGAAAATACTTCAATGAAAATGCTGACCAGCTTTGATGTGGTACATGGCAGCTCATTAGGCGTACTAAAGTTTAAATTGAAACAAAGGATCATCATGGTTTGCGCCAGCCAGTCTTAGCACACACAAGTTTTCAGTGTAGGCAAGACAGTAATTGCTTAGGTGAAAGGTAGGTTTTAATTTTGTAAGAACACTTGAAATTTAATTTATTATTGTTAATCATTACATGCATTTTCCAGATTAGTGACAAAATGTTAATATCAAAATCAGGGAAATTGGCACTTTTTTTGCTTTTTGATCACTAGGCTCCATCCCTCTTTACCTGAATAGGCACACAACTACCTTTGCTGCAGTAAAATCTATTTTCCAAGGGTATCGTAAGGGTTTTGTATGAAAGTGAGAGGACACCTAATGCAGTTGGTGGTGTATGTTGAAAATTAAACATCTGCTTTAATCACTGAATGCCCTGAATCTGCACCTACTTTCCTCTGTACTGGTAGAATTGTACAGTACCCTTCAACTGCAATGCCTTTCTCCTTCCCAGCACTTTCTGGGGAGTAGGAAAATAAAATTGTAGGTTACTGGGCAATTCTGCTGGGATGTGAATTGTGGAGAACTCAAGAAGGAGATTTCTGAAAAAGATATTTCTGAAAACTCCTGACCCCCTCGCTTTTTTGTTCAGGTCATTTCTGGTGTGGGTATTCCCTCATTGCTCAGTGGCAGATATTTCTGCTTTTGTGCATCTTGGACAGCAGTTGGAATCCTCTCTAGGAGAGGAGTGGAGTGGAAAGCCAGGCACTGGCAGTGGTGGTGCCAATTTTGCTGCAGAGTCAATCCTGATCACTTTCATGCTTGTCAGGGAAGTGAAAAATCTGAGAAGCAGCTGGGATGGCTCCCTTGTGGATGGCAAATCCCTGCTAAGGCTGCAGAGTCCCACTGCAGTGGTGTTGCTGTCCCATTTTTGCCATTGGGATAGTCTGGTTCCCTTTGCAGCTTGCAAATAAGAAAACTCTCTTTGCAGCTCTGTTTCTGCCATCCCATTTTTAGAAACAATCCTTCAGAGAGCTGTTTTTATTTAGATCTCATCTGTCCTTCAGATGAGTCTTGAATTCAAAAAATTATTCCCTTTTCTGGACCTGAGGTTAGTCAGATTTCCTCTGCCTGTGGGTACATCCAGCCATGACAGAAGGCACAATGGGAGGTATATGTCTGTCATTTGAATTTGTTAGATCTCAGAAACTTTTATGCTGTATTTTCTGTGGGAGGATAATTTTAATTTTTTTCTGTTGTAAAAGGCTCATTCTTTTAAAGTCCAAAATTTGAAGTGCAGTTTTTCATACTGGACCTGTCGTGATAGTGGAAATGTATCAAAAGAGAACAATAAAGGAGTTGGATGACCTAGAATTAATCTCTGCTAAAGCCAGATTGGGCCAGATGGTGATCAAGCTGCCCAAGTTGTTTGGACAGCTCTATTCTGTGTGGATGTGCATTGTACTTGAATTATCCTTTGGGCCTGGGTTGAGGTGGATAAGGTTAGCAGTGCAAATGCATCTCTCTGGTTTATGATTGTAACAGGGTGGTAAAAAGTGACAATATCCTGAGGGGAATACATATTAAAATGTAATTGTTTTCACTTGGAATTTAATTACTCTCAGATTATCCTTCTTGCCTTATAGATAACATTTTGATTAGATGGAAGATTGATTTTGCATGGAATACTTCCTGGCTCCTAACAAAGTTATGCTCCAAGTGCTATTGTTTAAAGTTTTGGGGAAAATAGCATTCAGTTTTCCCACACTGATTGCAGCATCACATTCAAATGCTGAGATAAAACACAGCCCTCAGACAAGACATTTTCTGAATATAATTGCAATATCTTTAACTCTGTGTGGAGCAGAAAGGAACAGTCACAGCCTCTCATTTTCCTCCAAATGCACTGACAGTAACAGACATGAGCTGTAGAGGAACACAATTTTATTTGCTTTACAAATGAGCAAACAGAAACTTGCGTAGAATTAATTGTAAGTCAAAGGCATAGAAACCTGTGTATTATCACCCATCCTTTTCCAAAATTACCATATGACTTCACTGGGAAGTAGAAATAAGAAAGCAGCAGAGAATGCACTCTGCAGCCATATCAGTAATCCCAATTTTCCAAAGTCAAACTGTATTCACTTATAGCAGATTTTGAAAAATGGTTTTGTACTCCTTCCCACCCCATTACTGTATTATAGTGAGTATATTTCTGTTTACAGAATGAGTCAGATTTTTTTCATACTCAGAATTTTTGCTTGCCTTATCAACAGACTTGACAAATGAAGGTGATTAAAAACAAATTTTTGTTCTGAATTAGGACAGACTGTTTCTTTACATGAGACCTTTCTAACTAAAATAATGCATGTTTTATATTAATATGTGCACTAACAAAGGTAAAGGTTAGGGTTGCAGATAGATGGAGATCTCTTACCACTCCAAAGTCTTTGCACAGTTAAAAAAATTCTTTGAGTAATGAATATATAATGTACAATCCTTTCTGAGGCTTGTTTTCATGGGTTATAAAGTGTGTAACCCGCACTTTACTAGCTTAGTCTTGCCTGCAGATTTTCACTCTCTTATTGAGTTCCATGCAGTGACGAAAAAGGGCAAGTACCAGATGGATAATAACATCCAGATAATGGATACCAGATGTGCAATACCTGTATTCAGCTATTGAATAAAATTTCCACTGGAGATGTAAATAGATGAAAGAAGTCTGAGTGCTTTTAAAAGCAAACTGTTTACAAAAAGAGCCAGCAGCTTGGAAAGGTTCCACAAAAGATCCTGACTGCTAAACCAGAATGATGTAATGGTCTCTATCACTTACAAGAGCTCTCACAATAGAAAAACCTAGAAAAATCAATACCCTTGTTTAGTATAGCCAAAGCTTGAAATATTTCATTTCAGTGAGCAGTGTTGGATTTTTATTTAATGAAAGCAAGCTATTTCTCATGCCAGGACTAAATAAGTCTTCTTTGTTTGTTGGTTTATGTTTCATGAAAAGGATTAAGAACCCTGAATTGGATAGTTTAGCACAGGTATGAGTGGAAGAAAGGAGTCACAGATCTGGGCTAATACTGTACCTGGGTCCAGAATAGATTTTAAGGATTCAAAGTGCCTCAAGAGGAGACATGCAGGTAAATAATAACAATAAAAATACCAATACAGTGAACACCATTGTGACTCTTAATAAGCTTATAAATGCAAGGTGTACTTTACAAATGCTGCAGTGCATGACAGTGCATCTCTACAGCTTGAATGTGAATTAGCCAGGAGGAGATGTTGCAAGAGGAAAAATGTATGAAAAAGCATCTATTTATCCTTATTAATTATGGCTCCACCCCTCCTTGTATTTTTCTTCTTATTAAGAAGGTCTAAATGCAAACTCTAAACAAAGTACTTGTTTCCCTGGTGAGATCTCTGCTGTGGACTAGGCACGTTCATTTTGTACACATCCATTTTATTCACTCATAATTTAAATCAATAAAATGTGTGCACTGGCAGATTTGTGAAGCTGGAAAGGTTGTCATTTTGTTGCTGAAGGAAAAAGGAAGAAAGAAGGCAAGAAAGAATGAAGGAAAGCCCTCTGCAGCATAAAATTTTCCATTAAAAGAAAAAATCTTTTTATTTTCTTTGTCAGCCAGCTAAGCTCCTGTATCTTCAGAGCAATGTGCATATTTTTCATAGACAGTGAGAAATGATGAGTCACTGAAAAGTTTTTTCCTGAATGAGGGAGCCCAGCAATGCTGCTGACAGTGAGCCTGCCAGGGCAGGAGCTGATCTGAGATATGGCTATGCTCTAATTACTCAAGGGCCATGCTCTGCCAGAGCATTTGCTGAATTCCTTCTTTCCAGCCCCTTCTCTAACCTACACAAGGTGTGTAATTTGAAGGAGGTTGAGCTAAAATCTCTGTGTAGTCTGTAACATGAAATATTCAATGCAAAGTAGGAAAAACTCAGTTGAAGATGTTTCAGAAATAGTACAAATTCTTTACTGAAACACAATATACAAGAGTTTCACCTCAGCCTTAGTTAGGGGAAAAGTGTCTGTGTGTGTTTTATGCATTTCTGCTCTCAGCTACCTGAGGAAGTTGGAGATGTTGATGGGCAGAGCTCGGGCAGCTGCCATGGCTGTGTGGCTCCACTTTTCCTCTGCTCTGTTTGCACTGAGCAGGACCCAGCCTCTGCCAGTCCATGTGTGAGGTTTTGTCCTGCTTTGAGAGGGTGTTTTTGCACATATATAATAATGATTTTGTGTTAGCAGCTGACCTTGGCTGTCCACATATTTGGGTCATTCAGTCCTCGGGGCTGCACTCTGCAGTTCTGACATTTTCTGCACGGGCAAGGAATGAGCAAGTCTGGAGGAATATCTGAGTAGGGAGAAAATATGACTCTGAAATATGAAAGGACTAAAAAGTGTCAACTCTCATCTATGATGATAGCAACTATGCCAGAGTCACCTTCAGAAATCTTGGAAGTTCTGAAGATTGTGGCAGTGTGTGTGCAGGAGGATGTTAAAGAGAAATTCTGGGACTGCGTTCAGTAAACTTGGAGAACTGAAATAGAATAACAGGAAAACAATATCTGAATATGTTCAAAATAGGACAATAAAATTTAGCCTATAAATCAAACTTTCCTGACCATTTGTATTCTCTCATTGTGCAACTTATTGTGAAGCAGTTTTGAAGGTCAAATCTTCTATAGTGATAATGTATCCCAAGGCAAGAGGAAAAGCTTGGTGCTTTTCCTATGATGCTTATTTGTTTATTGGAGAGGAAAACTTGTACATATAACTTGAAACCCCTTAATTTATTTAGAAGCTATTGGTCTACTCAAGTGTCACAGTTTAAACATCTTGTAAATGCAACATGGTGGATTAAAATATCGGGCATACACACCAAACAGGATAAAAATAGGAGATTGATTTTTCTGTGCAGTAGCAATATTGATGTAGGATTAAGGGAACAAGAATACAGTAAGAATTTATGGAGCAGAGCTATAGATGGAAAGACTGTTTCATAGATACCTTCTTGAGGAAAAGATGTTTATTTCAGCATTGAGGATGCTTTTTGCTCACAGGGAATAAAGAAGAGGCACCTTCCATTGTACCTTCCAAAGTAAAGATTCCAGCAGTGTTAGAAAAACACTTGGCTTTAGTGGCAGCATTGCTATAATTATTTGTTTCAAAAAGACATTTTAATTAATTCAAGATTACAAAGATGCATGAGTGCCACCAGGTGGATGGGCCAGCCAAACTTCCTCACAAGAAGGGTGGTACTTGCAGGTAGAGTTTGTGTATTGAAATGAGGGTCAGGAATCAGTGGCAAGTACAAAATACAGTAAAAAAAAAATGTTGCAATGCAATAAGTGATTTATTCAAGAGCAAACTGCTCCTTTACTGCTCCTTAGCTCCTAGTCTAAATAGATAAAGCAGATTTCCATCAGGGAGAAGGAGCTTTTGCTGCCCCTGTTCCACGTGTAGGCAGGTGTAGCAGAGTGCAGTGATTGAGGAGAGGAGTTGTGCTCAGGGCTGGTTAAACTCTGAAATTGATGAACTTTCTACTGCTCTCTTTCTCTTTTTCTACTATTTGGCAGCTTGAAAACAGCACTCACATGCGCCAGCTAGAGTAGGGAGATGAAAAAATAACTTTGGAAATTACTTGGTATCAGCGTCTGAGGGCATGGACAAGTTACAGAAACAGATGCTGATTTGCAAGACAGCTCACAAAAGAAGACAAAACTATTATTTTAAAATTGAAGGCACTAAATGCAGCATGTGGTCCCAGAATTCTGACCATTGGTCATCTTTCCTGCTTTTTTTCCAGTAAGGAATTTAACTGTTTCCTCTTATTCGAAACCCAAGAAAATAATTTATTTCTGATAAAAATTAATCAAATATTTGTTAGAATTCACTACTCTTTTTGAAGTGAAAACATGACTATGATATTATAGAAGTTTTTTAATAGTTTTTAAATTATGCAAATCACAATACTTCAGTGGTCTTATTTTTCTCAGTGAAGTCCAAATTTATTTTCGATACTCCATTGGGATATTACTGGAAGCAGGGAAAAATAGGCTTTCAAAATAAGATTTTAATTTGAGCATCTACAGAAATGTTAGACATTTAAATAAATGCCCTTATCTGCCCACAGGTCAATTAGTTTGAATTACAATGTATGGAATTTTGCTGATTTTTTGTCAGAACTGATTAAATGAAAAATGAATATCCAAAATCTCATGAGGTCCTTCTTTGCCACAGGACAGTTTCTCTGTAATCCAAGACATTACTTTTTTTTTTTCTCAGCTGTTACTCAGCCAAAAATAGAAAATCCATCCCACGTTCTGTGTATGGAATATTAATGCTGTGTGAGAATGTGTCTGACATACTTGAGAAGAACAACCACTGTGGGTAGATAATTCTCTGCCACTTCTGAAATTTCAGAAGGCAATTCAGCAGGCCCAGCTCTGAGGAAATGTCTTTTAGCATATACAAAAATAAACAGCAAGAGGAGCTAAATATTAAATACATTATTGAAATGGTTTTTCTTCTCTTCTGTGTATGAAGGTTGTCCCCATTACTCAAAGAGTTAGGTTTGAGGTTTCAATCATTTCAATCAATATTTTTAGTTTATTGCTTATTGTGCCATCTGTCTTTTAATTTTGGCGAATTGTTTAATCCCTTAGGGGCCAGGAATATGAATTAATTAGCAGTAGTCAAGCAGGTTGGGATAGAAGCATAAAAAGCACTGTAAAACTGAAGTTATACCTGTTACTGTATAATTGCATAGTCTGTAAGTGAAGATTTCACTGGACAGTAAACTACCTGCTGAACTTTGCATTTCTGCTAAGGAGCTGTTTTCAGTAGGTCGTTGCACACCAACATGTGTGACCTCTGAGGCAGGCAGAAAAGCACATCTTTGCAATTTAAATGAAGAGTAACCTATTTATAATTTCATTATTATTTCATTACTGCATGACTTCTGCTATTTGTAAATGTCAAATACAAGAAAAGGAGTGCTTCAATTTAACCTTCCCTGTCACAGAGTAAAAGCTCTATTTCCACTGTCTTTAAGGAGGTACTTGATGTCTCAGAGTAAAACCTATCTGACTTAGCTCAATGCAGAATCATTTTGGTGGGGATGGGGAAGGACGGCATTTTTCTCTTAAAGCTAATTTCATATACACAAGGTGTACAAGCACACAATATTTTCAATTGAGTTTAATCAGTCACTTCAGACATCCAATGGTCTTAATCTTGGTTCATTTTTTCTTGCTCTTTTGAAAATAGGCAGTTCATTCAACACAAACTGTAAAAAGCCCCAGAGAGGGAAAACAGGTTTCTGTATCTCAGCCTGTTATATACATCCAATCATCACTGTATTTTTTTTAATGGTGGATTTTTTCCTACAGAGCCATCACCAATGGCAGGAAAAACGTTACAATAATGGAGAGAGTGCTGATTATGCTGACAATACCATGAATAAACTGCCTCCTTCTAAATTTGTGTGCATTTAAGAGCAACATAAAGCAAAAGCTAAGGGACATAGAATGTGCTTAATATGCTGTTTTGAGGTAGTGCTTCAGTCCTAATCTATATTTAGAGGTCAGCAATCTCCCTTTGGTTTTAGCAGTCGTGGGAGGAGAGCCTCTGGTGGTCTCACTTCTCCCTTCATGGTAGTCTCAAGTACCTTGTTGGCTCAGTCTAGGTTCATGAAGATTTATCTGAACACAGATCATTTCAGGAAAAGAAAAAAAATTAGTGTACATATTCTGTTCATTGTAATGGACTAGTTCTCTTTTGCAATATTAATATTCAATTTTGTACTGCCCTACTTTCTTATACAAAAAGACTGTCTTAAAATAACTCTTTAAAACAAATGCAGTATTTACTTGTATTCTTATGATTACCTTCACTTTTCCACCTTTTGCTGTAGCTAGCAACCTTCTGCCAGTTTTTTTCCCATTATGAAATTTGCCTCAGATTGGGTTTCAGTCTTATAGCACCAAGAAAATAGGGAGGTCTTTGCTCCTGTCTGTCAGGGAATACATTTCCATAGAGGTCTTCCATCTCAATGAGCTCACTGGTTCTTCATATTTCTGACAATCTTTGAAAGCTTTTCAAACTAGAGAGAGATGTTTTCTATTGGAGACTGCTAACTGGAAGAAACTCTTTTAGGGGATCCTAGGTTCTTGATTTTTATTCATGAAACACTGTGGAAACAGATATGTATTTTTTTTATTGTTGGCTTAGCTATTCCTTCATGTAGCAGGAGGAAAAAAATAAAGGGTAGATTTTTCAACCTGTCAAAATAAAACATATTGACAAGGTCATTTGCATATTTTCTGAAATAAAGTTGCTTGGAATTATTATTTTTTGTAGAAAATGTCATCCTATTCTTCCACTTGTGGGAAGGAAAAAAATGAGAATAAGGAAATTTAGCATTAAATGGAAAAAGTAAATTGTTAATAATGTGTTAGCTGCATTTATCCCAGCAGGTATTTCAGCACTTCATTACAAGATTAGTAGAACCCACTTCATTGAGCTATCCTAAAGTTATTACAAGTAGCTTGTTTCTGTTCAGGTAGTCTGGGCAACTCATAACCTCAACCTTTCCCTCATAGACTCCTAAATGTATTGCAAACCTAAATTTACAATAGTGAGGATTATCTTGAAACAGTTAAATATTTGACATGTCTATGTAAGTGCCCCTCACAGGCCATTGGGGAAATATTTCACAGCTGATAATGAAATTTTAAGAAGGCTTACCTGGACATAAGAGAATTACCTACCAGGAAAGTATATCTGCAACCTGATTAAATAGGCTTGGATTCTTTTGGATGTTAGAGTAATACTGTTGTTGAAAAGATAAAAATCTAAAGGAAATTAGCTTTTGATGGAG
The DNA here is from genome assembly GCA_020466415.1 of Ammodramus savannarum pratensis. Lineage (NCBI taxonomy): Eukaryota > Metazoa > Chordata > Aves > Passeriformes > Passerellidae > Ammodramus > Ammodramus savannarum. The sequence continues at coordinate 12,221,804 of JAHXMQ010012341.1, read as the reverse complement.
TTAGAAATTAATTGGTTGATTCTTTTCTCCCAGCATACAGTCTTCGTATAATTTAAAATAGATTTTGTGCTTTCCACTTTCAATAAACCTCATTGTATTACAGGGTTGGCAGAATATTTGTGTGAAATCAGTCACAGGCTGTTTAGCATTCATCAGCATTGCCCAGTCTGCCACCTCAGCTCCTAACTGAAAATGAAAGCTAGAATTGTCCTGGATAATCAATTATGTTTTCAAGATTTATTTTTGAATGAGTTAGAGATAACTCATTCAAAGAGTTAGAGATAGAGGAGGTTGTAATATAATCTAACTGCAGTCATCTTGAATAGGGAGTGAACAAAATTGTCAGTGTTTAATTACTTTAATGGCAGCAGTCTTCTGAAATAACAGCAATAGTTCTTTTGCTAGGACTGGAGCAATGGCACCTTTCTGAGTTTACATTTTTTGCATGCTACATTTCTCTACCTGATGCTCACAGCTGCACAGGAGCAGTAAATCATCATCTGACTGGAACTGTTTATAATTTTTGGCAGCTGGGCTCCAGCATGTACTAAATAAAGACCAGCTCAATCATTTGCATTGGGCTGGACCAGCAGAAGAATTTCTGCATCACTACAGGGCTGTTAATCAGTGACTTACCCAAGAAGTTCTGAGTGCTAAATGTGAATTTCTAGTAAGCTTTTAATGCACTGACATTTGTTGTCATCTGCCAACACAAACTAGTGCCAAGTTGTACATATACAAACTTCCTACCTTTAGAAGTTCCTGTTGTAAATCGTTCTGAAGCACATCTCCACGTGGCTGCACCTCTTTGGAACCATGGTCCCAAAGTGAAGACAAGTGCAGGGACAGGAGATTTCCCCGTGGGACTGAGGAAGGTCCGTGCACCTCTGTCTGTTTAGAAAAGGAAGGAAGCAAAGAAATAACTATTCAGAAATAAAGATTTCAAAGACACAACATGTATCACTAGAGAACAGAAAAATTTCTACTCGGTTGTACAAGCATTGGGTTTTTTTTTTTTTTTTTTTGTTTAAGCAAGTAAAAGTAAACTTCTAATCTGAAATAGAATTTTTTGGGGTGTGTTTGTCACAACCAGACCTGAAACTTCTCCTCTTGGCAAAGTTATTCTAGATTTCAGTTGAGAAAGACAAGATCTGAAGGTGCTTCATTTATCCATCTTGGTCATATCAAGAATAATTTCATTTAAAAGTTCAGGTTTTATTGACTCACTGGGCCTAATTCTGAGTTTATTTGAGCTGTTTTCAATCATAACTAGTGTAAGAAGTTCAAGAATTTCAGATTTTTTTTGTATTTATGGACAGAACTTTGTACAGAAGCAACACCTTCTAAATCATTTAACAGTGGTTTGTTTGTTCCAGCCCTTTGAGATCAAACAGAAAATTTAAAGGATATGTATTCTGAAGCAACTGATGAAAGAGCATGGAATTCTGTAGCACTTGTTTGGCTTTTTGAGGGCAGATGTGAGGTCTTGTTCTCAGTGTAATTCACCTCTTCCCAGTAATGTCATGGGGGGCCTTGGTCCAAATAAGAGTTGGATAATGTGTTTGAATCCATTTGTTTTCATCATCATTGTCCATTTTTCTAATTATAAACATAGACGTGGTGAGGAGGAAAAGGGAGTTATGGGGTTAGTTTTGAAATAAATTACTTTCAATGCATATCCATGATTTTAGAAGTGTGACTTCCTAGATGAAGGGAACTATGTTTAGGTTCTATGTGTAGTTATATTTCTCTGCTGAAATCAGATGTGCTCTTGATGCAAAACTAATTTAAGTCGATTTGTACCTCTCCTTAAACTTTTGTTGGCATGGCATCAGGTCCTGGAGGCTCTTGTAGTGAAAATAAATGATAATTAGTCAAACCACTTACAATACTGTGAACTATGCTCACACCAATAATCAATTTTCCAAAATTTACCCAGCTTCTGGTTTGTGTCACTGTAAGTCTTTAGGCAGAGGAATGCTCTTTTTTTTCTTTTCTGAGGATATTCTCTTCTCAATTGAGAATATCTTTATTTCTCATAACAAATGGTGAATTAAACCTTAGTGATTCGAATCATACATATTTGCTAGCTGCTGTTGATTGATCATAGTTTTGATTTTTTTAATATAAAATATTTTATGACAGATAGTATTTCTGATAATGTTTTGTTTGGTTGATTTTCAAAGAAAGAGTAGCTTGGATACTATCATCTGTGCCACTTGCTATCAGCTACCTTCAGTAGCTATCATTGCTTATCAAATCAGGCAGGCATGGGAAGCAAACTGATTAAATTTGGCATGTTGTCTACAAAAGAAAATACAGCAGCATTGCATTTACTCTTTTCAATATATATATCATTTAATGAAAAAGCTTTGCCTGAAGGGTTTGACTCTCTGCATTTTGGATGCAAAATGCAAAGCAAACAACAAAAGCAGTATTTGAGCTGGTATTAAACCTTTCTACTGAGGACAGAATCTAATTCCTGTTAGCTTCTAAGGTGGTGCTGAACATTATTCAAACTCAACTTGTGATTTTGTAAGGGCACTGACATCTGAAGCTTAGAAGCAACACCAAAATTAGCTTGGTGAGTGTCTTGTTTGTCCCTGTCAGGGCATCTTTGTGCCAGCTTGTGCTCACATTGCCGGAGACTGCTCCCCTTGTCTCCTTGTGTGAGGGGGCTCTGCACAGGGACCCTGCAGCTATGGAAACCAAGGAGAGAAGGAGTGAGGGAGAGTCTGTAACACAAGGATTCTGAGCTACTGAAACACTCCAGCATTTGTATAATTGTCACCTTCTATAAATGGAAATAAATTTTAGAGGCATATGTGGCATTGGTGGACATCTAATAAAATAGAAAGCTTAAGAGTCTTTTCCCTGAAATGTTGTTGGCATCAGTTATGTTACCAAAGCTGGGGGTTTTTGGTTACTGTTTGATAGCAAATAAAAAATAATAATTAATAGGCTATCATGTAGAGAAACAAGAAAAATCAGTATTTTATGACTATTTTATAGCACATTGGATGTCTAAATTCCCTTTTCAGGTTAAGTATTTAAAATGAGAGTGGGGTGATCTTATCATAAAACATTACAGGTATGGCTACTGTGATAGCTGGTTAGGGAAAGAAAAAGTATATCCAGAAAAGATAACAGGATGCAGAGCATCTTATGTGGTACAGATAATGAATTCTTTCAGAGAAGCTTGAGTAGTTCCTTAACTATAAAACTGTTTAGTGCAGAGAGGTGAAGGACCAAAGAAGGAGATAACATAACTTTTTGTCCTGTAACATTATTAAAGCTGGATGCAGCTTGTTATTGGTATATTTTCGAAATATAATTTACATAACTAATTGTCTCCACGTGGCTTTGATAGGTTAATGACAGCTCTGAAGAAGACCCTGTAGAAATCAAGTAATGGAACTGGATGTGCTTAGAGCCCCGATATTGTCTTTGTTGGAGACATGCATGCCTAGTGCAGGTGCTGAGTGTTGGCTGTGCTGTGGTGCCCATGGGAGCCCATGAGCCCAGTCAGCATGGTTCTGTGTAGGGTTTTACAGCTGTGAACTTCACCCAGGTGGTACCTTGGTGGAGCTGGCCCTGGGTAGTCAGCTGCTGACACTTCCCAGCCTTCCAAGTTAGCTCTGCACTGCTCAGGGGGGAGCTGAGGTGGGTACAGGCTCTGTCATGAGAGAGTTCTTGGTTAAATTTTAGGAAATCACTCTTTCTGCAATTCTAGCAAGCAATGAATGCAAAAATATTTCCTTTCAGTGAGGAAGAGCTTAACGAGAAGAAAGCCATCACTGAATGTAAAGCATATCTTAGCAACTTCCTGAAAGGTGTCCTCTAACACACTTGACAACTTTAATATGTTGACATTTGTTGAAGAATGTCCCTTCAAAAGAAATGAGTGCCTGGCTTAATTTTTGTGCTCCCATTTTTTATCCACCCATCAGAAATGCCATGCATTTTAGGGACAACCTCAGTAATTCCAATACTTACATCATGGCAAATTCCCAAGTTTTGATAAAGCTGTCACTTGTCTGCTTCAGGTATCTAGAAATACTTTCCAGGGGCAAGATTCCAAAGATAATTTTATGCTTGCTCTTTGCCAAAGGCTCAGTATTCCTAAACCAACTGCAGAGTGCATCTACCCTGCAGAAAACTAGTCAATGCAGGCAGTAATTAAACTGCCTGCTTGAAATAGTGTCCTGAAGGGGAGAAAGGAGTTTGGCCGCCACTCACAGGAAGATAAGTGGAGATCCCAAAATAAGCATGTGTCAAATGAAGGTGATAAAGTTATTTACTGAGATATTTCTATTGTCTCTTGAAATAATAGTATCTGTTCTTTCTGTTTGCAAGTTTATGCATAAATCTCTTCAGTTTACTGCCTGTAACAGTGCAGGCCTCTGCAGTGAGCCATACATTTTGTAGCCAATAGCAGTAGCTCTTTCCTAGATAATCAGGAAATTTTAAATAATAGGATTTCATATAAAAATACACTTTTGCACTGATTTCATATCCTGTCTGGCTACTTAATGAGAAATATTACTGTCATAAAAACAGCAAGAACTTTAACTTTGCAATCCAAACCTATGGAAAACTATGCTGGATTACTCCCAGGGTTTTGTCTCATCTGCTGCTGTCTCTGAAACTGCAGTATGACACCAAACACTTCTCAAGATGTTGCAGGAAAATGTTTGGCAAGCAGAACTTCTGCTGTAGAAGATGCTGCTAAAACCACTCCAAATAAATAAAAGTTTTAAAATATAAGAACTCCCATGACTTTGGACTACTGACACAGCTACATGTTAGACATTCTGAAAATTATAACACTGTCTTTATATTGTCTGATAAATCAGCTAAGCACTGATTTGGAACATTTGTTTGTCTCCAGCTCAAACAGAATTCAATATCTGTCAGAGGATGTCTGCTGCCCTCTGTGAAGCCAAAATACCCAGTTCGGCCTTCCCACATGGCTTGATCAAAGTGTTACTCACACTGAAAAACAAACCCAAACCAGCTCATTAAATGCCCAAGTATATCCAAACTTAACTTTAGGGTATTTGGAATCTTTTCTTGAATACTTTTAAGCTAGGAGGGTGAAAAAGTAGGCGTGGAGATTTAGCTTCCAAAAATCTTTCACTAAAGAAAGTATGAAGACCATATTGATTTTTTTCCCTTTCATTTTTTTTAATGAGACTGAGTGGCATTCTTATAGTGGCATTGATGAAGTCACTTGTCAGTGAGAATTTAAAAGATATTCAGAATGAGAAGCCTGGTGAGTAGCAGGCAATTTTTTTGCAGTAGCCGATTTGTCTACAGGAATTTTAAAGAACAAAAGGTTTTACCTAATATTGGCAGATTCCTAAGTTTCATTTTGTCAGAGGGAAAAAAAGGCCTTAACACATTACGGCTGGCTTTTAATTTATTATGCAAAAAAGTCACAGATTTAAAGAGATTAAGAGAGTAATATTCAGAGCAGAAATGTGAGCAGCTGAATGGGATAGAATGAAAATGTTGAAATCCTCGTACGCACACAGATGACACAGTTTCATGTCAGAGTTTGCTGAGTTGTCAGCTAAAGCACTATTAACATCAATTAAGTTACTCCTACTGAAGCTGGCTCTGGCAGAACAGTTTAAGCCTTTCTCTGTAAATATTTGATTTTTATGCTGGCTGTGGACTTCATCTCATTGGCAAAGCTCCCTTTTATCACAGAAGAGCATGAATTGACTTCTGTTTGCATTTCTTTGGAGATCTACGTTGGATGTCCAAAATCAGCATTGGAGAAGTAGGTCTAATTTCCAATAACCCATCTTTTTTGAACTCTCTTCTTCTCTTCTCTCCAAAGCAAATTCTAACCATTTTATTTTCATACTTATAATTTCCATTTTAAATCTTACACCTACAAAACATCATAGTTTATTTTCCTTCACCCTTAGATGCAAGTCTATATCTTCACCTCGAGCCTAGTTTTTCAATGTTAGAATTTTTCTATTCTTTTTGTTGTCTTTCTATAAGCGCAGTGAAGCAGTTTCTTCAGATATTCCAAGTTATGAGCTGTGCAGGCCATGCTGAGTTGCATCTATGTTGCTTCTTCCTTGGCTGCCCTGTCCTTTCCTGCAGCACTGGAAGAGGTCAAAGGATTTGATGTAGTGGTCAGATCTTGATGGATTGCACGGTGGCATAGGAATCCTGTCTGTATGTAATTCCTTTATCTGTATTTTTGCCAACTACCCATGTTTTTGGTGGATGCAAATAATCATAAAACAATAGTTTTAACTGAAGAAAAGGATACATTTTAAAAATACAATTTTTCTTGAAAGTTCTTGGAAACCAAAATAACGTGTCTGCAGAGACACACCTGTGTTTACAATTTTGGTCAACTTAGCTATTTCCAATACAACTATGTGGAAGATAAAATCTAGCTGATCAATTAGGCTAAAAGAGTGGGTTGTTTTAATTCCTGAACTCTCTAAATGAGCTACTCAGAGCTGGTGAGTGTACTTCCTACTGAAAACAATTTGCTGCATGGTATGTTTGCATCTGGAATAAGGTGACGACATCTCAATTAATGCATTATTTGTGTTAATATAACATTTCTGTGTGAATCATTTTTCAAAACATGGGATGTGCATGCTTCAAACAATTCAGAAACACAGCGAGAGAACAGCCATTTGCTTCTGTTTTAAATATAGTTTGGATTCACTATAGTTGAATAACTACAGAGGAGATAATGTTTCAAATTAATAGAATAGCAGGGAAAACTCATTTGACTTAATAACTTGTAATTTTATTTAATTGGTACTAACAGGCATCTAAAAATACATATAGTGACATTTGGAAAAGTGTTCTTTTGGGTTTTTTTTTGATAAATATTGTTTGCCAGGAGCTACATTTTGATTCTACTCTGGAAAATATTCCATTGAATGTAGCTTTTTCTTATTGAAGTCTTAATATTAGGACTTGCTACATAAATATTCTACGTCCTTCTGAAAAAGAATGTGAATCTTCATGTTCCACTTACCCCTGACCTCCCTCATTCATCTGCTGTTAATAAACATTGGATCAGTTCAAGTGAAGGGCACACTGCCACCAACCCTGAGTTGTCACAATAACAAGCAAGCAAATATCAAAAATATCAGAAGTGCTTTGCATAACAATAGTTCCTATGATGTTTGACAGGTATTGAACAACCCCAACTGGAAATTGTAAGCTTACCTGACCACAGCATGCAGATGACAAATATCAGAAAAAAATGGGACACTAAATTATTTTTGTTCTTGACTTGAAGAAATACAGCTGTATTGAAGTAAAACCTGCATTCTGACTCTGTGTGAGTTTGAGTAAATTTTCAAATCATGACATTGGAAACACGCTATACATTTTGCAAAATCATAGCCCCCCCTGCAACTTAGTTAAAGTTTCTACTTGCCTCTAAAATAGATGAAGAAATTAATTTTCATTCTTTGCTTCTCATTCACTTGCATTTTTCTCAAAGAAATTTTTGCAGCTTTGCTTGTGCAAAATAATTCAATTTGAAGCTCAGAGCAAAAAGTTGTAGATTTGATTGATATTCAGATGATGTAATGGTTTAATCAAATACACTGAATAAATAGCATGTGGTAATAAGTGTTAAAACAAACAAGCCTGTCTTCCAAGGGTTTGAAGGAAGCAAAAGTTATGATGGTAAATATGAGCAAATTTTAGATACTTGCTGGTTTCTTTGGTGATGCCAAGCCTCCATCCAGCATCACATATTTACTATCTCTATTCCAATTCAGATTAATTATTGCCTCCTGCTATGCATGAGTCTATAAAATCCTGCTAGGATTCTATACAGGATTTTCTTTCATTTTGTGGGAAGAAATGGGCAGTGAAAGCACTTAAATCTGGAAATAATTAACCATAGTTCCAGTCATCCTTAGGAGCTGAAGGGGGTTTTTACTTGGTTACACCCAGAGGACTTGTGAAATTTCCAGCATGGATGAGATCCAGAAATGCCTATGTACCTGAGGGGTCGAGAAGTCATTTTTTGTCTTAAGAAATTTGCCAGCAAGATAAACTTTCCTGTTTAAATGATGGCAGAAGTCTCTATAAGCAAAATTTTCTGAACTTTCTATGTTTGATCTTTCAATTAAATTCTTGAGATTCTAATTCTCATGAGCTTTGTTAGCTGTCTGCACTTTGCACCAGCAGAAAGGTAATGAATGACCTTCACAACCAACCAGCAAAACCAAACTAAGACATCCATCATTAAGTGATCACCAATAAGTAACATCATTGGTGATAAAATAATTGTGTGTCAGTTTTGACTTTGTGTAGTGCTACTTTAGTGACAAAAATGTTGTTACTTATCAAAAGCTGTTTGAAGGACTGGCAATATGCTGGAATTCACCTGCAATATTTTGTTTTCTCAGTTATGGATACTGTTCTTTATGATTTGGTGGTTGCTGACAGAGTGATCTGCACCATTTATACTTGGGTGTATATTAGAACAACCTATAAGATTCTTCAGGGTTAAAGAACAGCAAACCATAGATTGAACCTTAGGAGGAAATGAAATCTATGTCATTCCTGATAATTTCTGTACTGGTGATTTTAGTTATAGCTTTGGAGGGAATTCACATTTCGTTGAATCCAAGAGAAGCAACTATGCCACGAACAGCTCAGGCTTTCATTTTGGATGTTATGGTGCAGCTTCATCCTTCTTGTTCATCCCTCCTGCTGTAAGCTGCTAATTATGAGCTTAATTATAAAGCAGTGAGTTTCATTTTCTCTCTTCCTCCATCACTAAGTTGCATGTCATGCATTTCTCTGTACTATTCACAGAAGCTTCCATTTAATTTCTCACTGGATAAAGAATGGAGTAAAATTCAGCTTCTTCTCTATTTCCAAGTCTCTTGTGTCAAAGTGAACTGTAAATTGTCACCCAGCATCAAAGGCACAATGGAGTGGTATGATAACACACAAACCCATAAATCTAACATTTATGTGGTTTATTTTTTAAAGATTGCCATTAATTTTTTACTATAACTTTTGTAAAAGATGCTTGCCATGATACTCAGTTCTTTCCAAATATTCAGGAGGAGATAGACTATCAGAATCTTATTAAAAATAAACTCTTCTGTTGTCAGAACCCCAGCAGACCCAGTATCTTGAGGTCAGTTACATGGCAGGAGCATATTTGACATTAGTGACTGGATTTAATGAATTCTGTCTGCTTGGAGCATAAACAACCTAAAGTGTACCTAAGGCTGTATTCCCAAGAAGAAATAAATCATGCTAATAAAGTAAGCACAGTTGTTAATATAGTGATTGCAATCATAATCCTACATTAAAAACAACAAAGAGTGCTGATGTGGTATCACTCAGATTATTTTATTTAGCCTGAGTTGCCATAACAACCATGGGAATCATGAGATCCCATTTAATTAAACATCTCCTAGTAATTCTGATTGTTCCAGCCTTAAGTACTTGCTGTGCTGATCTGCATGCTGAGTGCAGAGGAGCTTGATAAATATACAGGTCACTGGAATTCCAGTCTAATTAAACAGTACTTTTGAGAGGGTAAATTCAGATTCAGCACATCAGGTTATCTCAATCTTTCATAGTATTGAAATGTAAGAGAAAAAGTAAAAACAAATCTTTCTCTGGCAATATTCTAGAAAAAGCTGGGGAAATAAGAGATATTGCCATGTCTTTGCACTTATTGAAATCAGCATGTGGTAAAATGGTAACAAGACCTCATTTTTTTACATCAGGGTCAAAATTTCATGGCTACTGAATATAGGAGTGACAGTTGCATAAACAGATTAGAGACCAGGAAATGTGATAACTGGAGATGTCATGAGTTCCTGGGAAGTAAATATCTGGTTCGGACATTTTGCATTTGAAGCGCTCCAAAACATTCAGACATTTCAAAGTTGCTGCTGTACAATTTAGAACACTATCTAGTTGAAATATAAAATAATTCACAGAAGTAAATAAAAATAATTATTTAATTGATTGAACTCAACTCTTTCCTCTCTAAAATTTGGTAGCAGCAGAATGCAAATCTGTCATTGCCCTGTTCTTTCACACTGCTGCAGGTACTCCCTTTGTTTAATTTGAGATAAATGGTGGATTACAGAAACAATAGAAAGATAAAATTATTGATCTGTGGGGTAGGGCTTTATATTTTTAATTTTTTAATTTTTTAATTTAGATGTTAGAATTGTTTTTGTCTGTCCTATGCTGAATCTGAAAATTTTAAAGAAATCTTAAAATACAGCCACAAATCAGGTCTGTAATGTTTATTGGGTGTACTAAGGATGGTTAGCAGTTAATTATTGAAATAAACACACTCAAGAGTTTCTTGGAGCTACCTTTTAATCACAAATACTATCATGAATGTTTGGGGTGGAGAAGTTTAGACCAGAAAACTTGTAACCACTGCTTCTACTCAGGCAGTCTTGGAAAATAGTACACAAAGCAGAAATCCCTTTTTTAACTCAGCATAATCTCTAAAAGCTTAAATGTCATTACTAAATCAGTTTCCTGAATGTTATTCAGAAATATTTACTTTGGTGATTGCAACCCACATTTCTTCCAGCGAACAGATATATAAATCTTTTCATGTCTTCAACTTTGATCTTCATGATGTTTAAAAATTCTGTGATTTCTGACTTCTTGTGGTTTCTAATAATTTCTGGAAAAGGTGTGAAATAAACATTTCAAGTCTCATAGATTTATGCAATAGGATAGAGCAATAATATCCTGTCTTAAAGTAGTTTTGATGAACACATTCAGCTAACCTTCTTGCCTCAAAACTGAAAGAAAGTATTGGATAAAGTTTTCTACCGTTATATAGTTCAAGGTAATAGTTCTCTCTTGGTAAAGATTGCATTTAAATGTAGCCACATTTTTTATTGCAAGCCAACATTGTACCATGTCTGCTGCTCATGTTCACATGGGATGAATTTTCAAGGAGGAAATTGAGAAATAATATTCATATATGTGTCAGACAAGGCAGAAATAGGAAATTAGTGGCTGAGTAGTCACTGGATGATTTAGTTCAGACTCTGTTGCACTGAGGGACGTTGTAATGACAGATACAGGCATTTCGACCTGACCTGGTTATGACACCCATGGTATGCAATTCCAGGGAAGTATAATTGAATATCCTCCTCACAATGCATTAGCTGCTTAATTAATTGCACTAATGACATTGTCCAGCATTTTACACATAATGATAGAAGATTTGGTTGAAGTAACAACCATCCTAAAACCTATTCATATAAAAATTAAGCAAGATTATCCCAAGATACCACCTGCAATACGACCAACAATAAATATCTATTGCAGATTATAATGAATTCACTCAATTGAAAGCAATTTTCTCAGATTTAATTTTTTTTTTGATAAATAAACGGTCACATGTTTCCTGGTTATGCTATTATTTAGGTCACAAATGCTTTTTGTTGCTTTTTAGCTTTTTTAGTTAGAACACGTATTCACAGAAGCATAAAAAGAAGGCAATAAATCTAATCTGAAATATAAAAGTATATGAACTTGAATATCCTCTAATAGTGACATTGAACTTTAAAAACATTTGCCATTTCCAATGGCAAATTTAAAAGAAAAAAGGAGGGGGAGGGAACATTGAAGAAGAAAATTCAGTCTGGCTTAGAATAAATTATTATTTTTGGGACCACAAAACCTTCTCTCTGAACAGAGCACCATTTGTGAAGGTTCATTATTTCTGTATGGTTTCTGTGGTGTGCCACCACAATTTCATAACTAATTCAGGAACAGAATATGATCTATTTGGATTGTAATCCTCAGTAGCTGCACCCACTGTCCCATGAAAAATAGTCTTTATGTAATTTTCTTTGTATTTGTATTCTACCTATGTGGAAAAGCTGACAGAACTTTGCTGGATTCGTAATTTGCATTTCTATGTCTCTGGATATTGATTTTAAATAGTCAAAATTTTAAAAAACATTTTTAACAGTGGAACAAAATAGGAACTGCTGAGACCTAAACTCTTAAAAATGTCTGTTTTCTTCAGGTGTCTACACAATCTCCAAAGCTCTATTTTGATTGTTTAATGGGAAATGCAAAGTAAAGCCAATCTATTTTTTTATTTTCTAAAAGAAAATTTAAAAACTTCTTATGGTCAAATAAAGAGTTAAATACAGATTAACCTCATCTAGCTTAACAAAAGAGATTGAGGGAAGCATTTAGCAAAATGCTAAACAAATATTAAAATTTCATGCTTTGGTGTTAAATCTTACTGTAACCTGGATGAAAATTCTAATATGGATGTAGTGAATGGAGTACAGATACAAGAAATATCTTGTGCAAGGTGCAGAAAATGCTTCCAATAAACGTTTAGTAGAATTTTTACATTAAAATTTATGCTAGTGCCTCCAAAAAGCAATGTGTACTAACAATTTAACTTAATATGTACCTTAACTTAGGTACTGGATTTGAACATCAATCTAAAAAAATCAATTAATTGTGTCAGTTCACGTTTTCTGAGGCTTCACTTTAATTTAATTTACAGATATGAATTGGAAATTAAAAAAAAAAAACAAACCAAACTTAACTTTATAATTATCATGCATAAAATGTTAATTTTCCCACAAATATTATTTCCTAATAAAACATGCATTTAATGAGTATATCTTTAACTCATGCATTCAGTGTTATCAAGATCTATTTCTGGTTAGGAATCAAGAATTGAGCCCAAAGTGTTTCTGATTATATCAAGAAATGCTAAGAAAAGCTGTAATCTTTCAAAATAAGTTCCTTGGAAGATAGGGAGAAATGAAGGGTAATTTTTCACAGGACTTTGGATTCTCATCATGTGGAATATGGAAAAGTATTTTATGTGAAAGTATCATAATTATTTCCTTCTAAGAGGAAAGAATTGTGTTTTTTATCTGGAGGTCATGGCCATTACATAGTGATAAATTGCATTAGGAAAAGCTCATCCACTTATTTATAGTTCAGAGGTTTTCTACGTGCATTACTCTTACCCCTATGAACAAAAAAGAATATGAGAACTTTGTCCTTTTTTCCAATCAGAAAATTTTGGAATGTGCAAGACCACATGTAAACAAATTATTGCAGCAATATTTTTAAATAATGCAACTCTTAGGACTCTGATGCCTGTGGTTGATAACAGGGAGTGTAGAAACCTAATTTTGTCTCTAGTTCTGTTGTATGACACTTCAGAGATACTAAATTAACATAATTTCCTCCATATTTCATTTAGGAGAAGAGATGGAGAAGTAAGACCAAGCCAGGCTGAAGGTGACTGACAGCAAAATGTGAGTAGAATTCTATTTCAGGTTCATTTTTGTGCAATATTCATCTGTGATGACGGCCTGCAGTGTATGAAAACACATTTGGATTTGTTAAACACATAAACCAAGAAACTCATTTTCCACAGTTCTTTGTTCTCCGTTCCACAAATCTAATCTTGCTACATTCAATAATTTCAATGAGAGAGAGAATACACAGGAAGCTTTGGGATACAAAATTATTTCTTCAGAATGAATTCTTTTTTCATATTCAAGGTATTCAGTGATTAGTTGCACACGTGCTCTTTGAACTGAACCCTAGAGCTCTGAACTCTACCCCAATAAACATTTCCTGCAATCTGCAGAGGAACTAAACTCCATGGAAGTCACACATAAGGGAGCTGAACAGGGGGGAACCATCCCAGGGCAACCCATGGAAAATGCTGAATAAAGGGGAGAGCTCACATTTAAGTGTTTGACTCTTCTGTGCCAGGGAAAGAAAAGCTGGGGAGATAATAACCTCATTTAAAGACAACATATGTTGTTTGTTGCTTTATGATGCATTTTCACAAGCATGTCTGAGTGTTTTCCTGTCAGTGACTGCAGAATAAAAAATAGTTTTTGTTTGGATTTACTAGAAACATGGCCATTTAATTAAATTTTAAGATACTGTGGCCTCTCATTTTAATATATGGTACATTAATTTTCTATGGTGCTGGCATGCTGTGCTGATGGGTTTCTCAGTCTACCAGGTTAAATGAAGGAAACCAGGGATTTTTCAGGCAGTGTATTTTTTTTCCAGAAGTGATGGCATTAACATTCTTTTTGGGAAGACACTTATCAAACCAGTCATTCAGTGTTTGAAATTCTCTTGCAATGGGTATTAAATCTTGTCACTGCAGTAATAATTGCCTGTTACACACAAACTTTGTTAGTAAATATACCACAGCCTCATGCAAAACAGTAGGGCTTTATTATCAAAGAGAAATTGTTTAAGAAACTGTAAGTCATAAACAGATGACTTATATGTATATGGAAATCATAAATTTCCATTATGGCAATAATTCCTACCATTTTCTATAATATCAAAAATACAGACTTAAGCTTTGTTTGGTTTGTTTCATTTTTTTAAAATTTATTTTTAATCTGGGGAGTCTTGCCTTGAACCATTTCTTACTTTGTCAGTGATCAAATTCCTTGTCCCATAATAAGTACAGTTGGTTTTTTTTTTATGCAAGAGTGTCCTGTGTCTACTTTGTGTGACCTGATGTTAAGGAAAATAAGTTTCAAACACTCCCTTTTTCCTTTCCAGTTGTGAGTCAGTGATCAGTATGAACTGGAAGGTTTTTGTTACTTTTTACTTGCTTTGCTGAAGTGGGGATTACTTGGGCCACCCTCTTGCATGTTTGTATCATAAAAATGTTCCCTGAGCATCTGCTGATTATGCTTATATCTTAATATTAGTGAATATGGGTGTCCTTTTCCAGATTCTCTGCTGCATGTGCAAGTTCTGCTGCTAAGAGCTTGAAGCAAGAGATGAGAGAAAACATAAAAAGAATGGGGAGATAACCTGTATATTGGTATTTATACACTAGTGTAATAAGCTTTCTAACAGTTTTTCAATATTGCTATTGTAACTTCATTTCTCAATCCCTTACAATGACCTCTCTATGAGGGATAATATTTCTAATACCTTTTCATTGATTTTGGTGATAATTGACATTATTTCTGACATTAGCTTCAAGAATATAAAGGTATTCAGGCGGGGTTTTTCAGAACTCAATGGAATATAAGTGAGACGTGAAAAGAGTCTGAAGAAAAAGAGACATTGAGGGAAGTGATGAGATGTGGTTCAAGGTCTGGTCTTTGTGGCTTAACTCTACAGAATTCATTGTTGCATTCTGGAAAATGCAATTGAATTATTGCACGTATCTAGCAAATAAAGAATGGTTATCATAGGAATAAAACATGGGATATTTTCTGGGCAAACATTTCAAGTGTGAGGGGTTGAATGAAAGTGACATCTGTAGCACGGCTTTACTTAGGTTGGGTGTGAAGATTAGGAGAGGTTTCCATATCGATCCTGACAACGTGGAAAGAGAGGAGGAGGATGGGTCTTTCAGAAATCTACAGTATACGAATTTTAGGACTCTATGTACGGTATTTCTAGTCTGAAGCTTTTCAGAGGTTTTTCTCATTTCACTGAGTCTCCTACTCCAAGGAGAGGATGTGTGTGTACAGCAATGCAAGTAAAAGATGTTACGTGTAGCAAAGATTTCTGTGGCTGTGTAAAATATGCTGTGATGGAGAATTGCTTCTGAAAGGGCAGTGTTATGCAGCTTGATAGGCATTTCTACACTCTCCTGCTCATTAATTCAAATTTACTGCACTTTGTTTCCTTCTTGGTACTTTAAAAAGATTATTAAAAGGGATATTGAAGTACTGGATGTAGATTAGAAGCATTTTCAGTCTGTAAAATCACAGAGGTAATAGATAACATTTAAGTAGGAAGCATTTACCATAAATGATCATTTATTGTTGGTTTGGGTTTTTTTGTCAGACAGATAGTTTAATGTATAATTTATGACACTTTCACCAGCTAGTTTAGCTGCACATTCTTGATTTTTAAGCTATTATATGAATTCTTTACTGAATCCTGTTTTTAACTCAATTGGAAACTTTTAACATGTGCTTAACTAACATAGCTTTTGCAGGAATTTTCTGGTGGAAGAATTCCAGTACTCCTGCTCTCGGGTACAGCATCAAAGGGTGTTCACCCCAAAGGGGTGATGAGCAGTTAACAAACCATAAACCTCATCTAGAAGGAGCTGCTGTTGCAAACAGAGGGTTATTTTGCTGTGTGTGTGGTGATTGTCATGGTGACAACTTGGGTGCAACAGAACCAGAGTTTGCAGCACTACCCAGGTTTCCCAATCTGACACATATGTCAACACTTCTCCTCAGCTCATCTTTAATTTAGTAGCACACTGAGTTTACTGACCCAGGCTGAGATGTTTCTAATCACCTGTGTAACCTGTGCATTCACTAGTTGTGTTGATTTAGTAGGAAATATTGGGTTTCCAGAAAAGCAAAGTGCCAAATCCTGTTTTATTGCTTAGTTTCACTGCACTCACACTAAAAGGATTCTCTCATCCATGAGAATATGGTGGTGTTTACTTTCCAGAAGCAAAAGATATGTGCTGGATGGATTTTTTTTTCCTGTGTCAGAATGGTTTATTTCCCTGCTCCCTTCCTGCATCAGTTAACAAGGGTGTTTCTCAGCACTCTGTGGCAGCAGAGTTTGGCAGAGGTGGTGCTGGGTTGTGATGCTGCACAGCAGGCTAATCTAAGCAAGCCATTAATGCAACCCTTGGTAGGGTGGAAGCCAAGATTAAAAGTTACTTCAATTTTCCGGTCACTGGGAGGGCTACTTCCAGTAGGGCTATTTGGTGTGGCAAATGGTAACACCAGCACCTGTAAATAACGAGAATGTGTTTGATCTGACTGAGAGTTGAACTTTTGCCTTTCTAATTCATCACAAAAGGCGTATTAATATGCCTAAGATTGAGGCTGTGATCCCCTTAGCAGCTGCTTTTTAATACCATGCAAGAGCATGCAATACAGAGATGACTGGTTGGAGGCTGCCTGCTTGGCAAGGTGCTTCACCTGTGATGTGTCTCAATCTAGTCATCTTGCTTTCAAAGTGGAAAGAAAATTTACTTCAAGGAGCTCAAAATATAATCCTGAAATATGTATTATTCATTGACTTTAATATCATCATTACATTCACACTTTGCATTCACATTTCCTTTAAAAGGACTCAGTAATTATTTTTGCTGTTTAGACCTATCAAATCCTATATATGAGTTGTGTAATCTACTGAAGTTCTCTGTGGTTGTTTTAAAATCCTGATCCTAACACAGCTGACCTGGATAAAATATGTAATAACTCATATGTTGTGGTTAACCAGGACAGAATTATAATAATGCTGAGGTCTATTAAAGTAAAAGGCTATGCTTTTTATTACTTAAAGGTCAGTGAAGTCCTCTACCATGACATCTGTGTTCTGGTATTGTGTTCCCAATCTTTATGTTTTCATATGCACAGATACTGGCACATTATGTTTTGAGATTGATCGTGAATATTGAGGAAAGAGTATTAGAAAATAATTCAGTTTAACATTTTTATCATGAACTAACTTGCTATCGCCAGCTTTCTGTAATTTGACTGCTTTTGCCCTTCAGCAATGATTACACTTTTCCCTAATTTTGTCAGACAGAGTGGTAATAACCTTAGGCAATTATGCTAAAATAACTTGTCAGCTAGTCATTGTTTTATTTTTAATGTATTAAGAAATTAAATGCTCCAAAATGCAACAGACTAAAGAGCTGAATGCATTTTTTACTCACGGGCTGTGTTCAGAAGCCACCATTGGTGATGGTGTCCCCCAGGTGCCCAGGCTGTGACAGCCCTGCAGAGCCCCAGGGCATCCCACCCTGACTGCCTCAGCCTCTGCCAGGCACAGGGAGAGCAGGGGGAAACCTTGCAGGAAATTTATCCTCATTTCTCTTGGGAGTTCAAAAGGCAGGGAGTTGGGGAGCGAGGAAGGAAAGCTGTGCTGAGTGATGGCCTGAGGAGTTAGGCAGGAGCTGCTGCTTATGATCTCAGATCCCCCTCCACAACAGAATGCTCCCACAGCCAGAAGGGCTGAGGTTCTGGAAGGCTCAGGGAATCTCTCCTGATCCAGCTGGACCACTGCAGCTGGACCACAGCACTTCCCCATGATGCCTGAGAGACTGGATTCTCCAAAAAGCACTGCTCTGTTATGGTTATTTTGTGTTCTTTTAACAAACACCCTGTCTGGGGGCATCTGTGCCACAAAATGAAATATGCACATGAAAAGACAATGTCATCTCATGATCAAATTGAAATTCCACTTTGGGCATCTTGAGGAGAAAGAGCCAAGGGCTTTGGTGGCTGTGCAGTGCTCCAGAAGGAGTCTGAGCACCCTGGGCTTTGTTTCTCATGAAAAAGAAAGCAAGACCAGCAGTGTTTTTGGTCTGTGGGAGTTCTTGCCTTGCTAAGTGCTCTGCACTCCTCCCTGTGCTGGGAGAGCTGGCTCATGTCAAAGAGCAGAGGACACCTTTTACTGAGATGCTTCATAGATTAAAAGCATCGTGCCTGTTCCACAGCATATTGCTTTCAGGGTCCACTTGGACTAGGAGAGTATCTTATTATTATCAAAAGCCTTTGAAAATGTGCCTTTTAGGTAATTTTCACAGATCCCATTGGCATTGTTCCACTTCACACTGCAGCATTCTTCAAAAATGACATACTGCCATCAGAAATGACTATTATAATGTGACCAATTCTAGGAGAATCAATATTCCAACCTTTGAAATTCTTTTTGTATAACTAGTGTGTGAAAATCTGGTGATTTAAAAAAAAAAGATACATTTCTCCCACTTTATCTCTTGATAGATAACTGACCATTACACCTCCTTGTTCTCTTTCATGATTATTAACAGCTGAGACATATTTCCTGTAATATCGCTCTATAAATAATTCTAGGCTCAGAAGTTTGTTTCTTTTATAAATTAAGCTATCCAAAAGTGATAGCTCATTTCTCCATAACTTGAATCTGTCTCCTCTAGGGGCAATTTATCTTTGCAGCAGCTAACCCTTAGGCATTATTTATTTCATAAACTTTTATTAATCATATTTGCCAGTTTCTCTCAGTCTTTTTCTTCCCACAGTCTTCTTCTACAGTCAGAACACCCACCAAGTTTCCCAAATATTTATACTGCTGTTTTTAGAGGAAGAAGAGTTGTCTGAGAGACTGTTTTATTAAACAGAATGTTTCAGTATCAGGCATCAGGGATTTTTCATGGCAAACTCAAATCTGGTATGCCCCCACATTTAAGACAGATGTTTGGGATTCCTTTTATATTAAACAATTAAGATATGCCTTAGAAAATTCAGTACCTTCTTTGTGACCTTAACTCATGCAGGCAGAAGTGCAGTTCATGTGCCAGACAAGTCCTTTACAGACTATTTTAAACATTATTGAGCCAGGTGTTGCCAGTAGTTGCATTATTTCTTTTATATTGATTAAGAAATTTAATCAAATGGATTTTTTTTTTATGGCTCCAAACAGTCTAAATAATTCATAAGCTGCATTTTTAGCTGTCTCAACAGATCACATTTTAATGTCTTACAATTAAAAAAGAGTATTCTTAATTTTTTACTGTAAACATTGTTGAAGAAAAGGACATGAGAAAATCTGCATAAGTGTTGGCATTTTGGGGGGGGGGAGGGGCATTTAATGTATTACTCCATCAGTTTTTTTCCCCAATGCTGGTGGTTATTGAATGAAGAGAACTTCCTGTGACATATCTATGCAGTAATTTAATTAAAAAAGAGAAAATTTATCAGTGCTTCACCTCAGCATCTGCCCTTTAGCTCAGAAAAGTTATCTGGAATTTACAGGAAACCAGTGAGGTTGACAAGGACACAATAACCCACTTGGGGTCCATCTTGTTTCCATGGAGGTGAATGTATGTATTTGCATATTGGCACACAAATGCATATATAGTTTTATTTATAAGTGAACAGCAAGACTTTCCAAATTTGTTACTATTGACTTAAGGTATCTGCTTAGCTTGCAGAGTAGAATTATTTATTCTGATGTTAATTTCTGGCCAACCAGAAAGAAATAGAGCTGTCAGAATTCAAGGTGACAAGAAATCCCACTCGAGTCCATCATCAAATGTGCCTACAAATGTCTGTCAGTAAAGACTGAATCTACCCATAAAAGCCTTCACTGTAAGCACTTCTACAAACTTCATATATTCCATTCCTTGCCTCTCTGTACTTTGAGAAGGCTTTTCCTGATGGCTGTCTTGTACCTTTCTTGCTGCAATTTAAACCTTGTTGTTAGTTTTCCTATCAGTGGTAGAGATCTCATTTTCCCCTTCAATTTTGCTGTGTCACTTCAATCTTCTCTGTGCTAACCTGAAATTATGATACGTGGTAATACTTCCTCTATCTTCTTATTCACTCTGTAATGGAGAACATTTTCCTTTATTACACAAGGTCCCAGTTCTTCACCCTGCAGTGTTTCAAAAAGTGATTTGCATACCTCATCAGTATCCCCAGATTTGGTCTGCAGTCCCCATTTATAATATTGGTTTTTTCTTTTTCTTCCCCTGCTGACATTTCAGCTGTATGACAGGCCAGCTTCTTTAGTCTTTTATTTATGGCATGAACCATTTTCTCATTGGATTTTCTTACTACCGATTCTGAATTTTTTTATTACAGTGCTACAAACTGTTCTCCCAAAATATTTTTAAGCCTTTATTATCTGGGATTGGGTATTTAATTCTGTATTGCCTAAACTTGTGTAATACTGAGAAGTTTCTTCCTTGAGCTAGGACATATGAAACTTTGTGTAGCACATGCTTCTCAGAATAGAATGAACTTGACTTTTTAGTTTTATTCACTTTCTCTCTTAATCCCAAAATGAATTTTTTCCAAATGCACCTAATTTCCCTACTGTACCTAATTTTCTTATCCCATTCCAAAGTACTGATTTCCTTTAGACTTTTTTCCCCCATATCAGAAAACCACAATGTTTGTGTAGATTTGGGTTAAATTGGTGAGATCCTTACTTGGTTGATTTCCTCACAGACAGCAAAATCTCATATGCCTCTCCTAAAGCCATTAAACCTGAAAGCTGTAGCTTGTTCTATACAACTATTTTCCCATAACATTCAAAGAGTGACTCACTTCCAGGTGCAAGGGCAAGTAGATGATTTCAGTTTTGCCATCAGGATGTATGTGTTTCTCTACAAGTTCAAATGCAGGTGAGGAGATAAGATTTTTTTCGCGGTTGTCTGCTGATGGAATAGACTACAGATCAAAATCTGGGAATAGGTCTTCATTTTTCTTTTGTCATGTTAATTGTTATGGTTTCTGACTCCCTAGAAAATGAATTGCAGAAATGGCACTGCTCTGAAATGAATCCTCTTGGAAATTAGTATTCTAGTGGCTGTGTCTGTTTAAGCAGACCAAACATTATTTGTGCACTGGTTTTGGAGAAGCTGAAAGAGCTGGTTCTGTCTGATTACCTTTTTCTCATTCCCTGATAGAATAGTCACTCTGGAAGAGAGATTGGTACACTCTACCCAATTTGCAGATTCAGGCACTAACTTGTGTCTTCAGGCTTTAACAGGGTAATGGCAAAGAACTGCTTATAAATCTTAAGTTAATTTAGGATATTTAGTCTTCTGTCTCTTAGATGGATATACTTTGGCACTTTAATTAACTGCTTGTTAATTCTAGACTTTCACGTTGTTCTGTGCAGAGACTTTAAATGAGATGTGCCTATACTGAGACTATATTTAAGGGCATATTTTAGTGGTAAATAGATTCCGACTTTATGTTTTAGGCATCCCATAAATCATGTGGCTTGTGACTCAAAACACACAAGACTTGTTCCTGGGGTTTCACATACTGTAAATAAATGTAAAACAAACTCCTTGCACTAATGTGCCACAAAGTAATCATCACCAGGAAAGCTAAGAAGCTAAATGATACTTGGAACCCTGTAATTCAGATTAATCTCTTGCAGGCCAGAACAAGTGATTAAACTACTCTACCTCTTTTGCTTAATATGTGAATTTGGCTGAATGGTGGCATCCCATGACAAACACACAACTGCAGCAGCCACTGGCTGACTTTAAATATCTAGCAAGGGGTTCAGAATTTCAGAAAACCTGTGAGTAGTTCAAGAATTTCATCATCTTAAAGCCTGTTGGTGCCTGTTTTCATTTATAGTAGGAAAGGACAGAGATTGTACATTTCCAGGTAGAAATCTCATCTTCCATATTCTTTCACAGAGTGTTTTTCCTCAAATGAAGAAAAGCAGCACTCTAAGTTTCTAATGTAAATATGGACAGTTACCCAAATCAGTACTGTAAATTATGTGTTCCAGGCTTCTCCCTGTTCCCAGTGTGAGAAGGGATAAAAACACTTCATTTTCAGAGGACTTGCGTAATTTTTTTGCATTGTGACATTTCCCAGTATTTTTAATCAATTTTTATTTCCGTGAATTGTGGAGCATGAAAACACCACTTTGTTTTCAGTTTTTACAAACACTTTATATTTAATATATCATATCCCTTTTTTCCTCAAACCTTCTTGGAAGTGTAATTAAGTCAATTTTACAGTTTATAGCATGCCAGTAAATTTTTAAAGAACATTTTAAATTTAAGAGGTGACTTCCTCTCAAGTATCTCCTTGTTTTCCATATTTTTATCAGTACAACTTTGCAATTACTGGAGCAATATGAGCAATTTGATTCTTGAGAAAATTCTTCCCTAGAGAATTTTATTTGGTGTAATATACTCATGATATTTGGTTAAGAATAACATGAATAGAGCTTAATTTTCATTTTCAAACTAGGGCTTGATTTGATGTGTTCATTTATTTTATTATTTTGTAATATTCCCTGTAGGTTTTTGCCAAGGCTTAAGATTAACTGACCATCTGTCTATTTTGCTACAAGCAGGATCTGCTACTCATTACTGGCAGTTAATTTTGTGGCAAAAATTCACAGAATGTGGTCTGGTGTTCTGATTTATTCAGTGACATTTTTAGAAACCTAGCAAATCCAATCAGAGAATTCAAGGATGTTCAGCAGAAGAAAAGTGTAGTGAAAAATGCTCAAAACTGCCACTATTCAAAAATATGGCAATGATATGCTTCTTTGTCATTCCACTTGTCCAGCTTTACTCTGTATAGTTTAAACTTTTATCAGCTATTTCCAAGAGAAAGGTGTAGCATCACTGGACACAGGTCTGGAATATTTATCCCTGTGGGAAGGATCTTGTGCCTGCAGAATGCACTGAGAATATTCAGAGATTTGACTACCAGGTGTTAAGTGCTATGGACTTACACCCATTTTTACATTATGTCATTAAGTCATAAATATGTAATAAGATCTGTCATAAAGGTGAGCGTGGAAGCAAAAGGATAACTGGAGATAATCAGCTGTTCTCTGTTTAACTTCTCAAAACTGGTAAATTATTTAATATTTCAGTTCCCCAGACAGATATCCTGAATAATTATAGATAAAAAACCACATCAATTTCAAGAGAATCCACAATTTAAATTTTAATATTCTTGCAGTTTGTGCAAGACTTTTAAATTGTCTGCTTTTTCTCATTTCATTTTTGTTGATGTACCTAGATGAGTTTCAGATGTCCTTATCAGGGTAATTTTTACCCTAATTCTTGCACAGTTAAGATTCTGATATTCTGTTCAACAAAGCTCTTTGCAAAGCTGCTGCCAGTAATTGGTGTCTGATTCTTTTGTCTTTTAAGAATTTGTCTCCTTTTTGCCATCACTTTGGAGTTTAAAGTGAGCTCTGCCAGTGCATAACAACTGCACTTCTTGCCAGACACAGATATTTTTACAATAATGATTCTCCTTCAGGGAAGTGAGAAAGGGCTGCCTCTGTTGCTCCTTTGTGCTAACCAGCGTGTCACATTCTAATTACTGGAGTTGCCTATTTCTGGTTAAAAAGCATCTTTAGAGCATCTGAAGTTATGTTATGCTATTGTGATTTATATTTAAGAATGCCTGTGTAAACTTTAGTTGTAATAAGAATCTAGAAACATTTATACAGCTCTGCTTAATCTGTTTTCTCTGTGGGAGACTTATTTTCTCAATAAGCCATTATCATGTTGGTGCTCACTGAGCAGCTCATTGTTGTCATGGACAGGGATGCTCTCTCAAGCTGCTTGTGTGGCTTTTGTCTGAGCTGGCCCTGCTGGCCAGGCTCTGGAGCAGTCAGCACTGACACCCAAGGCTGTGTGGTTACACCAATTTCTGTGCTCTGAACACAGAGCTGGGGCAGATGTTCTCAGCTGGCAGAGCAGCAGGTGTATCCTAACACTGCAGGTTTGGGGAAGGAATTTCCCCATGGGACAATTACTGTGCATTGACAGTGGCTTTTGATGTGATACCTTCATGCTTTGCTAATATTTGTGACAGTGTTCACAGAGGTCTCAGGTTGAGGGAAGAGACGAGGATCTGACTCCATGTTTCAGAAGGCTTATTATTTTATTATATATATTACATTAAAACTATACTAAAAGAATAGAAGAAAGGATTCCATCAGAAGGCTAGCTAAGAATAGAATAGAAAAGAACGATAACAAAGTCTCTGTCTCGAACTCTGTCTGAGCCATCTGGGCTGTGATTGGCCAGTAATTAGAAACATACACATGAGACCAATCACAGATGCGCCTGTTGCATTCCACAGCAGCAGATAATCAATGTTTACATTTCGTTCCTGAGGCCTCTCAGTTTCTCAGGAGGAAAAATCCTCAGGAAAGGATTTTTCATAAAACATGTCTGCGGCAAATATTCATATGTTGGCGATGGAGAGAGACAGAGACTGACTCAATGATCAGAATCTGATTTCATTGTGGGATACAAGCACTTCTATACTATTTCAGAGAGACTAGTGATGTGTGCTACAATGATTAGGTTGAAATCATATATACAAACTTCTGCATATAACAACATCTCTTGCTTGCATTGTTTAATAGGATTTTCTTTTTCCGGTAAACCTGTCTAATTTATTCTTCTTGCTATCTAGATCTAGTTTTCAAAGTTCAATTTGCTTTTGCCAAGGCATCCTGTTATCAAATCTCTTATATTAACCAGGTCCAAAGTCCATCATCTGTCTTGTGTGCCCCTTCATTCCAATATTCATATTAGGCTTGTAGTGTTTTCCTGTGCACAAAAGAGAATCAGAAAGATTTTGAGTGCCTTTTCTAGCATTTGGACAGTTTTCTCAGCCTTTATATACCAACTGGAGGAGAACATCATAGAAAATAAGCAAAACCAGGCTAAAGTAGCCATGCTGCCTTTTGGATGTGCTGTGTAGACATAAAGGAATCAGGAATCTCTGCTAGGTCTGTGTGCTGCATTTTGTGTGTAGTCCATGGTCTCAGTTTGTCAGAAAGTCATAAAGCATCGTAGTTTTGTCAATAATTTTACAAAGCTTATTGGCAGCAGAAAAGATTGGTATGCAATTAAATTTTATTCTAAACTTGGTTATATAATTATGTGTAGAAATGAAAAATCAAAGCACATCATCAAAAAAGCCAATATAATAATGAAATTAAATTAAAATATTTACATGTCTCTGATGGAAAAGCAGCCATTCTGCTTCCATTATATCAGAATATGCTAGTCTTGATAGGGAAAATGTAAATGAACTTCTGCAATGCATATTTGATCAACTAAAAAGGTTTCTCCATTTGAGAAGTTTGTTAAATGGTACATAAAAACTCCAAAAACTGCATGCACTTGAGTGCGTGCAATGTCCTTCCATGTCAAAAAAAAAAAAATTGTGTAGGATTGCAGAAGCTCAGTTTGACTTCCAATATTTACTGCTACCAGTATTCTTAAATGTTTTCACATAAAATTAACAGCATGGAGTAATACCATTTATCAAAGCATTTTATTTCCACTACTTAAATAAATACATATTTTTATCAATGTTTTAATCCATTAATTCAAGATTAGTGATTCAGTCAAATGAAAGAACAGCAAAGCAATTATCCCTCCCCTCCCACAATCAACTTGAGCTTTTCAGGGGTGTTGCAGAAGGAGTGTGAAATATTTTCATTTCACTGGCATTATAATGACACTTTGCAGGTGTTCTTAGACTCTAATCATCCACGACTTTCACATATGCTGCAAACTGGGAACAGTCCCTTTGAAGTTAATTGGGTTTCACCTGTTTACTCCAGCAGGGAGTGAAGCCCTGTTTACCCAATTTTAAATTAAATATAAACACATTAAAGTAGAAAACTGTACTTTAACTCCTGGTAGTTCTATTATGCATGTTGTAGGCTTTCTCAATTAAAATGCATCAAATTAGATGTATTTAAAGTTGAAATCATCCTCTGAGGCATTGGGTGTAGAAATGGATTAAAAACTAATTACATCTAAGCCTCTCGAGACCTAAATTATTTCCCCTCCCCCTAAAATCAGATCTATGTCTAAATAGGAAGAGCTGAAGGTTACTGATAACCTCGGGGTTCTTGGCTTTTATTTGCTTTCAGATCGCCTGACATGGGCAATTGGGTTCCATCACACAAAATGTATCCTCCTGTTTGGCTTTCTGGGGACTGAAATGGGATTGCAGGTCAAACAGTTGTATTGGTATTAAGGTTATATCACATGAATTTTTAGCTGCTTTTTCCTATATAATGTAAGAAAACTGAAATTTTCCAGAGTGGAATCTAAGCTAAAGCATGCCACTATATCCAGAATAACTCCATCAATGAAGAAAATGAAAGAAAGAATTTCTTTTTCTCATATGTGATTGTGGCTGTCTGCTTGGGGGTGAACAGAAGTTGAATTGATTGAAGGACTTTACAGAGAAAACTTCATTACTTTGAGAGCTAGTTTGAAATAAATTGGACAAAAATTAAATTTCTATTATATAATGGGCCAGATCATATGAGATTTCCACGCAGCAGGAACTGAGTAGCACATCTTAGCTCAAAGGCACCTTACTCATTTTATAGAATTTCTACTACTGGAACAGCATGCATTTATTAAGGATCACCAATGTGTTTATACCTGGAGGATATAAATCTGTATAATTAGAATTTAAAAAACCAAAATATATATTAGGTGATATTAAAAATTGAATCTCATACAGTGCACCATGGCGCATGGTGTAAAAGCAAGATATCACTCGGCTGAGAGTGAAAAAACCTGAAATTACTTACAAAATGAAGTGCAGATGTGTTGGATGCAGATGTTGGTGCATGAGCTGGTGTTGGAGAGGGACACAGGCAGAATGGAGAGGAGCTGTCCTGGGATCCTGCAAACCTGCAGCTGCAGGGGCCACTTCCAAACCTGTGCTGAGCTTGGAGCCTTTTGATTGCTGCCGTGACTCTGCGCAAGGAAAGCAGAGTCACTCAAGAAATCACAACCAATTTTTGTCCTTGAGAGGAAGCTGTGAATTTCAATGTCAGTCTGGGTTTTAGACTGAAATAAGATTTATGCACAGAAATTATACTTGGCATTGTGGCAGCACTTCTGTTTTTTTAAGGGGTAAATACTTTGCTTACATTTTAAACAGTAGCTGAAGTGTCTCTTTGATCCCCATAGGTCTGATCAGACTTTGCTTAGTTGTGCCATAGCAATGCCAGCACTTCTCCAGCTCTGTGGCATGATCCCTGATTTAAGATACTGATAAAAATATGGTCTAAACATCATAGGAAATTTGCAAAAGGACAGCAACATTAGAAAGGCTGCCACCAGCTTTAGTGACACCAGTGCTCCTGATGAGTCTATTGCTTGGCAGTGAAATCCTAGTTAACAGATAGCTTTTTAAATTACTTGTGAAACAAATACATTTTAATGTATTTTTGTACAAAATCTCTATAAAGCTATTAATTTTGTCACAATGTATATTCCTATTGTAAAACTTGTTCATTTGTTTCTTTGAGTATTTTTTCTTGTTTATTTAGTGCTGTGTAGTGGGGCACTTGCAGTAATTCCAATGAGATTTGCAAACCACTGATATTTTAGTCAGGAGGGAGCAGTGATTAATAGCCCAGCACCTCAATACTGATGCTGAGGAGAGCAGGGCTTAGTTCTTTATTAAGCTAATTAGCTTTGGAGCTGGAAATGCAGCAGGGATGTGCTTTGGAAGGAATGCATTCTAGAGAGAAAACTCTGCTGCCATAGCCCTGGCACGCAGCAGGACAGTGAGAGGGGGACTGAATGAAGAGGTTTTCCTTGTGAATCCCTAACAGTTCTCTAGGTGCACCTGAGAAGTAAAAGTATCACTGAACTGGAATTGAGGAGGGGCTCTGATGTGTTTTCACTGAGATAGCCTGAATGTTTCAGAGTCTAATTCCTGGATATCGCTGTCCTCTTTGCTTATCCCTCCAAATGCTTCAGAAGATTTTCAGGTTCTCTAGTCATGCTGACAATGATCAACACCACCAGCAAGGGACACAAATCAACACAGAAAAACTTTTCCCCCTTTTCATGGGACAGTCCTTCCCCACCAAGTTTTCTTGGTGACCCTAAAGAGCACAGTGCCACATGACTGAAATTAATGATTGAAGTTGTCTTTAACAGATCAGAGTGTGTTATATTCTGAGCTTTTATGCTGTGTCAGACCTCTCTTAATATTTTCATGGTTTTTATTCTCCAATTGATATATATATAGACCTCTATGCAGCTATTCATATACGTTGATGCCAACCCAAGAAGTAACAAGATGTTCAGACTATCCTTTGGGCTATAATTTAGGGTCTTAAGGTACACAATGAAGGCTTTAAACACAGATTGTTGTTTGTGATGTGATTAAAAGGGATTCCCATTGTTACTATAGTGTGGTTTTTAATCTTTTATGTAATACTTTGAGGCAATCTGTGAAATAGAAACCATAACACTATTAATTTAGTGTAGCATTAAGCCTCAGGAGCAAATGCTAAATAACATTTAGTAATGGGTTTTATAACAAATTTATGGAGCTCCTTATGTGTTCTTTTCACTCTTTTTCAATGCTAATGTTGGTATCCATTAGCACTCAGATGTTCTTCCTCATGATACAATGGCTATGGCAGCCTGGATACACAGACTCTAAATAACTTAATCTACTGCTTGTTGGAGACAATAGAAAGAATTCATGGGTGTCATATTGTATCCTCTACAAAAACAGCTGTAAGTACAATATGCAGCTTTTCTGTGTTCTTGAACATCAATTAATATTAATAGAATATTTGCTATTCATATTCTATCACTTGACACGACAAAAAAGACCAGGCTTTGTCAGTGTGCCTACAGTAAGGTTTGTACTGAGTGCGAGGAGCTTCCCCTCTGTGAATGAATTTGTGTAGGACAAATTTGTATAGCATGTTCTCAAGTCTCTTGAAATCAGAAATGAAAATGTTAAAGATTTTGTTTCCATATATGTGCAACCATCTATTCAGGATTTAATAAAAAAACAAATAATCAAAAAGTTTCAAGTTTGCTGAACAATGAGATAATCTAAGGTACATATATTTTTTTCTGGGAAAGGGAGCTTTCTTCCAGTTTTTCTGCAATATTACCACTCTGAGTTTGTAATTGATCCCTCAAAATTAAGTTTCACATTTAGTTCCTGAAACTATTCTATGTCATCTGTCTAGAATATGAGAAAGAGAAAGTGCATTTCCTAAAGTGACTGGCACAGGAATCCATTTTTATGAATGAGTCACAAGGCACATAAGCATTGCCTACAGCTTGTGTGTTTCCCCTCATTGTGATTATCACCACGTTTATGGATGGAAAGAAGGCTTTTGCTTCATCCAGCCCATCATCCCTGACAGTTTGCATTTATTCTCTGAAGTGGAGTTTCTGGGTTTGCATTTTGTTTAGCACTAAAACATCTGTAAAGGGCTGATCTATCTCCTGCTCCACTTGCTGCCTGGAACACTGTGGAGAGCAGCCTCCTTAGACCTCCCGTCTCTCTCTGACATCCCTGCAGTGTTTGCAGCACCTGCAAACAGATTCTTCAGCTCTGGTGTAGTAAATTAGTGTGCTCTGTGTGGAAACAAAAAGCAAGCTAAAAAAATCAGGGAGTGAATTAAGACTTACTGCACTGTCAGCGTTGCCCATGGGAAAATCTGTGATTGGTAGGAGATGCCTCTTCTTATTTGTGATAGTTTATCAGTTTCTGTAAATGTCACCACTCAAAGACTGAGATACAAACATTGCCATGAGCAAGACCATTTAGCAGGCTTTTGCAGCACATATAAAGTCCATGCAGACATTTGAATATGACTTATTTTCAGTGTAATTTTTCAGAATAAGAGGAGACAGTAGCAGTGTAATGTAAGACACAGAACTGGGCTTGGCTCAGTGACCAAGCCCTGGGTTTGCTCTCCCGGGTGAAGGGTCAATTACTAACGTACAGAGAGCCATGCTCTGCTCTTTTCTCCAGCAAATCTGGAATATCCTAATGCATCACTGTTCCAACAGGATGCCTCCATCCAAAATATAAGCTACATGTGTGCGTCCTTTTGGCAGCCAGGAAGCTGGATCCCAACCCTGAGAGCCTTCCAGCTGGCCTGTTGCCTCTTGTCTGAGACAGAGGGGCAGTGGCCAAGTGGCTGTGAATGATGAGAGTGGAGACTCCTTCCTCAGGGACAGAGGGGTCAGCTGGAGTCACATCCACACCTATTCATGCATGTGGCTTGTTTTATACGGTCACTGACACTTCAGTGGGGTCTATGAAGTGCTACATGATTGAAACTCAGCTTGTGTGGCTGAGGAGGTGGAAAACCTTTACTGTCAGTATGGATGGGAAAGGGAAAACATGACTTGCGGTACAAAAATGAGAGTGGTGACTCGGAAGTGCAGGGACAAAGTATCAGCAAGTGAGTGTTGTAATCTCTCTGAGTTTAACTACAAAACACTATTAAATAGAATGTTTATGTTTTCTCTTTTCTGCATCAAGATTAATGGGAAAAGTCTAAGCACTTTTAAATCACATTACTTGCCTCAGGAAAATGAAATTGTAATAGTGTGTCTTTTCATAGTTATTTCAAATTGTTCATGTATGTGTTAGCTGGTGGAATTCAGATTAATTCTCAGTTTGTCTGCTTTTGCAAGCATATGTATCTGCAGGCATGTATATCGCACTCCTTTTCTCCTTATCTCCCTGACACACTTCCATGTGTGAAGTCACATTTAACTAATATGCTCAGATAATTTCATGTACCCTGAAGCTGTATTGATTATATTATCAGTTTGGTACTGTCATGTAGAGTAAGGATTTATGAATGTCTTCTTCCATCCATCTGTCAGGGATAATGCAATATGCCAAGATATAGTGTCTGATTTAGCAGAGATACTTTAACAGAATAAAACTGTTAAGACATTTACATGACCTAATTATTTTACTGCTTTTATTCTGCTTTCCTCCCCCACCCCTTAACCACTGCATATTTTTCTTGGATTTTCCTTTACGAAATGTTTTAATAAAATCTTCATTTAGATTATTGTATCACCACCAAATTTGGTATTTACCTGCTAAGTCCTCTCTAACAAAAGAGCTGTTCTCATACATTTTCAATTTTGAGACCTTCTGTGTGTTATTGATAGTGATTCCTACTTTCCAAGGCTGGGTACACATACATTGGTTGTAACTGACTAAACCTGTACCATGCGCTTGATATATTGTTTAATTGTGTTGTATTTTCTTGGGATTGGAGTCTGAGGTGAAAATTCACAGTTAAAATATGCATACTCAGGACTATGAATGAAAATCATGACTGCAAAAAGTATGAAGTGAGAACATTTCAGAGCTGTAGTAGCAAGATTTAAAGCTCAAAGAAAGGAGAAAGGATAGAGTGGATCAGTAACTGGAACAAGCTTAAATGATGCATGTCAGGAATAGAAACAGAAATCCCCAGAAACAATTCTCTGAGACACACACCATGTATTGGAGCAGATGAGTAATTGTTTAGAAAGTCTGAAGGGTCCATGGTCTCCTTAAGGCCACAGGAGCAGTAAAGCAGAGGGGGGAGATGGGACTGGATTTGCCCTTTGCAGGCTTTGCAGTTTGCTGATGTAAGGAATGGGCTTTCCTTCAAATCCCAGCTGGCACTGACAGCCAGTGGGTACCAGGTAACTCCCATCCTGTCAGAGAGGCTGCTCCTCTGGCACCTGCAACCTGCATCAGCTGCAGCCCACAGGAGGGCTTTCCTTTCTCCTTTCTCCATTTCTTTATGGAAATGAAGTTTAAGTGACAAAACAAAAATTGAACCCTTCCTTGCTGGAATCAGTAAATCTCTTTTATGGCAATTACTGTTACAAGATTAAGCTTTTTACTTGGTTAAATATTCTCTGAAGCACTATTCTTTGAATTGTGGGAATTGTGAGCTACGTAATTAATAGAATTTTTTATTATTTAACCAAGGTACATAGAGCCAGATTTTATTTTGAAAGCAAATTTTTGACAGTGAGAATCCCAAAGTGAAGAGGCCATTCGATGTGGTGTTGAGAAGCTGTATTTTTGCAAGTTGGTTTTTCATTCATTTTGTTCCTGGACCTGCTGGGAAAAAAAAAAAAAAAAAAAAAAAAAAAAAGGAAAGAATATTTCCTTCAAAGGAGCCTTAGGAATCTCTTCTTGTAATCATTGGAAGAAATGTGAGAAATTTTTCACAGTTTAGGTCACACTGTGGCTAATGTTTGCATTTCTCAGTATATATTGCCAAACATTAATGACATTGGCTTAATGTGAAATGTACTACAGCTTTCCATGTGAGAATGCTAATCAAATTTTGTCTATATTCATTATCATATTAATATAAAATAAGAAACTGTGCCACCAGAGTTATTTTTCTGTATATGTATTGATTATATAATGTCTGCTATTTCTATGGCATAGGAAGCCTGATTTACTTTTTGCCCATTACAATTATCAACTGCACACATTCTTCACAATATCCAGTCTGCTAATTAATGTTGATACTGAGGGATGGGCATCTGATATCAAAAATAATTTGCATAAACTGCCTGCAAGAATGAAAGAGCATCTTCCTTTGCAAATCCTGTATAAATGAGCATAAACTAAGAGATTAGGTTTAGATCTTGAAGCCACCTGAGGGATTCATGGCTTTTAAAATCTCAGCCATAATGTGTACTGCCATAAATGAGAGCAAAGCAATTCAAATGCATAACAGCATGGGGAATAGAAAATAACATGTGTAAATAATTTAGAAATGAGGCTGTTCTTTGGAGGAATATCCATATGAGCTTCCCCATAATGGCTGTTGTCTTGAACGTTTCTGGGAGCTGCTGCATTGCAGTGAGAGTTCATCTGGACCCAAGAAATGCCTCTCTACCCTGATTTGCAGGCAAATCCTTCAGTAACATCAGAACACTCACCTAGGGAGGTGCAAGGATGGGACTGCCTGTGGTGAGAAAAACATCTCTGCCTTCATGGCAATCCCTGCAGAGAGAACATTTGGAAACCTGGAAGGGTCAGGAATGATGAATAGGAAATCTTCATCAGCTGTGGTTCAGAGTATACTCGGAGAGGATGTTGTTGTTGAAGGCCTTCCAAATTTAATTGGATTGCTTTGTAATATTCTTATACACAGACAAATGAGATATCACACAAATGCTCACAGTTATTTGTCTTTAATATAGCAGAATACAGTAAGAGCTTTGAGACAGGGAAAGAAATCTGTGGATTTTTGTCCTACCCAGTAGGAAATGAAAACTAGAATGCTACAAAACTTATTGCAGTTTAGACACCCCACTTTCCATCTTTTAATGAAGGGCAATATCTTCCTTCTATCTTTTTAAAGTAATGGATAAGAAGCAAACATTTTACAACTGCTTATGTACCCAGATTTAGAATGAGACCTTCTCAGTAAATTGACATTTAATTTAGTTTAATCTGTTGCCATTCATTTGGTCCTTTAAAAAATTCTTTTAAAGTATTTCAAGTCTGTCTTCCAGGAAATCTGTTTATAAGAAGCTGCTGAATCTTTTCTACTTCTACCCCAACTCTTTTCTTTCGGAAACGTTGCTTTTGTTTGTAAATAATTCTTTTTTCTGCATGACGATTTAACATTATTTAGTATGTGTTAACAACAGAATATCAGTGCACAACTCACCATCTATTGCTGGAAACTCTTATGTTTTTTGGTAGTATTTTGGGGGTTTTTCTCCTTCCCCTAGCATGCTGGCAGATGTTACATGGGTGATGTTTAGCAACTTCTGTGAGTTACTGCAGTTACAGGAGGATGATTGTTTTTTCTCTTCTGTTTTGAGGTTTGGTGTTTTTTCTCTGCATTTTTTCAAGTAGCAGGTGGAAGAAAGGTGGGACAAAATGTCAGCTAGTGAGGAAAAATTGGTAAAAGCATGACATGGCATTGCCTTCTCATCCATTCTTCCCAGTACCTGTCAAGCATCATGCAAAACAGATGGCAGAGGCTGCACTCTTCCACAGGAGAGCTTTTGATCTTTGCTGCTGACTTTCATTGCAAAATTGTCCAATCACCTTGTGAGCAGGCAAAATGCCATGGCAACAGATGAGGAGGAGTGTGAGTGCCCATATATCATATCTGTTTGTCGAGCTGAGACTGTCCAAAGGGCTTGGGGTTCAGATAAACAGCTTGCCTGCACTTGGTGCAACAAAGGGGCGAGGAAAGAAGGGGACTCAAAGCCAAGTCTGTTCTTCCCAGCTCTTATGCTGCACGTTGATATTGAAAAAAATGCTCTTCAATATAGCTTAGAGCAGCATAAAAACAAATCTAGCAAGTAGATTTCATGGTAGATTGTTTCACAAAATGTAGGTCTGCTCTACTCTGTTGTTACACACCTCAAGTGTTCCTGTAAGTACAGGATGAAGCTGCAAGTGCAATGTGCAGGAACCACCACAATGTGAGCATTTCACTTTAAAAGTCAAGCTTGATTGTTTCTTGTGCAAAAAAACAGCAAAATAAGGTTCAGTTTTATAATCAGAGTCCTTAGACTCTATTTCATTGCATTTTTAGTAATGTCCAGTGGTATTTGAGAGGCTGTGAACATCTTTCTATCCATAGATATGGTTTGTTTTAGTTGCTGATAAGCACTTTTGTTCAGGGCACAGTGGGAGTGGATTTCTACCTTTGGATTGTCATATTCAAGCAAGAGGGGAAATAAAGATATCTGCCTTATATGCCATTACTTTTTGTTTGATTAGACTTTCTCAGAGAAGAAGGGGAAGATTTAATGTCAATTTCCATGAAAGTGAGGTTTTCAATCTCACTTTGGGTTAGCAATGTAGTGTTAAATACTGGCATAAATGCTGTTCAGGAGCAGAGCCAAAAAAATCCACATTGTCTTATTGTTTCATCACATGGAATGAAATTTCTTATGGCACCCTGTTCTAATATTTTTTCAAGTTTGTCATTCAAAGTGTAACATTATTGAAAAAGCCTAAAGATCGTGAAGACTAAGCCTGTGTGGTTCACTAAAAATGTGATTTACCTCAACAGAAATAGCTTTGAGGAAATCAGGGAATTAAATAGAACATGCAAATTTTGCTCTAAGCTCTTGAAGCATTTTATAAAAGGATATGATTTTCAGTGAAATTATGAACAATTTCCAGAAGGACAAATCAGAGATAAAAAAACTGATGTAACTTGAGAGTCTTATTCATTTGAGAAAGCTGTATTTAGTCATTTCAAAGACATATTCGTGTAATAATTTCTCAATAGCAATTTTACTACTGAATTTTGTTACTTTATTGTTAGCCTTAGCATCTTTACTTTTCATGAAACAGCTCGTAGAATCAACTAATTGTTATGATAACTTTTTTTCATAAAAAAGAAAGGAAATGTCACTTTTTTAAACATATCTTTATTTTTGAACCATAAAGGGGGAAGAAAGCTAGGAAAAAAAACCCTAAGAAATAATTCCTTCTCAAGTGTAACATAAAAATTAATAAATTTTAATGGCTTGAAATATACTATTTAATTGTCTGGATTGCTGAATCAGCTGGCTGTGAGAACTGCTGTCTGAACTTGAGTGCAAGGGAAAATATTAAAATACATTTTCTTTTTCTTTTCTCCACTTTTATAAATCTTTCTTTGACAAAAGGATTGAGAAGTTCATCCCAGTTTACACCTTTACAGTCTAAGAATCCCTGGGAAGAAATTAGATAGGAATGTGGATTTCTTAAAAATTTTGCTTGCACTTTTGTACAGAAACAACTTTGTTAAATCTTCTGGAATTAATTCTCAGTTTGCTTAGATAACTTTTTTCTGTGCTGATACAGTGAGTATATAAATTATAAAGACTGGTTTTACATACTGTTCTAAGGTTCCTTTCTGCAGAGTTCATCTCACTGTCTTTCTTCTGCTTTTGTAAGGAGAGAGATTTTTTGTGAGGAAGTTTAATGCTGAAAATGCTGAATAAGAAATAAGCACATATTATTTTTTATTTCTCTTCCCACTCTTTTTGAGCAGTTGTACTTCTGCCTTGCTCTGATTTCCCTGTACAGTTGAGTTGTCATAAATTTGTGCAGGCAGCTTGTGAATATTTGTACAATTAGTTTGTTGCATTTCAATAGAAACAAAAGCTCCAAAATCTTAAAAGTTGTAGATGAAACATGTCTTATAACAAATGAGAATATTCCAATTTATATTATTTCTAAACTGATTACTGTACATCACAGGACTGAGTTTTTTGTATTGCTTCCACTACTTCTGTTAGTGTGCTCCAAAATTTTAATTCCTAAACTTTTTTTTTTTTTTGCAAGAGTATTTTGGACTGGTTTTAAGTACTTGTAGAACACATTTTTCAAAGTAATCCTCACTGTCATATCATGTGGCTTGTATAACAATTTACTCAAGTGTGGTCCTTGGTGCCATGTGAATGATTTTGAGAATTTCTGAGTGGGTTTCATTCAGCTGTTAAGAAGAAACTGAAACTGTAGGAAGGAAGACAAAATATATCAGTAGGTAGATGAACAATAATTCTGCTTATTCATCTCCTTTTCATTTCTCTTTGTTTCTGCAAGGCAATCCAGCATGGAAGAATGTTGGCAATTCTCTCTCTTAGGTGTTAGCACTGTAGGGACAATTAAAACCCTTAATCACTTTCAAGCCCCTCTTCACCTTTTCTTCAAGGTCATTTCTTTTCTGGCTGTTCTGAGCTGTGCAGGACATTCCTCTGCTTCTTCATGTTCAGAGACAAATTCAGAGTTGTGTTCAGCAAATGGTTTCTTGCTTATCCCTTTTCTCCCCTGAATGCCTGTGATTACTGGGTGTAACAGTTTCTGAAGCTGCTGCTCTGATCCCATTGTCTCAGCAGCGAAAATGAGTGGCAAAGGAGGTTTCCCAGGCTCCTCTCTGAATCTCTAAAGTTCTCTATTATGTTTCTATTATTGCCTTACAGTCTGTAGACCTCTTGCTGTGATTGTAAGTGCTTCACTTCTCTGACCTTTCAACTGAGAATTTCATTGCTGACTTCCATTTTCTTTCTAAAGACTTAATTGTTTCAAATGCAATTATTTCAAGACAGCCCAATGCAGGCCCAACTATGCTTCCATTATACATAGCTAAAATAGCTGGAGATTAGGCATGCTCAATGTTTGGCGTGTTCTAAAATCCTGGCCAAAAATTTCTCAGCATCCTCCTGTAATGAGGTCATCCAGCAGCATCTCATCTGTTTGTTCATCTCAAGAGTCCTTCACAGAAACCATTCTGTCAGCAAATGTGCTCAATTTTGTCACAGGAGGTTAAAGTTCATGAGAAGAAGTGAGGTCTGCCATGGTCAGACTCTAAATTAAAATCAGTCTGTTAGGAAGAGATCTAAGGTTTACATAGATTTAAACCAGAATTGGATTAGAGATGAGACCAGTCTGCAGATAGTAATAAGCACTCTGGCTGTGTTTGGTTTTATTTCCAAGTGGTTAATGGTTGTGTTTTGTACCACAGCCATTTCTGTATCACATCAAAAACATTCAGACAAAGGCAGCTGCTTTTGTAACTGGAGATTTCTGTGTCTGGCCAAGCAAAAAGAATGAGGGCAACCAGCTTGGAGTCTTGAGTATGCCCTCCAGACTGATATCTTTTAGCTCTTTTCTTTTACCTCTTCCTTTCAAGTGTTGGCTCATTTTCCTTGACTAGCAAAATATTGCAGATGCCATTAGCAAAAATACTGATCTGGAACTGGGGCAATGGGATCTCTTGTGTCAGCAATTGAAAGTGGGCATTGCTCGTGTGCACTGCTGTCACATTTGTTTGCAGTAAAATATGTTTGAAATGATTAGTGATGAGCATTCTGATTTGGTTTGCTGTATATTCAGATTTTTCTTTTCTTCTATAACTTCTTCTTGCAGATGATTTTTTTTAGATAAGGTTAATAGGTCTGCAGCGTGTAGTACAATAAATAAAATCTCATTTGTGAGCAGCCTAATGTTAATTCCTTTACTGGCTGTCTGGAGTGGGCTGCCAAAGGGTTCTGGTTTTGAAAAAAGAAGTTTAATGTCTTCATTTCACCATATATACAAAAATGATGAGTTGTGAAGGATAACCTGATGCATTTTATGGATGAATGCTTAAAAATATAGAAATCTTCAGAGTATTCAGAAATAGGTTACCTTTTCTGAGTCTCTGTGCTTGAGTATTGGGGGTTCTGAAATAGCCTAAGGAAAAACCCTTAGAGACAAACAGCATTAAAATGGAATTCAGATGGGTTTTTTTGCTAAAATAGATGGTGAATATTGTTGGTCACTCAATCTGCCAACTGGCACTCCAAACAGCAGTGACAGTATTGCTAGAAGCAAGAAAATATTTCATCATTTACTTTTTAAAAATGAAATTAACTGCAAACATATATGAGAGGAGGGAGAAAATATCTTTAGCTTAGCATGCAAATATGTCTTTGTATCCAGCAATGTCCTGTTTTGTTCCAAAAAAAATAAAAATGAAGATTTTTGGGATAACTTGATCTCTTTATCTCACATGTTGTTTAAAACTACACATCTTCTCTATTATTCATAGCTCTAAAAGACTTTAATGTTGAATTACTTAAAGAAAGGAATTAATACGAAATTCATTAAAAGATGAGGGACTTTTTAATTTCCAAAAGTCTTTTCAGTTACATCAAGTATATGCAAAGCAAACCTGCAAGACAAGGGCTTTATTCAGCTTGATACAATTTTTACTAATCTGAAATATTTTTTCTTCTTGCTGCCTTCTATGGGAGCATGAGCCTGTGAAGTCAGAAGTAATGCCATTAGAGTTTACATATAACAAACTTGGCAAGCATGAAGAGAAATATTTCCCTGAGTACTCTGCTGAAAGAGCCCCTTAGTTCCCATCTGTGGGATGAATGTGTGCTGCACTCCCTTAAATAAAGCTTTCTAATCCCACTGCAAATGGAAATTGATTACAACAGCTGGAACTGCTTTGCCTTTCCCTTTATGTTCAAGATATTTTTGGTGGTTTTTGTTTTTTTTTTCTCTGATAAGGTAATGTAGGTCAATGTTTTAGGTAATTCACAATATATGTAAGCTCTGAACTTCAATTTGGAAGGAATCTGCAATCTCTTTAAGTTGTGGATGTTTAAACGCTAATTTTAGAAGGTGATTATGGAGTAATAGAAAGTAAATAGGTAAAATGTATGTTGGTGTTATTCACATTTCAGTACACTCTAAATATGCATAATCTTAAATATGAAATTATGCTATTAGGAGTAACAGGTGAATTTGAATGCAAATGATGACATTTTGATAGCATCATTTTCCAGCTATAATTCACTCCCTATAGGTGTCCTGACAGAATTTTATGGAGGAGTGTAATACTGAATCATCTGCATTCGTGGTAGCTGCTGTTTTGTCCAGGTGCATCAGAGCCAAGAACGCTCCTCCCTTCCCACCCTGCCACAGTCCTGCCTTTTTGGGTTTGTTCTCCTTTCCCCTCTGTCATTTCTGCTCCCATTTTACCTTCCCTTGTCAAGGCTCTGCCCCTTGGAGCAGCCAGATTAAATTGTTCAGAAGACTGGAATCACCTTAGGTGGAATAAAAACGGCTTTAACCTAACTCTGTGTGGAGGAGGGCTGACCTCTCTGTGCTCTAACACTATTTTATCTGCAAGTTCTTTGTCTGGCTTCTGGGGTACTGATTAAAGCTCAATGATTCTCAAACAAGTCCCAGCACTGTCTAATCTTATTTTTCCTCCTATTCATGTTTCAAACTGGCATTTTTTTCTAGCTATATTGAGAATTTGAAGTTTGTTTTTGTATTTCTAACTTTTACTTGATGCTCAGCTGTCAATATTTCTCTGTTTTTTTTCTGATTTTGGGACTGTATTGCTGATTAAAGAGCATTTATTTTCAGAGTTTGTCTCCGAAATCTGTTTCAAATTTTGGTGTATTATCCAAGAGCATATATAGAGGGTTTGTAAATAGTATTTGGAAAAACATACATCTAAATATCTGCCCAGATAAAAGAAAATTTTTATGCTTTGATTGCCTTTATGCCACTTTTCAAAATATGTATAATGACTAAGGCATTTTTTTTTTTTTTCAGAAAAAGAAAATGCCTTAGAGATATTAGAGAATTTTGAAGCTGTTAACATATGAAAAACAAAGACTTTATTCTGAAATCCATACTTGTCATTGAAAAGAAAGTATGCCTCATTATTTGTAAATATTATATGGTGGATCAACATTTTCATAACAACTTCCTGAACTTTGAATGGCATTCAGCCCAAGCACTATGGCAGAAATAGGCAAGTATATGCTAAATAATTTAAGTTAGTTTGAAAAATGAGAATATTTTCATTGGCAACGTGAATAGAAGAAAACATTGGGTACAACAGACAACTTGGTAGAAATTATTTCAGTTATTTTTAGTTCTAGGACAAGTTTGATTTGTGCATATGTGACTTGATGGAACAGCTCAGGTGCTTCATATTAAGCATAAGATTAAGTGCTCCACTGGATCAAGACCCTGTTTGATAGCCCCTTCTCCTCTGGGCTATGCTAATTCATTTCCTGGCTGATTACTGTGGCCTATAAAGAGTGTGAAATTGATTTCCACTGGAATTTTCTCACTGAGATAGCATTATGTGCATCTTTTGAAGGCTACCTGCCCAGGATTCATCATCTGTGATGCAGAGAAATTCTCCTCCCCATATTTCTTTCATGAACCATGATTTATACATTTTAGCTCTATTCAGGGCTGAATAGAAGCAGCAGTTTCTGTCTCATTTTCTCGAGTTCTGGAAAATACTTTTCAAGCTGGGACATGTTTTAAGAGGTTTTTGCCAAATCAGCTGTTACACAGAGGTGGTGTGAGTTTGCTGGAGCTTCTGTTGTTGGTGGAATAGTTACAATGGCTTCATGTCTGAAACCTGCTAGTCGAGGGGATTTAATTTCTGTATTGTCTTACTGAGTCCTTGTAAAATGCACTGGTTTCAACCCTCATCTCTCTTGGTGTCTTGGAGGAGTCATGAGTTGGTCAGAAAGAGAATTGTTTTGAGAAAGGAATTTCATTTCTAAAAGTATGTATGGGAAGTTCATCTGTGGGAATTCTGGTTTTTAGATTTTCTGAATGAGCTGAAATTCATCATTAATCTCTAGCCTTTTCACAGGTCAAATTAAGGAAGCCTGTGAGAAAAGGCACATTTTCAGCCCAATTGTTTGTGTTTGGACACTGCCATGGCTGCCAGTTGGTGGCCTGTCTTTGTAAATAGGAACCACTAGATGAAAACCCTTCTACTGAGCACTTCTGGCTTAGGGAGCTTGATTTGGTTAAAGAGAGAAACTCTTCAAAGAGGATAAATGCTTTGCAGGGGGATGAGAAAGCAGCTGGAGGAATGTTTTTCCCTGCAGCTGGCCTGCTTGTTGGAGAGCAGGAATGGGGCCTACCAGTGTCAGTGTGAATAGTTCTTTGGAAAGAGCAGAACCACCCATGAGTTTAGTGTCCTCTCCAGAAAACCTACCCAGAACTGGAAACCTTTATCCCTGCAGGCTGGGTTGGAGAGCGGCTGAAATTCAGTCACAAAACTGCAGCTGAATCCTGGATGGCATCACATTTGAGGTCTACAG
Organism: Ammodramus savannarum pratensis; assembly: GCA_020466415.1. Taxonomy (NCBI): domain Eukaryota; kingdom Metazoa; phylum Chordata; class Aves; order Passeriformes; family Passerellidae; genus Ammodramus; species Ammodramus savannarum. The sequence continues at coordinate 12,179,863 of JAHXMQ010012341.1, read as the reverse complement.
TCTCAAGTGATGCAAATCTTTGACAGTCATTCGCTTTCTGGCACTTAGTTTGAAATGCAAAATATTAAGGGTTACGCACTATATGATCAAGTTTGTTTGCAGAGACAACTCCATGTTTGGATTTCTATCCAATCTACTTGAGACTTTTCATTTTCAAATAATATAGTTCTTTAGAACAGATTACTCTTAATTGTGCCTTCTTGCACAGCTTTGTAACTTTCCAAGTTTTCTTTTAGGAGAAAATACATATTGAGTCTTAGATTCTTATTTTGCTTTTTATGCCTTTCATTCTCTGCTCACAAAATCAGTCAAACATGCTAGACAGCACCAGCTGTCTCCTAGGGCTCTAAAACTCTTTCTCAGTGCTCAGTAGGAGATCAGCTGCAGACCAAGAATAACAGGAAATACATTATTTATGTGCCCCGTTCCTTCAGAGCTGGCAGCTCCAGAATTCTGGGAGGTGCAAACTGTATTGAATTTTGCACATCTCGATGTAAATTGCAACATGCTCTTATTAAACATTCTGGAAGTCCTGAAAATATTTCAGTTATTGGATCACCTCCATCTTTTTCTCTCATTTCCTCCTATTTTTTTTCCTTTCTTATAAATAGGTTATCTAAGTTATTTTGCAAAAAACCAAATGGATAAATGTTTATTCTACCTGCTATTTTCTTTATAATCCTTCCAATTTTCATCCTTATTTTAAAGTTTAATGTTGTGGAAATGGAGACCTGACATGTCCCTGAAACAATCCTTACAAAGCTGCAGGATAAATTTGGCCTTTCCCAAGTGTTCTTAATCAAGATTTCTAGTGATGGCCATTAAAGATATCTCTCCTTGTAGGCATATTGACTGGAGCAATGTGTGTGCAAAAATACTTTGATTTGTAATATCCACTTATGTAAAAAAAAAAAATATAACAAAAGAAAGCATCCACAGCTGCCCCAATGTTGATTTCACTTGTTCAAATGGCCTGCATACAGCTTTAAGCCTTCTTTTAGCTTTTAAAATATCAACAAGACAGAGTTTCCAGTTGCTGCATCTTCAGGCTGAATGAATTACCCCACACATCTGTAATTATGGGGCCTCTGAGCCAGTGGGGTGTGATTTGTTTGAGCACATTGGGAAGGGTAAAATTATAGTCCAGCAGAAGGGCTGTTGCAATTTATGACAAATATCCACCGTAAGACATGAAATATATTTCAGGAAGGATGCTTCCCATCAACAGGTGGATCAATTTCTGCAGCACAGTCAGGAGTGCCTGTTTGGTGGGATTTAATTTGGTTGGGGTTTAATTAGCATTCCAGTGATCTCGATATGCTGATTATGCAGTTCAACTCCATCTCTCACAAATGATGTGTTTGTAAAAGCAGCTGCTGCTTTTCTGTGCTTTGCAAGACAAAAAGGCTTTATCTGTCACTCATACACACAGAGCTGCTTCTTGCCCTCTTTAAAAAGCTTTTGGGACTGGCAGGTGAGGGGTAGAGGTGATATGTAGACCAGGTTTCTACCCAGTCATATTTCAAGTTATGCTTTCAGAGTTCATGGACTGATGACAAGTCTAATCTTTTAAGTATAAAATCATATCTCTGCTTCTGCGGAAGTGGGCCTCAAAATATAATTTTTATTTTGGTGTTTTCTTCCTTAGTCTCTTTTTCTCCTTTCCTTTTTTTTTTTTTTTCCTTCCACTTTTATTTTCTCCTTGGTCTGATCTATGTCCTCTCTCTCTGCTGAGTTATACTCTTTTTGTCTGTCTTTTACTAACTGCCAGATATTATCTCCCTCTATACAGAGAGTGATTTGATGTATTTTACTTCAAAAGCAAGTGCTGTTTGACTGAACACCACTGTGTTCACAAAAAAGCAGGGAAATTACTCTTTCCTCCTAAGAAATATGATAAATCCCAGCTCTTGTGGGATTTATCTGGCTTTTCAACCATAGTAATAAAGCCATAGTTGTTAATGGTTATGTCCAAATTAGCAATACTGTGATTTTTCTAAATCCTTTTAGCTACCCTGGTAATACCTGTGTAATACAACACAAGAACTACCACAACCAGCTTAGCTTATGCTGTGTGATTAAATAGTAAAATATGGATTTAATGCGGGATGCCATTCTAGATCTTTCTTAATCTTTCTATATTGAAGTAGTATTCTTTATTCATTACAACTTCAGTGAAAAGGACCAATATCTTTCACTGCCTGTTGCAATAAAAAGAAAAATTATTGTCAGTATTAATGTATTCATTGTATGCATTTTTAATTACTTACATCAGTAATAACAGATAAAACTAAGCTTAGATAAAGCAATAGAAAATGAATATAAATTCTATTTTATTTATAAAAAGAAATTTAAAGCATTGCAAAGGGTTCTACTTGTTTTTTTTTTTTCATTTTCCTCCATCTTGTATTTTTTTTTTTTTGTTTTTTGTTTTTTTTTTTTTTGTTTTTGTTTTTGTTTTTTATTCAGCATGCCGGAGATAAAATGAAATGCAGAACCATTTTCTGGATGCAGTTTTCAATCAGTTCTTTTATCCTAGCTTTTCTTAGGAACACTTGCCTGTCCTAATACATGAACACATTTAAACCACAGAAATTCCTTGATTTATATCTAAATTCCATTGAAATCATTGTGAGTTTTTCCTTCAGTGACTTTTGTAGGTCTAGGATTCTGTAACTCCAGTACCTCAGGAGGGCAGGAATCCATTATCATGTTGGAAATTCTCTTTCTCAAGCTTGCTTCAGTCAGATCTTTTTGCTCTCTTGATCAATGTTAAGTAAAAGCCACATTATTTTAACCTGCATGCTAAAATGTCATTCATAATGAGCATCAAGGAGTAAATTTACTTTGTGTCAAATATATTCTTCCATCTGGAAAATTGTAATTTACCCTTGGTTTGCATTATCTTGTGAAAGGATGTCTCAGCTTCATGTAATCTTTGCAAAGTATCTCAGACCATTGCACTAAATCAGAATTGCTGACATCTATTGCCAGTTTTCAAGGCTAGGTTTCAGATAAAAATCAAAGAAAGAACCACGAGACAATCTCATTCTATGAAGTCTTTCTAAATTTGCTACATGAAAAAAGTTTGATTTTCAAAAAAGCTTTGATGGCTTGCACCAGGAGGTGTAGGACCTAAGGGCTGGGTTCTTTTTTTTCGTCCTGTATCAGTCTTACTATGAGTACTAAAAAAATTTAGAGGGTCAATCTGTGAGTCTTAAATTAAAAAAAAAAAAAAAAAAAAGAGCACCCCCAAAACAAACAAACAAGCAAACAAAAAAAACCTGGTTTTTTTTCTGTGTTCATATAGTTTTAAACTGATATTTTTCTTGAGTGATTTTTCCTTGTTCTTTTGATTTAACATATTTTTTCAAGTTAAAATATTTAAATATTTTTCAGTCACAGAAAAAAATTTAATAAAACCAATGTTATCTATAAAAATGTTCCCAACTTATATAATCAATATAAAGGGAATATTCTTTATGACCTGTATCAATGAGATCTGCCCTTCTGAAATATTAGCTCATTGCATTTACCATCAGAAAGTTCACTGAAACAAAAAAAGGGTAAAACCCTTTTTGGGACATGAATATGTTTTCAGTAGGCTGGGGTTTTTTTGGTTGGTGGGTTTTTGGGGGGTTTTTTGTTTGCTTTTTGGGTTTTTTAAATAAGAAAACCTTGTTTCCAGCCTTGCTAACTATTAGGATTTAAGTAATGGGAACTTTTCACATTATCTTTGCTTTTCCACATTACCATTGCTGTCCCATTTACAACTGGCAAAAGAAACAAGAGAATAATCAGAGCCACAGGGTGTCATCTGCAGTGAAAGGGAAATATTTCAATTGCAATACCAAGATATTGATGTCGATTTTTGTTTATCAGAAAATCACAGGGTAGTCCACCCTTCCACAAGGGATTGCCTACAGGGCAAAGGATTGTCAGTAAATTGCAGCTGCTGTTGAGCACTTTATTGACTTACACTTCTCATGTATCTGTGCAGAAGTTCTGTGGATTGGTGACGTGCCAGGGTTGCTCTGAAAGCAGAAGCCTCAAACTTGCCCATAGAGTTAGAGAGGATGGATGGGTTCAGTCCCTAGGATGAGACAGGCAACAGACAAAAGCAACAGAACATTGCTATAAAGTAACCTCAGCTGCTTCGAGCAGTTCCCTTTTATCCTTAAATGAAGGACTTCTGTAATGAAAAGTGGCAGAGGGAATTCAGATGAAAGAGAAAGTACTTTGTTATTTTCAGTCAGATGTGTTTTCAATGTGTCTTATGAAAGAAAACCAAGCTACAAGGAAATAGGCACCAAGTAAGGTGAAAGTGGGAGTGTGAGGGTGTGTCTGTGTGTGTGTGTGTTGGAGGAATTTTGCAAGAGGAGATCTCAAGCTATTCAAAGCTGCAAAAATTTGAGTGGGGAAATAGACTTCCTCAGCTAAGATACTTACCTAAAAAAAGCTGGAACTATGTACACCTAGAATTATTCGCCAGATCCCAGCTGGGATGCTGTTATTGGTACTACTGGAAATATTTAGAGTCCTGAAGTACTTGTGCTGTCATCAAGGACTCTCTTGTGTAAGGGATGTCTTGTCCAACATCCCATGAAGTACAAACTAATCCTCTAGAAGAACCTTTCTTTGGTTCCTTTGGGTTCTTTGGTTCTTCTCACTCTTCCCAGTATGGAAATAGCAATAGAAGCCTTACAGGGAAAAAAAAAAAAAAAAGTGCCTATGTCTAATTATTTTAATGAAATGGAGTCAAGAAGGCAGAGGGGAGATTACAGGAGTTGAGCTGAAGACTAAAGTAAACATTTGTATCCTGCTTGAAAACCCACTGCAGCCCTGAGTGTCTGTCAAATGACTTGAGTAAGCTCTAGCACTGTTGTTTGCCTCATTTGCTGGCAGGAGACCAAGCTATATATTAACAGATTCTACAAAAATAGAGCTTATCCTGTCCTGTAGTACAATCTCTATAGGGAGGTTATTGTTGTTGCTTAGGGAAAAAAAACCCAAATGGCTGAAAGACTGAAATTAAAATGATCCTCAGCTGTATAAAATTTAAGTCCTGCAATAGTAATTCAAGCAGTTCTATTATACACAGCCAGCTTTTTCTGATAGGCATTATTTGTGGAAATACCTTTCTCATCAAAACCACATTCAGTTATAGCAGAAGCAAGAGAGAAAAGAAAGCTTTGTATGAATTTGGTATTGGAGTTGCCAATTTTTTAGTAGCTCTCATTCTCTAGGAACGGAAGGCATAATGACTAAACAAAATAAAACCAGTTGAGATGTCTGAAATAGAAAAAGTCCTTTTAGATGGTTATGCCTTTAGACAATAATTGCCTCAGATGTTCTGCTAAAAGAAGACATACAGGATAAAGACAGAACTGAACATAATCATCATTCTATAAAGGACTATTTTAATGGGAGAAAAGTACAGCACAAGAGAGAACAATATCCACTCTCCAAAACCATCAGTGCCAAATTAATCCAAGTTATTAAAGATAGTCTAAAATCCAGGAAGAAATTCTGTTTCTCTTAGCACATAAAATGAGCTAATCTCAAATCAAACACTTTTTATGATCTCTGCTGCACACTTCTGTCATGATTTCTCTCTCTGCTCTTGGTCCAGGCATCTCAAAAACCACCACCACACTTCAAAGGAGCAGAGAATAATAGTAGTAATTAAAACACTGTAACACAGCCTCCCAGTGGGTATTGCCTGTCCAAAGGGCCTCTATGATACAGGTTATTTATTTATTTGCAGTTTTGTCATAATTTTTTCATATTGTCTGACAAAAAGAGAATTAATCCAGATAACCTAGAGAATGGAGAGTGTCCATCAGTCTATGTTACAAATGCTTTTGTTTCTTGCTTTGCAAATTATAAATTCTTTTGCTCATATAAAACAATTATTTTTAAACTCTAAATATGTTACACCTATTTGTATTTTGTCAGCCTTTTAAAATCTAACACCTCTGTGTAATGTACAATGTCATGTAAACCGAGTGGTGATCTGCACAGTATTCCATATTTTAGTGGTTTTTAAACATTATGTCCAAGATACATTATAGAAAAAGAGTTGTCAGCAAAATACTCCTCAGTCCCTGCAGGGTCATTTACATTTCAAAGAGCAGTGTCTCTGATGAACTGAGAAATATCACTGACTGCATTCTCATGAAAATAGGATTTTTAAAAAGGAACCTATGCCTTATGATATAGATTGGGTGATGTATCAATATTTCATTTACCTCCTTACAATTTGTATTGCAAATTTGTAATGCATGCTAGAATAACAAACACAATAATGCAGTGGGAATTAGTTTCCCTTCCATCTGAAATTTGTCCTCATGGACAACAAAATGGATCTGGTAAGCAGAGGGGAGGTGTTTCCAGATTTCACTGTGGCTTCAGGCAGAGCACTGAGAACTGAGCCATTTCCCCCCGCCCTGCAGCAGCCTGGCTTGCTCCTGCCAGTCCCCAGTGAGCCACAATTCCACTTCTGGTTCCACTGCTTGGGTGGGAGGGAGAGAAATTGACCCTGGCCTGTACCAGCAGCACATGGGATCCAAATTCTGACAACAGGAGAAGGAACAAAGCAATGTTTTCTCTTACTTCTCTGCTCTCCTCCCTCACCTCCTTAGGAAAATCGGAATTTTCTTCCTTCAAGCCAAGAGCCAAGGTTGGAATATTCTGTATTTCACTGGTTCCAAACAGTATGTTCCAGTTAGTTGGCAATTAACAAGACAATAAACTTTCAAGAACAATATTTTATTTTTTTCCATTTTGATTAGGAGTAACCATAATGATAATTTCTCTCCAGATGGAACTAATAAAAAAGTATTAAAAGCACATAAAACTCCTTGTTGATGAGACCCTCTTAAGAAAGTAATAGCTCCTTACTTTTGTGAATAATTAGCTTTCATTTATTTTCTATTCAGTGGAAGAGAAAGGATGGTAGAATATGAACTTATTTACATAGGCCTAGAGGAATGCAGTGCTGCACTTTTTCACTTCCAATTGGCTTTTTTCTCTGTTTATCAGAAGAAGAATTAACTTTAGGGCATGCTAGTTTTGGCTTGACAAGTGTGTCATTTCAGGAAATAACATTTGAACACATAACCTCTTTAGTGGTGTTAGCAAAGTCTTTAGTGGTGTTAGCAAAGTCAGATTTTTGAATATAAATTTATGTTATCTGTAAGATTAATGCTTGACAACATTGAAACTATAATGTTAATGTTATATACTAATATATACTAATGGTTTGAGCATAAATTTATTTGATAAATCATTCAGACTGGATTGTAGAATATATGAATTATGAATAAGAACATAAAAAGGGCAATTGAAATTGGATCTTGTAGGATAGAACATATTTGAGAATACTGGTTTAATGGTATGAGACCTCCATATCCATGATCCACTTTATCCTTTCCAAGAAAAAGAGGGAGCATAATGGTCGGAGTTTTCCTTTATATAGATGGTAGAATTGCATTTGGATCTTTTTATCTCTGCTTGCAAGCATGCAGTGTTGGCTATAACAGCTTTAATAACCATCATATGATTAACAAATCCAATTCAAGATGTGCTGTAAGTTTTGCTTAACTTGAAACCATCTCCTAGCTCAGTACCTCAGTGGATGTTTATGAGTTCAGCCAAACATACTCTTTCAGTACTTTCCCACAAAAGTCACTTAATTTTTTTCTTGTCTCTAAGCATAGAATTATGGTCAACAAATTTTAAAAAAAGAAATTTAGCACAAGTCCTGATGGTCTTAAGTGGTAGAATACTTAGATTACCTCAGCGGAATATCCACTGTATAGCACACTTGAACTAGTTTGATGTTTGCATTTGCAGTTCTCACTAAGTGTATTAATTCTAGCAGTCAGCAACATCTGCCAAGGTTACTCGGAAATTTGCTATTATGAGCACTGAAATCCACAAATTGAAATTCCTTTATTATATTTTACAAGCATGTCCAATCTTGCTTGGTTCCCATCCTTTTCTTTACATTACCTATAAAATATTGTCTTGGATTTTTTCCCTGCAAAATAGAATTTGAGTCCTTGTCCAGTTCATGTTGCTGGTGAGAGCTGTGATTTTTCTACACATTTCCTCCTTTTTGGTCATTTAGAAATGGAAACCTGCTCTATTTTTAGTTCACTAAAATTTGAAGACATTTGCACACTCTTCTGCACACTATCATCAGCATGTGGATTCCCTTTGACCACAAAACAGCTCAAAAATACACTTCTTTCTGTCTACTAAACAAAAAACCAATATTAAAAGAAACCTTTCATTTTATTACTGCATTTCCATGAACTGCTTCAATCACCTTATGTGTGCTTTATCAAATCCCATTTCACAGATTGCTAAACAGAATGCTTTTCTGTATCTATTCTTTCAGGTTGATCACTTGTTCCTTTGAATATTTCCTTGATTACATTATTCTTTCATCATGGAGTCTCTGCCTACAGTGCTTTATTGATTGTATCTCTCTGTTTTTTCCTATATCTGCACTGAAGTGCTGCTCTTTGCATCATCTTCCCATTTTCTTTGAACGGTTTTTAAGTGGTCTTTATTTTCCTTTCTCTTCACCCACTGATTGTTTCATCTTTATCAGCCAAGCATGTAACTCTTCCTACCCTCCCATATAATCCTCTCATTACATTTTTTTCATGGTGGTTGGGGTGTAAACACCTTGGGTCAGTGACCTGCCAGTGACCTGCAAGCGCATTTTTAAGCAATTTGGTAGCACTGAAGAAGCCCCAGTCACAACCTGTATGATATCAAATGGTTCAGGGCATATCAGTTTTATGATGATGAATGGAAGCAGCAATTTCTATGTTTCTTGGCATTACAGCAACTGTCACTATATGGAAAGAATATTTCCCTAAGTTTCACCAAACAGACCTATAAACCATAACTATGGCAGTAACTGAGGGAACATAAAACCTCAGCAGCTTTGGAATGGAGCCAATCATAAATACATACAAATGGTCCATTCCTGCTAAGAAAAAAAAGAGCCATTTCACAGTGCTATCAGTCAGATTAATGTACCCCAAAAGTATTAAAATATGACATGCTGAGCAGTTTTGATTTTTTTCTTAGAATCGATATCAGTAGTGTCCAAAATGCTATTGTAGGCATACACTTCAGTAACATATCAGAAAAGTTATCATCTTCAGATATGAAAGATGAACTGAAAATATTTCTCTACTGACATAATAGACCAAATTTGTTCTTAATATTTGTATTATATGGGGAAAATATGAATACAGGACTAATATGGGTCTTTTAAAACCACCAGTATTATGTATTCACTTGTGATGACATAAGAATTTTTTCTGAGTCACATTGACTTATTGAGAAAAGATGTGAATTCTTCCTATGACTGCTTGCCGTGAAGAAAAGTTCATGGTTTTATTGATTAAAGGATTGTTTCTGTTTTCTGTTCAGCAGTGTAGATTAGGAGAAAATGGAAGTGTAGCAAGGTGTGAATGAGGTTGAGAGCCTGAGGTTAATTTTGTAATTCATGCAAATTGCAGTAGGGGAGCCTCTCAAAATCTTTTTATTCTTATGTGTAGAAGATTTTTATTCTGCACATGGTAAGACCAGTTCTGGTGTTCAGCTGCAACAGGAGGGCTGTGCCATAATGGATGGAGCTGCTCCATTGACACCACAGGCAGGACTGGAGTTATTGGAAGTGTCTGTCTTTGTGAAGGGCTCTTGAGCAAAAGAGCCTTGTGCAGACTGTGGAGATGGATGTCAAAGGAACAACATCTGTAACTTGGAGGTATTTAAAACCTCTCAGGACAAAGCTGTGACAAACATAATCTGTTTTTAACAGGGATTGGCCTAAATAACTTTTTGTGTTCCTTCAAACCTAAATTATCCTGTGATTCAACCAAATTTTAAAAACACAAGACCCTAAACAAGTCTCAGTTGATAGTTCATATTTACATATTCATTTCAGGAAAATGCTGCTCTTTTTAAAGATTGTTTCCTACTATAAAAAAAACCCAAAACAACCAGAATAGTCAAATACACACTTTGTGTGAAGTCATACACCTCCTCTGTTGCAGAGAGTCTGTAGTGCATGCAGAAGGGGTCTGAAAGGGAAGATGCTGAATGTTGCTTGAACCATCAATTCCCATGGACGTGCTGATGGAGTAGTTGGAAGTAGAAGCTGATATCTAGTGATGAGAAAAGAGGACCAGAGATTTATGATGAAAACAAGAAAACATCAGAGAGCCATTCACTGTCACATCAGGAAAAACAAATGTTGTTCATTACTGAACAACAGAAAAGAAACTGGTGGCAGTTGACATGAACTATCCAACTTTTTACTGGTTTTGACTTTGAGGTGCAGTGATTGAGAGGATGAAGGAAGTGCTCCAGATGAGGAGCAGCATTTCCTCCATAATATTTAGCCCAGATATGCAGCTGTGGGAACAGAGGAGACAGGAGCCCTGCCCTGTGCTCCAGCTCACAGAGTGCTCTGGGCTGGGCTCCACTGGCCTCAGTGCAGCCCAGCTGCATCTACTGCATATCTGTAGGGGAGTGTGAAGTTTCCACATTGCTGCAGGGTTATCCAGCTCTGATTGCCCTCAGGATTTGATCACAGTGATGCAATTCCTAAAGAAAATTCATCACTGCCGTATTCAGCTTCTGCAGCTCATCCAGGGTATTTCCATTAGTTCATCAATATCTGCAGGAGACAGCATTAGGTGGGTGGATTTTGACCTACAGTTTTAATTGGGTTGTGGATGGAACCCAAATAGTGGTCATGGCATAAAATTTGGATCTATCACAACATCTGGATTTTCTGCTCTGACTGCTTCCTCTTAGCCCCAGCTGAGATTTGTAAAGGCAATTTTGCAGGAGCTTCCATGGGATAAAGGGAAGAGGAGCCAGTTTCTGTTTAGTATTTCTGCAGAAGTGTGGTTTGGAACTTGTATTTCAGTCCTGGATCCATGATGAGTCATTGTAAAGAATGGCAAGATTCAGGAGTTGGATTTAGCAATTCCTTGGCCTCTGAAAAGACATAATTCTCTACATTTTGCTAAGGTTGTTTACTACAGCATGCACTGACATGGAAAATGAACATCAGACTGTGATTTTAACTTATGGACAGTATTCCAATAGATCTGACTTGCTCTCTGGGCTTTTCCCCCTGAAGTTTTAGTGCCCTTTTCCCCTTCAATTATAATATTAGTTAATTTCCCATTAGCTTCAGCAGACTTGCCACTGGTATTGAGAGATAGCTTATCTGCTATTTTCCTGTTATTAAAACAATATTTCCACTGTATTTTTGTTCAGCTGCATCCATCTTGGTGTCATTTTCTCTTTGTATTTCTTTTAAAACATCTCTTAAAAGATGTTTTAAGAGGTATTCAAGGTAATTACCTATTTCTGATTGGATAATATGGCAATTCAAATATCTGGCACCTGTTTTTCTTTTTATGTGTTATTTTGAATGTTTTTTCTTGAGTAATTTTTAGGAAGCTAGTCCTATAGATCATTAATATTTTAGGACTAGTAATATTAATTTTGGGTGGTTTGGGGGCAAATCTGTCTGTAGATAGGACTCTGGAATACAGAGTTCATTATTTATCCATGCACATATCTCACTATGTCATGAAAGTCCAGAATGTGGCTCTTTAGGACAGTGGTGACATTTATTGGCAGTTGATATTGAAGCAAATTAATTACTTCAAGCACAAGGTTCATAATAATCCTTTATCTGACATTACCTGGCATATTATTATCATCAAAGAGGTCTCTCTCCACTGAAGTAATTAAAAGAGGTCAAATTTTCCCAGCTGGAATTTAAATTTATTTTGCCAGTTCCTTCTATTTTACATATATGTTCATATAGTTTTATGTGATATAATGACATTACCAGTAAGCTGATGTATCCAGAAAGCCAGCAGTTAGTGTAGAAATAATTCTTTCTATTTAAAATAGAAATCCAAAATAGAAAAATTCATGGTAATGTACTCCAATTGTTTTTGAAATCATGTAGTATTCTTTAAAGCCTGAAATGAGTAATTTCAATTATTTGGATGGAAAAGATATGCTTTTCCAGCAGATTAATGGATATTGAGGGTGTTTTTCATCTTTTCTATTTTTATATACCAGGAAGCTGTGGGTTATTTGCAATGAGTTGATTTTCAGAAAGATTACACATAGTTATTTCTAATGTTCAGTGGGTATTATGGTATACTTATATAAAATTGGAAACACTAAGGCTAATGCATCGGCCAGAGGAAAATAAGGTACTAAATTAAATGAGCACTTGGTAATGAACTGGAAAATTAAGAATCTGGACTATAAATCATTCCTTTTCCTATGACCCTGAACGTATACACCTTTTCACTAGGCAAATCACAAGGATTGGAATAAGGGCCAAAACAGAATTTAAAATACCCCTGTGTCACACCCACTCAAACCAGCTTTTTTTTGGTGTGTGTAACATTACCATATTTTATTGAACACCTCCACAGAGAAAATCATCATCATCATCATCATGATTTTAACATTACAGTTTGATTATAGTTGGTAGATTCAGGAATGAATTTTTTTTTTATATTTAATCACGTCTATAAGTAGGTATTTCCTTAACCTGCATGTTCATGAGCAGTTAAAAGAGCTTCAGAAAAAAGATTTGCAGTTTGTTTGTAGTTTTCTTAAAGGCTGCATATTTTTTTCCCTTTGGAGATCTTTTTTTAATTTCTTCTTGAGTTGCAAATCCTACTGGTGTTTTTGAAAGCTCCAGAGAAGGAATAAAGATAGACCAAGGTCTTTTGTGAAATCTTATGCATTTCCTAATGCTGAGAGCTACAATTTAGGTTGTAATTACAGAGTCTTTTCTGCAGTGGAGTATTGAATGTGCATGAAACTGCCAGTCCTGTGCACAGTGAATGCTCTTCCATAGCTAAAGCTGCAGCATTTAGAGTTAATTCATGACTCTCAATTTTTTATCCCTAACGGCATAACCTTTCAGAAGTACCCTCTTTTCATTGCTTTTAGACTTTAAAAGAAAGTTTGCTAACAGAAAATTGGATTTTCAGCATGTTCAATAAAACTAAGACTAAACTACTCATAGATCCCCTCATTCACTCTTTTTCCCTACTGCTTTATCACTCTTTAAGATTCCCTTGAGTCCACTAAAACACCCAACCAGAGAAAGGGAGCAGAAATATCTCATGTATGGGCTTGTCCGTGGTTGAATCTGTCTGTCTGTGGCAGAATATCACAATGTTACTGAGGTCTAGAATTTTCTCCAGATCATTCCTTCATATTGTTTTGGTGATTAGAATTGTTATTTAGAAAATCAATGGTCCTTGTATCAAGATGGGTATATGAAGAGTCAGAGTCCTGGATTCAGATATCACGAACCTCAAGAGCTCCTTTGAGATAGGCACTTTTTTCTCTGCCCTCTCCAAAATGCTGACTTTGCCTGTGGTTTCACAACCAGTGTCTCCAAACTGATCAAGCTGAAAGATTTTTCCTTTTTGTGTACTTCACTGAATTTGGGTTTGTGGTTTTCCCCCAAGTGACACCAGTTCTATGGCAGCTGTGTCTGAGCCATTTCACCAGGTGGTGGAGCAGGAATTCAGATGTCTTCTGTAACTGGGGGGCAGAAGGATGCTTCATCTATCACCCAAAAATATTGCATTAAACAGCTTTTGACATGTGTTGACCTAAATGGTTTGCTCAAAATCTCTTCATAATTGGTCACAGATAATGGTAGGAGGATATGGCTGTCCTAAGTATTGCATTAGTGACAAGACTAATCAGCAAAAGCAAGAAATATTGCATGTGTTGTGAATTAACACCTTGTCCAGAATTCCCATTTCTTTTTTTGTTTCTATCTACATGAAATAACTTTTTCCTTGCAAAATGCCAAGTTTCTTTTCAGATAAACAGCATGGATATATTGCAACTTGTTTATTAATTACCCCAATTATTTTTGGAAGGTAAGGAGTTCAGTGAAAGTTAGGAAGAGTGAAGGAAAGTCGAAAAGAAATTGCTCTATAATTCTTTCTAGCTTTCTTAGGCTTGTGAAGGAAGGCTTGATGAGGCTGTAGGAGACAGGCTGAATAGAAGTAGTTACTATCTATTTCCTAATTTTTTCTTTTCCTTATTACTTTTAGCCTTCATGTGAGCAAAGCATGACTCTTCCTAATTAAGAAATTGTACATATATTTCAGCATTGAAAGATGACTGCATTTGGGGCAAAGATTGAAGCTGCTTTCTGATGAGTAGGAAAACTCTCAAAGAAAAAGATTTACAGCAAGTCTAAGACAACAAGGTTGTTCTGGGGTGGCTTAGGGGAAGGCACTTTAGTGGGAAAAAAAAAAAAAAACCAAACCACAAACCCCACAGAACAGAACTGTATTTTGCACTTGGATGAAGAGAATAGGATTAGAAGTCTAAACTGGGGGAAGATTGGCTGCAGGCAAGGAGCCAGCTGTCTGCCCAAAGCTCTGCAGAATCAGACAAATAATGGGTTATAAACAGCAGAGAACAATAATGCAGTGCAGTGGGGAGAGCAAAAATCCATCAGTTTGTGCTGGATGAGCTGGAAGAGCTCACACGAGGTGCAGCATTTTAGCCTGGCTGTTATTGGTGGGGAGGTCCAGGGGAGTGCACAGGGGAGGATTAGAGAACCATGGCCTGGGAAAGGAAGGGCTGGGTAAGGGCTGATAAAAAGGCTTTAGAAACAGCTCTTCTTTATGCATGTGATGGGCAGGCCAAGGGGAACAATTCTGCCTTGTGGCACAAAATGTGTTAGAAGAAACCATGTGAAGAGGAAACATCAGCCCAGGCTGCATTTGGAGCTTGTTAAATCCTCACTGCTGAAGGTCTTTAGTAGGTCTGGGCAGGAATTCATAGTTTGGTGTGTGTGTGAGTGAGTGAGTGAGTGAGTGAGTGAGTGAGTGAGTGAGTGAGTGAGTGAGGTGCTGAGTGAGCCTGAGAAGGGCAGGTCTGAGCTGCTGCTGGGTTCCTGCACTGAGGAAGGGGAAGGTGCTGGCTGGGGCTGTGTCCCTTGCAGGGCAGCACTGGGTTCCTGCCTGCAGACCCCAAGGGCAAACAGCAGCAGCTGGGCTGCAGAGGTTCCTGTCTCAGTGTAAACACCCCTCCTGATCCTGCCCTGGCACAAAGGGATGAGTTACATCAGCTCTACAGGGGCATTTTAACCCTGTTTTTCACCAGGATTCCATAACTAAAACTTTCATATGTCACTAAATGCTGTCAGATTGTAAACACATCCTAATAAAGCAACTCTTGAACAATGACCCTGGTAGCTGTACACCTTCCCCAGATGCCAATGTGATAACTTTCCAACCAGTAACAAATCCAGAAGGGGAGTAAATTGGCTAGAACACAGTGAAAGCCAGAATATGAGATTATTGCTATTAGATTTTGTTTAGAAACCCTTCCATCTCCAGCTAAATTGGTCTGAGGCAATGTCTGCATTTAGATTATCACTTGTGCAAACAGTTCTTTTGCTAAGCTATTATGGTGGGAGATAACAGTACAGATAAGTTCTGTGGGGGAGAAATCTCCCTCTCAGAACTGAAACTAATTACTTACTTATCTTTCGGTCAGATAATGCTGCAACAGTTCATACTTGTTTGCTAAAATAGTAATTTGACTTGTGACCTTGTTTCTGAGCTATTAGCTATTTCTAATACTGGGAATAATTTTCAGCATATGACATCTAACCAGAAAAAATTCTGTCACTACAGATATTCCTTGGATGCCTAATTCAGGAAAATATCAAAGATCTTTTAACATCAGAAAATAACCAGAAAGATCAAATTTCTTCCTGCTGGAAGAAAATATAAATGTGAGGTCTCTTTAAAAGATAATACAAAGTCAGTATGTACACCCGCTCCTAATGCACCAAAAATTCAAATTAACAAGAGTATTGGGAAGAAAAAAGAAAAAAAAAAATTAATACCAAATGCCACTATTTATCAGATGTATATGAAACACTGTATTTAAGCTCCAGATTAAATGTTTCACCTGTCAGAACTGACAGATGTCAGTGCATCTGGAATTTGGCCTCATCTTTTACAGGTCAAGCACAGGATTTATTCTGCTTGCTGCTGTGTTGTCATGTTGAGCATGTTCCACTCACAAAACATTGGCAAGCTTCAGCTTGGAGAAGCCCCTGTGGAATTTATGCAAACAGAGCTTTCAGTGGTTTATGGCTCATTTCACTGGGGTGGCAAAAATCATCTGCTGACCCAGAATAACTATCAAGAGACGCTCTAGAAAATGAAGCATATGGGACTTGTGCTGATAGAATTTTACATCCCTTTAAAATCAAAACAGAGTGATTTTCCAGCCTTTTTTAGAATAAGCCTCAGTAGCAATAGTAATAATAATAGAACTAAAAACTAGCAAAGGTATATATGCACTGGAAACTGTCTCAGTAGGAAGGTACATATGTCATGAGTTGCTGAGGTCTCTGCCTTTGGGCTCTGCTTGCTGTTTCTTGTTTATAAATTCAGCTTTCCTTATTGCCTGGCAAATCTAAGCCCCGAGTCTCCCAGCGAGCCTGCCAGCTTGTACAATCAGTCTCCAAGCAGGCCTAGCAGGCACAGAAACATCTTTCCCAGTGTTTGACAGAGAATTGTGTGCTATAAACTTTCCCAGTCCCTTAAGGGGGGACAAGTGTTTACCAAACCCACATGAAATTACTTTTCCCCCAAACACACTTTAATAATGAAGCAAAGTCAAGTTCATTGTAATCAAATACAAAGCAAACCAATTCCCCTGTGCTTGGCAGCAGGTGCTGTGCAGGGAAACAGCAATAGCTACCTGCAGCTTTGGCTTAGCTTCAAGTTGTTTTCTTTGGCCTGGGAACTGAACTATCAGGAGGATCTGCTCAGGTGTAAGAAATGGAACTGATTCTCAGATAATTTTCCTTTCTCAGGCTTCTGTTCCCTTGTTAAAATGCAGTTTGGAGGTAAAGTATTCCTGGGAATCTCAGGAGAGTGAATTTGTCTCTAGGGAATGAGGGTTACTCTGACTCATGATAATAAAATTCAGCAATAAAGTGAGGTTTAACCTGCCTACTAATGAATTCTTACTCTTGCACTGACAGCACTTGATGTGCAAAGGTACTCTGAATGCCACTTCCAGATGGCAGACTTAAGAAAATCTTAGTATTTATCTGTCCAATGTTAACCCAGTCATACAATATACAGTTTATCCTACTTGGGTAGTAACCATTCAAGTTTATTGTGTAAAGTCCTTCTCAACATACCACTCTAGTGTTAGAGCTTGGAAACAATGCAAAACATGTTCACATTAGTAAAAACATTAATTACTAACTGTTGAACGGTGACTAACATTGGGGAAGATTTTTCTGTGAATTTTCTATAACTGCAAAATTTAAATTGTGTTACCCAGGTTGTTGAATTTAACAGAAAATCCTGCTGTTAGTAAATGAATTTCTTCTTTCTTAGCTTAATAGTGGCTCTCTAAAAAAATTAAAATTTAAAGAAGAACTTTGGTTTTGCTGGACATATTGGACAGTGTTGTAAATATTCTTGTGACTGTTTTATGTAGTTCATACATCAGTGTGGTAAAACTATATACTCTTAACTAGAGTTTACCCTTGGTGTCAAGAAGTGCTTCAACTCCAAAGATCAGATTCCCCATATTTTGAGTTTATAGTTTTGAAATTTAGTGAATTATAAAAATGTAACACCTTGTAATTAGTTGCCTGATTAATCCACAATCTGGAAAATACAATTTAATTGAAGCTACAATTTAATCTGGCTCTGCTAAAACAGATCATGAATGTTCTTATTTGCATCCAGGGTTTGCCCAAGCTGGGGACTACGGCCTTCTTTCCTTGTCAATGACAGATGGAGAGGAACAGTTCTACCTTTAATCTCCTTTCCATTGCTTTATTCTTCTGTTTTCCTGTCATTCTGTTCTGGGAATCTGAGAGGAGTGGGTAATTTCTTAACAAGAGTGAATCAACAGTGCTTTTGTCTGGTTCAGTGTGTCAGGTCAGTGAAGAAGGCAGAAGGAGGGAGGATAGAACAAAAGAAATTTCAAATTGAAAGTCTCAAGTGCAAAGAAATTATTTTAAAAATTTCTTGTACAGGAAGAAATAGACGAACTTAATACATAGCAGCAGCACCAACTGGGCATGGAGAACTCATAGTCATATTTCTGCAAGACAACTGCTATATTCTCATATACTAACAGAGTCAATTTAACCACAGACATTTAAAACATGATTAAATGCCACTTCAGTGCTGACATGATTTATGACTGAGCATGTACTACAGGGACTGGATACACCAAAGTGACACCCTCACTTCTGTCTCTCTCTTGCATGAAAGGAATACACTGCAGTTTTAAAAGATGTAAAATGTATCTAGGTACAGGACTACTTGGAAATGTACTTTTATGTGCCTATACATTTTCTAGCATTTTTAACACTGATCAGGGTTTTTGTATATGAAGGAAATTAGTGTAGAGGCTTCTATCTTTTTTAGCCACTGATTGAAAATCAGATAATGATGTCCTGTATTGTAGTGCTTTCCCATTTTATCTCTTACTTACAGCTGTGGTTTCAGAAAATTCCTGACTAAAAGCCTTTCAAAAACTCTATTTTCAAGCAGTTGTTTACTAATGTTTCCAATTATATTGCATCCTCAGCTTTAGCTGGGCAAGAAGGGGAAAAATATGGATGGCAACTAACTGAAATTAAGTCTTCTTTCTAATTACATAATTCTAGAAATGAAAATTATTTGTTATGTTGTGACTTTAGTCTTCATTTCAGTTTGAATAAACCTCACACAGATTGCCTGTACTATTCTAACTGGTGTTATCTAGCAGAAATGTATTTGAAGGACTAAATATGTGCATACAGGAGATCTAATACAAAAATGAAAAAATAACATTTAATAACTCATTGCAACTGTTTACCATCACATTTTTTGCCACAAGCAGTTTGTAAAAAAGCAGTTGAATTTAAATATATATAAATTTTCAACACTTTGTGAGTGGTTTTACAGCTTGGTAAGGAAAACCTTTATTTTGGATATGAACCCTATTCAGTGTGAGCTGTAGTCTGAATAACTGTGAACATTTCAAAATGAATCAATTCCAATTCTATTACTTCCCTTTCCTCATTAAAATCTTTACATCTTGCTTCAGACCAAGACAGATATTTTGGCAAGTTTAAAGAAACAAGGCCAGAGCATGAAAAAGAATTTTTGTTCTTTTTAAAATTGTCTTGCTAAGTAAATATTGATCAGATGCTGCAAAGCCCTGTGGCTGAATTAATTCCATTTGAGGAGGAGGGAGGAGGGAAGAACTGCCTCAGGCTACTGTAACTTACAAAACTATGATGAGCAAAATAGGGATGTACTGGTACTTTCAGCTGGGATGCTGGTACAAAAAAAAAGAGGAGTCCTGAGCAAAGTCCTTTGAACACATAAAAATCTCTCTCCCTCTTGCAGGGTTATTGATTAGGCCTACTGCAGTGGCAGATGAAGGCTGCAGGGGAAAAAGCAACTCCTCAGGCAGATCTGCTGACATTATTGGCTCTAAAAGAGACAAAGCTTCTCAGTGGTCGTGGTGGGAGGGCTGAGCAGGACCTGAGTGCCTCGTTGTGTCTTCTTAGTTCTCTTACTGCACATTTTAAAAATATGTAAAAGCTTATCAAATCTCTTGTCATACCCCATAGAGCTTTGGCACATCAAAGAGCTGGTTTCCCACAGAAGCTCTGAGCTCTGCCAGGCTGGGATTGCTACCAGCAGCTTATGGAAAAGGCTGGCTCAATCCCTGCTCTCCCTGAAGCAGAGCAGAGGTCAGCTCTGCCCACAGGGCTGGGGAAGGGGGATGGCTCAGGGACCACAGGGACACAGGGAAAAAGCAGCCTTGGAATCCCCAGTACATGGAGAGGCTCATGGAGAGGCTGACCTTGGAGGCAGGAATGGAAAAGCTGTGCTCTGGTTACATGCAATGTTTCCGTGTTCCAGTGTTAGTCTAAAGGGATTTCCTATGATACCATCAGAGAGGAGGCATGTGGAAACAAGTCTGTAAAACTGTAATTTTTTACGGCCCTACTTATTCATCCCTCACTCATTTTAGTGTAAACACTCACAAATCACAATTCCCTGAATGCTCTAAAACTTAGCCTGAAATATTTTACTGTTTCTATATCCATTTAATTGTCTGCTTCCACGCCCCTTTTGCCATGCCTCTGTGTGTAATTTTGGTCCCACAACTTTTGCAAAGGACAGAATTCTCAGGTGCTGAAGTTTCTGCTGCTCACTGTGGTACCTCTCTGAGGTTTAGCTGCTCAAGGTCAAGCACAGATTCTCTGTAGGTGGCCTCCAAGTATCTTGGAAACTTCACAGGTTCATCAGCAAAGTCTGAGTTTTATGTTCCTAAGGCAGGAGCGTGCTGGCATTCATCACCATTGGCTTTGGAGGAAATTGGAACTCCTGAGTGCTAAAAAGTAATATTCCCTCCATCTCTTCCAAATTGATGTGGTTAAATTCAGAAGCTTATTATGTACAATAAACTGCAAAACTAATCTGCAGCTTAATATTGAGTTACAGACAAGAAAATCAGCTTTGCTTAAACACAACAGCACAAGGTTCAGGCATGTCTAACAAGAAATTAAAGGGTTTAGCTTTTTCTCTTGTATATTAGTATTCTATCTTTTTCCATTTTTCTTCTTATTCTTATGGACACAATTTTTACAAAACAAGGCATTCATTTATGTCTTAGAACAAATATATGTTGTTCAGAATTTTATTATTTTTTACACCAATATTATCTTGCTAGGGAAATGTGTTACATTCCTACTGGATTTAAGGGATGGGTTTATTTCCAGCATCCTGATCTGGTTTGATTTGTGATTTCTTAATGCTGACCAAGCTTATTTGCTTGGTCAAAACCCAAGCATCTTATCTGCTGGTTAACTGTTGCTCTGTAGCACAAATTTAATTTTAAAATGTTCAAAAGTTCATTAGGAAAATCTTGCTCTTTGCTCACTGCAAAAGGCATCACCACATTGGGGATGGGAATAGAAAAGCACTTCACTTCTACAAGACCATGCCACCAAATTATGACAGCTAATGAGTTAACACATTTGTGCTGATTTACACTGATGTTTTCTTTTTTATATATCTATATTAACATATGTATATTTATTTTTCTTAAACACTAAGATTTTAACTTAGGAGGCTTTTTGACTTCAAGTTTCTCCTAAAATCAGCAACTCTTGTGAAAAGGATGTCTCTGATTCAGTTTTTGATATTCTGAAGATGTTTAAGCTTTTAAAGTTTTAAAATAATATATTGTTCCTATGCTAAACCTTTCCATATTTTAAATTATTCCTTAATCTGCTAATGAAATTCAAGTTGTCTGGAATTCTCTGTAACACAGTAGCAACAGCAAGAGAACATCCATACTAAATACAATTTGTAAGCGTATAAGTAAAAATAATGGATTAAATAAGCTGGAGTTTATTGCATACAAACTACTGTTACCTGTGAAAATCTTCATTTTTCCCTAGTCATGACTTGAAAAAGAATATTCATACTATGTTCTAGTATGAATATAGAAAATTTCCACTTTCCAATCATAATTTTTTTGGTGAGTTATGCTTCCCTTTTTGCCATGATCCTTTGAAATTCCAGTGTAGCCTTGGAAATCAGCAGCAGTGTCCCAGTGCTGCCTCTCACTGTCTCTGGGTTCATTGGGCTCCTGGCCAGGTGTTCTCTCTCATAGCAAATCAACTCTGACTTTAAGGGAAGATGATTTCATCATGATGGCACATTCCAAGTTTGCATGGATTTCGCATTTTCAAGTTGTGGGTTTTTTTCTATTCTTTCTTCAGTTTCTGGAAGGTGCATTGCTATTACTCACTGTGTTCTCAGAAATACAGCTGATGATAGCTGCCTTTTTTGGGTTTGATAATGGGTTTCTCAATTCAATCAAGGGATCAACTTCATGGAAAAAAGTAATTGCACTAAATGTGTTTCCCAGGAATTTCATCTGGCTGTAATCTTCATGCTAAGCTAGTTTTTTGAAAAGAAACATTATTTTTGGTGAGTTCCTGTACTTCATAAATCCCGTGATCAATAGCTAATAAATAAATAATGGCGCAGTATCAGATTAGCTCCAAAGAAGGAAGAAGGATTAGTACTAGGAATAATGTCTGCAGTAACTAATCACTTTTACTTAGAAAAGAAACTGGTCTGAATTTGACCTAATGGAAACTGTAAAGTCCTAGGCAGCAGATTTCTGACAATCTAAACATGAGACCCAAATAATCCACAACAATCAATAAAAGTTATTGTCAAGAAACATATGGAACGATGAGCAAACATTAGATATTACACAGAATATTAATAACCTCAGAAATTTCTCCAAGACAGAAACATTTAGCTTATTTTGACAGTACTGTAAGCATTTTTTACGTATTTCACGTTTTACAAAAAATCTGAGTTTGGATGTGGATTTGGGCCACCACACCTCCCTCTAGCCTCCTTCTGTTGAAGAAATGTAGAATCTTCTTTGGAAAAAAAAAAACAGATTAAAATGAGGCAAGCTACTCTTCTTTTTCTTTCCTAATTACTAGAAATTATTATATACTTAAATATCAAATCCATTCTTCCCTGATAAGTGTTTAAAAAATGCAGGATATTTATAACTTTTCCAATCAAGTTTTAAATTTCCTCTGACTAGAGCCCTGAAAGTGATTATCTTTTGTTTCAGTGCATTAGCTTGCTTCTGTTAAAGAAGCACTTTCTGGTGCCCTTGAACCATCAGGCAGTCCCATCACTCTTCCTGACTGCATGGGAACAGCAGAGCTCCTTGGCTCCTTTATTTTAAATACCATTTAGACAGCACAATATACAACTTGTTTTCAGCTGTTATCTGATAGAGCACATACAGTAATCCCCAAGGCTGGCATCCATGTACATTTTTTATCACTCTGAGGCTCAGCATATCAGTATTTTCTGATTGCCTTATTTTTAAGCTAAATTCAGCAAGAAATGTTCCCTGAAGATCTGAATTGTGCAGGAAGGTATTGCTTTGTTATGACAACCAAGCATCCCTTCTCACCCACATGATCCTGTCTCATTTCACATTATTGCTTTTTTTGCCTATTCTTCTCTCTCTTGAAATATATAATAAAGTTTAATATCTAGTATAAAAAAATCTTTATTTCCCTGTTTCCATTTCTTTACGCTCTGTGCACTGCACACACCGGCCCCTTTCCATCATCTACAAACACAACAAAAAAGATTCTCTCGTAAATGTTAAAATTATTGTCTCACACAGGATGGGGCTCAGCTCTGGGTCAGAGAGTGACCTTCCTGGTAGTGTCACTTAGAGTCACCTGCCCACCTGGGACTGCATTCTCAGCACAGAGCCACTGAGCTGTGCGCCAGAAAACCCTGGGTCATGAGTGTGCTAACAACCCAGCATCTAAATGTTTCACAAAAGTAGAAGAATCAAGATGGTTTGGGCTCATCATTTCCAAGCTGGGTTTGCAGAATTGCACAGAATTCAGTGTTTTTTCTAAGCTTTGGGAAGGATTTGATGCTTGTTTATGGTACTTGTGCTGGTTCTCAAAGCAACCATAGAAATTTGGGAGCTGTACAGTGTGAAGACATTGTAAATCTGCTGAGTTTCATAGCTTTGAATCATTTTAACTGCAAGAGAAATCTAGAGATTAATATTTTCCTTTCTTCAGAAGAAGATATCCTTAGGCTGTGCAGCAAACTGAACAAACTTATCATTACCATGTACTGAGCCATGATATAACAGGAATATCCTTAGGCTTAGAGAAATAGTTCTAGAAATGCATCACTAGACATTATATTAGAATGCACACATTATAATATTCATTACAGTAGTTGAATGTGAACTGCATGTTATTGTAAAAGAAAATCCAATTTGCTGCCTACTGCCTTCAATTTGGTTTTGAGAAGTACTCAATCTTCTGCTATGTTTTGTGTTCTGCATTTATCTTCCTGGGCATGTTCTGTAATGTCTGTTTAGGGCAAAAGCAATAATCTTTTCATTTAATTTAGTGAAAAATCTCATGTATTCACTAGACTTACCAGGTACAACAATATGAAAACAAATCCCACTTGCTAAAGATCCATTTGACAATATGAAATAGATTCTGACTTTTTAATTTAGGCATAAAACTGCAGAGGGCATATAAGGGATGCAGATTTATGGAGCTGTACCCTTTATTTATGAGTGGTTGCAAAAGAATGATTTGCAAAAGCCCATTTTATTTTACCAGTGACAGATGAACTTGAGATGGTCAAAAAATAATTTTATTTGACCCTTGCAGAACAACTCTGGAAAATATTAAACTTATTTGGCTTTGTTAAAAATCTGAGAACTTGAGTTTGTTTACCTCACTTTCTGCAATGAATGTTTCTTCAGAGTGGAGCATAGCTTTAATTACATTGTAGTTGTCTCCTTTGTAATTTAGAACACTGCAAATCATGGCAAGGTGAGAGGGCAGAATTTTAGTGCAAATTCAACCAAAACAGCATTTCTGTTGAACTGTCCTTGAAACAATACTGTGTGATCAAAGAGAAACCTTGCCAAAATTTTAATAGTTTTAACCTGAGGTTTAGTTTGCTTTGGTTTTTTTCTGAATTTCTACAAAAATGTCAAAAGAACATGGTTTATCTTGCTCATGGTAACTTGAAGTTTGGTAAAATGACATCCCTAATTTTCTTATTAGTTTTTCCTCAGAAGGAAGCCTGATTTTTTTTTTTATAAGTTTCTCAGTTTGCCTAGCCAACAAACACCTCCAGTTCTTTGCTCCCCCAAGTCGTGTATCTCAGATTTTAGAAAATAAGGTTTGCAGAAATTTTTGCTATGAAGCTCACAGAATCAGTTAAGCTTACCACACTAATCTAGAAAGCCATTTTCAGCCCAATTCCTCCCCCTCCTTTTGAAAATAAACAGGGAAATAAAAGGATAATAAAGTTTTTCCCATATAATGCTGTTAAACCCAATGTCTTATCCCTTCAAACAGCAAGCAGCAGCATCTTTCCTGTTCCCTCATTTATAATGAGGAATAGCTGAGGGGAGACACAGCTGGATTCATTATTTTTTCCAGGAATAAGCATCAGTCTGAATACTAGGAGCTATAACACGGCCTTATGTATTAGGGGCTGCTTCCAGTGATGGCTGAAAAATGACAATTATTTCTTATCTCCTCAAACTGGAAGGAGGCAACATAGCCTCAAGCAAAAACAACCACAGACACATGGTTTGTGGAGGAGTTTCTGTAGAATTAAATATTGCCAGAGCAAATTTGATACTTCTCATACCCCAGCATTTACATTTTCAGTTGGCCGAGTATATCTTTAAAGTTTAGTAAAGTTTTGTTCCATAGCCAGAAATGTATTTAGTTCTTCAGAACCAAATACTGCAGGTGTTGGCTAAGTGAAATTCCTTCAGACCCCAAAAATGCTGTAGGATTTGACCATCTGGAGGCTGGTCAGCAACATATCAGACTTTTGATTTACCTGATACAAATGTCTGCTCTCTCTTATGCACTTGTGAGCAACTTTATGTTTTTCATTATAATACACAATATAACACCCTGGATATGGGTGTGATTTTAGAAACTGTGGTGCCACATATGCTTTAGAGCTCAGCTCTCAGTCACTGCATTTACAACTGGCTTCAAGGGTTTCTGCATCACCTGAAGACGGCTGAAATTTAGCCAGCAACTTCAGAACTGTGATTCTGCAAATGCCACCAACTTGCTGCATTACCCCAGAGTTCACCTGACTCTCTTTTGGCAAAAGACATTCTGTGGAGTCCTAGAATTTAATTTTTGGTATGTTCCAAGCTACCTCAGTTGTGACAAAGCTGAAGATCTTGTGACTGAGCCTGATTTGTCTGATCCAGAAAAAAGCCCAACCAGGTTTTGTGTCATTTAAAACACTGAGAGGCTCAAAATTTAGGATGTCTTTCAGAGCAGATTTGCAGAATTCAGTACAGTATCATCACTGAGAATATTGATGAGACTAACCATCAACCTGGGGAGGAAATCCATAAACACTCAGTGCTGCCTTTCCTCCCTCCTACCTTCCACACATCCTTACATGAAATCTTCCTTGAATGTGCTGGCATGGGTGACTTTCTCACCTATCCCAGTGCTGCTGATGCCCTTGTGTGAAAATAAGTCAGGAGAAAGGGTGCCAGGACCAGAGCACACTGCATCAGTGCCTCTGAGAGATGCAGACTGAAGAAGGCATTTTTGTATCCCCCTGGGCAGAGGACAGCAAACAAGTTTAGACTTCTGCACGTTCTGAAAGTGCTGTGATATTTTTGCTCTTTAAGAGCATCATTTCTTCCACAGCTTTATGGTTTTAAGTTTGCTGCTTCACTTTGAAGTCTAAATGATTTCATTTTCCTAGAAATTATTCAATCTCTTTTTTTGCATAAAGCTCTTAATCCTTAGCCAATCTGGAAATGCGCAAGAACTTCAAAACACACTCCTTGGTGATTTAGCCTTGTATGTCTTCATTCTTCATCAGCCTATTAACAACCCTTCTCTCATCTGCTGACTTCCTGCTCTCTTTGCTGTAAGCTTTTGCCACAGAGAGCCTCTCACAGTAATCAGTAAGTTTCATAAACTGCAATTGTGCCAGATAATTAAATAAGAACTCTATTTCAAATCAATTTAAATCCATATGGCTTTCAGAAATGACAGTTGCTACCCTGTAAAACCAGTGAATAAAAACCCTTTGAATACTTAAATCAATCCCAAATTTGTTTCATCTTTATCTTCAGAAAGCAATTCCTGCAAATGTCAATACTGCCCTAATAGATTGGGTGATGATATCTTGTATATGTTTGCTCCAGAACTGCCTTGGATCAGGTCAATTAAGTGACTGTAATTGTTGCTTTTCAACACAGCACAGATAGAAGCTGGTGCTTTAGCTAAGGAATATATTTCTAGCAGTGGACTGGAAATTGCTATGGACATAACTGGATTTATCTTATTTATTGTGCATTGTAGATACAGCACCTACCATGGGTTTATCAGCTAACAACCAATAATGCTGTATGGCTGTATAGAATGGATGTTTTTGTATGGTTGAGGAGATGTTTTTGATGGGTTTTTTATTGTTTTGTGTTCTCAGGGCCTTATTTTGAATGAAAGATCCTGTGCTGCACAAATTCACAGGCAGAAGTAATCCTTTTCCCTTAATCAAAGCCAGTGAGTGGAAAGAAATAATACAACAGCAGGTTACAGAGTAAATCACTGGCATAACAGAAACCATCTCTGCTGAGTCCCATCTGAGCAGCCCTATGCAGCAGAGCATCTTCAATAGACTAAATTGCTTCATATCTTTTTACATCTGAGAGTCTGCTGTTGACAGTGTATGAACACCAAATATATGTTTCACATTTTCACAATGTTTGCATTAAAATAACAGCTAACATATATTCCTGAATCATATTTGTTTTATTACCTCTAGTCATCTGAAATCTTGACTATACAAGCAACTGTCTGTATGTGTCTGGTGATAATGGTCATCCATCCCAGTAGGTTTTGTGTTAGTAATAAAGATGAAAAGACAGGAATTAGCAGGGGTCATTGCTGTTTGTAGCCAACTACTTGTCTGGCTTCAAGGGTCTGGATGATTTGCAGTTATTGAACAATTGCAATCCAAATCACTCAAATTAGTAGAATATACGTATTATTTGTACCTTGTTCAAAACCTGCAGCAGGCAGAGACAGTTAATTAGTCTGGAGTTTGCATGCAAAGCACCAGTAGGGCCCTGACTGAAGTGATTAGCTGGGCCTGTAATATGCTTTTAGTAGGAATCACAAATCTAAATTTTCATTTCCAGATAGTATCATAATGTGTCTGTGCTTGTAGTGGGAATTGAAAATATCACAAATTGCATTGCTTCCCAGGTGAAATCATCATTACAGGAGAGATTTGAAGCACAGCTGTCTGAGGCTTGTTCACAATGTCTGGTGGGCTCTGCAGCTCTCCCAGCTCAAGCTGCTGCTGCTGAGTGCACAGGCAGGGCTGCAGGAGGACTTCATTACAAAAATTGACAAACCAAGAATCACTGATGGTACAAATGTGTCTGGATAAGTCAATCTGAAACCTCAGGTCACAGTGGCAAAAGAACCAACTGTCTAAAAGCAGAGGAATGTAGAAGGCAAGGAAAGGTAATTTGGCTGTGTTGTGTTGGGATATTTAACATGAAAGGAGACATACACAAATGGAAAAAAGCGCTCTCAAAGGTTATCAAAATCCTCTGGGTTAAAAAATCGGTCAAGATAAAATGCTGAGTGCATTGATATTTACTAGGGGTAAGGAAAGGAAGAGGATCTACAAACACTTTACGTGAAAAAGAGAAGAGTGAAATTAGGCGGGGTCTCAATTAATCAGGGTGTAAATGCAAGGGAGGAGGAACTCTGAGCCCCTTTCTGTCTTTGCAAAAAGGTTAGCAATGACCAGATACTTATGAGTCTAATAAGGCTATAAGAAACAGCCAAATGGATTTAGAGAGAACTAATAGCATCAAAGTGATTTGATTTTCCTCTTTGATGGAAAGCTCAGGCTCTGAGGAGAAGCAGTCGATGTGCTGAACTGGAAATTTGGATAAGGCTTAGAATCCACTTCACTGCCATGTTCATGAGCAATTGATGGAAATACAGGCAGGAGAAAATGCTCTTAAGGTGTAATGGAACAGTCAGTTTGGGAAACTCTAATTGAACATCAATTGCCTATAGATCTTTCAAGTTTCTGGAAAGGTCTTTTCATTTTAACATATTTTCCTTTTTTCCCCTTCTCTTTTTCTTTTGCCAGAGAGTTATGTAAGATTAAATAATTGTGGTTTAGGAACAGCTTTCTTTACATTTATTTTCTTTGCCAGTAAGTAAAATTTTCCTAAGGTTTGAAATGCTCAGCACTGTGACTGGAAAGATAAAGAAATTATATATTCTCTATGTTCAGTATCAAGGGAGAGAATAAGAAAACCAGGGTTTCCCTATATAAGTTTATGGGATATTAGGCTTGTGGGTTTGGAGGTTTTTTTAAAAGTATGTTAAATTTATCAAATTTATTCTTTTACTTCTGAATAATATGATGTAAAGTATTTAGTTTCTTATTTCCTTTCCAATAAGCAGATTAGAGGAAGCCAGATCAGTGGGTAAAGAAAGTTGACGTTGATTTGTTGTTTCAACAAAATGGGCTGAAGGGAAGTTGATGCACAGCTCAGAGTAGCAGGAGGGGTTCTGTTAATCTACATGTCACTCAGGAAAAGAAGTTCCCATGTAGAAATTTTCCCATTACATGATTTGTGTTAGTATTCCTGTCAACACACATAGCTGCTGAATAACAGAGATTAACAAGCCTATGGCCACAGTGAGCTTTTTGTTCACTATTCTGAGCTTCTCATATCCATGATTAATAATTTGTCAGAAGGCTCCAATTCTAGACTCAGAATGCTAAATACATTAGCAATCAGAGCTCTGCAAAATAACATTGTAAACAGAATAGCCAAGGAGCTTTCAGATATCCTCTAAAATACAAAGACCCTCTGAAGGAGGAGGGGACAAAGTGATGTAGGACAGAGGGAAAAAGAAATGTCTGTGTCCAGAGATAAAGTTTTGAGTGAAAATAATTAATTCTCGAAGTTGTAGCTTCTTTTGAAAATGACAACTTAGGAATAATTAAAAACTACCAAGAGTTGTAGAACAAATATCAGCATCCACTGATACTGAGGAGTTCTGTGAATCCGCATTTTTCAAAATTTTTATTTATCAAACAGTTGTAAATCTTTACAGGGAAAAAAAAGGCCAACCACTCAACAGGGCCAGTGTTACTGAAATGGTTTCAGTTACAAAGAAAATTATACTAAACTTTGGATAATCACTCTTGCTTTTATTTGCCTTATTGGTTGTTAATTTCTTTGCATACATTAGAGCACACACATCTTTTCTATTTTTTCTCCCTATTTTTTCCTTAAGGAGGTGGGTATGTCTTAGATGCTTCTCAGCCACCATCTGATCTATTAAAGCTCCCATGACCACAGGATATGACAGAGAAACATTGCTGATACCTTGGTGCAGTAATTTCTAATCTGGTGCTTCTCTCATTTAGATGTCAACTCTCATCCCAGTCGTATACCAGTTGAAAAAAAAAGGCTAAAATATAAAAGTAGAACAGATAACAAATATGAAGGAGTCTTTGAGACTTAGCTAAAGAAACATTTCAGCTAGTCCCGGCTCCATAGCTTTTCCCCCTTTGTCCTGTTGTGAGGTATTCAGGGAATTTTTTTACTTGGTTTATTTTCAAATTAAAGAAACCACAGCTGACCTTGGTTTCTAGGTCGGTATTTTTGGTTTTTGAACAGTTGCCAGATTCAGGTTAGACTTGGACATTTTCCTGAATTCCCTTGGCTGCAGGAAAGATGGGTGGAGGTTCAGATCCATGCAGTGGGTACCTCTTGCTTGGGCTTCCAGGGAGAGCTAAAACACCTTTCTGATTTTTGCAGGAGATCCTGCAGTGCTGATTATAGTCCCATCTTTGGGAGAGCAGCTGTGATTTGCCTGCACACTGTGAATCTGAAAGAGGGTGTGGAGAGCCCTCCCTCCTACTGAGAGCCTCTGTAAAAATAACTTGACCTCAGGGGATTTACCCAGCAGGCCTTGGGGAAAATGAGCAGAGTCACCAATTATTAATGTGAGGATGTCAAGTGTATCATTGTACATCAATGTAGTTGCTATTGCTGCACTCAAGGCAAGACAGAAAGGAAAATTAGGAGAAAAATCCCTTTCCATTACTTCAGCTTTACTGCCCACATTAGAAAAACAAAAACAAACAAAAACCAGTTTATAATATCCTTGTAATGTCATGTAACCTAAATGCTGATGTTTCTTTCAAATGTTTGATCCTTGTGTAGAGTGTAAAAGAAAAATCTTCTACTGTTTCTACAGCTCAAATTGCCTCATTCTACTCTTCTTAGACCTTTATAAATGCTAGAATTGATTTTATATGTGTGGTGCATTATAAGAGTATTTAGTATGCAGTATTGCAAAAAGATATAAACTCTTTTCTGTGAACTTTAATAATACTCTTCACATTAATATTTTCATATGCATGCACAGGTAATACATCTGTCTGATGCACAGTGCAATATCAGCATGATTGAATGTTCCCTTTACCAGTAAATGCAGAGATTGGGAACTTACTGGAAAGAAGTAATGGAAAGTTTAGAGACTGAATTCCAACAGGATTTAAAAATGGAAGTTCTTAATTAATCATTCTGCATTTAAATGAAAATACTTTTGCACATATTTGTGTGTAGCCACAGATGTATCAAAGGCCTGCTCTGGGTTGTCAGAGAAATGGAATTCTGTTTGTTCTGGATGACTTGTTTAGGTACCAAAGAAAGGTATTCCAAGAGAGCTAAGACTCAAAATATAGTCTTTGCAACCACTGACACCAACTGCAATATAATCTGTAAGTAAAAGAAGCAGCACTAGTTTAGATTGCTCACCAATGTTTTCATTTCTCTGGAGGATTTTCCATTTATGTGTCTGCAGCTCTTGAAACTGTTGCCTAATTACAGATGGCTTTAACAGAAGGAAGTTCCCTCGGTGTCCTGAGTTAATCTCAGCAGCATTTGAGCAGCTGATCAGTCAGGGGAGAGAGGCCCTGGCAGTGCCTTCCCTGGGGGAATAGATGAATGTCAACATCAATTCTTACCAGATACCAGAAAGGAAGAGAATGTTTCTTAAAATGCCCCACTGGAGGAGAGCCCTCAGTCAGAGCCAAAGGATTTAACCATAGAACACATGTCTGAAAGAAACCAGGCTGGGAAATGGAGTTTGTTGAATTTATTTTGGATGTTGGGGTCTTTGATTTCTGCTTGTGCTTTGTGGAAATCACTTTAGTTTCTGTGCTATATATGACAAAAGGTCAGATGTGCACTTTTTTACTACCTCCACAAAACTTTTGAATGGGCATAAAAGCATGAATTTTTGTTCCTTTGTTTTTCCCTGTGGCAAATTATTATGAGGAATTTCTCAAAAAGAAAAAGAAAGCAGGTGAAGTACCTATTTTGTGAGAGTTTACAAGTAGAGAGGCATGCTGGTCATCAGTTGTAGATAGAGTTTACGAGATCAGTAACAGGCAAAAATATTCTTAGTGCTCAATTATGTTCTAAGTTCTAGATAAATTTCTTGCAGTATTTGTGTGAATTGATGCATGCTCTCTGGGAAGAAAGAAGAGCAGTAAAATTGAGAGCAGCAAAACCTGACATGAGGACATTATTTATAGAAATTGCTTGTTTTACATCCAGTTCTGGATATCTAGTGTGGAAGATGTAAATATTCATTTGAGGATCACCCCTTCAAAGTGATTTTAGTGGGCAATAGGAGCTACTTGGTAACTACTGCAGAGCAGATTTGACTGATGTTTATATAAATAGAAATGTCCACCAGGTAATCTCTGGTTTTAGTTGAAATTCTATGTCCTGGCCGTAATGCTGAAAAAACATTTTAATCCATCTAAGTTGTGACTAGTTGGGGCCTTTGCAGCAGCTAGAGATTTGTTGGGAAAGTCAGGGCTACTTCCAAGATTTGTTCCATGATAGGTTTCCTGTCAAGAGAGAGGGACAATGGCACAGGACATCTGGGTGGGGTGGCCAGCACAGTCCCCCCTGAGCTGAGCTGAGGTGCTCCAGAGCTAATGTATGCTGAGACTGCTGCAACCAAGCTGCCAAATCCTTATAAATACCCCTTGAATTTCATGAATTTCAATAAAAGAAATGCAGAGATCTGCATAGCCTCATGGACTAAGAAGGGATTGTTTTCTATGAAAGATAAGGAAGGCTTTTAGTTACTTTTGTATCTTTCAGCTCTGAAAATAATCTGTGTTTGAAACACTGTGTTATACCAGGCTGCTGACTCTTCTGCATTCCTTGAGTTATCTCTCTCTTTCAAAGCTGCTATCCCATTCCCATCTTGCCTGACCGAAATGTCATCAGCTCAATTTTTGTCTCATTTTTACCTCCTAGCAACGGATTTGAAGTTCACACTAAGTATATTTTATATTCATAATCTTACTCAGCTTTAGGGTGTATGACCTGTCATGGCAAAAAATACTTTTTATGTCTTTATATCCAGTGGGATTGCTCCACTTTGTTCTCCTATTAAGGATTTTGGACTCCAGCCATGTGTGAGCCCTGGGATGCTGTGGAGGGATGGACATTTGGGCTGTTGCTGTCCTGGCTGTCCCTCACACCCTGACCAGGACAGGCCACAGTCACAGGCATTGACTCAGGGACTCGAGTGGTTTCCAGGCTGACACCTCTGAATCCTTAGCTGACTTTAAGAGCTATGAAACATAACTTTAAAAGCTACTCAAAAGAATTAATTCTGCTTATTATGGGGTCTCACTTGTATGGGAAATTTTTTTATAGTTGTTGAACTGAGAAAAAGGTTCAAGCTCCTATCAAATACATTGAATAAAAGATTTCAAATCATAGCTAAGTATAATGAGAATAATTTTCATGTCCTCCTGCTTTGAATAAATAATTTCACTGTGGTTTGTGATGGAATTATTTTCTTAGGATAGGAAAAAACAATGGCTTTGTCAATAAACTGTCAGCAGTTGAATCTTACTCATTGAAAGTTCCATCCTTTCGAGGAAGCTGAAGCAATGAACTCTTCAGCTTTGAATAATCCAGCATTTTACTCCTCTCCCATATTCAAGCTTTCCAAAAGGCTGAAGGTTTTTGCCCATGAATAATATTGTATCCATGGAAAAAAATTCTCAGCTGCCCCTTGAAATATCATTCCTTCTTTTTTTTAAACTGTATAAAGACTCAGATTTTTATAAGTGAACTTGCATGTCTCATTTAAAGAGTTTTTGAGTAAATTTTTCTGAAAACAAATATTTTTGTCAGTGACCTTGGAATGGGCAGTGCTGTGGTGTCATTTACTGTTAGTGGAGATTTAAGGTATAATGATCAAGAAAAATTACATAAAGATTTCCTAAGACTAGGCACTAAAATCGTGAAATTCAATGTAGATAAATGTCAAGTAACACAGAGGAAGAAAACTGCTTGAGCTCAACATATAAAATTATGATCTCTGGGATTGCTTATGGTCAAGAGCAAGCCCTTGGGATAGTTACAGACAGTGCTGGTGAAAAGCATCAGCTCAGTGTTTGCTGAGTGTCCAGAAAAAAAAATCACCTTTTAGGAATTATTAGGGAAAGAATATAAAAATACACAAATCCCATATCTCTGCATAAATACGTTGCTCATCAACCCTGTGAATGCCTTGTACTCTTCTGACGTCTCTCCATCTCAGAAGGCTTATTTTGGAATTTAAAAGCTTTAAATAAAGGAAATAAAGATGATGAAGTTATTTGTGTATATGAAATTGCTAGGTGTGCTGGGACTTCTTGTTGTCAAGGAGACCATTTAAAGGGAGAATTCAACTACATTTTTGTTTAAAGTATAAATTTTTAATTGGTCTATTAATACATTTAACATGAAATTTGAAATTCCTAATTTTCTTGTCCTTTACTGTAACTGTTTATATTTTATTTATGGAAGCATACTTCTAAGGGAAGGATATTTAACTGTATCTAACTTGATGACTTCATGTGGTGTAGATTATTCTTTAGCAGAAGTCAGTGGTAAAATCCAGTCAGATTAAAGACTGGAATATATAAATATATTTTCATGTGACAAAAATTCATTTAAAATATCACACGAAATTCTGTTCATTACAATTAGGCAGCATTAGTATTTGCTTCAAGGGGACTGCTCATTTGAATAAGAACATTATCCATAATCAGCAAGTCCTTTCAGAGCTTGGATCAATGCCAGGCTAAAAGTTCTCCATTCTTATCTTGTGAAGCCAAAGGAAGAAATGAAAAGAGAGGAAAGAATTACAATAGATGTTGTTATCCACTGCCTTAATCAAGTGAGCACTTATCACTCCATTTTCTTTCAAAAAAAAGAGAAGAAAAACCTCCATTTTTAATCTTCTGACCTTGTAAGTCAGACAGGCTGGCCTGCAGTATGACAGGCTCACAGATAACCTTCTCATTTCCTTCCCTGAGTTAAAGGACACATGTTCCGCACAGGGAAAAGAGAAAATCAGGGTTGTATTTACTTTAGGAAAAAGCAAGCTGGTGGGAAGTGCACTGACTGATGTGAGAAAGGAGGAAATCTTCTCTTATTCCATTTTACTGCATCCCTGGTTGCTGGCATTATCTGGGAGGGTGTCAGGGGTACCTGTGAGAGAGCTCTGTGACCCTTCAAGTGGTGTGGTACCAAGATTCTGTTTATCCAGGCAGGGCACATGCAAATGGGAGGAGAAGCAGAACCTTTCCAGGCTTTCCTCACCCTTTACCAGTCTTCCCTGACCTACTAAGTGGTTTTACGTTCTCTGTAGGGAAAAGTTTCATGTAAAATGCAATTAAAATGAGGTTTGTGAATTTAATATGCAGGATATGTGTGTGTTTTTAAGAGAAATTAATGTTCCCTGCAGGCTGTGTAGAGGCACTGCTGGTGGCAGGGAAGCTGTAAAACCTTGAAGGGCATTCATAGATAACTCCACACTTCCACTTGCCAAACCTATACCTGGTTATTTGGGAGAGAATACTTTGCGGAGAATTGGAAGGAAAAACGTTCAAATAAATCCTTTTTCTTTGTCCTTTAAGCTGCACAGAAATATCAAATTGCATTTTGACCTTATCTGTCTACATTCATTTTGTTTTACTCTTGAGGTGATAACCTCAGCCCTAAATATCCCTTGCATTTCCATCTTTGCAGTTTCCTCTCCCTTTTTCCATGCCTCAGTTACTGAAGGGTTTTGTGGCAGAGACTAATTTTAATTCCACTGTGCTTTGAATAACCTCAGAGCTCAGATAGCTGTGCAACTTTATGGTATTTTCCTTGCTGCAAATAATAAATGCTGCATGGGAGGCTCCCTGCATGATTCAGCATTTTAGAAATAAAAATGATTGGATCACAACGTGGTTTGCAAGGATTCAGTGAACTCATTGGCAGTTTCTTTCTGGGAAGCAGAAGTGTAGGGGGCAAGAAAGGAGGTCTGTACCAGCTGAGAGGGTGGCAGAAGTCCTGGAAAGAAAAAAAGATTTGGAACCTTGCCACTGTTGATACAACAGAGAAAAAATAATGGTTGCAAATTCTGCGTATCTACCAAAATATTTGCTTAAAATATTGCCTAGAGAAACTAGTAATTTTTCACACCTACAGCTGATTCAAGATGAAATAGGTACATTTTTACTATTTTTCACTAAAACTTTCCTCCCTGACCTAATCTCAAAATCGTTTCTCCTTACAAATTCATCAGTTTCAAGCTGTTGAGTCTGTGTAATCATTGAGTCTGTCTTTTATTATATTACAGGTTAAATACTTAGGGTATCAGTGTTACAATATCTACCTAAAAATTAAGAATTAAAAATTTGAAGTTCTGAAAATATATTCCTTTTTACAAAATATGCTAAATATTTTTTATCTCTTCACATTAAAAGGATGTAGCATTTTCTAGATGGAGCTTCAATTTCTAGACTTTCTCTCTTGGTTCTTTTGTACCTTTTCAGATCCAAATGTCTCTCTCTAAGAAATTACCCAAATTATCATGAAAATAGCTTACAATAATTGAATTTAAGTTCCCTATCCTTTGTCACCTCCTTATTCTACTCTTCTCCCCAGATAATAATATATTTTATGAGATGGCTATTTAGATTTAAACTAGATGAACTTTATTGGTCCCTTTTCCAAAATACCTGAACAGAAAAGAAAGCCAAAATAGACATACAATTGCAGAGGAAATTTGGAGGTTATCACAATGAATCAATTTTCTGAAAAGTGACTTACCTGTTTTTACTTACATCCATTTTTAAATGGCAGCAGAAATACAGAAATCAGTTGAGTTTGGTTTCAGACCAAAATGGTGGGGTTTATTTTCCAAATGGATTTGAGTTGCTGTGGTTTGCATTGAGGATAAAAGGACTGTGTGGCATTTACATTGTGCTTCTTTTGTTGATTTGGAAGCATTGCTGTTCATCTGAGAACACCTTGAAATGGAACCCAGCTTGTAGCTTGAAAACTGAGCCTGAGGCAATTACATTAGAATTATGTTTACAGAATTAAAACAGATGAGGAGAAACAAATAATGATTATTTATGGTTTTTTCTTGACTCCCAGTTCTACATCTTATCCTGTTTTATAAATTTCTGTGAAATTCTTATTCTAGAAGGCTGCTGAACACAGTTTTCCAAAAACATGGCATGCTCCTAATATTGGAATTTCTTTCAAGCTGTTTTTAGGAAACCAGGTCCTCTCCACCTATGACTTAATAGGAAAGAACAGAGCAAAACAATGCACTTGTATTAATTCTGTCTCTCAGAACAAGGTTTAGAGACTGACTTGTGAAAAACTTGTAACCTTTTCTCTCTCTTTTAAATGCTATTTCTTGCAGACTAAGTTAATTTGGGGGTTTTTAGCCTGAAAATTTCTTTCCATGGCTGAACGAAAAAGCAGTTTTGGAGACATAGGATATAAGTCATTGTTTCACAGCAGGGTAGTTCCTTCTCTCATTTTCCCTTGGTGGTGCTCAGCTTTGGGTCCTGTTTTTTCCTTTCATTTTCCTTGCAAAGTCTCTCAAGGTTTTTTAATGACTTTGAGGTCAAAACTTTGGTTAATGCTGGGAAAAATGCCTTGCTGCAAATGTTATTAGTGCATAAAAAAGCAGTCTCTCTGCTAACATTTATTGTGTTTTGTAGTCATATTTCTTAGAAATTTTCCTTCTCAAAATATTTTTTTTCTATTGCTTGAAAATATTTCAAGTTTATTGCTTGAAGAGGATGGACCTCTGTCCTTGGAGCAATTCCATTTTGAGCATCTCCTTCATCTCACACAGTTTGGAAGCCAGCTATGAAATTTCCTGGATTTTTTTCAACTGCTTCAGCTCATAGTATTCAAAGGCATAGGCTTTAATTTTTTTACTGGATTCCTAGTAAATTGACTTGTATTTTTGTGAATAAATCCATTACCCATGACTGCCTTGGAGATATCAGTCCTTGCTGTATGAAATTTCATAGAGCTAATGCTTGCTATGTTAAATTCAATTTATACAAATTATATTATTTAATACTTCTGTTCTTATTTCACGGCCAACACTTTACAAGCTGAAATCATCCCTGTCTAGGCTATTT
This sequence comes from Ammodramus savannarum pratensis, assembly GCA_020466415.1. NCBI lineage: Eukaryota > Metazoa > Chordata > Aves > Passeriformes > Passerellidae > Ammodramus > Ammodramus savannarum. The sequence goes on along the minus strand of JAHXMQ010012341.1, from coordinate 12,141,569 downwards.
GACAACCTACTTAAAAAGGGGATGTTTTAGAAAGAAAGCCATTACAACTGTAGAAAATCAGTGCCCTAAACTGGAGAGATAAACTGGAGATATCCCCTGAATTGTTAATGCCATTAACTCTAACTTCATCCTCACCAAGGAGCTGAGCATGTAACAGATAAGCAGGTGTATCTTTGTAGGGACAAAACCATTTCAGGCATTTCTGCTTCCTTAACACATCCAGAAGCAAATCCAAGACTTAAAGGCAGAAGTAGAGGAGGAGGATGGGAGAATACTTGCTCAGTTTTATTTAGTCCAAATATGGAAGAACCTCACAGATTTGATGGAGGAAATTTTACCAGACCAATAGATGTTATGGACTGGTAAAAAACCCAAAACCTGGTAGCTGACACATCTTAAGGACAGACCTGGATCAGCTAGTCAAGTCCTCTTAGCATAATCATTTAAAAATTTCTTTTTTGCTTGGCTGAAATGGGGGAAGCACACCTTTCCTGGAATCTTCCGTTCTCTTACTCAAGTTAGGTGCACTTGTAAAAGCTTATGAGCTCTTAATTGTTTTCTCATTATTGGTACAGTGTTGATTTGAGAAGTTTCCTTTATTCCACATGAAATTGTTATTTTCAATTACTTATTTAAAACACTGTCAGGATCATTTTATGAGATCACCAAATGTTTGGACTCCAGAAGGTTTATAAATCTCTGTGAGGCTCTCAGTCTTTTCAGAGGTATTATTGCAGATGGGCCCATCTGTTCCCATTTCATTTTCATCTTCCATGTTTATCTACCTCTTTTATACTTGGCAGGATATGGATGGCAGAGAGGTTCAGCAACTGGTGTAAAAGTGCTAGTGCTTGATATATGTTAAGTCTGAAGAAAATAACACCAAATTTTGAAACTTAAAAAAGATGTTGTAGTAATAAGTGAATAACTTCAAATTCAGAGTTAGTGAACAAGAAAAGGATGAAAACCTACAAACCCAACAGAAGTCACAAAGATAAATTCATATATAATTTGTTTAAAGGATAATATGTGGGTTTTTTCAAAGGAGCTAGATAGTAACACCATTTAATGCAGTTGTAAACTAATAGGGAACAATAGCAATTCTCAACAGAGCTCTTGGAAAATTTCAAAAGTCTGGAAAACTTCTTCCTAATGTCTTAGGTCAGGCATGACACAATGTTTGTGCTAGTAAAATATTTGTAGGTCTCCTATATATGTGTATCAGTGTAAAATGTTCCTAAATTGCCTCATATATTTTAAGCTCTGAGAGGTGGCTTGGTTGGGTTTTTGTAAAGATCTTTGACTAGAACCCCACCTCTGATGGTTAAAAAAAGCCCAAAACAACAAAACATAAAAAAAAACCCACAGTTGAGAGAAAGGCAGAGTAGCTGCTGAGAAACCTCTCAAGCTCACCTGCCTTTGGGGACTGCCATGGGCTGAATGTCCTTTGGTTCACTTTTGCTCGCTAATTAACGTGGACAGGGCCTCACTGATGGTGCAAAGGCTCTGAGTGTCACAGAGCTCTTGGTGTGGGCACCCTCAGGGCCAGGATGCTCCTCTCCTGTGCCATTGACAGAGCTGCTGCTGCTGCTGGGGGAATGGGGCCAGAGGGAAACAGTGCCTGGTCTGAGCAGGACAGAGAGGGGTGGAAGGTACCAGGTGAGGAATAGGAAAGAATCTCTGCCTCTCAGCTGACAGAACACCTGGGATCCACTTCTCCAGATGTGGCTGGATGGTTTAGCAACCCAGGAAATTTCCAGCATAAAACCAGGGGAGCCAAGGAATTTATACAAATATAATTTTCATTATTTCACTCACATCACTCAAGTGAGCTCTATCAGAAAGTTGTATTCAGACTATCCTGAAAGAGCAGACTTATTGTACAGGACAAAGCCCATAAATTTCATCACTTTGTACATACATCTATATTTATATAGAGTTGGCACAGGTTATATATGAAACCAGCAAATATCTTGTGACCTTTCAGTTTTGATAATCAAATTACTCATGAATGACAGAACCTTTAGCACATTATTAGCCATCCAATAAAATGTGTCTTCCTCAGGTGACACATAATATATTTTTTGGGGGTGGGGCACCTTTCTAACTTTTCAGTCTTCAACATTACCATAAAATGTAAAAAAAGCTGTTGTTGGAAGACAGGTGGTGAAATTCTGATGGTGAAATTCTAATCAAGGAGTCCAAAGTAGAAAATCCTCTCTCAGTTGATGACAGTTGGAGGGGGAGGTTTGTTTGTTTCTCTTTTTGAGGAATTCTGGCACAACTTGTTCCAAGCTGCACAGAGAGGGAGATCAGCAGATGGAATGTAGGTGAAGCAGGTCCATGACATGATTCATCACTTGATGTTATAACCTTCTTAAAGGATTATTTACCTTTTTTTATACTGCCAAAAAAATAATCCAGTTTCCTCTAATTTCTCTGTAGTTTCTGACATTGAGGGACCTCTTATCAGTTGGGTACTGCATCAGTCTTGTCCCTGTTTTATGAGCTATCAAAATACATGGAGATTATGGCCATGAGAGCTGTGTTATTTCTGTGAGATTTTGGTGCTGTTAGGGTGAACTTCCCAGGTGCTGAGGCAACATCTGGGCTAAAGTTGGGCCCATTTCAGGCTCATCTTGGGCTAACAGTCCTTTTTTAGCAAGGAGCAGTGACAGCAGCCTTGTTAGGTCTGAACAGGTGTGATTTGCTCATCATTTAGATTCATCTTTCAGTTTAACAAATTTCAGCTCACCCTTATGGAAGGGCATTCTGTGGAAAATATTGCTGTTTATCTGTTTCACAAATATCCACTCCTTGGCCAATATTTGGACCCAAGTGCTGGACTGGAGGAGCCTTTATCAGCCCCATGAGGATTGTTCTCATGTCCTTATGCAGGGACTGACTGAACTGTGCCGCTCTGCTCTGCTCTGCAGTGCCCTGGCACAGGCTGCAGGACATCCCTGTGTTATTCTGCTAAGCTCTGCAGCTCTCCCCTGTCTAAGGGCTTCTCTTCTCTCATCACACAGTTCTCTGATCAGAAGGAATGACCCTCTGAAGTGCATTTACAGGCTTTTTTGCTGCTTGCAATATCTATTTAGCTATGTGCGCAGTCCTCAGCATCTTATAATACTTTTTTTTTCAGATTATTTTTACTGCCTACTCTCCTTTATAGGTACAGAATGGAAATAAAAGGCATCTGCTTGAGGGCAATAAAAGGCATCTGCTTGAAGACTGTCATGAGTCAGACCCCAACTGAGTATTTCAGTCTTACTCTGGTCACCCATCCACTTGTCTCAGAGTGAATTGCCCTTCCTTCTCTCTCCTAGATCACTGGAGGGCCTCATTCTTGCAAGTCTGCTTCCACTCTATTCTGCAAGCTTGAACCCAGAATATATAAAAATAGATTGGTAAAAAGTAAATGAAATCATCAAAAAATATACCTCTTCTTTTCAAGGAGTCCTATCAAGGGCCTCTTCTCTTCAAGGAGAGACTAGTTATTCTGAAATACCAACCTAATTTCATAAGAATTTTCTTTCTCATGAGTGGTTTCCAATTAATGCACTGTTCCATGCAGCATTTAACCTCTCACTAATTGCCACTAATGACACATTACTGCACCAATAGTTTTGTAATAGATTGAGTGATGGTTTTAACACAATTCCTGAAGTAGTTCACTCCCACTTCTTTATCACAGAAAGATGATAAAACACATGCAATGTTTCTAACTGATGACCTTTTTAGTTTTGGAGTTGGCTGATTATTTGAAGGCAGTGTTCTTGATCTTAATATATTAGAAGGCTTTGTGCTCTATAAAGACATTTGACATCCTTTACAGAGCATCTGTCTCACAGTATCCTTTTCTTCCCTGTAGCAATGGCTTGTGTTAGAAGCCAGACTGAAGCCCTTTCATGGTAATTTGTTGGGACTCAAGATAAGAAATATAAATTAATTTAGTAAAGACCCTTGTTTTTCTGTTATGTGTTAAGAGTAAAGAAAATAATAAGCAGCTTCTTTCTAATGGAATGAGATTATTGGAAATAATTATCAGTGTGCAAAAAAGATGTCTAATGGAAGGTGTAGGTCTCAGGTGCTTCTATAAGGCAGCACCAATTACAGTGTTAAAATCTCTATGATTACCTCTCTTTCTGAGATGATCAAATGGACAGAGAAGGTGCTTGGACTTGCCTGAAAGTTAGTACAGCTTTTTCTTTACAGTTAACAAAAGAAGACTTAAACATATACTTTCAAAGATTGTTAGGTTTTTTTTCATTAAATTTATTCTTTCTACATTAACAGGTAATAGAGATGTTAATTCATTGGCATCTTCCATGTTTCTGTGTAATGAAAATCCAGCTGTGAAATTTCAGATTCCTGAATGCTGCCCTAATGGGCACCATTTAATTAAATGATCCCTGCAACTCTGTCAGAGATCCATCTGCTGCAGGCCCTTTCATTTTGGCAGTCCGCAGAGGAACAGAGTGAGATACAGAATAAAATGCACAGTTTTCTGCCATGAAAGCTTGGGGTCTGTACATTGGTCAGAAGAGTTTGTGCCTTGGTGCAGGATGCAGGGCTGTCAGTTCTGGTGCTCTCCACTGGAGGACAGTCTGCTGTCACATCCAGCTCCCCGCTCTGGCAGCTGGGCTGGGCTGGAAACAATCTGCCTCAAGTTCCTTCAAGGGAGGCAAAAGCATTACCAGCCCTACAAGAGAGCTCTGAGGTTTAAGCCAGAGGCATTATAGGCATATTTAAGGTTTTCCACAAAGGCAAAGTGAGCGCCTTCTCCAGCCTTACGTCTTTTCCATGATACCTGCTGATGGAAAATATCAGTAAAAATAAGAATCTGGCCACAAAGTCCAGGAAAGTGAAATACCCCTGTAGAATTTAGGCACATTTACAGAGAAACTATCCAGGCATTGGCTGGCCAGTAAAGTACTGAGAAGGGAAAATTATCCTTTTTGCTAAAACTGCAAAGAAAACTGAGGGCACCAAGAAAGAATTGAAGACAAAGTTGTAGCTAAATGCACTGTAAAAAACCTGCTATACTTTCCTCAAGGTCCTGATTCACCTCAAACTAATAAGAAAGAAATTCACAGGCTTGGTAAAATTGGATGGATCAGAAGGACACTGCAACTTATTGCCCAGCTTTAATTGTCAGCTGAGCTGTAATTCTCCTTACAGAATCCAGTCAGCCCCTGTCCCAAACCTGCAGAATTTGATGGAGTCTTTTACCCAAGAGTCTGTGGAGTATGGAGAGTCTATTATATTTTAAAAGGTTTGTTTTCTTTGAGGGGTTTTGGCTTGTATATAAGAATAATGTTTGATGTGCCTGAGTGCACACTTAAATATTTCATCTCATAAAACAACTTTCCTTACAGTTTCTTCCCTGCAGCATATAAGCATGCAAGAGATTGAGGGTTCTCACTCTAATTCAGAGAGCACCATGGGGATGTGCAGCTTTATAGCCTGCACAGCTACAGGATATATAATGGTTGAATTAGCTGGATTTTAGGACTCAAAACTTGAGTTCAAGCATTAATGCAGATTTCCTCCCTGACCTTGAGTAAATCACATGTAATCTCAGGCCCCATTTCCCTGCCTGCAAGGTGAGGGTGCTGCTCTGCTTGACAGGCAAGAACTGTAATGACTGTGAGGAATTTTTATAATGGAAACTCTGAGTATCCAGGTACTCAAACCTATTCACAGCCTAACAAACAGGGGATGCTAATGGGCTCTGTCTGCCCTCTGCATGAGGCAAACAAGTTACAGTGCAAATTTGTCTTTGTAAATACCCATCCAAGTATTTCTGAAACGTGTTCATTCTTTTTAACACTGTATCAGATATTGGAAAAAAACAACAACTCTTAGTGTTCCTTGTACGATCTAGACAAGGTTTTTAATATCTTTCACGTAGGAAGCATTTTTCTAAGCTAGCCTAAAAATTCATTTTACACAAATGCATGATAAGTAAGGAGGAGAGGTCCTGCAAATGGTTCCTAAGGAGCTGGAGTTGCTCTGTGGTTATGCAAGGTAAATACTGGAGTAGTTTCATTTTATCTTACATCTACAAAGATGGATTTATTGTTCTTTCCTTGCTTCTCCTTGTCAATGACAAATAAAGAGTTGAGAGATTAAAGTTTATCTTAAGAACCTCAATTCAGTGGAAAATTACACCTCAAGGTAAAGGTAGACCATTTAATTCTTTTCAGACACAATTTTTTATTCTAGCATTATTCAATATTGCATACTCAGACACTGTACTGAAAAAAAAAAACCAACAACCCAACCTAAATTGAAAATTGATTCATCTTCTAAAGGGGAAAACAGTTTCCAGTAATTGAAAGGATGTCATTTTCTGCTTTGGATCTTTCATTATCATGGTCATATTTCTCAATGCATGCAGTCCTGACAGTGTGTTCTTGAGCTCCTCTGAAATTGCTATGGTTTGCAAACACTTTTTGTGTTACCACATTCCAGTTTCACAAAATACACTTGGCTGAGGATGTGCCAGCATCCATAGCTGTAAAATACTGATTTTCCCTGTCATCTCAGAGCAGTTTCATTCTATCAGCTGGCATGTCAGATGTTCCCTTGCCATGTGTTTGGCTGAGGGAAGAATTTTGGGACTGCCACAAAATTTTGTTTGCTGGACTGAGAGGCTCATGAGATACCAGGTCCTTATTTTAGTCTTGCTATAGAAGTTTGTGAGGTTTGATACACATAAGAGGCTTTTAGAGTCCCTCTTTTACCACAGATACATCAGCATTAGTCCACCCCAAGACATTCAACTAAATATCAGATGCTTCTCAGAAGGCAATATGGTTTTTTTGTTCCAGCATTTTCATGTGTTCCTAAGTATGTGGAAGGAGGAATTCTTTTTGAACTTCTACTGAATTGCAGAAGTTTTCACTGTCAAAGAATGGTTGAAATTCCAACATGGAATTTCTTTTCCAGATCACATGGATCATTCCACTAAACTGTGATCATTTTTGATTGGTTTGGGTTTAGGCTGCATTGTAATGTACAGAGGAGCTTTTGGTGTGGCAATAATATAAGGGAAAGTGTTTCCCTTTTTGTCAGGCAACAGGGCTGAAGATCTGTGCTAATCATAAGAGCAGTTGTATCATTCGACATCAAAAGCCAAAACCCTTTTGCTTTATTTGCATGAACAGTCAGGTTTTGAAGCTGTCAAATGATGAACATTACTGTAAAGAAGCAAGTACTCATAGCCAGAAACTAGCAAGTAAAGAAGTCTGTGATATAAACATAAAAACTTTGGAAAACTCAGTTGTGTATAGATGCAAGCTTCCATACCACCATTGCAGCAATTGTTATGCAGTAGGACCAGCAGGAAAAGGACACAGTGGAAGTCACACCTTTGGAGTCAGAAATAATCAGTGTCAGTAACTGTGCCAAAAACCCAACCCAGAATAGAATCAATTTCAAGACCCAATATACCCTAATTGGTTTCTTTCTGCTTCTGTCCATTCAAGTATTTGCTTATGTCTTTGTATTGTTATCTAAATGAATTTTATCTCTATATTCATTACATAAGTACACATGTATTTATTAGACATACATGTTTCATAATGAAGCATTTTGCATTCATTAATGAAAGTGAATATCTCCCAAATAGGTTTTTTTCCCTGTAATTTTTAGGAATCTCAAAATGTTACTCCCAAATAAGCAGTAGAATCTCATTTTCAGTGAATACAAGGACAGAATCCTATTTATTTCAGCAGGAGTAGAATTGATTTGCAAACCAAACTGTTTCCTAGTTTTCAAATCACTGGCTAACTCCTTCGGCTTTTAAGCTTAATTTATTATTATCTTATCATTTTAATAAAAATCCATTATATCAACATGGACAAAATTATAGATCCATTTGATCTCTTTAAAAATAATTTTCACAAATACTAACTTAATCTTTGGAAAACATGAGTCCATCTAATGCATTCTAAAATCTGAGTTAGTTTTGTGCAAAGACAGGCAGGTTTTATGTCAGTCTGAAACCTGTAAAAAAATCTCTGTGTACTTTACAGCTGTTTATGAAGAAAGTAAATATCAATGAATTGTGGCCTATAGAGCACAATTTAAACAATCTTATGACTGCCTATCTTATTTTGCTTTTATTCCAGCTATGTATTTCTCCTTTTTTTTACCAAAATGAAAATGTTGATAAATTGCTCTATTTGCTTCTATAAGTGGTCTAGAATTTCATTGGTTTTAGTTCATTGTTGATGCAGTGAGATGGCTGAATACACTGAACATTCAGAACAGGCCAGTGCTAAAAAGAAAAAAAAGTTTAAAAGTTTAATACTAAATCTGTATTCCTGTTAGACAGCTGAGCAAATTAAGGTTTTCTGAACTTCTTTCGTTGACACCCATAAATATTTGCATAGCTTTTCTCAAGAAATCTTGACAGAAATGTCATGTGTGCTTCCAAAGCTTTTCATTCCTAGCACAAGCATGGAGAATGTTTTTCCAGATGTACAGTGCATGGACAGAAAGACAATGGTTACTGATGGTAATTTCCAACCTGTGGCAAAAATTTACTTGGATCACCAAAGGAGAATGGAACTGGGATAACAAAAGGGAATAATAATAAAAAAATAAAGCAGGATTATAGTCTTATAACCTAAAGGTTGGACAGGTAATACAGCTTCTAAAGGAGAGAACTTAGGGTCACTGACCAAATTTGGTAGTAATTAGACTAATTATGTGCTGGTCATTGCTGAGATGTTCTGCAGTGATATTCTTCCTCATTTGTCATATTGATATCAGCATCTACCAATCTGTGTGAAACAGAAAATGCTTTTTCTTTTGTACCTTGATTATTGGAAGTCATATCTGTTGTCAACTCATAGCAGAGAGAGAGTTAGTGACATTACAGCACTTTGTTTTGCCTGGTGGTTTCTGGTAACCACTTGTGTTTGAATTCCTTGGGTCACCTTCCCAGTCCAGGAAATGTCATGATGAAGATCTTGGCTTACTAAAGAGAATGTTTTATTTCATTTGCAATACATTTGTTGTGACCTATACAAACACCTAAGGGTGTGATTCTAATGTAATACACTCATAAAAATAATTTTTAAAAAAATTTAAAAAGTAAAAACCCCACCAGTTTCTATGCTGGTTTATATGGTAATATTTTTACAGTTCTCCTAAGAGGCATCTGACTTCTGATCTGATTGGTCACTTCAATATTATGCAGTGTTATTCTCTTGCTTCCTTCACCTTGTCAAAAAGCCATGTGTTCTGCAAATAACAAACATGGTGCATTTTAATAACTTAATGATATCTCTTCAACCCTAATTGTTTTAATTGCTGCAATCACAGCACTGTAACACCTGCAATTCAGAGCTCATATGAAATGTTAAGTACCATGAACCTGTGCAGAGGGCTGACAATGGGTCACCTGTAAGATGCCCTGCTCTGTTCCAAGCCCATTCTACAGTTCTGGAGAGAAGGAAATGGTTCATAAAGAGTTAGCTCCCCCAGAAGAGGCCGTGTGATGTCAAGTGAGGAATCTGATCCTGCTCATGTGTGTTCTAACAGGGTGTGCTCTCTGCAGCCCCAGCTTTGCCAGAAGGGCTGCAAATAAAATGAGTGGAAGGAATTAATTTATAAATTGAGTGGCATAGGATACAGTTTCCCAGAAGAACTGAGATTAATATGGATTAGAATTTTTGACAGAGAAGCCTATTAGGAAATCAGAATGCTGATTTCAGGCAAACTGAACCCCAGAGTTTATAACGGTTAAGTTCTAAAGGCAAGTGTCCAAACACGTTACTGAAGAATTTCTTTGCTTAAATGGCAGCAATCTTCCTCTGTGACAGAGAGCTGGAAGAGCAGAGCAGCTGTCAGTCTGAGATGCAATCAGTCTCCTACAACATATGCTTCATGACATGCAGAGAGTGGGACAGAAAATAAACATCATGGAGATTTTCCTGGCTGAGAGAACATGCTATACAGAAAAACAGACTGGCTAAGCAGGTCTTTTTAAACAGTTAGTGAAGCTAAAGTTTTTCCCAAAACTTCATTTCAAGCTCCATACCCAAAATAATTTCAATGCCTTTTGAGGCTGATACTAACAGAGGTAAAAATAATGTTCAGTTTCAGGAAATAAAATAGATTTTGTTTTGACAACAGGAAAAAATAGATTTTGTTTTGACATTCTTAAACCATATGTTTCAAGTTTTCATTTTGCTGTGACATTTCAAAATAATATTTAACTAAATTTGTTGCCTAAGGAGTCAGAATTTGGAAAAAGTATTTTAACAGAATAAGATAATTTGTCACCTTTCAGTGTGTTTTTTACTAGTAAATTTGGGTAGGAAACAAAAGTAGCAGTTTTGTCCAGATGTACCACAAGCAGATTGTTTTCTCTGCTTGTGTTCCTCCTCACACCACACAAGTAAGAAATAATTCATTTCACAAATGCTTGTGCTGGGCACTACCCAGTGCCACACAGAAGGGTCAGACTTCAGCCTCAGATTTCCCATTGTTTTATTTGATACCACCCCCTAATTACAAAGTGATTTTTAATAAATGTAATAAGTAAATTTAGAGCAAAGTTTCTTTACTATAAAAGCATTAATTTTTGTTTCAGTGCTGTCGTAGTAACAATCTCAGTTATATTTGTTGCTGCTGCCAACTGGGTGTTATGAAACTGTGAAAGTATAGAGTCAGGAAATTTATATTTCGGTTAAAAGTCTAAAAGTTTCAAGCTGCCTGTCATAATATTGACTATTTTCTAATACTATCTACTTTCTAATACTTCTACTTTAGAAGATACTAAAATAATGTGGATCAATATCTTTTGGGCTATTTTTGTCTTGCACATTGCCAAAATATGTCATAAGCATTGGGGACTATTATGGCAGAGGAATTGATTTCCTTGTCTATTAAGTTTGCAGACCAAAGCCCTCATGGTACCAGCATCCTTCCTGACAGAACTACAGTGACTTCTGTAGTCCAGCATCCAAACTTTGCTTACAGAAACTGCCTTTAATATTTTTGAAGGTAAAATGCATTGTCTTAGGCCTCTAGTGGGTATCAAAGGAACCACTCCTACCAAAGCTCCTTATGAATCTCTTGTCTAGAGATTTGATTAAACCCAACCCAAATCTAGTTACCTAAATTATGTATTTTTTTTAAATACTACTGGTCCCAATACTGAATCCTGAAAAGACTATGATTTAAGTATCTTTTTTTGAATCTTGAGGTCCTGTTGATGTCCAGAATGAGTTTCTTTGTCTGTACAGAAATAAGGATGCAATCAAACTGCCATAAAATGGTGACAAAGGACTAAAATTTTACAGAATTGAATGACAATGGTTATGTATGGCAAAACCCTGACAATGCCAGCAGCATAGAAATACAAATTCCAACATTAATTAATAAATGTAGCATTAGTAGATAGAATTTCTGTGTAAGTATCTCCAACTTGCTAATTTTCAAATTATAGATTGTTTATTTAGCGTACTTCATCGCCAGTAAAACTTTTCCTTTAAATACAAGTTTATAAGGCAAATTACCCAACTGTGAAATTGGAAGCTCAACTGTTTCAGCACATCCCAATTTTTTTTAAATGTTCCCCACAGTAATCTGCACTTGTCTTTATAGTGCCTACAACTGAAAAGGATTATCTAGTCAGAATACATCAGTATATAATAAATGTGCTTCATTTCTTCTGCAGTCCTTAAAGCTGACAGCCAAAATGAATGTTTGTCTCAGCATTGGCACCAGTGGTACTTTTGTAGAGACTATTTCATGGTCCATTGGACCCTAAAGGACATGGTTTTTAAAGGCATATTATCAAAAGGGATGAAGCATGCCATCAGAGTGCATATCAGTATGTATTGAACTTAAGGGCAATAGTATTGCTTAGCTGATATTGTAAGGCTATCTAGTCAAAATGTATTAAAACTTATCTTTATACTTCTCAGCTTCTGTAATTATTTTTTTGTCTAACCAGTAAATACAGGTCATGCAAGGTCCTTGTACATCTTCAGTAACTTTGAAAGAAGGACAGAAAAGTGCCTCATATTCAAGTAATTTATTCTTTCTGTACGTATATAGAAAATCTACTATAACCCCAGCTGTTGTACTAATAGGCTACAGTGCCACATTAATTAGCTGTGAAAGCAGCACAGCTCTGAATCCCATTTTGCTGATTTATGTGGAAAAAAACCCCAATCTACATTCCTTTAAAAGTATGCAGATGTATTGTTAGGGATATTTCCATGAAGTAATCAACTTTCTTGGAAGCAGCTATTGAGCTGCACAATGCAAATTTTGGAACCTTGGAGGTGGGGTGCTCATCAGAATACTCCTTGGTCACCTCACAGCCGTGATAAGATTGTGTGGGCAGTGCCTAATTTGATCCAGATTGCAGCAGTGCTCTCTGGGTTAAATGCTGCATGGTCCTGACAGCTTAACTGTCAGATAAATTGCTGCAGTTGTAGCATATGAGCAAGCCCATAAGCTGATCATATTAATATTACCAAAATATGACACCAAAAACTAATAATGTTCTTTGAGGCATCTGGACAGAAGCAAAATCTAATCTTGTCTAAAAGATCTCCATTAGCAGTAATCATTCTGTAATATGATCAACATATTCTTGTCAAAGCAGATAGTACTGTGCAGCATTAGGAGAACTGATTAAACATGGCATGCTGTGCTAAAATAAACCCTCAATGTTGGGAATCCAAGCCTGATGATTACACCGGATTTCTTGGCTAAAACATGTCCAAGCCATATTCAAAATACCTTCTGCTTGTGATTTGTTCTTAGTAATGGAGAAATAAACATTAGTAGAAAAGGAATCAAAATCAGAGATTAGGACCTAGAGAATTTGAACTGCTTGGGGAAGGGGAAAATACCCAAAACATCTGAGAAGACTTGAGCCCTTAGTCACATAATCTTTTATTTCTCCCAGATAAAGGCAGGTTTATACATCCTTTGCTTGTAATACCTTGTGCTAAGATAGAATTATCAGGCAGAGCCCCTCCAAAGATGCACATTCTTGGAGCTGAGGAATAAACACATCTGGAGCACATCAGGCTGTCAACTTCTTTGTTGAAAAGAAGCTTTACATTTTGGTCTAAGCTTTTGAAAGCTTTTGATGATTTGCTGCAAGTTTATGCTGTGGAACGTTTGGTCCATGATCCTCTAATGTTCCTTGCAACCACAGAAGTTAATGAATTTAAAAGTGAGACTAAACCTGGGCATCAAACACCATGCATTTTTTCCTCAATACTGTTGCTGTGGTCCAGGAAAGTGCTATGAATGATGATCTAGAGCAATGCAAAATAGATAAAGACCTGTAATTAACAAAGCATGAGAATGTGGGGGTTTTTTTATAACTAGGGGGTTTTTTTGTTTTAGTTTGGATTTTTTGTGCTTTTGTTGGTTTGGGATTGCTTGTTTGGTTTTTTTTAATATATATATATCATCTATTAATATATTTTTAAAGTTTATATATATTTTTAAACAATATTTAACTAATTCTTCTTTAAAATCTTTCAAGTACAGCAGAATCCAGCTGCTCGCTCTCCCAGGAGAGTTCATTCAAATGCAGAACACACAGACTCTAATTTAAATTATAATTGGGAAAATATTTCCCCAGCTGTGAACTGGTTTCCTTTTTAGGGGTGTAAAAGGATCCAGACAGATCTGAGGAGCTTTAGTCTGCAGCATCTCAGTTCCTTGAGGCTGAGAGGGTTTTTGACAGGCTGTAATTACAGCCTGTGGGTGTTTACTTTGGCTGGAAAATTACTGAGCACCTTGAACAGCTGGGAGCAGCAGTTTCTCCAGAGAAGGAAAATGAGCTACAAAAGGTGCAGCAGATCAGGATGGTGTTTCTGCTTTCTTGCATGGAGGAGCTGAGCTGTGGCTGGTTGGGGACCACAAATAATGATGAGGTGAAGCAGGGGAGGAAGGCAAGGCATGATGTGAAAGACAAAGGTTTGTTTTCTTCCTGGAAAATGAGGAGTTGTAACCTCTTGGGTTGCATTTCAGAGATGGAGCCAGATGGACAAATCAGGGCTTCTGTAGCTGCTGTCCCCTGCATGACAAAGGGGTCGAGTTAGTGCAGAACTTTGTTATCTCAGAAGTGTGTGAAGGACTTCAAAAAGAGGAATTATATGATTTGCAGACTTGGAATAGGTTATGAAAGTCTGAAGACAAGATGGAAATAGCAAGATGTCCCTGCTTCTGTGTAAGATGAATTAATTAAGACCAATTTAGTAGTAGTTTTATTTGAGAACTTGACAGTAATTGCAGTGGTTAGAATAAGGTGAGAGCAAAGCAATGAACCCAGTGACAAAGGATTTGAGAATGTCAAAAAAGAGAGTCTTGAATAAAATACCCACACATAATGAAGAGTCTGGGTCCAAAATCCAGGTGAGGTAATTTGGTTATTTTCTGTGATGGAAAGACAAAGGCAGCACCCATCAAATAGAAAAACAACATGTCTTCAGCACACCTTTCGTATTTTCCTTCTCTCAGCCATTTTGAACTGAACATCAAACATTTTTTGTTCTCCTGATCAAAAGGAGAGTTGTTACATTGGGATAAAGTATTTCCCAGTATTTATCCTTGTAGAGTGAAATATAGGGCTAAGTGTTGTAAAGTCTCAGAAAATTAAGTTTAGTTTCTCCTGGCACGACCTTGTCTAACAGGATGGGCATCTGTATCATGATGTTATACTGTCCTCAGGAGAGAGATGCCTGGTTTTACAGCAGGAGAGCTCCTTCCAAGGTGAAGGATGTTCAATACTGAGTCATAAATTCAGCAAGCCTACTCTGTCACAAGAAACAAATTCAATTTTACAGTAAAAATTGTACACTGAGTATCTGCGCTTCTAAAATGAAGATGGGCTGGTGATAAATGAGATCAGGGCAATAGATGTCAGATCCTCTAAATTATATGGACTAGACTGCAGATAGTACCAGACACACACTTTGAAGTGAAAGGAAATGAGAGTGTACCCACTTGTATTAATATTTGTGTGCTAAGTTTCTTTTAATTTGTGTGTGTGAAGCAAATTTTCACTTTTCCCCTGCAGTGCCCACCCCTGGCTCACAGGAGGGACAGGGTGTGCTGACCAATGTCAGAATGTCCACGTGGCACATTTCTGCCCCTTCACAAGGAGCAGGAGCTGCCACTCACACACCCCATGGTCAGTCTGCCCCCCATCCTCACCATCCTGCAGACAAGCCCTTGCTCAGGCTGTGCCAAGAACCAGTTTTAACCTCCCAGTACAATGAATTACTTTTTAAACATTTTTCCCTGATGGTTTAGCCCTTGAAAGCTAAGCTCATAAGCTACATCATTTAAACATGATTTCAAACTAGAAATAATGTTTCAGTAATATCTTATTAGAACTAATAACTCACTCTATAATGAAATTTTAACTCCACCAACAGTCAAACTGAATTAATACAGAGGAGCAGAGATACTCAAACAGAGAACTCCAATTATTTCACTTTCTCTTGTCTGTAAAATGCAATAATTCCCCCTTATTAAGGCAGTATATTTCAGAGGAATTAAAATTTTTACACAATGAATAATAACTGAAAATATAATTGTTTCTTGGATATTTTCAGTGAGAGAACTATTGAGCACATCTTTCCCTGGAAGAAGTAGATGCAGAAAACTAAAAAAGCACAGTGTGCCATCTGTAGTAGGAAAATGTTGATACTGGCTTCACAGATATTTATTATAAATACACAGGAACAGATTTTTGCATTTTGTTTGAAAATTTTAGCATTGAGATAAATTCAGTGAAATGGATTCTTTGACTCACTGTGTTGCACTGTAACCTGGCCTACTGGTAATGTTTATACTTAATGTGTTTTTTTGATTTACATCTACACAGAGATGCAAGAGATTGCCAAAGATCCTAAACCTGCACTAATCAGCACAGATGATGGGTGATTTCAGAGACAAAACTCTCTTGGGAGTGACCATGTCAGTGTGCTGCTGTTGTGAATCATCTTTAAAACCCTCTCCACTAAGTGTGAAGGACATCCCCTCAATAAAGGGGTTTGGTGGTTTGCTTAAGTCAACCCTGCTGTGTTCAGCACGTTTGTACTGAAGAGGAATCCTGCTGGATTTCAGGATACTGCCATTAAAGGTAACTCTGAAATTCTTCCTCAAAAATATCCTGTCTTTAAAATGTGTTAAAAACTGCTTATGTGTATTTTCTGTCAAGAGGTTTCTACAGGTTATGAAAGTTGAGGAAAATGCCACCATCCCTTTATTCCCATTAATTTCTGTTTCAAAAAGGATGGACAATAAACCCCTTCAATCCTGCTGGATAATATGAAAGAGTTATTTGACCTTCTGACAAAACAGAGTTGCTCAGTGTGCACTCACAGCAGAGTTCATCCAGGCCATGAGGTTTCAGTCAGTGATGATTGCTGAGTCCTACAGGCAGGAGACATCGACTGGTGCTCTCTAATACAGAAACCAAGAGAAGAAGAAAGGCAGTTTGGGATGACAGGGAACTTCCCCTCCATGTGTTGGGCTTCTTAGGACTTCTCATAACCAGAACAGGTTGTTCTCAGCCTTGAACTTGTAAGCTCTAAGTGTGTGTTTGACACTGAGCACATGCAGCTAAGCCAGGCTGGGTTCCAAGAAATTGATGAGTAACCCAGGTATGTACAAAGAAAAAAAAAAAAAAAAAAACACAAAAAAAAAAAAAAAAAAAAAAAAAAACCAAACAAACAAAAAAAAACAAAACAAAACAAACAAACAAAAAAAAAAAAAAAAACCCACAAAAAATAGCACTTGTATATATTTTAATTATGCAGAATAAAACCTGACTAAGAAGAATTTAGTCACCTGAACTGCCATTGCTGAGAATTACCTTAAAAAACTCATGACTATCCTTATGGGATATGTTCTAAATAAACTGATAGAAAAACAGGGAACAAAATGTGGTTATGTTTCCCAGGCATCTCTCACATCTATCCAACCAGCAACAAGGCTCTTGGAAATGGAATGATCCCAGGGGTCAGATTTTCTGATGAAAAAGACCTCCCAGCAGCAACACACCTGTGATTTGATGCAAACTGAAAGACCATCAGGGTGAGCACAGATCAGAATTATCCTTGATTATTAAGAATATATGATATTTGTGGTGTGTTTTTTTGTGTAATAGTTGAAGAATATTATGATGCTGAAATCTCATATTTGCTGGTGAATGCTTTCCTGGTATTTTGGGAAGACTCAGAGGTTCAAAATTCTCAATATTGATCTGAATTTTCCTAACTTCCAGAAAAATCTTATAGCTCTGATATATATATATATATATATATTTATTTATTTATTTATTTGTTATATCTTTTATGTATATCTTTATATGTTAAAAATTTCAACTCTGTTATTTAACTTGTGTTTGAATTCTAGTATATATTCTCTGTGTGGAAGTTTTAGATTTTGTTTAAATAAAATCAAATCAAACTGTTTATGAGAAAAGGAACAGACATTACCTAAATTGCTCTTTTGTATTTTGCTTTTTAAGTGAACAGAAATAAACATGTTAAAATAGCATGTTTCATTGTAAGGGGAAGAAAGAGGGGTGAATATAATTTCCTCAGGAAGAAAATGCTATTTAGACTACCAGATGTTTATATTATGCACACTAAAACCTTTTTATACTAATTCAACTTCTTAGCAGTAAATCATCTTTGTGAGTAGTTAAAGTGAAATTTCTTCAGTGAGCCACATGGGTTAACATGAGAAACCAGCACAAATTGCAAATATGGCTCTTAAAATTCAACACTCAAAATGCTGGAAATAACCAAACTTTTGATAAAAAATACTTAATATTTTAATTATTTTAGTAAAGAATTGTGGTCCAAAGGTTATTTGTAATTGCTTTTGGTGTGTTTACTTTATATTATAATTTCCCCCTTTACTTATTTTTAAATTTCTTCAGAAATGGAGAAGAAAGACTTGTTCCAGTGAAGTGAAACTAAGCTAATACAAAAGTTAATGAAATTAATTCAGAGTCTGAGCTATAACTTCTAAAAGAAAAGTGATTCAGAAATGTTTTACACATTTTAAGAGGATTGTTGGATGTTTCAAAAATGCAGGAAGCTTAACAAACTGACTCAAAGGAGGCAGTTATTAAATACTGTACACCTACAAGGGACTTGTTACACTGAAGAGTTTGGCATTTGGTTATTTCTAAAAAATGAAGTGTGGTGGGGAAATTCAATGCTTCTTTGGAGGTTTTTTTAGCTACTTTGCCTTGCTGAGTTCTGATGCTGAGGTCTATCAAGCTCCCTTTGATTTGTTTCAGCAGCCACAGTGATGACAATGGCCAAGGGAACATTTCTGAAAAATATACCTAAACTATTGTGACGATTGAAGGTAACGGAATAAGAATTATGATATTATAAAAGATTCTCTTGTAAAAGACTCTGTGTGACTTGTGTCAGAGATGACACAGAGTTGTTTCAGAAGGCAAATGGTGAAAGCCCGGTTTATTTGATCCTAACCCCTTTTAAATGTTAGTTTGCTACAGGTGGACCTGATTGGTCCTTTAATCAATGAATCATAACCATTGACTAATTAAGAACCACTCTATTGGTAACATCCTTATGGGAAAACAGCTTGTTAAAAAACACCACCTGTGGATTGTTTCCATTTGATTGCCATTATTTCTCACCAGCTCATAGGAAGGCTTGTGCAGCTTTCTATCTTTCTGACCAGCCTGGCACATCCTCAGACACGAGTGGCTCTGAGCCCCTGGAGAGACACTGACCCCAGAGCAGTGGCACCAGCTCCAGGGTATGTTCCTACGTGTCTCATGGTGTGGTTTTTCCTGTGGGAGCTCAGGGAGGGTGGGCACAGGGCTGCTGCTGACCGACAGAGGCACCTGGGAGAGCAGAGATCCCCTGGAGCTGCCAGGGCCTGCAGGGGCTGCCAGGCCCCTCCACGGGCACAGGGACGGTGCAGGGGGTGAGGACATCCCTCTGTGCCTGCTGCAGGACATCCCTCTAGGCCCCACTGCCATTCCCACTCCAGCAAGGGACACAGACCCAGCTGGAGCAGCTGAGGGCTCCTGCAGGCCCTGCCAGGAGGCTGCAGGGTCAGGCTGAGAAAGAACACAGACAAGAAATGGCCGTGGGCTGGCCCTGTCCATGTGTGCAAGCATTTAGAAGTGAGTAATATCCATTTAAAAATTAGTATTCCTATGAAAAAAAATGGGGTTCAATTCAGATTCGAGAGATGCCTGGTGCCATAAAT
Organism: Ammodramus savannarum pratensis; assembly: GCA_020466415.1. Classification (NCBI taxonomy): domain Eukaryota; kingdom Metazoa; phylum Chordata; class Aves; order Passeriformes; family Passerellidae; genus Ammodramus; species Ammodramus savannarum. Next base: position 12,122,294 of record JAHXMQ010012341.1, on the reverse strand, counting down.
TTGTTCAGAACTCGTTTTTCTTTTTTCCATTCCATGAATAGTAGAGTGTAATGGAGTAAGAAACGAGTGAAAAGCTTGATTGTAATGAAAATAATTGTGAGTATATCAAGTGAGTGCAATTAAAATCTAGATACATAAATAATATGCTGTTTTAATTAAAGAGGGCTTTTTTTCTTCAGAATAGACATACTAAGATGGTTCTTTTTTTCCTATACTAATTTTTAAGATTTATTGAAAACATAGGCCACTCCACACTGAGAAAATTATAAATAGGAAAGTTTTTTATTTTACTAAACTAAATCTTCAGCAGTTACTCAATAGTGTTGTTTATTTTTCATACTGCAATTTTATTATTTTTTTATTGTGTGTGTCTGCACTATCTTCATTAATGCTCCACCTGTTTTGGCTGGTTAATATTTATAGCAGTAAGTCATCATTTCCTGATTGATAAGCGATTGAGCTAATTCAGTGTATTTTATTTAGTCAGAGCTCCATTTTTAGGACCAGTTGTCTATTAAAGTGTGCAGGAGACTACACAGGAGGAGAGAGGGAACATGGAAATGGAAAGAGCAGACACCACTCCTTGCAGAGCTGTGTTAGTGCCTGGGGGATTTGTCTGGCAGAGCTTATGGCAAGATGAAGTGTGAGCTATGGTGGGTTTATCTCAGTGCCCTGGGGGCTGCCACCATCCAGGTGACTCTGTCACCCTTCTCCAGGCTCAGCTGCATCATTCAGGACACACCATGAGTTTCTTCTGAACTTGGAGAATTCAGTAACAGCACGAAGTGGACAAGTGATGAAGGTTTTTGCAGTGCACCAAAATTTACTTTCTAGATGCATTACATGAATGTGCTAACAGATTTAACTATCTAAATGGTCATTTTTCTGTCAAAAATCATAATTTTGAAAGGTTACAAAACAAATTAGTGGCTCTCTGGCTTATTTTTATCTCCATTCTGTAAGGTTTGCTGATTAAGTAGTGTAGTGATGGACATTATAGAGAGAGGAAGACATACTTTGTTTTCAAAAGTTCATGGAATTATAGGCGTGAGAAGTGCAATGGTTTGTTATATTAAGTTGGTAATGAACCTTTAAGTACAAGATTGCTCTCATGCATACAAGTTATATACTTTTTCACATTCATAAGTCAATAATCATACTCTGACCTCTAGTTCTGATCTCCTGCTGAAAAAGCACTTAAGTGCTAATTTGCATTGTTAAGCTAGATTTTTTTATAGGTTACGTTTACTTGAGCCAAGGAAATAATGGTTTTAAATGTTCCCAGAGCCTCACATGCTACAGCTTTACAACTTCTGGTACATTACAAATGAGGTTAGCAGACAGGGAGTACAAGAGAGACCTGGGGACAGTTCAGATTCAGACACAGGTAAAAGGCATAAACAGAGAAGGATTTCTGTGTTTATTTATTGGTGCATTCCATGACCAACATGGACTGGGTGTGCAAAACAGACCTGTCAGCTTTGTTTGGGAGGCAGGGATGCCAGGATGTTAACAGTAAAGGGGTTGCTAATTTGCAGAAGGAAGAGTTGACCTATGTTGACTCTCTATATGTATTTTTATTTCAATTCGTGAAACTTTGAAGCAAAAGGAAGAGGCAGAGATAGGCTGAAACTGAACTAAGGCTATGGGCCCTGGGAGTCTGCACTGTCTCTTGTTAATAAATGTCGGCTCTCCATGGGAAGATGAAACCTCAAAATGAAACCTTTCCCTTCTGTTAACTAAAAGAATTAAAAAAAAAAAAATAAAAGACCCACTGCTCATCCAAAAGGACTTCAGCTGGTTGCCTTTTCTAGTCACACTGAACCCCACAGCACTCCAGTGGGGAGCAGGGAGATTGCTGCTGTGGTGTTCCCTAGCAATGTGGTGCTAAGGAGCTCAGCTGGAAAACATTTCACTTAGAGAGCAATTTGTCATTAAAACTGAAGCAGAGAAAGCTAAGGTTAAATGAAAAGCATTGAAGCTCTTATCAGGATAGGCAACATATTTTTCACGTTGGAAAAGCATGTTTAGACATTGAGTAACTGATGTATTGGGTTCTCATAGTGTACTGTAAATGCAGATAAACTTGATAAGCAAAGACATGTCTGCTGAATAAGAATGTAGCTTACAATTTTTCTCCTGAGGTAATGACTGCCTGTTCACTCTCCCCTTCCTCAGCAGCATCTCTAAGACTTCTCCTGCATCCCCACGCACAGTGACAGTGCAAGTGGTTCTGTTTGTTATTCTTGTACTGCCAACACTGTGCCTGTCATCTCTAATGATGGATGGCCTTACCTTAGTGGTGGTTAATCTAATGATGAACTCACTCCCTGGAGGTTACAGGCACCATTTTCTGTTTCTAGCAGCCAGCATCACATGGTGATGAATAAATTGGGCTTTCCTCACTCCCCCAACTATGCACACATTAACAGAGGGGGAAAATGATAGGTATAGCTTCAAAAATAGTGAATTCTTGGCAAGGCATCCTTGGTGTCTTTTGTACCTCATTCTACAATTGGAACATTGTAGAAGACAATGTTAGAATGAAAATGAATTAATTCAGGAGAGTGACAAAATCCAGGGGTGGCTCCAGGACTGAAGGTCATCAAGTGAGAAGTAAAATCAAGATTCATCACTTAAATATCTCACACTAAAGCCTATTGAACACTTAAAACATTCAACCAACCCAAAACTGCCTTTTCCAGAAGTGAAACTATTTGACTAAAGACACCTGCTCTATAAGCCAGTCTGAGAGAACTGGAATTGTTCAGCCTGGATAAGAGAAGTCTCCAAGGAGACCTTAGAGCCCCTTCCAATGCCTCAAGGAGCTACAGGAAAGCTGGAAAGGGACTTTTTACAAGGGCAGGTAGTGACAGGACAATGGGAAATGGTTTCAAACTGAAAGAGAGTAGGTTTACATTAGTTAAAAGGAAAAAATTCTTCCCTGTGAGGGTGCTGAGGCCCTGGCACAGGTTGCCCAGTGAAGCTGTGGCTGCCCCATCCCTAAAGTGTTCAAGGCCAGGCTGGATGGAGTTCTGAGCAACCTTGCACAGTGGAAGGTGTCCCTGCCCTTGGCAGGGGGGGTTGGAACAGGTGATGATCTTTAAGATCTCCTCCAACCCAAACTGGCTGTGATTCTATAATTAATTACTGTTTTGGCTGAATTTTCTGCTTTTGAATATTCTTTTAATGTTTTCCTTTATCTCATCTATTTCTGCTACAAACTTTCTGTTCTGTAATTATACTACAGATGTTTAAACTAAATCTTAAATATTGCAAACCATATGAAAAGTCCAAGTATTTTGAAAAGGAAATTTTAAAATGCTTAAATTTTAAATTTAATATGACTATTTAGATTATATAGTAATAAATTTAATGCCAGATTAAAGTTTTCTCTTGGTCCAAATGCCTCAACCAGTGTGTTCTGGTGGCCATGTGGTTTTTAATGTCTATGGATTTCACAGAAGTTTATCCACAAATATATTTTAAGTAAGGTTTATATTAAGCAATTTCCCACTCATGTCATACATATTTTATGTATTAAAGAGCAAAAATTAGATAGAAATAATTAAACTATTTTTAATGAGGTGTTTTCTCAGATTTAGCTACCCATTCTTTTCTCTGACACTTTTTAAGACTGGCCTGTTTTAATATCTCTGTTCTTAATTGAATTTCTTGACTGTTTTCATGTTTCCATTTCCCCTATGATCCCAATGCAAAACATGAAACTTTGGAGCTTTAAGCTGGCTATTTTTTTTTTAAACAACCAAGCAGGATTGTATATAGATTAAGATTAATGGAATAAATTATTCTATTTTAATTGCATTTTATGCTAAGAGGCTTTGTTTGCATAAATCAAATAAGGACTACAACAATGTGGTTTAAACCCTTCAGAAATCTGATGAAGACAGCAGTATGTTATGCAGTTTATTTCTAATTGAATGGCTTAGAAAACCACTTCAATTCTCATTCTCGAATAACCTGGTCAGGGAGGTCAGGAAGCTACAAGATAGAATGTAGAGCATGTGCTGAGTATTTTAGGGAGTAAAGCAAATCAATTCACAGTCTTTCAGTGCTGATGTTTCCTATATCCCCATAACAAGCTCAGACAAGGAAAACTGTAAAATCTCATCAATTTTAAGTTACTGTAGTTTACACCTCCCAAGGACCATTGGGATAGTAGGTTCAGTCACACAAGGCAGAAGTCTCCGAATAAATAATTTATTCCTCAGCCTGGTACAGAATTCCTGTAAGATCTGAGAGAAGGAAGGCTGCTGTAACAGCAGGGGATACAACGCAGAGGTCCCAACACGTCCCTAAGGTGAACCCAGGTTTGTGGAGAACATTTTATCACTTATCAGACGGTTACTGAAGAAACAGATCCTGGGAGTTTTTCTCTTGTCTGCAATAATCCCTTAGACCTCCAACACCAGGAAAGCCTTTTCTTCTTTCCTGAAGTAAACATGCAGAAATCAATATTGGTTTTTGCAACTCTTCATAGGAGATACTTAAACAAAATCTGTTCTGCCTTGACCCAAAGTATTTGCTCTGTGTTGTGGACTACATGGAAGAAACCTCCAGAGGACTCTTTAGTTTGAATATATTTAAAGGGAACAGATGAAATCTGACTGCAAACAATTGATCCTCAAAACTGGGTTATAAATACTCTAATACTTCCCAGTGATATGAGCAACACGACCTTTCCAGATTAATGTGTTCTTGTCTTTGCAAACAGCCCTGTTTATGGCTGACCCAATTAATTAAGAGCTCGTTAATCTGAGATCTAAATTGTTAGGGGGGAAGATTAGAATTTTCTTTACAGACATCTCTATGCTTCTCTATTATTTTGGATAAATGTAATCAGACCTCCTGGGACAGATGCACAACTGATTTAGATTTACAATTAGAACAGGGCTTGTGCTGGTGAAGGTAAATGATGAACAAAGCACAGGAATGAAGAGCAAGGAGCATTTTCAGCCCTTACTGCTGGAATTGTCTAAATCTCTGAATTTCCCAGTCTGAAAACTGGGAACAATTCAAAGAAAAAGCCTCAGTGGATATCTTCTCCTCTGACTTAGAGACTCAAGCCCTAAACCAAATGTAAGAATTAGCTGGTTTTAAAGGGAGGAAGCCTTCAATAGTGCAGCAGTGCAGGCAAGGACAGAGCCCTTAATGGCCCCACTCCAGGATCCAATTTTCCTCTCCCCTTTGGATTCTGTGCTAAGGAAACCCCATCCTTAACTCTGCCTCTGTATTTCTCCTGAAGGAGATCACAGTGACCCAGAACAGACCAAGGTGTTGGCTCCAGAGGGGCACAGACCTCAGGGCTGCTGGAAAAGGCTGTCAAAGCACTCTGATGTTAAGGAAGGTGTGAAATGGCTGATTATACTAAAAAATTTACTGGAAAATAATCACCTCCTCTTCTCTAACAACTATTTAAAGTTGGAAGATTCCCAGTACTATTATCTACTCTTTTCTGTAGAATTTAGTTACATTTTAAAACCATTATAGGAGGAAAGCTTTGAAAAGTGTTTTCTTATGAAACTGTATAGTGAGGCATAAATTATATTAATAGAACTTCATATATTTTTGTTTATATTAATTCTTAATTGTCATAAAATTGCTAAACAATCTTAACTAAAAATGTGTGGAGAGGAGACAAAGTCAAAGAAATTGTGATGTAGATCCCTTCTATAATTTTATTAGATTTTATTATCATATTTATATTTTATTTGTAGCTATGTTCAGAATGTGAGTGCTGATCCCAAAGAACAATATACTCCATGTGCAAATAGAATAAAAGACACTCCAACAACATGTGCATGCCAAATACCATCACAACAGGTTCCTGTAATAGGTCAGGCTGTGCACAGAGGGTTTTTGCTTTTTTGAGGTTTTTTGCTAAAGCAATACCTGGCCTTGTCAGATACATCTTTTGACAATCATGATGTTCCTACTTTGTCTTGATTCAGGACAGCATTGCTCCAAGTGCATGCAAAACATGACAAGGGATTGTAAGAAGTTACAGATTAAAATACTTTTAAATTAAAATTCAGTGTGGATAGGATTAAAATTGGAAGGTAGAAATATGAGAGAGATCAGGGCATATTTAACAGCACTTCTTTTAACCTCAGCCTTATATAATAGTGGGCTGCCACAAGCTCTTTGTGAGCAGTGACATTTTAAGAAAAGCTTCTGTCCATTTCTTTTCCCATTTACCCTGCAGAATGCTTGCTTTTCCCTGTGCCCTTTTCAAGCAGACTGGCATTAATAAAATATGGGGAAACAGTGAAAAATGCAGAGTAGGAAAAGGAAACAAGTTTGTAAAAGTGCTAAAAACCTTTAGCTCATGAGGCATAGCTCCTGATGAAAAATTTCTGGCGTTTGTTTCTGAGGTGCTGTCCCATGGAAGTGAATGTTTTACCTCAGTGCAAGGTGGAAGGCTGACACTAATAGTTTAAGTGTGCATTAAAATCTGGATACAACTTCTTTCAACCAGATATCTCCAGGAACATTGACCATCCAGCTCATAGATACTTGGTCCCCTGGCAGTACAACTGTCAGGGAAAAATATCATCCTCATTGAATTCCCCTAGACACTGTGCTGAGGAGGAATAAAGACTCTCCCTGAAAGTGACACTTCATTTAAGTTTCTTTATATTAATTCTAATGGTCTTTAAATGTCTAACCAATCTTAACTAGCTAAAAATGTGTGGAGAGGAGACAATTTGTGGAGATCTTTCTTTTCTTATCCTAAGCAAAGGATAACAAATTGCAAAGACAAATAAAGCTAAAAATTTTTTTAGAAAATCTTCCCATATAAGGAAAGTATGTAAATGAAAACCCACCCCTTCCCCAAAATGCATTTCAATCAGTAGGACTACTCAAGAAATAAGATTTGTCTCAAACTTAGAAATTACTTCACATCTGGCCCTTAACAGAACTGCAGATCTGTTAGTAGCTTCCAGAATTCCTCTCAAGCAATCATTCAAACAGCATTTCTATCTAGGAAATGTTTCTTGCATCCTACCATTTACTTCCACGTAGTTGAAAAAGAGGTTTGAGTTAATAGAGACAGAAATATAAGTTATTTTAGTACTTATACAAAAATACTTAGCTGTTACTTGAGTGGCTATAGCTTGAGAAAACCATTGCTTTCACGGAACATTCCTTCCTGTTTTGTGATTTGGAAATGCCTTCTTTTGTTTCACACATAGCACTGCTGGTGCTTACAAAACTATTAAGGATTGTGACTAGCCCTCCAAATTATGAGTGGATACAAGAAAGTCTCTATGTTATAAATCATATATTGTTTTTAGAAGATGAGTGAGTTTTGTCACTGGCCACATTAGAACTTTAAGCTATTCCTACAGGAATATTATGATGCACAGGTGAAGGAGTTTCTGGAGGCAATCAGAGTGGCTCTGTTTGAGCTGGGGTGGTTGGACAAGATGATCTCAAAAATACCTTCCACCCTCAGCCATTCTGTGATTCTGTGAAGCATGGCCTATCAAAAAGGAAAATGTAATTATTGTAGCCAACATCAATGGCAAATAGATTTTTACAATTTTGAAAAAAATATCCTGCTTGAATTCAAATTTTGTCAATATCAAAACTTTAGAGTTTAAGCAACCTTCAGCTATTGTAGGCTTGCAAAGTGTAGGGCTGTTTGAAAAGACAGTAAAATCCTTAAATGTTTCATTCTGGAGGTAGGTTTGCACCAGAATAAATCATGCCATTTCACTTAATTATACAGAAAGAGTGCTTACTGTTATTATCTGATTATTAACCCCTATGTGAGCTATTTACATCTCAGTCTTGATTAATTGTCATAATGAGTACCTGCCTGTTGTGGTAATAATTAAGTACAAAAGCCAGCAACAAAATAATAAGATTTTTAATATACTTTTTAGGTCAGACATAATGAGATTGAGGAATGTAATAGTGGGCCTTGAACAGAAGGTAAATTAGATTAAGTTTTAAGAGGCCATTTTTTTTTCACTTACAGATATTTATTTTTTGTCAATGGAAAGCTAAAAATGTTTAGGAACAAAATAAAAAAAAATAAAATAAAAGGCCTGTTTCTAATGCATGGTACTTCCTGCCATGCCAGCAGAGGAAGGAAGGGTCTGTGTGCACTGGTCCACACTGTGCCATCATCCCACAGGTGCTGGGCACTGCAGGTGTGAAATGTCACCCTCCATTTCCACTCATGGCACTGCAGCAGTTTCCAACAACTGAGAGATAAATCTTAAAATCAATTCAATTCTTCATCATCTGAAGTTATGCATATCTAACGTTTAGTCAAACATAGAATATGCTCTCAACCTGGTGCCAGAGTAGTAAATATCATGTAAGGCTGGTCCAACAGGGTTATCTGCATAGGGAAATGAGGGAAGTTTGCTGACTGTGGGCATTGGAAATTAGATTCAATAATGCTCTAAGAAATTTACTTCAAGGTACTAATATTGCAAATGTGTTGGTGTACAGCATATGGCTCTGATCTGAAAATCCTGAAGCATGAGCTCATTTTCATTGAGTGGTCCTGTGGGATGAACATCTTAAATTCATCTGGCGTTCTGCAGCTGGTGTACATTTTGGAGGATTATTTGTAAGTGTTCGTTTTGCCAGCATATTAAACTACTGCAGCATCACATTAATTTTCCTGCCCTTAATCACAAATTAAGCACTTTTTTTTTCACTAAAATTTCTTAGTATGCTCTGCTCTCTTCTCAGGGCTGACCCACTGATGGACATATAATAGTCCAGAGGAGATAAAGCCATGGACTGTATCAAATCACAATCTTTAGAAGACCAGATAGCCTTTAGAAATTTCATTGGTTTTCTCTGAACTTCCTTGATTTTGTTTAGAGCTAATTATTACTTTTCATCTGAAGACAACTGAAAGCAACACTTTCAAGCCACATTGCAAATACATACAGAAAGCTCTTATCTCCCTTCTTGATAATGACGTGCCCTGATAGAACATCTGAAGTATGTTGGCATTATTTGCTTCATTCTTACAAAGTAATCTTGTATGTACGTGGCTTGGTGTGCTGGGAGAACTCTTTTCTGAATGTCTAATTAAGCCATACCCCATGTTATTTCTCTTAGTGTTTCAAACATATTTGCATGGTTTAATTATATTTCTGTTTAAAATCCCTCATTACTCTTGGTTAGTTCAGGCTCACACAGTGTGGTAGGACACACATGCTGATCAAGTACAGGTATTTTTTCTGTAAAGGGAAAAAAGAACAAACACAAGTTGTTGATGATATCATCTTTCATAAGATTAAAAAATCAAAATGTTCTTTGTTTCCTTAGAACATCTTCAAGAAGGATAGATCTTAGTGGGATGCTACTAAGCTGTCCATGGATTAAGAATAAAGCTTAGTAGCCTTATTTGATTTTGTTCTGACCTCTTTGAAACATTGATTGCTTGTGATCATTTTCCAGCTCTGCTCTCAAACCTCTCTTTCATCATTTCCCTGAATGCTACATGGAGCACTCAGGAAGTCCCATAACACTTCTCCCCTGAGGTCTTTCTCATCTGGTTTTGCTCCTTGTCTTTTTCGGTAATTGCATTTGTGTATTTAAAGGTTACTATGTTTTATTTCTCTATGGATAGCTGTTTGGGGATGGTTTTGGTTAATATAGAATATATTGAAGGCCTTGGCTCTGCTGTAAATTGCATTATGAATACATGGTGAGGCCTTTCCAGAGGTTATTGCATGGTTAAGGCTAGAACAGAAAACAGATTTTATGTACACATTAAGGAATATGCAGCACCAGCCTATTATAAAGTTCTCTGGTGCTTCAAATGCTCATGTGTATTTAACTTCACAGCCACGAGTAATTCATTGACAGTAATGGAGCTCCTTTTGTCCACTCCACATAAAGTGTTTGCTTACCCAGGAATGAAAGTTTATGTCCTCAGTCACAGTACAGTTCCTTGGAGGAATGTTTTTTCTTGCCTTCTTCTCAGTGTAATGAACCTTGCATAAGCCCTGCATTTGAAGAACTGTCTTTAGACAAAAGGGAACTGTGTCTTCCACTTTCACTGGTTACATGGTTTACAAGCAACATATCTTAAGCCTTCTATTATTTTTTGAGCAAGGTTGAAATGCTTTTCTCAGTGAATAAAAAATGCTGGCATTTTGCTTTGCTCTAAGGATGGGCTTAAAAGAGGTTGTTCTGTGTGCTGCATGAATGGTTGGAGGATGGGGAGAGAGAAGAGTAATTGCTTTTATTTCTTAATCCTATTTTTTTAAGTGTTGTTAATGATGAAAATGTTTGCAGAGGAGATTAAACTCCACCAAACCTTGGTTAGATTGAAATGAAGATGAGTTTAATGTCTGAGATTATATTTTGAATACTTTATTATTTTTTTAAGTATTGCTCCGTCAGCTAAATATAGTTCTGATTTTTACATTTTTATAGACCATGTGAGTTCCCTGTAGGCACATTGTCTCTCTTCAGTGATTTATATAGTTTGAATTATAGGGGATGATAAGCATTTGCTGTTCAATAGTGTAGTTAATGCTCAGCCCCCCCGGGTAACAGAGCAGTGAAGCATTTACTACTCAGTGGTAGTTCTGCAACAATCAGCAGCAGTGAGGCTCCATCACAGTAAATTTATACCAGTACACTCCAACCTCGGGGAGCTGAACATTCACTCAGCATAGCCTAGGGAAAGCAATTAGAATGGACATTTTCCAGCCTTTTTGGGTGGCACAAGAGGAGGAGTTTACTATTGTAACCGGATCAGAAAAAAAACAATCCTGTATGTGCAAGATGAAAATTAACCAATCTTTATTTTCTCTTCCAGGATTAAAAGCAAATAGATGCTTAGACTAGGAAGCTTTTGAAAACCAGAAAGTTAAACATTTTCTGTATTGGCAGACCCACTGCCATGCTGGTGAGATGCCAGAGAGTCCAGGAGGGCTCCAAACTCTTCTCCTGTGCTTAGGAGGAGCCTCCTCCACAGGTTGTTGAGCTTTCAGCACTGGGGCAGTGCAACACTTCTGTTCCTGTGACTGTGGTGAGAAAATAGCAAGGACTGCATCAGCCAAGCAATAACAGCATTTCTCTTCCAGGCTATTTTTTCTTCTATAGGCCTGAAAGCTTTTTCTAAAGGAAGCCGATACCATCAGAGTTGAGGAGAGCAATTAGTGTTCTCTTCTATCCTTCTGCTTGCAGGACATAATGAGGGAAAAACATGAATTGCCTTAAGATCAATATCTGGCTATGAATCTGGTGTCACTGGAAGAATTTTGGGTCAGTTTACACAACACAATAGATGGGGTACACCTGTCTCAAAGGGGAAAAGGTTCTTTGGCACAGGTGTTAGCAGGGCTCAAAGAAAGGGATCAAACCAGATTTGAAAGGGAAAAGGGATAAAGCCAGGCTCCCTAGAGATAAAACCTGGGCATAGCACAGCAGTATTGAAGGGTGGCTTTGGTGGCAAGGTCTGTGAGCCTGCGGGAAGGAGATCCATGCAACAGCAAAACCACAAAGGTTATTGATGTTAGAAACCATGGAAGCACTCGAGAATGGTCATGCAGGAATTCAGATTTATCCCCTGAGGAAGGGGTGAAATCAGCAGCCCAGGTGAACAGGATCTCCAGCAGTGCAAGCAGCACAGGGAGCAAACAGGAGGAGCTGGAGCCCTTGTGCAGCAGTAACACCACAGCATAGCTGCAGTCCTGGAAATGGAGGAATGGTTCCCACAGCTGGAGTACTGATGCTCCTCAGAGGCACAGGCAAGGAAGGAAAGGACATTGGGTAGCCCTGGATTTTAGGGAGTGTCTAGAGCTTTATGATGGTCGCAGCAGGACAGAGTGTTTATGGGTGAGAAACAGAAGGAAGGCCAGCAAGGCAGATATCATGGTGGGACTAATCTCAGATCATCCAGCCAGCATCAAGAGGCAGATGAAAAATTCTGTACGCAGCTGGGAGAAGTTTCACAATTGCTAGCCCTTGTTCTCCTGCAGGACTTCACCTTACCTGGTGTCTGCTGGAAATACAGCACAGCAGAGAGGAAACACACCAGGAGGTTCCTGGAAGATTAGGGAGAGGGACCATCCCCCTGTATGCTTGGCACTGCTGAGGACACATCTTGAGTATTGTGTTCAGTCTTGGGACCCTTATTTGAAGAATCACATTAAGTCACTGGAGAGTGTCCAGAGAAGGACAACAAAGCTGGTGAGAGGTCTGGAGAGCAAGACTTGTGTGGAGCAATGAAAGGAGTTGAGGTGGTTGAGAAGGAGATTCAGAGGAGACATTATTGCTCTTTACAACTACCTGAAAGGAGGTGGGAGGAGGGGGGTGTCAGCCTCTTCTCACAGATGAGAAGTGGTAGGATAAGAAAAAATTTGCACCCAGGTTGCACCACATGGGTTTAGGTTACATATAAGGAAAGCATTCTTCACCAAATAGGGTGGCCAAATTCTGGAACAGGCTGCCAAGGGAAATAGTTGAGTTGCCATTCCTGGAGGTATTTGAAAGACATGTAGATGTGGTGCTCAAGGGCCACGATTTAGGGGTCAGCTTGGCATTGTGCAGTTAACAGTCAGCCTTGATGATCTTAAGGATCTTTCCCAAACTAAACCAGAATTCTGTGACCCTTTGTATGAGAGGTGCTGAAACCAAAGAAGAAGGAGGCCCCAGGCAATAGCCACAGTCCTTCAGCAAGGCTGTGACAAAGTAAAAATAAAGCTGAGGTTCCCAGGGTGTCTTGTTTAATGCTGTGGCTGCTGCAGTCAACACTGCCCTCTCTCTCTGAAATGCATCTGCAAGCCTCAGGCTGTGCCATAGCCAGCATCCAGAATAAGGACTGACAAAGCTAATTTGTCTCTTGTAAATTATGAAGGATGAGGCAGAGTAAAATATAAAAGAGGAAGAGAAGAAGCTGAAGTAGTCAAGATGAGTTTCAGCCTGGAAAACAGTGGGAAAGTGTGAAGTGGGATTTCTGCAAAGCGGGATTTCTGTGAAGAGGGATTGTAAGTGCTCCAACCCCACAGATGCTGTTGTGATTGTGAGAAAATATAATTGCAGTGAACTGAAGAGGTGTGAACCCTGCTCTGGTGGCAGGGAATCTACAAATAATGACCATTATACCTGCACTGCATCTTCAAGCCTGACTGGTGGTAGAGACCCAGCAAACACAAATACAGGCGAGCTGAAGTGCCTCTCTCAGGGCCCTCAGGTCCCAACATCAAACACTTGCCAGCATCTCCTGCACCAGAGAGCCTGAACAGGCTGTCAGCAGCAAGGCTTCAAGCTGAGAGGGCAAGTCAGGCTTCCAGAAGATGTCTGTGTTATGCTTTGTGCTTGCCTGCCTGCTGCAGCATGGAGACAGCATAAGGACATTTTGAAGAGGCTCAGAAAGGGTAATGTTGACAGGCAAGTGGAAAAGTGAGGAAAAAAGCATGATTTTTGTTAAAGTCATGGTGAAAGAACTGCTGACATCCTCTGGCAGTGGTGAGAATGTGAATAATTAGAAAGAAGTTTGATGGCATTAGAATTGGGACTTTTTTTGAAATCAGCATGAAAATTAGGATATGCACAACTTTCAAAGAGGAATCTGATGAGTAATTGGGAAAAAGCTAAAATGTAAATGGCTAATTGGCTGCAAACCCTGATAATATCCCAGCTGAGCTGTTCCAGTCAGTGCTCAGATGAGCATGGTTCTCTCCCTGCTGTCAGCAGGCATGAGCATCATTCACCCTCAGCCAGCCTGAATCTGACCTTAAAACATGGACACTGATAGCAGAGCCAGGAGAACCACTTACATAAAGCCTGGCATGAGTCCTGCAGAACTGACCAAGATAAATCTTATCCAGTTAAACAGTGTGGCCTGTTTGGTCACTCCAGTCAAGGAAATCAAAATCATATTCCAGTCCTAGAAGGGAGTTTAAAACTGTGAAATGGAAAAAGAAAAGAACTATGAATAAAATCAAAGACAAAAATGAAAAGGTCACACTTAGAGTCAAAGACAAGCTGAAGGGGCGCTAAAGGAATAGTAAAAGAGCCTAATATGAGGCAGAGGAATAATTCCAGCAGCTCCAAGATTCAGGTAACTGACTCATTCTTCACCTCACTCTGTAAGAGACAGGTGTCTTGGGGACAGTGGCAGTAATATTTGAATGATTTCAGTAGTAATTTCAGAAGGAAGTGGAGAATGATGAAGAACTCATTAGGTCAGGATTCAGAAACTGTGGGCTCAGAATAGGAGAGGAACAGCTGTGGAAGATCCAGTACTGATGCTGTAAGTCTCAGTGCACATGATACAAAGAACCTGCATCACTTTATCTCTGATAAAGCATTTCCCTCTGCTGTTGCCTCCATCCTCTGCCCTGCCTCACAGTGAGCCTAAGGCAAGAGGAGTGAGTGGAGGCATAATGTGCACTTACACAATGCAAATAAAGGCAGGGGTGCCTCTTAGAACATCCATTCTAAGTGATAGTGGCTGTGATTGAAAGAGTGGGTGTCTTCAGCTGAGAGGAAAAAGATATTTCTTTGAACTCTCTGGAACTGAAAGAAATCACAGATTCAGTCAGAATGGTACTATACCAGACCACTTTTATAGGCTCTTTCCAGAGCAGAACCTCATGTGGAAACAATTTTTGATAACGTGCTGTAAAATACATTCCAGGGAATATTCCCATCTTGGCAGAGATTGAACTAGACAGTTTAATAAGCCTTCCATCACTAATTTCTCTCTGCTTGTGATTCTTTAAGCTGAAGCCACATCATTTTATGTTCTCCATAGCTTTTGAGTCATCCAATACCTACTGATTTGTAGCTTGACTTGTGTATAACAAATTTCAGGCTGCTTGAGGAAGAAAGACACCTTAATTACAATAGCAGGCTTCAGTCACCTCATTGGTAACTCCAGGCCCTAGTTTCAATTATTTATTTAATCTGTGGAATGGAATATACCATAAGAAACATCTACATTGGCCAGCCTCACCTAGGGTCTTTATTAAATCCTCATATTAAGAAAGTGCAGAGCAGAAAAAGTGATATGAAAATACAGAGCAAGATACATAGGAATTAGGTGATGGTTTGGGAGAGGTCACCCTCACTTTTACAGCTTGAGTATTGAGAAGAGGTGGTGTTATTTAATGAAATAATACATGTATTCTGTGTAGCTGCCAGGGACTGTGCACACTGCACACAGCCTTTGATGGGCAATATGTAACTTTTGGAGGTGTGCAATATTTCTCATGTGGATCCAGAGAAGACAACCTGTTTCTTCAGAGACTTTTTGAGATTCACATCTGTATCAAGTACTGCTGGCAAACTAAATTTTTGGGAAAAAAATCTGATATCTGAAAGCCCAGCTTGGGAGTAGCTGTTATGGAGGAGAGAGGTGTTATTTCACCTGACTAGAAATCTGAATCTTCAGCTGAGAATCCCCTTCTGAAGGCAGGGGATTCTCTCTGCTGGCCACCCTACTCCTACAGGACACAGACACAAACACTTCCCAAGGTCAGTTTATGGCACGTGTCTCTCCTGAGAGGAATGACTCCAAATCAGCAAGGGTAAAGTTCACCTTCCAGAACATCCAGTTTGATGGATAAACTTCAACCAACAAGTGGAATACTTCTGACTTTTTTAATTTAAAAATGATAGGTGTTTTAGAAGGCTGAATTCTGTAACAATTTGTGCTGGGCTCCAAGGTTTTGATAGCCTGCATTCCCAACAGTGCAACATTTTCATACTCAGGAAGGGGGGAGTGAGAAGGAGGGAGAATAAGAAGCCAAATAATGTATTTATGCATAGTAATCCTGAATATTAGGTAATTTTCTATTTTTAGTAGGGTTTTAAAAAGGATGAGGACTGATTATGAATCATTAAATCATAATTAATTATAAATCAGTCTTCACTCCAGATGTAATCTCAGGTTTTGGAAGAGCTCTTGTTTGAATAACTAGAATTTCAATTTTCATATTCAAGGCATGTTTGTATCATCTAGGATTGCAGCAGGAAGTCTGTTTGTCTATGACTGTGCCAAACTCCAGTATGACAGTGTTGTTTCCTGTGAAGTAGATATGCAGAAGGCAAGTGACTGGAACTATCACCCATGGATTTTTCTATCAGCAAGAGCTTGGTAGGTCTGTCTTAATAACACAGTTAAATCTGAGACAAGATAATTAAATATATCTATGATGGCCTTAGTCCTGTGAAATACAGAACACCCAGACTCTAGCAAAGCAGTAAAAAATTTCTTTTAAGACTGTGTTTATATCTGGAATATTCTTAAACACAGTTATTGTTGGGACTGACAGCAGTGACTGCCTAAAACAACCTCCCTGAGTTGTGTGGGAAGCCCACAATGAGTTACCTGCAATTTTGGATCAGTTTCAGTTAAAATTTGGTTTGGAATATCCAGATGAGAAGTGCCACACCAGCTGAATTAGAATTGGAAATATTTGGTGTACATCCACTTACCTTTGGGCAGACTGATGTGCAATTGCCACATGCAGGCTTCAGTGCGCAAGTGTGAGCTGGGGAACTGCTCTTACTAATGCCTCAGACAGGTATGAACATTATTTATGGGGAAAAAAGACTAATTCAGACATGTGGCATTAATGTTATGGGACAATACTGAAGCAGGTCTGTGATTTGTATTTCCTTTTCCTGGAATAACAGAGCAAAATCAAAGCCACATATTAGGATAAAGTAGCAGTTCAGTGATGAGGTGGCAGATGAGAAAGGCAATTCATTTGTGCTTGCAGATTATGTCTTTACCTTGAGCACAATACCATGGCCCAGCTGTGCTGCAGACTTGGCTGTGTTCAAGGTAATTTGATATTGATCAGCCTTCAGGTGTAATGCTACAACAATCAAACTGATCAAATGCAAGCCTACACAGATATGGCTTTTCAGGCACATTATTTCTATGAGAAATCATCACATCTCAGAGAAAGAAAGCAGAGTGGCAAGAGCATATTTATCATGCTTAGTTTCTTTTTCTCCCTTCTGAAGTACTTGTATTGATTTTTATTTTTAACATTGGAGAACAGCTAGGAAATATGTGGTTATTTCAAACATTCCATGAACATTGGGGTTTTTTTCATTTGCAATCCTCTTAAATGCACTTATAAGGTTAACAAAAAACTTAAACCAGACATTTGGAAAAGTGGCAATAGCTGAAGTCTTAAATTCAATTATTTACCCCAACCCATCTCTGAAATTTAGTAAGTTCTTTAAATTCAGTGGAGAAAGTTCTCACTCACTTTAATGAAGAGAGTGTTTAAACCCTGCCAAAACTCATATTTATAAATGAGACATGTGCACCTGTCTTGTTCTAACTCCCTGTGCTAGCGTGCTGGCAACAGTGCCCATTTCCAGAGCAGCACTAGGTTTTCTGGGATTTTCCAACTCCATGTACCATTTGCAGCTTATCTAGCCCGTGACCACGTGAGATTATGTACATTTCATACCTAATGCTCTACTGTGACAGTATGAGCCAAGGTGTATTGACATCCAGAAAATTTATTTGATTTTTGACCGGTATGATTTGTGTTACACTTTGAAAACGGCACATTTTGAAATATATTTTATTTCTTAAAAAGGTATGAAGGGCTTATCTACATGACCTTTTTCCTGCATCTCAAGTGTCTTAATTTTAAAACTTTCTTTTTGTCTTGAAAAGCAAAAAATGTTTTTAATGGGGAAATAGATGTTCTCGAGAGTCATGCAATTAAAACTTGGATAGTGATTGACCTTAATACTAAAAGGAATTTAGAATTACAGGTTTCTCTCTCAAGTTCAATATATAAGTAGAGGTAATCAGTGTGATTGCTTAAAATAACAATTTTTTCAGTGGGAATTGCAACAGCATTCAAAATTCATCAAGATATGGACCTATATTGCTCAGCCAAATAATCACCATGGTCTTTTAGACAATTCAAGATATTAAATCTTCACATATTACATTCTGACTAACAGTCTTGGGCAAGTTTTTAATACAAAGAATATAAAACATGTTAATTAATAAATCCAAGTGCAAACTCATTAGCTTAAGACTGTATAGTAAAAGCATGAAAAGAGTTACGCTTTTTCCCCTTAGGATGACAACTTCACAATTATAAACAGAGCTTGGAAAGACATGCTTAGGAGGCACTTCTTTCAGATGAGCTAATTAAGAATGTTCTGTTTATTTTTGTGTGCACCCAAGTGAACAGTGCCATTATGGCAGGAGGAACTGGGTAATTTTAAAATCCCAATCACAGCCAGTTCAAGTGGATAAGTTTAGTTTCAAGGCAGTGGTTCAAACTCAGGGTGGACACATTTTTTCAGTATAATTTTAGAAGATAATAAAAATGCAAACAACTCCTGAAGGTAAATCATATCACCTAGAGGAGGAATTCAGATGACCTCTTTAAATTAAAAATGCTGATTTAGGAAAAATAGAAATCATAGAGATTCAGGTAAATCCTTAATAAAAGATATAGAAGCCATATAATGCTCTTATCCTCTATTCAAGAGTCAGAACTAAAGTATTTTCTGTGCAACATTTGCAATTGCTGCAGCATCATGTCTTTTGTTACTAAATTTACATCTACCCATCAAAGCCATTGGTTGCACTGGTGCTTCATTTGGCCATGATGCTTTGTCATCTGACAAGAATTGATTGATGTCAGTGAAACAACCTCAACAGCAATCCCTGCTGAGGTATTCATCTGTTCAGGAGCTAAAAATAAACACATGCAAATATTTCTGCTGAGAATAATTCTCTTTATGCTGCCCTGTGAGCAATAATATTAACAATAAAGTAGTATAGCTGCAGATGTTGCCCTGAGCATATAAAATTTTACAGCAGCCTTTTTCCATTGTAGTATTATGGGTCAAACTGCTGTTGTGGCAGGCAAATACAACAATGCAGACTGCAGGAATCCTTCCACCCTCTATGAACAGAGTAAAAATCAAGTGAGCTTTTTTAATTAGGAAAACATGTCTAGCTGAATTGCCAGATATGATGTGTGCATATGTAGGTTGTACATTATAGAAAGAGAAAACAATGCATTTGTTCATGCCAGGGAATGTGTCAAAAAGCCATGTGGTGTTTGGGTAGCTATATTGCTTTAGCTTTGCTTAATAAAATAATATTCCTTTACTTGTTCTTGGTTTATTATCATAATGCATGTTAGTGACATGAAGTCACTGCCTCATAGAAAACATTTTTGAAATTTGTTTGTTGTCCCAGTGAAGGAAAGAATGAAATCTCTTTCTTTTAAATTCAGTGATCAAAATTCTACTTTGTTCACAGTATTTTTAAGCAGCTTATTTTTGTTGTTTTGGTTGGTTGATTTTTTAGTTTGTTTTTTTTTAATTGAGAAGGAAAGTATATTGACTAGCTTGAAGGGTTAATATGCTCCCATGCACTTTTTATGACTTATTCATTAGGAAAAACCTGCTTCTCAATCCCTGTTACTCGATGCAAGTCTATTGTTTTTTACAGTCTATCTTGATTACAAGAAATAGAAATGCCTTGCCTACAAGCCAGTAAAAAAGTACTTTTGCAATCATTTAGTGGCTATAGAAAATATCTTATCTGAATCAGGTTCTTGAAATTTAAGCAATAAAATTTGGCAGATTTTGTTCTGAGCCCATCAGTTGTTGAGCAGTGTTGATTTTAAGGGGATTCTCCTCATTCTTGTCCTTCCCTGTGTCTCAGTGTGTTCTTGTCTATATTCTCCTGCTTTTGAAGCAATTGAATCATTTAAACTGAAGTCTAACAGATCTTTGTGCAAGTTATTTCTACAAATTTAAGAAAATATATAATCAGTTAGAAGAGGGAGGGGTAGTGTACCTTCTCAAACATGTGCTGTGCTGTAGGGAAGAAAATGTAATTTTTTTCTTCTGTGCAATGTAAAACTAACAGGTCCCATTTTCATGTCCATCTGACCCAAATAACAGGGTCAGACAAATTCTCTGAATTCAATTCTCATACAGGTTTTCCAGAATCACATCTGCTTGGGGCTGAAATGAAATGGAAATTGCCAAGGCTGCTGTTTTGATCACAACACTTATTTAAATAAAGAAGAATGTTTTCCTGGGGCTTCCTTATATTCCAGAAAAATCCATGAACACTCTTTATGAAAAAAATATTTCTATTCCTCCCTAGGAAGTGGAGATTTATCTACTAGAGGCTGTCTCTTGTTCTCCTGATAAAACAAAAGCCAAAGAAAACAAAATGTCAGCAGGTGAAATGGAAAATGTAGTGCAATGAAGATTTCAATGCATTCTTAGTTAAGGAGTTGTGCAAGAAATCACCCAGCCTCCTGAGAATAGAGGAAAACATGATGGTAAATCACAAATGTGTGTGACAGGTACTATTTCAACCCCAAATAGTTTCAGGTTTGCTTGTTCTCCTTGAGTAAAACAACTTATTGCACAGAGAAGGAGGTTTTACATCACTTTATGTTGCACATTTTTCTTCTTTCTTTAATTCCACTCTTCTGCTAAAGTGAGAATTTTGGTGTCAAGAAGGCAAGTAAGCCTTAGCAGGAGGCTGGAGGCCTAAATCATTTTATGTTTCCAACACTGTAAAACTGAAATTACTTGACTAGAAAAAGTCATATCATATTAAATCAATTTCATGAATAGGGAAGCCTGCTTACAAATTTAGTGCAATTGAAAGAGAATAATTTATATTATTATAATTATACTTGCCTAACCCAAATTCTCGAGTACAAAAAAATTTCAGGGTTTTTTGTTTCCAGGCTCTTGTACATTTTTTGGGAAAGTGTTGAGCCAAGCCAAAGCTGGCTATGGGAAGAGGGGAGACACAGAATCAGAATTTGTTGTTTCACTACAACAAACAAGCAAGCAAAAAAAAAAAAAGAAAATAAAAGAAAAATCAACATTTAAGTAACTCTGAAATCAGAAAGCCATAGAGGGTTCTGGTTATGGACTACAAGGTATAACACAGAATTATATAGGTTGAGCTATATAACAACAAACTTAAAAGTTGACCATAAATGTTGTTGTTTTGTGCTAGTGCTCCTTTTGCAGGAGAAACAGTTATCCTTGGGATTAGCTCCAAGGCTGTTAAAAAATGTTAGAAACTGGAGTGAAATACAGTGACTGGAGTTCTCCATTTGAAGTTTCTCTAAGCAATTATTCATGTGCCAACTTCTTAACAAAAAATTTCCTGTGTTTCTGCTGTGATCAAACTAAATGTCAGAAGTTAAACCCTATTCTTCAAACTTCAGCCCAGTTCCTTGTTTGGCAAATCCAAAATATGTGTGGATATCAAAGAAGTACTGTGGCTTTTTTAGGGCTTGACACCAAATTTAAAAGAAGCAATTTGGTCATCTACACCCCCGACACATTCTGACTTCATCTGTTGTGGGGATAAAAAGTGACACTGGAAATTTATTAGTAACAACACCAGGTCAGTCCAAGATCATGGGAAAAAACTTAAAAATAGGACGAGAATTTGTTCTCAGATGGATATTTTTATACTCCATGGCAGAATCTAGTTAAAGATCTGAGGCACAGAGTTCCTGTAAATGGGAAAGGTCATCTTCTGTGCATTATTTACATCCATCACAAACCAACCTTAGGCTTCTGCTGAAAGGTTCTGTGCTCAGGCTTGATTGCATTTTAAAATTGCAGCTTTTTTACTCACTTTTGCTTTGCTCATGTTTCATCTAGAGATGGAAAATCTGTGACAAAGAATGGGTAAGGAGACAAAATGGGCAGTGAAAAGGTAAAAGAATCTAGACAAAAGAACAGATATGCTGAAATATTGCAAAAAATGAGCATCTGTTTCCCAGTTAGTGGCTCTGGTTTTTCATCCAAAAACCAGAGCTACTAACCATATTCATGTGTAAAGAAGATGTAGAAATGGCTTCTCACGTTTTAAAAGTGTAACACATACTCTCTTTAATTCCCAGAACTACTACTGCTAAGTGAAGGAACACTAAAAGAAATGTTTTTCTCTTTCCATGCAATATTGTGGAGTTGTTTTGTTTCTTTAAAAAACCTGTGTAACAGTGCATATCAAATACTGAACCAAAAATGAACGAGCCAATAGATTTTCCAAAAATTAAAGACAAGCACCACTAGTTCTTGCCGTTCAAAGCATTTGGAGTTTCATTAGCAGATGTGCTACTAAAAATTGCAGTGGATGTACTCTGAGCTTGGAGAGGAATTTACTTATCTGGTTCTTCTATTCCCTGTTCAATGACATCACTATTTGAATATTGTATCAATAGCAGCAGTGATTTTTCCTTTAGTTTTCTTTCCATGTTTGCAGGTTGGAGAATGCACAACAATACTTTAAGGTTTGGTGTTTTGTTTTTTTTTTCCCTGAACAGGTGTGATGTGATATCCTCTCTTTGTTCCAGCCAGGTGGATTTGTGCTGGGCTGTGATGACAGAAGTCCAGCAGCTTTACCCCTGGGATTCAGCCCACTGGAGCTGATCAACAGAACTGCCTTGGGTGGCATCCAGGAGCTTGAACTGACACAGCCCAGACCCAGCATGACTGGAATTCCAAGCCCCCTGCAAGGTTAACTGCTCTAAAGCAGCAAAAATCGTGTGCAATATTCTTGGTAGCCTTCTGTGAATGCTATGCTGTTATTTTCCATGCAGAAATCCTTCTTTTAATATCTGAGGATTCCTTCTCTTCTGTCTTGTTTTTTGTTTGTGGTTTTTATTTTGGTTTTTTTTTGTTTGGTTTTTTTGTTTTTTTGGTTTTGGGGCATTTTTTGATTGTTTGGGTTTTTCTGCATTTGTGGTTTTTTGGCTAGTTGAGATTTTTGTTTTGTTTCATTTGGGGTTTTTTGGGGGAGTTTTGTTATGTTTTCTTTGGGGTTTTGTTTGTTTTTGTTAGGTTGTTTTTATTTTAGTTTTGGGGGTTTTTTTGATGTTGTTTGACAGGTAGCCCTGACCTGCAAGACAAGTCTGACTAGAGAACCTCATTAAGTAGAGTTTTATTAGTAAAAAATAATCACATAAACCCCATTATTTTCCTACTGGGGTCTTGAGAGAAAATGCAGTGGAATGGGAATAGGTAGAATTTGCTTATCAAACCATTTAAGAGCACCATATAGTTGCAAATAAAGTATTAGGTAATTATTAGAAATGTGAGTTCAAATTCCAGAGAGTACAAAGGCCAACAAAACCATGCCACATAAAGCTAACCATATTTCTGTGAATTCCAGCTAGAGGAAAAGCAATAGTGTTTGTTTTTATAGTAAATATCAAAAAATTAGAGGGAGAGGAAAATTTATGTGGGAATAACAAGTTGTACAATGAATGGAACTATTCCATTTTAGAAAGTTATTTTTTAATCCATTAATTTAAAAAACACTTCATTTTGTTTTTTGTTGAATTAGTAGTCATTTTGAAGCTCTTTTGTTCAAGAGGTTTTTTGTGTCTGGATTACTAAATGTCAGAAGGTGTAATGAAGTGATTCAGCTGGCAGCTGACTTGGTGGAATAAGAAATGTTAGTTTGGACTCCAGTTTGTGGTTGTTTGTTTTCGTGTTTTCCCCTCAGGAAGAAGCTTGAATGTTTAATTCTGTAGCAGTTCTAATTTTATACAAAGTACACAGTAAAGCATAAGACAACTTTGCCCTAATTTAGGTTGTCATTTTTAATTAAATGTTTTGTTCTTTTCATTGCAAACCAAAATTTAAACCAAAACTCAGCAGCAGGAGATTTTAACTGTACAAAATTCCTTTTGAGCTGGAGACAAAAGCTCTCATTGGTGTCACCAAAGAAAGGTTATGTCTTTCTCTTTGATCTAAAGCCTGGTTTAATTTGTTGAGTTTTGCTAGCTGAGTTTGTGGTTTAGTCACTCAGCTGAACTCCTGCAGTTACTAATGAATATTCTTCACAAAATTGTTGTCTGGGAGATGATTTGTCTGCACTTTATAGGCTGGAACAAGGCACATCAGAAACAGCAAATATTTTTGTGGATCTGGGGCTGTGTTCAGTGTTTATGAACAACACCTCCTGTACCTGAGCCAGAGGCCTGTGCCACAAAAGGGCTGTGCTGATGTGCCATTGGTGCACCAACAGAGGGAATGCAGTGAAACTTTAAATTCAGTGAACCAAACTGGAGACTGGCTTTGGGTGCTGCTCTGTTATACAGACTGAAATGGAGTCTGATTTCAGGGTGCAGTTTCAGCAAAGCATCTTCAATGGCAGGATTGTGTTTTCCAAAACAATAAGGCCTTGGCATAACCTTTCTCTTCTCTCCTGTACTCTCCATCTTGACTTGCACAAGCCAAACAACAATTCCACCAAACAGAATAATAGTACCTTCAAATGTTTTGAATTCAAAGATTCTAATGGTTGCCTGAGGGTCCCTGAAAATGCTCTTTTTGCAGAATATGAGCTTGAAAACAAAGCTGCAAACAGAGTGGGACCATGTCTTTGACTTCCCTTCATACCTGTGCACAGAGTCCTTTCCACATTCCTAAGGTAAGTACATCTCCTTTATTTGCATTTGATTACATGTGAAGTGTACATTCAGTAAAAAAAAGCTTGTAGACTGAATTTTGAAGCTGGCTTGATGCTGCCTGTTATACCCATTTTTGGGTGAATCCAGAATATAGAGTATGTAGAATATAGACATCATAGAATTATTCTTGCTCTTTGTTTAACTTGGGACTCCTGCTTTACTAAAATCTTAGCTGTGAAAATTCTAACTAGATGAAACAATTCAGGCAAACAAAGCCCAAGCCAGATACAATAACTTGGAAGCAATATACCTTTTCAAGAGAATTCTAGGAGCTCAAGTGGGAAATACTGACTCGTTCTGCAGAAACTTGAGCCCAGTTCTTACCACATTTCTAACCTCACTCTGCAGATACACCAGTTCAGCTGCATTTCACATAGGCAGCTGAATGCCTAAGCATTTCTTTGGAATTGTATTTTTTATTGAATGTGATCAGCTGAGAGCTGATTTGTTTGAGCCTGGAATTCTACTGAATGTGAACCTTGCCCTCCAGTTTTTTTAATTCTTGATTTTCAAAAGCCTTCATCCTGGTCATGAACTCTGTGGTTTAAATGCAAGTTGTTTGCATCATTATTTCTAGATGAATGATTCACTAGTTGAAAAGTAACAGAGGGGAAAGGAAAAAAAACCAAAATAATAAAAATGACAACCAAGCTTAAGGGATTTCAACAGAAAAGCAATAACCTGGATCCCTCTAGAGGCCGTTTGTGTAATATTTGGTAGGGAAAAAAAGATTTGAACTTGTCTCACAATTCACTGTCTACAAATAAAGAAAGCTTATCTATCTCATGTTGTTGCTTATTATTTGGCAGCATGCTTCTGTCTGTGGTGAAAGCTGCATAATTATAGTACTTTCTCTCCTTCTAACTAGTTCTTCCTTAGAACTGAGCAATGCAGCAGGAGTTTCTGCATGCACTGATTCAGTCTTAAATTAACTCCTAAAGGCATGTTTCCTTGAAAACTCTTTTTAGAAAGCAAGTGTTTTATGTCAGAAGCCACTTGAGGCACCCGAAATTTGGGTTTCCATTTGTGGTAGTATTGCCAAGGAGTTAATTAAACAGGACAAACAACAGGGGTACCACTCCTTTTCTCCCCTGTGTGCATTGATGCTGATCTCAGGCACAGTGAGAATGCCCCTTTGTGTGAAAAGTCAAATCTGAAACCCTCTGAGAGACAACACAGGCCATTCTGATGGTGGAGACCAGTACACAAAGAGGGGTTCCTTGGAAAGGAGCAGTGCTCAGCACAGCAGGGGCAGGAACAGAGATTGCTGAACCCTTCCCACTGCTTCTGGTGTGCAAACATTTCTCCACATTAAATGTTTTCTGGGACTGAGAGCACTGCTGTTCCAATGTCTCCATCAGGATAATCTGTTTGTTGGGATGTGTGCATGTGGTTAAAGGATAGAGATTCCACTGGTGTGGACGTACTGGCAATGTGTCACAATCTGCCCTTCCCTAATTGATTGAAAAACCTTGCCACAAAAAAAAAAAAAAAAAAAAAAAAAAAAAAAAAAAAAAAAAAAAAAAAAAAAAAAAAAAAAAAACCAAAAAAAACAGCTTCAAATCAATTTAGATGGCTAACTGAAAAAAAAATCAGAATGTCTTCCTAGCAATCTTGGTCAAATACACCAGAGAAAACTTGCTGCCAAGGTTTTTGTATTTACTTTTCGTAATTTGAGTTGATGGGATGTAAATACTTTGTAATCAGATTTCCCTTTATAATATTTTTGGTTCATCTCTGGTCCCTGTTATGTTTCTCCAAGACATTTTTCTATCTTCTCTCCTTTATAGAAAAGTGCTATAGTCCCCTGTCACTGGGTTATTCCATGGGATCCTACCAGCTATTTGAAAGCAACTTAATTTTTTAAATTAAATTAATATGAAGACTAGTATATATATATGTGTGTACACACACTTCTGGCATACAGAAAAACTAGTTTTTGATCATTCATTTTGTGCAAAATAACCTTTTTTACACCATGAAACCTAATTTTATCCACATGAGTGAATGCTGATGAGGTGCTTTTGAAGAGCTGTGGGCAAGAATTACCAGCCATATTCACCTTTACAGCAAAGGTGAAAAGAATAATGTTATAATGAATGATAAAGATGTGGGAGAATACTCATAAAGGCAATTTATAATAAAATTTATAGAGAGAGCACCATCTTTTTATGCAGCATTATGCTGCCTTCACTAAAAACCCCCTGTAACTTGTGTATATTGAGCACTAAAGTATAGCAAAGCATAGGGAAATTATGAATAATCTGAGGTAATTTTCTCGTTTTGACTACGAAATGTCAGTGTAGCAGGCTAGAATGATCTGGGTTCACAGAAAGAGCTGGGAGAGTCAAAATCTCTCTTGCTCACTTTTGTTGTGGAGCTCAGCCCAGAGCCATTGATGGGAGGACTCCAGTGGGTCTGGGATCATTCTTCAGCCTTTTCTCCACCTCTGCTTTCCATTTTGTCCCTCTACTTGTCCAAAGTTTCAGTGCAGACCAGAAGTATATTTGAAAGTACGTGAGCTGTCACTGAGTATTCTTAAACAATATAATTCCTTTATTCTGGCTTGATGGGCTGGGCAATTGATTTATGGCTGTTTATTTCTGCTGTGGTTAATGAAGTGGGAAGCAATAACTCAGGGGCTGCATCTGCCAGCAAGGGGAGCTCTTTGCTAGCCTAGGGAGGTGTGTCCTCCCCAGAAGCCTTCCTCCATCCCAGACTGAAGCCACTGCAGAGCTGGAATTCAGTTCTGGTTTGGCCCTTTTGCAGCTTTCGCATCATGTTACAATTCTGTTGGTTTGTAAAACAAGGAGATGATGGCTAAAAACAGGCAATTTATAATTCCATGGAGATTTTTTTTTGACAGCCAGATGCTGTATATATTCCCTTCACCCCTTAAAAGGAAGGGAAGATTTTAGCATTTCAGTTTTAATTTATGTATTTGTAAGAAATATATTACAGTAATTTTGGTTAAATGGTACATTTTGCTATACCAGGAATATGGGGGATGCAGGGGACAGTTTTCCTGTACTTTTCACACTCTGGGCTCATTGCCCACTGATGAATGTTTACAGGAATAGTTCCTTAGAGCAGGATGTCACCTCAGCTGTTCCATGATCTACTTTGTGGTTTCATCAATGGTTTAAAGTGTAGGGTACTGAAGGATCTTTCAGTGAGAACCACTGTTCCAAGAATAAATTTTATTTTAAATTCCCCTTCTTTTCTACTACAACCTGTCTTGATTAGGAAGGATTTTAACTAAAATATATAATTTTCCAGTCACATAAAGGAACGCACCAAGAAAATGTCATTCAATCAAGATGAGATGTCAGGATTAGTTTTCTAACTCAAACTGTGAAATGAATCCTCAATGAAATCCAGATTGAGCATAGCATTTGCCTGCTAATGCTAGAGGTACTTTTCTTTATGTACTTTATTAATGTTGAAGTCTCATTTATTTATGCTGGTGTGTGGCTTACTTGGTATGTTACTCCATGTGTGCTGGCAGTGCTTTACCCTAATCATTCTACACATCCACTGGTTAGTGCTAAGTCATCCAGCTTTCTGCAGGTGGCTCATTTTGTGCATAAACTTATGCTCTGAAGTGCTCACAGCCCACCATGGTCAGAATGTTATTGCCATACTTAGAGAAAAGCAAGTCTATTTTGGCAGGAAAATATATTATTTCAGGTGTGTAACTCTAATTTAATAAGGCAGAAAGAGGAAGGTGCATGTTCTCCTCACACATCCTCATGTGCTCAGCAGGGAACTCGCTCTTTCCTCCTGCTGTGCTGAGCATGAGTAAAGCAGAGAGAATTCCCCAAATTCCCCACCACCCTGAGATGGCTCCTGCTCACTCCATGGCTTCAAACTGAAGCTGGAGGGGAAGGGAGATTGGGTTTCTGGAAAGGTTTCAAAGTTAAACTCCTTTTCTCAGTGCTTCTGAGGAACAGCAATCAGTAAATTAGCAATGTTAGTCATGTTAGTAACAAAAAAGTCCAAGAAAGTAAAATTTACATCCCCAGTGTATGGGTGGAGGCACAGACTGGGAGATGGGTTAAGTGAATTCCCACCTGGTGAAGCTGGAAATTGTGTCCAGCTCTCTTGTACTCAAATCCTATGCCATGAGGCCTCTCACTTTTGCTCCTTTTGAAAACAGTGATTTTATGAGCCATCATTAGCTTTTCTGTGCTTTCATTGCCATGACAGAGTTCCCTGGAAATGCTTTGCAGCCTTCCATGCGTGGCCAGGTCTTTACAGCCCTGGACATCCTCAAGCAGAGCTTTGAAGGAGACCTGCTTAGACAAACTATATGAACTCTGGAAACAATGGAAATAGCTTCCAGCTTGGCTGCCCTGCCCCTGAAATCTCCTGGAGCTTCTTACCCTAAACTGGCTCAGCAGCTTTTGAGAAAAGATGCTGCTCCCTCTCTTCTTCCTGACCCATTGTTTCTGGAAGGAATTTTTAAAAAAGGAATTAACAAAAGCATGTAATCATAAAATGCAAATATTAACTAGCTACAATCCTCCCCTCATAGAGATCATTTCTTGGGTAGGAAAGTAAAGAAAATCACTGTATCTAAGGAAAAACCTGCTCCCTAAGCAAGCACTGAGATCTCTATAACTAAGCATGAAATGAAGGGGAAACAATCTCTATAAAATGAGAGTGGCTCCTGCCAGCTTTCCACAGTGCTCTCCCTCCCTGGAACCTGTTGTGCTTCCCAGCCTCTGCAGAAACCAAAGCTCATCTGTGCTTTCCCCGAGGTCTGCAGGGGACTGATTGTTTTTCAGAGTACAAAGACCTCCTTCATTTAGCTTTTGGGGGCTGTCAGTCAAATATTCAGAAGAGAACACCTGTATATCTCTGCAGGATCACCTTGTTTTATTACTGCTGCAGCACACTGAGACTGTGCCTCAGATCACTCCCAGGCAAATCTGGCTTTTGTTCCACATTAAAGTCAGGTCTCCCAGAAACCGCAGCTCATTTTAGGAACATACTCAGGGACTGTGGCCTCTTACAACGCAAGGAAGGCAGAGAATAGTTTCACTCAATCAGAACAAAGCAAACAAAAAACCTTTCTCTGCAAACCCAGTGCAATAAGCCTCAGGGCTTCAGTAACTTGTGCTCCTCTCAATTGTGTGTGACTTTGTTAGAGAATCATTAGTTAAGGCTAATGAGGGCTTGCCTACACACCCTCATCTCCATAACTTACACACCAGCTCTTGTCTCAGAGCATTACAGTGACATTACATCAGCCAACAGAGCCAACTGTGATGTATTAGACTGCAAAACAAAAACAATGTGAAACTAGTTAGGATGGATATGGGGAGATGAAAAAACATTGGACTCTGATCTCTCGTATTTCTTTCTGAGAGGATTCTGCTCAAATCAAGGCCCCTGTAAACTCTTTGCTGTATCTTTGTATTCAAAACTATCATCAGAGCAGGCTGGATTTTGTGGCTGGGTGTTAACATTCTCTGTCAATTCCCATGAGCATTGAAGGAGGTGTCAAAACTCTTTAAACTCAAGGGAAGGCACAACTGACAAAGTCACACCCATAAGTTCCAATAGGGAAAGGTGTAACATTAACTCCAAAGGAAGAGGGCAGGGACTGTGAACTGGGGAAGTGCTTAAATGTTCTGATGGATCACTGCCTCCTTCTGCCCTGTTTTACATCAAACTGGAGGGCTTGAATTGAACAGCAAAGACAGAGCAATGTAGCCATAATTCACGGCCAGGCAGTGCAAATTTAACTAAGACACCCCCAGCTTTGAATTGAGTCAGTGTTGGCTGCTTAAATTGAGCCAGGGATGATTTGTAGCTTTGTGTATGTGCTGCAATCAGCCCTGGAGAGGGTCCCTCAAGGAGATTATTGGTGAGATATGTTGATATGATGGGTTATTCAAAAGAGACCCTGGAGTGACGGGAGCCTCTCTGAGCTCTGGTGTTGCAGCAGGGGCAGTGGGGCTGTGGTGCAGCAAGTGCTGGGTGTGTGATCAGGGGCAGAGCAGGGACTGATGCTGGAAGCCCTGACTGGAATCAGCGTTCAAAAGGCCTGCTCATAACTAACTTCCAACAGGAAGCTTCCCATTCCACAGGGCAAAGATCAACCTCAAGAAAAGTTTTAAGGACCAGAGATAAGAAAGTAATGAAATATTTTGGCACTTCTCTCGTGTTCTATAAACAATAGACAAGTTGTATAAATGCATTATTTTGCTAAGTATTTTGATGTTTTATAATTATTTTTTCAGATTAGGCTGTTTGATAGATGCAGTCTCTGGATGTGCTTCAATTGTTATCAAACAGAGAAAAGACAATTTCCAAGTAAGGTTTCTTTTGGGCATACAAACCACAGAAGTAAATGTTATTGGGGTCAACTTTGGTTGTCTTTTCAATGATGTTCATGCAGGGGCTTTGGGCAGGGGTTTATTTCAGAATCCTTTGTGAAAATAAAAAAGCAAACTCAAGAAAATAACAGGTTATATGGAAGTTCAATCACAAGGGAATAGTTAAAAGAGTTGAAGAGTTCTTTTAAGCTCTCCAAGATTATAGTGGAGTTATAAAGAGGAGGATTGGACTGACCTCAAATAGAGTAAGGTAAAACTATTCAAGAACAAAAGTAATATTTTTCATCTTCAGAAAGTTGAACGTGCACATAGGACACTTCTGCTCTTTCTTTAAACATTGGTTATGGAAAAAATCACATTCATAAATAGACAGTGTGAGATCTACTGATAAAATCAACAGAAGCAATTGGGTACCTATTGCAAAGAACCAGCCTGACATTTAAATGAATGCCCAGACAGTAGATGAAGAGAATAGGTAGATGGTTATATCCATTGCCTGCTGGCTTCCTTCTACCCTGTCTTTTAGAGCAGTCAGAGTTCGAATAAAAGAGGAGAGATTTTCTTCTTTTGGAAAGGACTAAAAATTTAACTCTTTTCACTTTATGGAAATTAGGGATGCCATATCTTCTTTTATTGTTATCATCATCCATTTTTATTTTCATCTCTAGTGCAATGCTTTGAGAATAGTTGGAATAAATAGAGTAAAACTTCAAGGAAAAGAAAAGGTCATTCTGTAGAAACAAATATCAAAAATAGGCCAGTAGCCTGTATCATAAACCCTTCTTTGTGCTGCTCTGGTTGTGATAAAGGTTATTCAAGACCTACAAATAGTCCCAAAGGTTACCCCTTTGGAAAAAAGCCCACCACCATTGGATCAATACTGTTCCACAGCATTGTGTGGAAACCAGATTATTTTTAAAAAATGGAGCATGGAAAGGAGATGAGCAGCAATCTACAAAGCATTGAGGTAAAGCTGGCCCTGCAGGCCCCAGGGCCAGCTGTGGTGGCTGTGGCACAGCTGCCTGGGCAGCCCTGTGCAGGCAGCTCTGACCCCCTGCATCCCTGCTGGAGCCTTGGCAAACCCTTTACCGGCAGCTGCCCTGCCCACACAGACTTCCTTGGACACTTTATATTTGGATTAAAGCTTTTTTCCCTCTCAGCCTGCAGAGCTGCAAGATATTCACAGTTAAAATTATAAATTACATAAAACAATGGGGTGAAAAAAATCCATCTTCTTAAAAAGTTTTTGTGTGTCTAGAGTGCTGGGGTTGCCAGGTTGGCTGTGCAGTAGAGCAGAGAGACACTGGTTCTCTGGTTCTGGGCAGGTGGTCTGTGAAATTTCTCTTACTGTATTTTCCCCCTTCCAAAAGAGATCTTGTTTAAAGTTATTAGATTTTTGGAGAACATGCCTACAATGTACTGTGCCTGTGTGAGTGTGAGCTATAGAAATTTCAGTCTGTATAGACTTGGGCTGCAAGCTTAGGTAGAAATCCATGACTGTTCTGTCATGGATTCTGTTTCCTTCAGTATTCCACTGGGAAGTTAGAGGGTATCTATCATGTCTGGAGAGATTTGGCCTCTCAGAAATGCAGCCCAGCTTCTGATCAGACTGAGACTTGTGGGCAGGCCCTAGCCAGGTAAGGACAGCTGTCAATGTGCTGTTGGTTGAACTCTGCAGAGACCAAGGAAAATCAAGTTCAAATCTGCTGCACAGCAGTTACTGCTCAGCATGGTTTGCCATTTATCCAGAAATATGCATACACTCTGGGGAAGTGTCACTGAGTGAGATGGAAAGGCTAAAAACCCATTAGTGCCCTAGTAAATCTACTCTGAAGACAGTAAGGGCCAATCTGATCTATTGAGGGCTATAATATTGCCCTGGACAGATGATTTACAGTGCCTTCCAGTGCCAGTGCAGATCATTGCTGCTGCCCAGGGGTCATGGGGGCACAGCCCTGGTTGCTCAGTTTGCAGAACAGTGGCAATTGAATTCTTGGTTTCAGTCACAGACAGAGCTTTTTCATTTGACTTGTACTTATTTTCTTTTCTAAACTTTAATGACATGAGTTAATCACCCAAGTCAGATTTCTGCCTGCTCTGTTCAAGAAGGACCAAAGGGTGAAGTCTGAGCTGTAATCTGAGCAGTGCTCAGTTTCAAGCATCAGAATAAATACCTCTGTGCACCTGAGCTTAACCCATGATCCTTTTCCTCCTGACACTCCAGTGCCAAACCCATCATCTCTCCTTGGAACCTTTGAATGATTGTGCAAAGCCCAGTGCTATCATGCAGGTCTCTGCAGCCACTCACAGGTGGCTGTGCCCTGGCTAGAGACACACTCACTCCCACACACAGAATAACTGCAGATGGAAAATATCCTGTGCTGAATGCAGGTTGGGCCTGATGGTGCAGGGTGAGATCCTGGTGCTGCCAGCACTGAGAGCAGGGAACAGTGATGGCTCTGGGGACCTCCCTGATTGCCTACTCAGCTCCCTCAACCCCAAGCTGCTGCTAAAGCCCCTGCTAAACAAGCCAACCTCTGCTATGAACAGGATCTGTCCTCTTGTTACAAGACAGGAAAAATGCTGTGACTCACTCTGGGCTCAGGGTCCTGACATGCCTTGGTATTGTCATTGCTGTTGCAAAAATCAGCTCTTCTTTTTCAGGCTGCATTAGCAGCAGTGTGATGCTTTGGCACTCCCAGTGCTGAGCAAAGATTATTGCATCCAGTGTTAAATCAAGGGGTGCATTATACTGGAAAATTGTTATTTTGCATAAATAACCTTCTTGAACCTTCCCATGTCGGTCTCCAGTCTGCTTCTGGGACAGAGACATGCTGTGTTTTTCCTCACGGCAAAAATCACATAAGTAATGAAGGAAAAACTGGGAACAGGCTGACATAGGAGTCACATTTCTGATTCTGAGGCCTTTATCCACTCATGGCAAAAATTGCTGTTCTTCTTTCAGCATTGTGCAAAATAAGAGTTTGTTTACAGATAAAGAAATAACACAAGGGTGCAGTGGAATGAATATAAAACTTCACATACAGACTATCTTTGCTTGCTCAGAAAGAGTAGGTAGTCTTATCTAATTCTGAAGTTCTTTTATGTTTGTTTTGTTACTCCGTAGGTACAATATTTTTTCTTGTTTTGTTGTTTTAATGTGAGAACTCTTCCATAGGCTTTTATGCTTGATGCCTCTTAAAGAAAGATGGAATTTTATGTGGTAAACATTTTTTCTCACTATTTCTCCTTGGCTAGGCTTTTTAATAAAGTCTCTGTCCAAGAGCCAAGGGTAAATTTGAAACACTGGCTTCAGTGCTGATGGCTGAAGCTGCTAAACCAGTGGATATCCCAATGACATATGCATATCATATTCTGGTTTAAACCTCTGAATACATGAGCTTCTTTTTGCCCCCTCCAAAAAGGTGTAGTTGGCCCGTGGAATTCTGTCCTGCAGCTGCTCCTGCTGCCAGCTTCTCGTGTAGTAAAGTACTGGATTCCAGTGGTGCTGTGAACTTCATCACTTGTGAAAAGCATTTCTGCACATGCAGGACTGTGAAGTGACACTTGCCAGGTGGTTTCTGTGCTCAAGCACATCTGCTTTGCCTCTCACAACTTCTGATTGTAAATGCTCCTGGTGCTGGGCTTGAGTCTCCCTCTGACTTTCACCATTGAATAATGTGTGAAATCTCTCTAGTCTGCTCTGAAATGTCACCCAGTCTCAGTGATCTGTAGAGAGGCAGAGAGGAATTTCACACTCTTTGGTATGGTCTGTGATCTCAGGTAAGAAAATATTACAAAGCCAAATACACTATCTCTTCTTTAATAGATGATTCCCCTTGGTTTATATATAAAAAAATATTTTTTACCACATAAAACTTGATGGAAAAAATTAAATTAAGTAGTTAATTTGTAGGCCCATCTCAGATCTTGAAAATTTCAAGGCAATTTTATTTAAAATGCTGGAATATTTTAAATGTGCTGTTTTATAAGTACCATAGGTCCTTGGAAATATCCTTTCATAGAATGTGGCCTTCTAAATGTTTAATTTAACAGCTGATAATAGGATTCAGGCTCTTCAGGCTGAGAGCTTTCAGAAGTTTATTCAGCTTGTTTATCTAGATAGAGCAGGGACAAAGCATGTAATTGAATAAACAATGATTTAATTAATTTTTCAGTTTTGCAGTACAGCTCACTTGTACATGTGAGTGATAGGAGTGATAGCGTCTTTGGCAGGTGCTGCTTTCACATCACAAAGCAATGCCCTACCAAAGGAACCAAAAATGGGGATTTTCAGTCCCCATCCCCATTTTACTTCTGAACAAAATAGTAAAAAATTTTTATGGTTTTTTTTGGGATTTTTTGTTTGTTTGTTTTTTTTTTTTTTTAATAGTTTATACAGAAATGCTGGTTTAAAAGAAGTTTGTCGTTCCCTTTCCTGGGGTAAGGCAGCCTGGCTGTGTGCACAGCCCTTGCAGCAGCTCCCAGGGACCATGGGCTCAGTCAGCCCAGGCTGGTACAGAACTGCCTGGGGTGTGTGTGCACACTGACGGGCTCTGGTTGTGCTGGCAGGGTCACAGGAAGGGCCACAGCAGCATGGCCCTTGTTTGCTTTCTCCCTTCTGGGCACAGGGCTGGGAATGAGAGTTTGGCCATCCCTGCTCTCCTAATATGCAGTTTCCAGCTTTGGGGTTGTACTTTTGGCTTGGGTTTTTTTCCTTGTTTGTTTTGACTCTTTCTACTGAACCAAACAGAGCATTTGTAAAGTGCAGACACATTTTGAAAAACCACAATAAAAGGAAAGAAAATCACAATAATTAAAAAGACTGAGTAAAGGTCAAAGATAGAGTTGGTTAAAGTCATCACTCAAACTTGCTCTGTAGTTTTCCTGTGCTGCATCACAGCTCCCTCAGCCTTTTTCTGGGCACTGCCAGTCCTGTTTGTTTGATTGTCTTCATCTTTTTTTAGAAGTCTTGAGCCCACAGCTGCATGAAGAAAGAATAAACAGATAAACATTAGGATTTCTTATCAAACGCAGCATTGTTTCTGAACCTCAGGCTGAAGGAATCTGAGAGCTGAAAACCTCCAGTTTTTTTCAGATTTGTCTTACAGTGCCATTTTTAGGATCCTGATATTTTTACTATTTTTAATTAGTTCTTTGACCATGATTTCAGCATGAAATTATTGAGAAACTGCATTTGCTGGCATAGGCAGTATGACTAGAGGATCATGCAGCTAATTTGGTTGCTAGTCTGAAAAGTTCTCATTAGGAATATTTTATTTATTTATAACAATGTGTTTACATTGCCCTTTATACTTTTCAGCTCCATTGATACTGAAATACAGCAGAGATCTAACTGCAAGGAGAATTT
Organism: Ammodramus savannarum pratensis; assembly: GCA_020466415.1. Taxonomy (NCBI): domain Eukaryota; kingdom Metazoa; phylum Chordata; class Aves; order Passeriformes; family Passerellidae; genus Ammodramus; species Ammodramus savannarum. The sequence continues at coordinate 12,086,082 of JAHXMQ010012341.1, read as the reverse complement.
GGATGAGTTTATTGAAATAAGAAAGGCACCAGCAAAGCTTTTTTATTCTGGTCAGACCAAGCATGTGGGAGAAAGTCAATTACATCCTCTGGTAGCATCACATAGATTTACAACAAGCAGCTCAGGATCTTTTGCAAGGAATTAGAATAATAGCGGGTGTATAATATCCTAAGCAAATTTAAGTCTCCAAGAAAAGTGTTTTCTGGCCTGCACCAATCTGAACAATAATCAACTAACACAGCAACTAATCGTAAGTTCTGCAGAAGAGAAAAGTAACAGAGAGAACCTCTCTTCATCCTCCAGAGCCAGAAAATCTGGAGAAGAGTGAGTATGAGGAGACATCCATTGAGGTGCAGCAGCAGCCAGAGGCTGCTGGGAAATTGAGGGAAAAGTTGGCACCAAGCAGAAAATTCAAAATGCAAACTCAGCAAGCAAGAAGTTAAAAGTGAAAAGTTGACTCCACCTACCCCATGGCTGATAGAGAGCTGGCAGGGGAAGCTCTTTGGAAGTGAAGGGCTGGCTGGCTCTCTGGTGGGAAGGCTGTGTCCTCTCCACCCTGTATTCACTGAAAAGCCCTTGGCATTTGCTGCAATGTGCTTTGTGCTAATAGAGTTGTCTCTGGCTGCGTTGCCTCTGCAGTAGGAAGTTTCTTAAAAAGAAAAAATGCAAAACCAAGAAACAAAACCAACAACTAAATCCCACAATAACGGGATTTAGAAACAAAACCAAATAAGTTTCTAGCAGCAGACTGGCTGTTAACCTTTGCTGTACACAGAATGTTATTTATTTTTGAAATATGGCACTAAATTCTGGATTTATTCATGAATGCTCTGAGAAATTTGCTTTCACATTATTGCAGGACTGGAGATCCCACAACTCTGTGATCTTTTCTTTCACTTTCTGCCTTAATTTGAAAGATTTTTTTTTTTGCCTAGTCCCTCTGCATTACATTTCTTGGCTTTTTACAGAAGTACTATTTCTCTGCTCCAGACTCTTCTCACATTAATATAACTAAATCCATATGTCCAGTTCATACAATTGAACACGAATGTCTGGCAGAAGCTGTCTTGAAATCTGACTACCACTTTGGCATTTTTCATCCCATGCAGCTTTTTATGAGATTTTTACCCATGCAGTTTGGCAATTGGAAATCAATGTACTTTCCTTGCTACTGCATACATTAAATAATTTTTAAAGACTTCGTTCCTAGTTATTGCATTCAAAGCAGAGTGACCTAAAAATTTGCTGTTTGGTTTTCCTAATCCTTCCTGTTTTTCAAAGACAAGCTAAAAATTTGAAAATATTTATTTAAAAAGGTGTTGAAACTCCAGTCTAATGTTCCTCTGTCCTAATCCAATTTCTTTGAAAGATAGGTTGGATGAGGAGCTTGTACTTGGTTGCAGATGTTGGTCTGACTCTTGCTTGCTAGGCTGCCTGAGAGCTGAAGAAGTGGAAGCAGTGGGTTGTGGGTTGTGTTTTTTCCACCACATTTCAAAGCAACTCATCATCTCCATCAAAAGTAGCTGTGCCAGTTTTCTGTGCTTGATTTAGACAGGAAAAGTCACAACAGTGTTCAAGCTTCTGCAACAGTCAAAGTCTTTTCACTTTCCTTATCTGAATGCTGCCATTTTGGTTTATATGCTTGGGAAATGAAGCTCTGTTTTCATGGGTCCTTGTTCTGTGACCAAACTCTGTAAATGAAAAAGATTAAACACTAAAAGACATGTGCACAATATGCTTCTACTGCACTGAGCCCAAAAAAAAATAAATAAAAAGGAAAAATCAAGCTGTAAAAGCTGTCTGGGCTACCAAAAGGAGTTGTGAGGAAGTATGAGTGTTTCCAAAGATATTTGGAGAGAATATGTGTTTATATAGGAAATTTATTTCAAACAAAGGCAATTTGTCTTGTCTGAAGATTCACATGGTTGGTAATGCAATTGAATTAGAAAAAAACAAGAACAGGATGCTCAAAAATTCTTACATGTTTAAAAACAACACTGGACACTTCCTATTTTAGAACAAGATTTAATTGCTTTCTCTAAAATCCCCTGGCAGGACAACCATTTTCTCACTGGCAGGTAACAGCAGTTCCAAAAAATGTACTTTCTCCAGTGTAGCTGTAGGAAGTGTTGCTGCCTAGAAACTAGCAGAGTCATTAATCAAGACAAAAAGAACCAACTGTTATATAAAGCAATAATTTTACTAGGCAAGTACTTTGAGTCTGCTTAAATCAGATGATCAGAACATATTACCCAGTTCTTGGTTTATTGTCTCCATAAAAACGTGGAAGAATGCATGTCTACTCCAGTAGTGGTTTTTTTTCCAGGCTCAAGTATTCTGCAAGTGATTTGGTGGGGCTCAGAGGGGTGGATTTGTTTGTTTATTTGTTGGATGGTTGGTTGGTTTGTTGGGTTTTTTAATCTTTCTGGTTCTTGCCATATTTTTTACCCTATTGGTAAAGATTGGTTCTTGCTGTGGGGGTTCAGGCACCCACATTGTCCTCCCTGATTGCACCATGGCTGAAAAGAGTGAGCTCCAGCCAGGAGTCTCACTGGGGGTGTTGTTATCAATGGGTAACCTGGAAATGTTCAGGAGAACCTGCAGAACTCTGAGCATAAGTAACAGGATGAAAGCAAGCAGAAGGAAATTTATGCTGATCCTTAGAGAAAACCTCTCTTCATATTCCATCCTGTTAGATTACATAAAAGGTCACTGGGGAGCAGAGAGGTGCTTGGAGTTGCTGTAGACTGAAATTTGAGGTTCACTTGCAGGAAGCTGTTTTGTCAGGAGAAGGAACTCCTCTGATCTAAGATTAATCTCACCAGTTACTGCAAATGTTCTGATTCCATGGGCCCTGCTGAGCCCTGGGAACTTTCTCAGTTTGTGTCCAAGTGCCTGGTGTGTCTCTTTTCAAATCAGCACTGGGAATCTCTATTCCCTGGTGACAATTCTGGAAAATATTAATTGAGCTCAGAGGCATTTCAGAGACTAAAGCAAAATTGTGCTGTCTCAGCAAGTATAAAAATTATACAGATCTTTCTTAAGCAGAGGCCTGTAATTGGAGCTCAAGCAGCCAATTTTCTCCTAACTTAAAGTGGGGAAGAAGAAATAATTTAGTTAGAAACCTGAGTCTTAATAAGAAGTTATTTGGTTAGAAATAATTCAGCTACTTACTTTGGGGTTTAATTCCTCTTCAGAGAGGCTGTACAAAAAAAACCAAAGTAATAGGAAATGGATTAATGGAAAAATAAAGTGAAATTCAGATATGGTGTTGTAAAATGTTTAATATTAATATACTAAATTTAAATTCATCCTACATTGACTATTTATTGGTTCCAGTAAGCTGCTTCTTCCATCCCTGTTATGCTCAATTTTATTTTGCTCTCTTGTTATCCCTCTTTAACAGGAACACATTTTTAAATAATATCCCAGTTTACTTGTGACTCCTGCTCTCCAGAATAGCTGAGGATTTACAAAACCATGTCTTATTTTCTACCCCTTCGTGTTGTTGCAGAAGCTGAAGAAGTATTTTCTAATTTAATTTGCAATTATTTTTAGGCTAAAGGAGTGACTGAACACAGATTACCTCCTCCTGGCCCTCCCACAGGCAATATACCACTGGCAAAAAGAGAATGCACTGAATTCCTTCAGTGTACAGAGATCTTTGAGTCTGCAAAGGTATTATAAGAAGTTTTTAAATATTAAAGAATGTGAGATTTTTCTTGTATAGAATCTGCACAGCTAGAGCATTATAAAAAAGAATTTATAAGACTTTCTGCTCAGTTGCTTGATAAAACCAACAGAAACACCCTAAAAAAAAAAAGAAAAAAAAATATCTAGCTGGATTCAGTGTGCATCCCCATGTCCTTGGTAAACTGCATGGCTTATAAAAGAGCATGATCCTTTCTGTGTTCTGTGGCATTCCAGTGAATGATACCTTACATTACACCCTGGTTAGAGTGATGTTTTTGGGGTGTTGTTTTGGAAAAATGGCAATGAAGCAAGAAGCTGGTAGACATTTTTACAGTACCTTGCTTTTATTATCATAGAGATTTTTCTTATGAACCAATGCAAGTCACTTGCACAGAAGTTTCCTTCTATGACTCTGAGGTTCACTGATTTACTTTTATGTAAGTAAAAAAAAAAAAAGCAAAAAAGGAAAAGCAGCAGAGAGAAATCATGAATGTGATACTTTCCGATTTGTATTTGGCTGGGTCATAAATAGTGCTATATCAAGTTGTTAAAACAGACACATTTCTTATGTAATAAAATTAGACTTTGTTGAAACTGATGGGTTGAAAACCTGCCTTCACCTGTCCCTGTTTGCCATCATCTTGGTTCAGAATTTGGAACCCAATGACCTCCAAGAATCTCTTAGAGATCCCTCTGTGATGTGTAGGAAGCAGCCAAGTGTCACCAGGGGTCTCTGGCTTGTGCAGCTTCTCAAACCCCACAGATGTGATTTGAGCTGCTCTGAACCTGCTTTTACACAGCACCTGGTGGGAGGAAGCCAAATTGTCCTCCTCTAGAGCCTTGAATTCATAAAAGACACAACTGGTATAAAGCCACCTTGTCTTCCTAATACTTGTTCAGCCTTAGGCTAAATACAGCTCACCACGGCCAAGCTCTCTCACTGTATCTAAAAAAGGCTACAATTAATAACTTGAAGTATTTTCTGAATACTTCAAGATATTATTTTCCTGTATATTGAAAAATGGCTTTTATTTTTAGTTTAAAACCTGCTGAACAATGTCACACTGTAGGCTAATGTGGTAAATAAAAATCATTCCACCTCTGAACTATGCTTGACTTGTCAAAAAAATCAATGAAAAATCACTTTAGCCTGAATTCACAAAGAAAAGAGACTGGGATTTTCAGTCAGCCAGTACTCAGCAAGCTCCGTAGTTTCCTCTGAGCTATGACATTGGCTTAGAATAATATTCTATGGCCATTTATTCATCACCAAGAATTAAAAATGGTTTGTTATTCAAATTCAAAAATGTAACAATACACTATAACTGTCAGTAGCTTCCCAGCCCATTTCTAAATTAACTGATTTAACAAAATTAATTTTCTTCCTGGAGAGAATGGACAGGAAAACAAAACAAAACAAAAAACCCAAAACCAAATAAACAAATAAAAGCCACAAGAATCCCTCAGTGCTCTTTAGAGTTATGAGGCTGATTTGCAGAAGCATTGAATGCATCTGCACACTGAAAGGGATGGAAAATAAAAACTCAGGGTGTCACACCAGAACTTGCTGACTCAAATCAGAATTGTGGCACTGAATCAAAATGAATAGTTAAGTGTTAAATAGATTTAAACAGGTAATTACTTGCACCAAAATACATAATTTGATATTAAATCCTTTGAAGAGCTTTCTCTATCTTTATTAATATAACCAGAAAAGATTCCAGCTCTGCAATGCTGGTGTTGTCAATAACCTCCTTCCAAATCCTGATAAAATGATTTTCATAGAAATCAAAATATTATCCTGAAAATAACATTTAATTAAATAGCTTTTTTTTTTTTTCCCCTCTTTCAGTGTCCTTTTGTAATTGCCTAGTTCCCTCATTATTTATTCAGGAATTTCAGCCCAAGAAACACGGGTGAGGCTTCAGAGGTAGCTGGAAAAGTGTTGATATTCCCATACATCACCAAGTAGTCATTGCCAGTGCATTCCCATTTCTCATCATTCTAACAATTTCTGAAAGTCTAGGAAATAATCTGGATCTCATTGCAGTTTATTTGGATATTTATCATCATAAAGTTTAGGAGACTACTCATTTGTGCAATAAAATTAATCTTTATAAATACATTCTATTGCACATGCTATTTTTCCTTTATCAGAGGAATTAACCTCTACTACCAAAATCCACCATAAACTGTAAAAATTAAAGAGAACACTAAAACCATAGTCCTTAAAAAGACACAAATCAATTTAAAATTAACAGTAAGCTTTCTGGTTAGGCTGTTTATTGCCATTCATATTAAAAGTTTATGGGATGATAAAAATGTCAGTCATTTCTGCACATCTGATCATCAAGTTGCAAACTTACCCATTAGTTAGAAGAATGAAGTTCAAAGCAAACATCCATTTTGAGTGACCAAACCACCAAAAAATTTAAAAATATTTGAAATTAATGACACAGAAAACAATGTATTTTAAACAAGTCTATATAATTTAATATAATCTCAATGTAAGTGGGTTATGATTAGATTAAAAATTGTTATCTTCAATTAGAGATCTCCACTAGCAGATTTTATAGCAAGTTTTTCACAGAAATACTTTTGATTCGGAGTAATTAATCTTCTTGAGTCACAAGTAGCAAGTATCTGAAAAGTGATATAAAATCATGGTTATTAAAATTTGCAGATGACAAAAAAATCCCAAATAAAGTAGCAATTAGTAATGGTGCTGGGTCAGCTTTGCAGCCCAGCTTGGGTGAGCAAGCATGCTTGATGTAATAGAACAAATTATGACTAATTCATATGTATATTTCATAGCAATTTGCTAAATTCAACTGTCTTTGGGCACACGGTGTCTCCTGTAAAGTTTTTCCTTGATCTTAGGTGTTGTTGTTTTAGCTGTCCTGCAATTTTATTTGAGTCTGGGAATTTAAAAGCCTCAAAAAATTTAAAAGAAGTAAGACTGGTTTTCCCATCAAAATGCAAAAAGTGGGAGTTTCACAAGGTTCAAACATGAAGCCAAAATCAGAACTGTTTTCCTAAGCTGTGAGATTCTGAAACCTGTGATGTGACTCACACCATATCCACTTCTTTCTCAAACTAGATGAGTTTCTAGTGATCTTGTATTTATTATATGCTTTCTGTAACTCTAATATTTAGCCTCTAGCCTTGCTCTTGTTAAAACATTGTGTTATTGCAGAATTGCACTTGGTGATGACTCAGCCTCACAAGATGATTTTCTGTTGAATGATGACAGTGATGCTGACTCTTTATTCTTTGCTCAATGACACATTTAATGATAAATAGTTGATAACTGAGATCCAAATTCTTTTATGTGACTGAAATAAGTGATAACTATCTCAGACTAAGTAATTCCTCCGTGACCTAAGGCAAGACACTTCAGCTCTCTGTAGCTAACGTCCTTATCTATAAAATGTGAATGGCATCACTTCATTTATTACCTCAAATAAAGCAACAACAGAGATTTTGGCCTCCAGCACTGTGATAATGCTTAGCTGACAGGTGTTACTGTTCATGGCCAAAGAAATTAATGAGTGCTACATGGGGCTCAGCAATTACTCTGCACAAGTCCAAGGCTGTGGGAGTTTTACACCTAGACACAAGCATTTCAAGCTTTGAGTATAACATAGAGGTTTGAGAGGTTTTGGTTACTTTGGTCACTTTGATTGCTTTCAGACAAACAGAGTTGTTTTTTTGCTCAGTACTGAGCCTGCCATGTGAAGAGTTCAGTTTCTAAATGTACTGCATTCAATTCTTGGTGAAGGGAACAAAGATCTGAGTCACTGGACTCTCTGGAGAGGTGTCTGTGAAGTTTAACACACCTTCAGGGAAACTGCAAAATCCACATGTCCCTTTTCTCCACACTGAGAAATTCCACACCAGTAGTACCATGACTGGGCTGCAGCCATCTGTATGGAATGTTTGCTTTCTGTGAACTTGAGGAGTATTTTTCACTTAACAGTGGTTCTTTTATGGTTTAACATCAGCATTTTAGTTATCAATATTTACATCTTACAGAAAATTGAGTGTTGATAAATGCACAACAGGCATAAATATTTTCCATGATTGTAAGTAGGGAGAATGAAAAAGGACACAGTGTCCAGGGTTTCTTAAAATTTTTATTGTGATTTCCAGTCTTGATTATTAAAACTATAAACTATTTCTAACTGCCTGGATCCAAGGAGTTGGATTCATTTTTCTTTATTTTCTAAACTGCTCAGTAATGCAGTTCATTTTTTTTCTCATGGTTTATGAGTTAAACATTTACTTATTTTTAATACCATCACTTACTATGGTATTAGACTCCCTCTAACCCACAGCTCATCCACATCTTGTCTCACAGACTCACAGGAAAGTTCCCCCTATCTCAGGCACATTTCATTTTGCATACAGGTAACACCTTCCTGCTAAGCCATTAATAAACATCATCTAGTTGTGCTTGCACCTGTCTGAAGATCACAAAACAACAAATACACCTAGAACATACAAACTAATTTAACTCATAATTTCTTCTGAAAAGAATTGTCATTGTTGAGAACAGGACACATCTCCCTGGCACTCCTGAAGCTCATCATACCTCCCTCCACATTGTGCTTTCCATGTAGAGACATTCAAGGCCTTCCCAGCATAGTTATAAAATAACAATGGCTCAGCTCTTACACCTCTCTTTAAAGAAAATCTGGTACAAACTATTAAGATCTTTCCTCCTGATCCCTGCACATTGGCTCCAGGGGAAATTAAGCCAGGCCCATGCAGGCTCCAACATTATCTCTCTGGTCTGACACCTGATCTGGGTAATCAGAAGCCTGAGACTCACCAAAGCAAAGAGACCACCCTGGGAAAATCATGTGTTTATCTGAATTTGTATTCTGAGCTTGCATGTGCTATCAAATAAAAAAGAGCTCTTTGCTGCAGGACCCTAACTGGCACACTTACATTGTAGCAGCATTTAAACTTCAGTTCTCTTTGTTTTTTATTTTTAAATTTGGCTTCCTTTGGAGGATTTGATTTACATGAAACCCAGAAAAAGACAAGGTTGACATTGTATTGCTCTGTTATTGCCATATAATGCCATCCCTCATAGATTAAAAGGTGATGGTATGATGTTTCTCTGTTTGGGAACAATGACATTCAATATGCTTTTTGGAGAGTTCTGTGGTCAAAGTCAGGGAAACCAGAGCTTTTCTTCTGACTTTTCTCATGTCCTCTGTGGAATTTTGATAGGGTGGGAAAATTGATTCTAAGTCTGTAAGCTCTTCTTAAGACAGATAAAGGGATGTGGAATTTCTGGTATCAGGTTGCCAGTGTCTTGAAGAACAAGAAATCACTTAAAAGGTGACACAGTTTGAGTCCTTTATTTAAATTCTGATGTTCTGTAAGTAAATTTTGAGTGCCCTGAAATCAGTGAAGTGGAACTTAAGAGAAGTGACTGAAGAAAAGTTTTAGGGATGACATTACTCTTCTGTAAGGAGATGACTTCATTTCAACTACTTTCTCACCCCCTGCCACGAGTGTGGAGGTGCTGCTGCCCTCAAAGGGCACCTGAGGTGCCAGTCTGACGTTGGCATCTTACAGGAGATTTTATATCCTGCTCTGGCTGCCTTTTTCCCTCTGTACTTTATAAATGGATCACAGCTTGCAGGCAGAAAATGGCCTTCAGACTGTAAGATGGCTGCAGTTAATAGATTTATCTTGCTTTTTATGAAAGAAAATATAATGCAGAATTCAGTAAAAAGGTAGGAAAATGGCTTTGTTTCTTGTGCTCTCCTTTTTAAAAATTACAGGGCAATGATGCCCTGAGCATCATACCAAAGAGCTTGGGACATAGACTGGAAGATTTATTTGAGGTTTTTATGTCTAGGCTTGTTCTGCATCTGCCTGATCCATCTGCCTTGGTCTGGTCTTGCCTGTGAGTGATCTGGATCACAGAACCAGAAAAATATCTCTTCCCTTAGGCTGAGTCAGGAGATTCTTTATTGTGTAACAAATTTCCCTTCCCTCCCTGTCCCCTCAGTATCTGAGCCAGTAGTTTGAGAAGAAAAACTACCACAATGTCTGCTATTAAATAGCTGGCTTGTGTGTTGGAATCTCACCTTTCAGCATGATCTTTATATGTGTTAAATGATTGAAAACTCTTAACAGGAAAGGCTATGGTGTGCATATCTCAGGGCATGGTACACAAGCCCATCACCATTTCTCTCCATTAGCTAATGGAATTTCAAGGGGGACAATGAACCCCATTGAAAATAGAAATGTGCCCCATGTTCTGAGGCAAAAAGAGAAGGAGCTATTGAGAGATAGCATGACAAAAATGTAAGAGTTGCATACATTTAAAAATCAGCAGTGTCACAGTTAACCAGCACTAAAAGCTGTTCATCTTAATAATGATCATCTTAATGATGTCTTGAAAACATGCAGCAATTACTCAGGATAGTCTTGAGATGCACTTCTTTCCCAAGATCAAGTTTATGATCAGAGTTTACCTCACAGAGCTACATTTTTTCATTAAAAATGATTATTCGAGCATGGCTTTAATTTTATTTTTTTAGGAAAAATTAAGACAGAAGTTAAACCTTTTTGCCTCTGTGGACTTCAGAAGTTACTTTTTGTGTCAGTCTTGCATAAGCTAAAGTGCTGGAAAGGAATTTGAAATGGTGAGTTTTGCACGGTTCAGAGTTTTCCAAGTATTAATATTTATTTAAAGGAAATTCAGTACCTAGCTGGAATACCAAACCTGTTTAACAATGCAAAACTGTGGCTTTACACCCTGTTCTCTGGAGTGAATGAAGGCTTCCTACCAAAAGAAGCAGAAGCTGATTTTCTTTTCAAACTCTGGAGTACAGGCAAGCAGTATTTAATTTATATTTCTTACCATTATTTTAAAGATTATTGTTAAAACATATCTTCATGCTGCTGAATAACACTGGGTATGTCTTTACTTTGGGGGTACACAGAGGTCATTAAAATCTGTCTTTTTTTCTCTCCCACCTTCCCATCCTCTCCCAGTGCACCCGTATTTTGCATACTTGTCCCAGTGTTATTTTACTGCTTGTAACCACACTGGCAGCTCTTTGTAGGCTCTGGAACAGGAGGGAGAGGAGCTGCACAAACTCTCCCATGTCCCTTCTCTGTGGATGTTCCCCATGGCTTCAGAGTGGTAATAAACTCCAGTCTGCTCATCATGGAGAAAATCCAGTGACTTCTGCAAGCAGGGACCCCAATTCCTCTGCTTGTGTTCAATTGTGGGTGTTCACTGCTGTGGAAAAAAAAGGTGGATTCACAAAATATTGGCGAGTTTGTCGTTCAAATCAGCACAAAAAGAGATGAAAGCATTTATCTGACATAGTGGCTGGATGTCACACACAAAGTTGCTGTGAGCAGGGGCTGGCTGAGGCACAGGATGAAAGACTGGTGTTTCAAGCCTCTTGCAGGAGAGTTGGGATTTTCTACCTGAAGGGGTTCACAGCAAACCTCCTGAGCAATGCAGGGGACACAGACCTGGTATGAGCAAGCAGAAATATCTTGATGAGGTTCTTATCACTATTAAACAAAGAGACTGTATCCATTATATTACAAAAAAGTGATTTCTGTATGTATACTGGATTTTAGTGGTATTCTGGCAGGTTTTTTCAGTATGATTTCTTGCTTTCTATGGATGCTGAAGATACATTTCTATGGTGCTTTTTATCTGACCTTTACTAATATATCCACTGCTTTGCCCAGAATATTCCATCACAAAACTTTAAATACACAGATCCCTTTTTCTTTTGCAGGATATACAGGGAGAAAGCCCATAGTGAGTAGAATTTAAAAACTATTTATGTGCTACTAAATAAAAATAATTCCGTATCTAAATACAGCACCAATCTGGTAATCATAAGAGACATAAAGAAGCAATAAAAATTTAATTAAACCAGTTGTATTATTGTTATACTTAACCTCAAATGGGGCAGGAAAAGAGTAATATTAGAACTGCTAAACCATGTACTAGGAGATTTGCAGACCTTTATAATTTAAAGCAAGAAAATAAATAAGATCAAATATAGTTTCAGGTTGAACTAAGTCAGTGGTTAAAACATGAAATTGCCTAAATTAGATCCTCTTAGTTGTGTCTTAGCAAAGAGACATGAATAAGAAATTACTTTGCACCACTGATGTGCTCAGCTCTGTACATATGGGAGGCACCTGTAGCTGTAGGAAGAATGCTCTGAGTGGAAATGCAGGAATATGGAAGATGATTCAACTGGATTTTTGCTTCCACATCCTATTCCTCTGCTGGGTTTAATTTGATCACTGCTGAATTGTAGGCCCAAAGCATATCAGAGAGAGATATTTCTGATCATTCACAACACCAAGTCGATAAAATATTCATAAAACCTCTGCAATCTGAATTAGCCTTTCAAGTAATAAAAAAATACATCAAAGAAATACAATGAATGAGGGGGTCTGTCTACTGCATGTGATATGAAGCATGAGAATTTCTTTTAAATATTTGATTCATGAAAAGTAAATGAGGCATTTTCTGATGCAACAATTATGGGATTTCATACTGTATGAAAGAGTAACAAGAAAGATACTGTGTTATTGTTAATGGCTCTATTTCCTACCATCTAAACTAATGAGCACCTTTGATCTTCTCTGAATTCTTCATGCCTCGTTGTTTCCATCATTGTCAAAAGCCCACTCCTTTCCTTTTCTTGGGAAATAATCTACATAATGCAAAGTGACTGTTTATGGAGCACAGTGAGTTTTCCACTCAAGGAAGAAAGGGCATCATCTGATAAAAGGAGACACATCCTTGAGACAGCTACAAAATTAGATAATTTTTGCAGAGAGCACATTTTTTTCCTGCCAGTCAGAATTTAAAGAAAGGAATCATTCCACATTTGGCAGACAATTTTGCTTCTCCAAGGGTAAACAACACTGAGTGAAAGTAGTTGCAATTTTGTTTTTTCTCAGATAATTTTATTAGTTTGAAAAATTGTAAGTGCCTGGTTAATGAAAAAGCTAAAACAAAATAACTATAACAATTAATGTTCCAGAGATATAGGCAATATTCATGTCATGTTTTTATAAGTTAATTTTTAATTTCAGGTTTCTGCATCACTAATTTTTGCTTTTTGGTCCCCAGCCAGCAGGTATCAATGCAGGAAGACACCTGCCACCTTCCATATTGCTGGTGTACAACTCTGAATAAATTTCTTTGAAGCATTGATGTTGGATATTAAAATATAAAGCTCTAATCCTAAAGTGTCTCCTAAATTTGAAAATCCTGCTTAATTTTAATAGTGTAGATGGATTGTGTAGATGGATTTTACAGGATTTTTAGACATATTTTCATCAGGAACAAGAGAGGATGATTTTAGAGACTTTCAGTTACAAATGGGTTGTAGTCCAGAATGACTGTGTTTGAATATTTCTGATACTAACCAAAACTGTGATTTCAAAAGGAAATCCTTGGTCACAAATAGGTGACATTGGTATGGAAAAGAGAAGATCAGGGCTTGCAAGGGTTTTCAGGGTGAAGAGAGAGACAAGAATGTTGACCTCATGTTCAGAAGGCTTGATTTATTATTTTATGCTAATAGGAATAGAGAGAAAAGTTCTCAGAAACTTGCTAAGCTAAGAATAGAAAAGGAATCAATCAACAAAGTTCTGTGTCCAGGCAGAAAGCAAGAACAGCTCTGCCGTGAGTGGTCAGCAAATCGAAACATTCACCCAAGACCAATCACGGATCCACCTGTTGCATCCCACAGCAGCAGA
>JAHXMQ010012341.1:12018772-12072509 GCA_020466415.1 Ammodramus savannarum pratensis | reverse complement strand
AGGAATTCTCACAGGAATTGTGCCCATTTGGTGTGAATGACACATGAACCAGCCTGAAGGATGCAGTGATCAGAAGGGTGACTTACAACCTGTTGTGTCTCTAAACAAGGTGCATTTTAACCTGGCAGCCCAGTCAGACACTGGCCTGTGGATCCCAGGTGTGCTGGCCCTCCCTGCAGTCCCTGCTGTGTGCCCTGCTCCTGCCAAGGGCACCTCTGGGTCTCAGTGCCGTTGTCAGACACACCCTGCTGCCAACCCTCGGCCTAAGCATGTCTGAACCTGGGAAAACAGAGCCAAGTTTGTCTTAGGGACTGATCCCAGTGTGACAGAGAAGGGACAGAGCTGGAGAGGCCCTGGATTGCTCACTCAGTGCTCTGCTAAGTACCTACAGGAGAGAGACTGACTACATCCCAGCACTCCTGTTTGAAGCTAACCTTGCTTAAACAAGAAGAAAAAGATCAAACAAGAACTGGTTTGTTTCAAAGAAGCAGTGTGAGATCAGCAAGAAGCAAGCTTATCCCTAGAGGAAGGATAACACACTCATTTTCTGCTCTCATCATACACTCCCAGAAATAGCTTGATCAATATCAGAGCTCTGTGCAATATGTAAAGGAGATTACATTTCATAAGATACATTTTAAATTATACATTTCCACACACTGTATTAATATGAAATGCAATTTTATCTGATTCTAATACTTTAATGCTAGCTTCCATTATTTGCACAGTAAGTAAATGAAGAGATGCACAGAAATCTGGATTTAATTAGATAGGACAGACTATCATTTAACTGACCGACATAAGTAGAATACATTAAATACAAGCATTGTGTAATATTTCTGTCCTGAGATGATGCACAGCAATAGAGCAGAGTTGCATTTAATGCTGACTGCCAAAACCCAGCCAAGTTTTGTAGAAGGTAAATTGACAACATTTTCTGTTTGGAATTTTTTTCCTGGCTATTGTTAATTAGATTCATCCACCTTTACAAAACATTTTTCATTTTTGCCTTTCATTAATTCTATTTGTAATGACCAAAAGAAAATACTGCTCAATTTGTAAATAACTGAGTCTTGGTGCTATTAGTGCCATTGGCAGCTCTCTTTACCCTAAATGTGTTATTATTATTATGCCATATACAAGGCACCAGATATAAGAAACAAAAAGGGAAGGAGCTTGCAGAAGGAAAGTTACAATACTGGCCCATGACCCAGGGAAATGTCTGCCTCCAGGTATTTTGAAAATCTACTACAGAATGAAATTACTTTTTCACATTTTAGCTCCCATTGAGCGCGGGCTAAATGTCAGTGTGATTCATCAATGTCCCTAATAATTCTCTGGGACATCCACCTCAGGCCTGCAGTGCTGTTTGTGCTCCCTGCTGCTCTCTGAGGGGCAGTGCAGGAGCCAGGGCTGCAGCAGGGCTGGGGCATCTGCAGCCAGGGCCAGGTGAGCCAGGCTCTCACCCAGCCTTGTGTCCTCCTGTGGAACCCCAGGATGGATTCCATTCTGCCCAGCTCCATTCATGCTGCACAAACTGCAGATGTTGCCCAAGCCTTGCCCTTCACTGCTGTGTGAGAGCTCCTGGTGACCAAGAGAAGCAAGGGCAGAACCTGCTGTGGTTCCTCTGCTTTTCTCAGGCTGCTTTTCCTCTCTGAAATATTGTACTGGTCTTTTCATTACACTGACATCTGAGCACCTCACTGCCTTTAATCCCTCAGCAGTTTCAGGGACAAGGAAGAGGATGGTGACCAGTGCTGCACTAACTCCACATATGTCCCTCTTATTTTTCTGTTTGTTTCTTTTTCCTTGGTTATTAATTCCCCTTAGGTGAAAAGCTTTCTACTCTGCTGTTTGTTATACAGAATAGAAAACTGTTGGGCAATATTAAAACTTTTTTTTTTTATTTTATAGAAAAGTCAAAATAAAACCAGAGCCACTAAATTTCTCCTCACCTCAAGGGGTTCTGATTTCCAGTAGCTCCTTCTGTTTCCATGAGACTTTTTGATTTTCCCTCACAGCAGACTCTTTCTTATGTTCAAGAAACCTTTGTTTCTGTATTCATAGCTGCCTACATAAATTCTTGAGTTGTTATTTATGCCATTATGTTAATACTCCTTTCAGCTTAAAATACTGCTCTGAATTTGTCTTAATTTTCTGTTAAAGGTTACACTGACAAAGGCCAATAAAACACATGGAGCATTATTTGTATTTACTTACAAAGCTGCAGTATCCAGGACTACATCATCACTTCTATAAAGTATTAGCCCATAAAGTTCATTTTGAAAGTGAATGCCATATCTCATTTTACTATGACATGCAAACAGCCTATCTATCTAAGCCTCTACAGCTCATCCATCACATCAGAAGTGTGCTGGTGCCAGTGAATCAAAAGCTACAGCAGCATTTAACAAGAAGTGTGCTAATTAATGGCTCAAACAGAAAGTTACAAGAGTGATTTTTCCAGACACTTCCCTCAAAAGTGATTGAGAAGGAAATGCCTCTTTAAAATTTTTATATAATGTCACACTAAATGAACCATAAAGAAACAATATAGAAAATACATAGCTTGGAATTTATGAGAACATTTTACAACTATTAAAGACCATGTTTAAAGGTCTGGATTTTAAATGGAGCCAAGGGACCTTTGAAAGCAGATTTACCTGCAAGGTCATCTTTAAAAATGGAAAGGAAGAAAACCACATCCCAAACATCACAGGCAGGGACATAACAAAGCCCAGAGATCCTAGAGAAGAGAGGAAGAATGGACACTAAAATGCTAAGAAATCATTATATAGAGAGTGTTTATTCAAATCCAAAAGGAATGTTGAGTGCCAGTCACCAGCTAAATGAAAAATGGCATTGCAGCTTGGTATTCTTAGAAAAATGTCTTTTGGACCAGCCATCCTCACTGGCTATTTCAAACTGCTGCTGTTCACCAGCTTAGCTGTGACATGTTACTGCTCCTTAGAACATACAAATCTTGTCTCCTGATGAAACAATTTCTTTTTCCTTCATGACATATGGAAAGAAATTCTTCATACATATTGAAACCATTTTTCTTTCTTTGAAGCAGTTTCAGTCTTATGATATATGGTATTACATAAAGGCAAGTTCCAAAATACAAACTGAGAACAAAAAAATCTAAAATATTTGAAATATGTCCGTTGTTTTGGAACATCCTTTCTCCCACTATTTAATCAATAAATTCAATTCCTGTGAAAGGGGTACCTCCTTTACACAGTAGAGTTGATGCTGATAAAACAGTGTATTGACTTGGATTTGGATTCTCTGACATTTCTTTCAAAGCTTTTTTTCAAATCTCCTGGTAATGGAAACATGACCCATATTGTGTAATAATAAAGGTCCTTTTTTCCTTAAGTGAGGCAGTTAAGAAGACAAGAAGACAAATTCTATTTTTTTTTTTTTTTAAGGGAGTACAAAAAAAATTAACTATTAGTATGTTTGGCTGTAAATATAAGATCAAGCTTTTTCAGTATCAGAGAAACTGAAAATAAAGTGAGGTGGCAGAAACAAACCTTGCTGGATTTTACATACTTTTGTTTCATACCTAAGCCCCTCCCAGCTCTGCAGATTGTCACACTTAGTATGTGGCAATAATTAAAGTGATCTCAAACACATACTGAACCTTTCCTGCCCCACAAATGTTAAACTGTGCTTTGCTAGGAGAGGTGGGTTATTTGGGGAGCAGCTGCATTCAATAATCTGGTGATCAGCTCCACCACGGGTGCCCAGAGGTGGGCAGGT
The DNA here is from genome assembly GCA_020466415.1 of Ammodramus savannarum pratensis. Taxonomy (NCBI): domain Eukaryota; kingdom Metazoa; phylum Chordata; class Aves; order Passeriformes; family Passerellidae; genus Ammodramus; species Ammodramus savannarum. Next base: position 12,068,741 of record JAHXMQ010012341.1, on the reverse strand, counting down.
CCCACTCCCTGCCCAGGGATGATTCAGAGATGTCCTGCACCATTTTAATGAGAGCTGCAGGACAAGAAAGTTCTTTGCTCTGCCTCTGAGTGAGGAGCTGAGGGCAGCCATGGAGCTCACACTGGGGAATTATTTCTGACCTGGGGCTGCAAATCCCCAGCCCTGCAGTGCTGGGCTGTGCCCTGGGCAGGGTGAGCAGTGTGGGCAGTATGGGCAGTATGGGCAGTATGGGCAGGGTGGGAAGGGGACAGCAGGTGAGGCACCTCCAGGACAGACCCCTGAGCCCTGCCCTGGGCACACTGCCCAAACAGGACAGGGGCAGGGCAGGGTGGGGAGCTGGGGAGGCTCTGAGCACCCTGCTGCCTCCAAAGAGCTGGCAAAGGAATGGCCAAAGCCTGCAGAGATCCCTCTCCCTTCTTTTCTCACCCAGCTCTGGGAAAGGACATTTTCCTGGCTGCTGAGGTAATTCTCTGAGTGCCATTCACCTTTGACAAAGACATCCTTATTGAAGTTTGTACAAAATAATTCTACTCTATTTCTTACACATTGAAGAGCAGCACTTCATTCACAGCTACTGCAATTAAATGTATCCAGAACAGAGCTGGAAGGAAATTAGCAGTGATAACTGTCTGCCACCTTTTTCTTTTCTGACATTTTCAAGCCCTGTAAATTAGAAGTCTAATGCTCATAACTTACTTATTTTTATATACCATTGAACTTGCCAGTCATTTGTAGTTATCAATTCTTAAAGAAAACACTTTAGAACTGGAATCTTGTAAAATTTCAGCCTGGAGCAGACTGCACCAAAGTTAATGAGCCATGAAAAATAAGACTTAGCTTGAGAAGGCTGTTAATACAATTTTTCAGCTGTAGCTTGTACTGGCAGGCCATGATCAGATAATATAGATGCTTCAATTAATCCATTATTGGAAATTGAAAAGATAACCTATAGGGCTTTATTAAATTTAAATAAATAAATAAATAAATAATTTTTTTTAAAGTTCCAATTTTTCTACTGAGTTTTAGTACCTTTGTGGGAGGAGGATGAGGAGAACAATCCCAGCTGGAGGGAGAGCTCCCGTTCCAGGGCAGTGTGAGGATCAGCCCTGGGCTCTGTGGTGCCCAGCAGAGCAGAGATGCTGTGTACTCACTCTTTGTCCCTGTGCCCCTCGGGCTGGCCCCTGGGTATGCAGGGATGGAGCTGTGAAACCTCCCTTGCCCTGAGAGCTCCCTCCTGGGCTCCTGCTGCCCCATCCCTGCCAGGGGAGGGGAGTCAGGCTGCCATTTACCAGGACTCCAATACAGTGCAATATCTGCCCACCATTTCTTAACACTGTGCTTTGAAAACAATCTTGAAATCCTCTTTTATATGTTCTACATGATATTTGGTGTGGTCTTTCTTTTTTTTTTTTTTTTTTTTTGTCCCTTACCTGGAACAACATTGAACTGTACCAGAAAAAAAATTCAAAAATGCAAAAATGCAACGGTAAATTCAGGTGTCTGGCGTTTGGTATCATGTTAATGTATATATATTTTTGGAATCATGTTAATGTATATATATTTATATGTTTTCTTTTAAAAGAATAGCCTACATATTTTCATATTTAATTGAGGTTATTGCAATAATGCAAAGCAAGCAAAGAAAGAAATCAAACCCCTAATCGCCGCCCCCATTTTCTTTTGGTTTTTGGCAGGGTAAACCAATACAGTTAATTCATAATAAGGTTTTTCTCAATTCTATTTTACATTCAATTTTTTTTTTTTACTTTCAGACTTCCTTTTTTTTTTTTCAAGGAAGAGGTCTGGGAAAAACAGAAAACAACAAATTGTCGCTAAATTCACCATGCTGACCTCTTTTCCCAGGTGTCATTTTCACTCATGCTGCTTGGCAAGCTCATATGAGAAATGACAAAGAAGGTTCACAGAGCTGTCACTTCTCTATTAAAATGAAATAACCTCTCTTTTGCTGTCCTTCTTCACAATTTTCAGAATTTAATGTCAGCAAATGAGTGGCACACCAGTGGCATTTATAAATTCAGTTCATTTTGCTCTATCTAGGAAACTGAAATGGAACTTGGCACCTTCTGTGTGTTTTCTCGATATCAGATATTTAGAAAACTATCTGACTACATGAAGAAGCATTTATCAAACTAAACATGCTATCTATATGTAAACACCCCTACCTGTTGCAGAGATTACTTCTATATCCCCATTTTTCTCCAGTCTTGATGGTGTATTGTAGCACTCGAAGGGCTGATAAAAATGATTGGGTTCTGCTGACTACAGAATGGGAAATGACAAATAGATTGAAATCCACAGATTATTGTAAAAATAATTGCTAAACTTGCTACTGTGACTCTTACATTTTCTTGCCACACAATGTCTGTATTAAATAAACAAATGTAATGGATGAGTGTCTCTCTAGCCCAGAAAACCTGCTTTCACCATTAGTGACTATAAGCATTAACACTCCATCTTAGTGGTGAATGTTTGTATGAGATTCAGCACTGGACTTTCCTCATTACCTTTTAGATAATACTTTACACATATTTACAGTTATATATAATGTATATAAATATTTAATGTATAATTTATACATTACCTTTTAGATCTCATGCTGGCTTCCTGCCTGTCACCACCTGAGTGTCTGTGACCATCTGGGCCATGGGAATACACATTTAAAGGTGTTACGTGGTGGGAGGATGCCTGCAGTTCTTTAATACATGGAAAATGAGAGCTCACACTCCATACTAGAATAATTTCCTTATGTTCCAAAGCAGCCCAGGGTCACTGTCTGGCCTCACAGAGTTCTCAGCACCCTCCCTACTGAGCTCCCAGCACCAGCACAGCCTCATTTCTAGATTACCTAAAATCCAGCTACCACACAGTAACCACACTGAGCTCTCAGAGGCTGAATGCACTGTTGAATTGCTCTCATGTTCTCAGTGTTGCTTCCCAAACCCTCTCCCTTCTGGATCTTAATTTCTGTCTCTATCCCCCTTTGTTTCCCTGTCCCTGCCTGGGGCAGGCATCATCTAACTTTGTCCTGCCCTCATTTCCCCATCTCCTTCCTTGCCTCAGTCTCTATCACATTATTCAGCTAAAAGGTGTTACTGCCCCTTACACCCACACCTGAAGGAATGATTAAAATGATTAAAATCCTGTTCAGAGCCTTGCAGCATTCTGTGCCAGGCTGTTCATCCCTGTGGGGTGGAACAGTAAATCCCTCAGTGGGAGTGTCTGGAGGTCCCTGTACCTGGCTGCCAGCTCTCCTCTCACACTTCTCACTATTACCCTCTTGCATTAGCTCTCCTATCTTCACACCCATAAACTACATCCATGTTCCTACCGAGAGCACAATGTGCCCATATCCTGTAGGATACCCTGCATTGCCCTAAATCTCCCATCTTCTGTTGCTCTCTCATTTTGCTATCCAAGGTTTGCAATGTGTTCTTCATTTCCTTTGCAAAGTCTGGCAACTTTCACTTCCTCACATCTTCTCCCTCATCTGTTGCTTTGCCTAAATCTTCAAGATTCAGCTTTGTTCTTTTCAGTTCTACACTAGAGGGCTATTTGTCCAACAATCTCTCAACTACTAATTTTCACATACTAATTTTCACATATCCCTAGGATACAGTTTTTCAGACAATTTTTGCCTTTCTTTTAAAAATAACTTAACCTCTCCATCCCACTTTCTTTTATTGACTGTTTCTCTTGCTATCTAAAAGCTTGGCCTTTTGAAAAGAAAACTTAATATTTGTTGATATTTAAGCAAAATTCATGTGTGAGCTCCTATCAGTTTCAAATTAATCCCTTCACCAAAATTCATGGCAGAATGAAAATACATTTTGCTTTGGAAATGCTGAAGTCTTTCACCTGTAACAAGCTGTATTAACTGGACCATTTTGACAATACATGCTCTCCAGTCTGCATTTGGGAAGGTATATTATTTTGTAATGTTAGAGATCCCAGCAGTATTTATCTCCCCAGTAAAATGTCTTTTCAGCTTTATCTCTTTCCAGCCCACTTAAGCAGAGGAGAGTCATGACAAGCAGAGGATTCAGGACAGATGCAGCCTTCAACACCAACAGAAATTAATCTACAGGAATTCTCCAGCGTGCTTTGGCTCCAGCTTCCAGCAGCTTTCCAAGCAGTGCCTGCCACCATCCCATGTCTCAGCCATGGCAGGGCTTGGCTGCTGCTACAATGTCTGACTCATCCTGCAGCAGAAATTCAAATTACTGGTTTATTCTCCGAAGGAATTTTTTACCTTTTTATACTAAACAAACATTGTAGTTGTTCCTTTTGCCTTTAACCTAATAGTGTGACATTACAGCTAAGTAGCTCATGGTCTCTGCTGCTGAAAAATAATATTTTAGCTTGAGCCCTTTGTAATACTTCATGCAGTCAGTGCAGCACGCTGAATAGTTTCTGAGTTCTTGGAAAACTCTTGTGGTTAAGATGTACAGAAGGGTTTTCTTGATTAAAGGAAGTACAGTGACAGATTCTGCTGGATCAGATCTCTCTTATGCACCTTCTGTTACTGCTCAAGTAAGGCAGATGAATGGAAGATGGGGACTCTTCTTCTTGCCAGCTATTCCAGAATTTCTTATGAGTCCATGTTTTTACATGGAGAAGTTGTATGGTTTTTCAATGCTAGACTTTCTGCAGTACTGTGCTTGTGGGTGCAGACAAGATTTTTCATACCAAGCAGAAAGACAAATGGAAATAGCACTTTGCTGTTCCTCAAAGTGATTCTCCTGTTGCTTCTATTCTTCAGCTATTGAGCTGGAAAACTAAATTCTGGAATTTTGCAACTTAAATAAAGTGACATTAGCAGCAAAATTTACAGTCAAATTAGCAGAGGTTAGAGGGCCCCTAAAGAGCATGAGAATGTCTAACTTAGCACAGGTTGGTTCTCATTCTGTGGAGTATAAAGTAGATAAGAATATCTAAGGATAGTTAAGAGCATATCAATATAAACACCAGGAACATCAGTCTAGGGAACAGGCAGGTCTGCCAGGACCATCTCCAGCCATTCTAAAGTTTATCTCTGATGCAATAATTGACCTGGCTCTGTTTCATGAGCTCAAGATCAAAACCACCTCAGTACTTGACGGCTGAGAAACATAAAATATGATAAATGTGTGTCCTGAGGAGGGCACAGAATTACGAGACAGTAAATTTGATATTGATACTTTAAAAATCATTTGAAAGAACAAGAAAAAATGAAACAGATAAACTAAAACATAAATGAATCTTTATTCTTTATTTTTTTGAAGGAGACAAAAAGTCTGTGATAAAAAAGATCCACTTAATATAATATATCTGGCTTTCCAAAAGGCTCTCCAAATCTCCCTTGTCAAATGAGAAGGATAAAAGAGCTGAAAACAGAGAGTAGGAGCAGAAGTTGAAGAGTTGAAGATTCACTAAAGAAAGCAAAAACCTTTTGAGATGGGCAACTGGTCATTTAAATGGCAGATACAATTCAACAAAATAAATGTGAAACAATATAGATGAGGAGAAGATAAACCATCATTTCACATATAACATGATGTGTTATAAATTACAGCAGACTGCATCTTGCAGAGTAATATGCAGTCCATGAGAGCATCAGCTCAAAGAATAGAAAAATAAAGACAAATGTTAGGAATTACTAAGAACAGGGAAAAAAAAAAAAGAAAACTCTCTCTGACTGAGATAGTTTCTGATTTCATGTTTGGTCCGTCTTAGACATCTGCTTTTACTCATTGCTTCAGACAACATACTATGGACTTTGGTTTTACCCTGTGTAGCCATTTTAAAGCTTTTACTGACACGCCTCAGTGTATTCAGCAATTTAGTCACTAAAAAGCATAAAACCCATATTTTATAAATAACAAAACTAAGCCTAGTTACATAAGTCTTGTTTTCATTTTCAGTGGGTGTACATATTTCCCTGAAAGAACAAACATATATACATATATGTATATATGTATATATACATATATATATATATTTGATTTTTCTAATCCTAAATTTAAATGTTGTGTTTATTTCATTTTATGTTCTCTGTATTTATAGCTCCTTGCAAGCTCCTAATATGTTCCTCAGGATCAGGACTCTCACCAGGAAGATGAAGGAACATTAAATCAACCATACTGAACATAATTTGACTGGCATCTTGCCTCAAATACTATTTTTCTCCTTGTCTATCCTTTTGATTTTACAACAGAAATTTTCCAGAAGCAGCACTTACATTATGATGCCTTCCCTGCCACAGGTTAATTACTATTTGCTTTAATTATTCTCTGCTCAGCTTCAGAAGAGCTATCAAAATACACCTTCCTTATTATATATTTCACAATAAGACTGGAATGAAGACTGGACCATTGAAATAGTAGTAAAAAGAAAAATCCATTATCTCTAGGTTAAGTTATATGGGTTAAGTTAGTTTTTCTCATCAACTGCTTTGGAAGAAATTGGCCCAGCATAATGCAATGCACACATCTTCTGCAAATATGCTAAGAAAAGCTTACTGAGACAAATAATTAAAATAGAGTTTGATAGAGGAAACATGTAAGCATATAACAACTCATAAAAAATAATAAATTTGTTTTTAGATGCAAAGCATACACAAAATGGAGCTCCTTCAAGTAGTGCCCCATTGCTAAAATGTAATACCACTGTGTCCTCCTTCTGATGTTCCTATGCCAAGCTCAAAATTAAACAAATTGAAAAATTAGTATAAAATTATGTTCCAGCCTGGAAAATTTCTTCATCATTGTGCTTTAAGTTGCCAAAGAACATCATCTGTATAATAAATCAGAGTCTATCTTGGATCTTGCCAAGTTATTCTCTATCATCCCCTGGTTTTTGATACGTATTATTTTCTTGGGGTTCTGCTGCTCTCAGTGGGGGAGAGCTTTTCTCTAACTCGCCTCTTTCCCTCTGCTCTTGAATGAGTCATTTTAACCTTGTCAGAGCTCACATGCCTCAGGAGTTTATGAGTGCACATTTTCTTCTGAAATAGGTACAGACATGAAGCTCCATCACTATTTCAGGCTAATCTAGATCTGATGGCTTAGTCTTTCCAATTAGGCACAGAAATAAATTGGTTTATTTCTTGTTTGGATCCCTCAGAATCAAACTCAAGACTATTCTTTGGATCTCTTTCTCTTCTCTCATAATCAAAATCATCCATCATGTAAGTTAAATTAGTCTCAGCATTGCCAAGGAAAGCAGAGCATATCTCAGAGTTTTTGGATCCCCACCTTTTGCTGGGTGAGGTGAATGTGTGGAATTCATCCTGCTACACCTGCAGGACGGTGGGGTCCCCACTTCCAGTGCACAGCTTTCAATGTCTCCTGCCTTGGGCCAATTTTGCACAAATAATCCCAAAATTACCTGAAAGTAATTTTGATATGTCTGGAAACTGCTCATAGGTGTCTAACATGAAAAAATTCTGGTTTAAGATTGCAAGACAAAATAGTACCAAAATAAATGTTCAGCATGGCAAATCTTCACAGTGCATAGCTTGCATTTTTCAAACCTGCAGAGCTAAAGAGAGGCCAGTCCCACCTACACAGCTGAATTTGAAACTAGTATTTCCCTGAAAAAACAAACATACCATTGACTTTCATGGTTACTGTTCTAACATATTTCTTAACTGGAGTGTAATACATGCAAGGTTTCCTAATATTTTTCCTATAAGAGAATTTTGGGAGATATTTTTGTTGTTATACACCCCTCTCTGTACTCACTGATATTAGACTGGTAAGATTTTCTAAGAGAGCTCAAACTCACCCCGAGAGAAAGTCTTTAGGCTGCAGAAAGGGCAGTAAGTGTTTGCAAATGCTTCTCTTGCCTTTCTTTATGAGGACTGTACGTGAGCAAACACAGGTAATTCAGCTTGCCCATCCCCAGCTGTTTATTCCCAATTACTAGGTTTACCCCCAAAAAATAACTTCTCAACTTTATCCTACTCTGAATCTCAAGCAGAGAAGAAAAATATTTTTTAGCAGAGCAATGTGTTTGTGGAACAGGGTTTAATATTGAGGCTGGAACTATTTGATGGCAGGATTAATTTTCTACATTCCTCTGCTCCCCACCTTTCCTTAGCACAGTAGTACTTATTCTAGAATAAAATAGAAAAGGGAGCACTTCTCTGCAATTTTTTAGTCATCATTTTGTGGTTGTTCTAAGTCTGTGATTTGGGGGCCCTTCTCCATGGAATTTGGCCATTCCAATGACACTTTGTAATTTGCTTTGTTCTGAGAGGATTTTCAGCCACACAAGTAGCGTAAAGCAGAGAATACAGAATACAAAAATAAATGTTTTTTCCAAACAGCAAGGTGTTTATATAGAAGGCTTGCAGAGAAGTGATGTCATTGTGGGAGGAATTAAAATATCCTGCAGAGCTCTATTGACCACATACATCTTTAGCAAATAATACTTCATGTTATTTGGAACACCTATTCCAAAAGACAAAACCCACATGAAAACTAGAAACTCTTTTCCTGCAATTTTCTGGACCTCTAAAATGTAAGATCTAAAATAAAATAAGTAATAAACTCTCTGAACCTTCAGAAAAAAGTATTATTTCAGTGCTTCTGTTGTCATATTGCCATCTCTTACTATGAAATTCCAGTTTTATTTCCATTTCAGGTTGTAGGATCTTCACATCTCTGATTTTTCTGCCATCTATTTACTGTGTCATATTTATCATTTATAGGGCACCCACATTCCAGGCCAGGAATGCTATCTGGGGTGTGTAATATGTGGCATTTCTAATCTTTGCCAGACTAACCAAAGCCTTTTCTTTTTATGAGCAATTGCTCAGCAGGGATTGAAGTGTGCAATGAAATATCAATACCTGCAGGTAAAATCCTTTTCCACCTTGCCTGTTTTTATGGCTACTATAGATCAGTTTTTCCTATGTTCCTGGAGGAACAGTTTTCTACCAAATCAGTGCTCAGACCTAGAGTGGAAAATGGAAACCCACCCACAGTGATGACAGCTAAATGAATATGCAGTGCAATGCAAATGGCTCCACATGTTAACTGGAACAAAATAAATTATTCTTATATGTGCCAAGACATTTTCAGGCAGATTTCACCACTTCAGCAGAATAAATCCAGTCATTCCTTTGATGTTTCTTCAACTATGAGAAAGAAAGTTCCCCATAGTACCCTCACAGGATTTTGTATAGAAGTGAAGTTGTGACCAAGGCTAAAGAAGGCAGAAAAACTCAGCAGCAGCCAAGTTTCAGCTGCCATTGGAAATCAGGGGACAACACCTCTCTGGGAAGTGCATGAGACCTTTGTTGAAACAGTGTGTTGCCATCAGTGGCATTCCAAGCAATGCCAGTATTTTATGATCAGGTGTTGTGCTCATTTGTTTTCCTCACTTTCAAAAACTTTAAAATAGAAATGGAAACTCTTCCTATCATAAGAATGGGGTTTGTGTCATTCTTTTAATTTTTCATAATTTTTCTTTTGTTGACAGAAAGTAAAATCCAGGAACATGTACAAATATAAGAAAGAAGAAATTTTTTAAAAATATAATTATGTGTAAATAAAAAAACCTCTACAAGTCTTTCAAACTTTTTCCCCCTAGTACTTTTCATGCTTTTCCTCCTAGAAAGTGATGGTTCAAAGTATTTCTTTTGCTCACTTCTTCTTACTGATTTCATATTTGAAAAAATAAGAATTAAATGGTGAATGGTGTTCTTGTAAATAGAGGAGATTCTTACAGCAGAAAATTCCTAGAAAAGTTGAAAGAGCACATGCTGCCCTAGCCTATTCCATATCCTGCTGCACAGTGGCCTTAAAGAAAGACCTTTTCTCATCTGCATGGTGGGAAAAGGAGGATTTCCATTATGATCTCTCACAGCAGAGAGACTGGTGATCAACACTGCAGCAACTTGCAGGATTTATGTTAATAGAATTGTGGTCCAAGTTTTTACAGGAAACAATTTATTAGAGTTGTTCTGCTATATAGTATTTTACATTTAAACATTTCACAGGAGACACAGGGGTGTCTACAATTCCATGGGTTTCCACATATAAAATTAATTACCTCAGAAGCCCTAACATTTACTGCCAGAGTGGGTGCATCCAACTTTAGGTGTTACTGTTCTGTTTGCATCACTTGTACAACAGCTCTCCTGAATTCAGCATTTTCCTGAGGAGATCAAGGACTTTATAGCTGTGTCTGAAGGCATCTCAGAAACTATTGACAGCAAGGCAAAAATATATGGCAATATCTGACTGGGAGAAGTGAGATATAAGGAAAAGAAAGGAAATTTGCTCTATAGTTTGAGTTCTATGATTGCTATTGGGAAAAAAAAAATCATGGATGGATCTAAAATCAATGAAATGTGAATATAGTTCACATTTAAATAAAATTTTCATTGTTATCCCAAATCTGGGGAAGGGCTCACATCGTCTTCAAAGAACGTTGAACTGTGGAATGGCTCCTCAGCTGCCTTTGGTTTATGGAAATCACAGCAACATGTGACAACATTTCATCCATCTGCTGAAATCGTTGTTCCAATAGAAAAGTCAAGTGTGCACTTTAAGCCATTTTCCACTTAGTACAGAATTGTTTCATACAGAGTGGAATCTTTTAAATAAGGTGTCAAATATGGCTTTCTATATGCATCAAAGAAATAGCTGTGTAGAAATATATGTCAGTTTCAAACTGGCACAGAATCGTCCTTCTGGTTCAACTTAGAAGCTTTCACAGATTTTCGCCAAAATACTTACTTGTCTGATCTCATTTATGTGCTAAAAATCATCACCACATACTCTGCAGTTATGCTATTTTGACATTTTGTCCTTTTTTTTGGAATGTATAAAGTATTTAACCTACTTTCAAAAATATATTGTGTGTGATATGATTTGTTTCTTGTATAAAACACCCTCTGATTTACCTTTATGTGTGTTCTGCTGCAAAGCTCACACACTTTTATGACTTTAGCATTAACTGCCCTGGAAGGAGCTCACTTGGAGTCTGTTCTTTGCCTTTAAAATAAAGACTGTTGTGTTTTGACTGGTCAGAAGTCTGTATCCAATTGTTAAGCTGCATGGACATAGATTAAAGCCACCATGCCCAAGAGAGTTTTAGCTTATATCAAAATGAGGACTGTGGAACCATAAATACAATATTTTAATATAGTATTAATACATTGTAATGCTAATATTACTATTTGGGTTGCCTTATATTAGGATTTTGGGCCTTAATGGTAACATTATAGTCATGGTGAACAAAATTTTGTGAGATATCCAGTCCTCATGTTCACTTTGTGGGCTTCCAAAATATGGAAACTCACTCAAAATGGACACAGATACTGCAAGGAGGTAACTCTGGGAGCAAGGAGTAAATTCTGGGCTTTAATCTAGAAAATATGTTTTCAGAACTGATTATATCATTTAGTGGAGCCACTGGTATTCAGTTTACATATGTTGATTAACTAAACATAGGTTTAAATACATCTTTGCTCTAGACATTATAAACCTTTGGCAATAAACTCTTCTTGGTTTGGAAGAAATCTGACATAGCTTAGCTTAATAATTCGATTCTTCATTAGTTTAGCCCTTTCAATGTCTTTTTTACTGTGTGGGAAGTTCTGAAATCCCAGAGCAAACAACAACAGTCTTTTAAAAAATGCTGTGATCTTTGGAATACATTACAGTAAAATCAGACATAGACAAATCACAATTTTTTTCATTCTCAAGCCCTTTGGTAAATCAGATTCTTTTTTAAAGAGGTGGATCACAGACTGGGTTGTGAAATGTTTCTGTCTGAAACCTGAACCAGCCAGTAAGCTTTTACTGAACATCAAGCTTGAAAACTACCCCTGCACACTTCTACTTTAGTGCAATACCAAATGTTGTCATGGTCATAGGCGCTGATATAACCATGGCAGCCAAATCCACACTTTTCTCCTGCTCTTTCCCTCCACACCTGGTGCTCCCCAAACCTGCACTGACTCTCTTGGGGTGTTACAGGCACATTCCTTCTCCTCCATCATGGATTGCAAAGGCAGGATTGCACTCTTTGGAATCAGCTTCCATTACTCCAGCTAACGCTGTAGGCTTTTACAGAAAGCAATATTTGCTATATAGCTAGAAAAAAAAGACACTTTAACAAAACATAAGGCTCTGAAAAATGAAGCAGTTTGAAATAAGGATTTGTATTAATCTGCTGGAAAAATTTCTCCTGGGATTTTCTGCTGGTGTTATTGCAGACAAGCTGAACACAAATGACTATAAAATCCCTGTTTCTTACCTCTTGTTTTCTTTTTCACCCTGACTTCTTCTTTCTCATTTCCCAGACATGGTGCTCCATCTTCCCTAGTTGTTCCTTCATGTTTCAAAATTCTTTTTTTCCTTTTGTTTGTCAAGCAAAGCTATATAAAAAAAGTTATCTTATTTTATTATTGCAGTTTAACTTTTTCCAGATGCTTTTTAATACTTTAAAACAATAACAATCCTGTAGTTACTAGTAATTCCCCACTACTTCATAAAAACCAAGTCCACCTCAGCTGTCCCTCTTAACATCCTCCCTCCTTAGATCTCACTTTTCTCTCTAGAGCCAGATGTGCTCACAGAGCAATTTCTCCAGGAGAGAAGAAAAAATCACTGAGCAGATATCATAGTGATTGGGAGACTGTTTATTTTTTATTGATTTATTTCATTAGCTAGCACAGGTATCTCAATAGTTGTATCTATCTTCTTATGATATCCTAAAGTCTGACTTCACAGAGTTTTAACTGCCTGTTAACTTTTTAAGGTGGTTTATTTCAGAAGACATCCACAGCATGGCTCCAGTTTGTCTGGAAATCACAGAATTCTAAAATGGTCTCTGTTGAAAGGCACCTTAAGGATCCTCTTGTTCCAAACCCCTGCCAAAGGCAGCGACACTTTCCTCTATCCCAGGCTGCTGAGAGCCCCATCCAGCCTGGCCTTGAACAGTTCCAGGGATGGGGCATCCACAACTTCCTTGGACAACCTGGGCCAGAACCTCACCACCCTAACACGGTAGAATTTCTTCCCAATACTGAATCTAAATCCACCCTCCTTCAGTTTAAAGACAATCCCCTTTCTGAACTTCATGAGGTCTTCCCATCTCTCAAGCCTGTCAAGGTCTCTCTGGATAGAATTTGATCTCTTCAGTCATTCCAATCTTATTGTCAGCCTACTTCAGTGGCAGCTCAGAGTAGCCTAAGATTATACACCTAAGATTATACAGCTACTAAAACATGCAAAAAAGAACTAATTCATATAGCTCTGCACTGGTCTAAACTGTCTCAGAACTGGACAGTGGTGAGACATCTCACAGAATATTAAGAATACATTTTTAGCTGTTTCAGTGACATTTCACTTCAAACAAATTCAGTTTGCATGTTTAAATAGTTCATAAAGCATAATAGGAAAGACCAAGTCTCTCTACAGTTTTAATAGATACATAATTTACTGAAAACCAGCATGATAATAATTAACTGGAAGAAACAGAAGAACTAATAAAGTTTTCTGGGAAAGAGAAGTGCTCTCTTAAAGACAGAGAAGACAAGGTGGAAAAGGAGATAAGAGCTGTGAAAAGAAGAATTACAGACCTTTGGCAGAAAAGCAGGTTTTTTAATCTATTCTGTAGCAATCTTAAGCTAAAGCAGGCTGCATTTGTCTCAATGTGAAATGTTTGCAGTTCTGGGCTAACTAAGCCTAGAAGGTGCTGTTAAACTTATCTGATTGGCAATCTTATTAGTGCAGGGAGTAAATCCAAACTAAACAAAATAAAGGGTAAGTAGTACAAATAGTCTGCTGGTTTTTAGAATGCTCCTGTGTAGGAAGAATTTCTTTTAGCACAAGAATAAAATCAAAATTAAAATATCACAAAATAATAATAATAATAATAATAATAATAATAATAATAATAATAATAACAATGTTTCTTTGATGATGATGTTTACTTTCCAACCATTGAAAAACAAACAAACCAGCATTTGCCAATCAGTTAGTGGATTATTTATTCCTGCTACTATTTATGCTTCCAGGTAATCGAAATGGCTACAGAGACACAGTTATTATACTATCACCAAACTGCAGCAAGATAGATTGCCAAGAAAATATTATGCCAGGAGACTCAATTTATTTTCCCTTTGTCCTTCAGCACATCTTTATGTAGCCCATGGATGTTTAATAGTTACTTTTTCCTTTAAATCTAAATCCTTATTTTAACCATAAAGTTGTCTCTCAAGCAGAATTTGCTTTCAGAGCGTCACATTGCTGCACTTGGCCAAAGCACAGCAAGCCTGCACATGTGCTCTCCTCCCTCAGGCACCTGAACCAGGGCCAGGCAGGGATTCCCAGGAGGACCATCAGCACTGCAGCTCCCTGTGGCATCCCCAGTGTCACACACACAACTTACACACACTCTGTCACGTGGAGAAACAAGTGCCAGGCTTCCCTGGGTTTCCTGTGAGTAGGAGCATTCTGTCTCTGTCATTAACCACTCATGGAATACCTGAGCCACTCTCCTTCACAGGGCAGGCTCACACCTCTTTCATACATTTTTGTATTATCTTACTGTTCTTGGCCATTCCTGCTCCAGTTAGATGTAATGTTTATGCTGAAGAAACCTTCCAAAAAGATGGTTGTGTTTGCTGGTCAGTGACATGAATGCTCTTGGGACATTCATGATTTCTGTCCTTATTTTAATTACTGCATGTAGTATTGTGTGCTACATGCCAGTGCTCTTTGTATAGTTCCCTCTATCATTAGGCCTGCAGCTTCTTCAGCTGGTCTGCTGACTCAGTAATCTCTGTGATCCACACTATCTTCTCAAGGATCTTTCCTCATAACAAATCAGAAGCATCTATTGGACCTATGTACCTCTACAGAAATCACCAGGCTGCAATTCAGTTTTTGTTGTTCCTGCACTCCATCCTTGCCCCAGGCATCAATGTCACAGTGTCACCTGAAGATAGTTACTTTCTTGCCTCACAACGAAATTTTTATCCTGCAGCAGATTTACAATCTGCTCCCAGACCACTCTTTTTGAAAGATGGATTACCCATCACCTTGGTACTCTGAGTCATTAAACTCATGATTAAGCCAATCTGTCTTTAAGTCCCTAGATCTCATCAGGTCTAAACACACTGCCTTGGCTGTACCTGAACTAAGCACTTGTGCCATTTTTTTTCCCAATGCTGAGGCCTGGATCTGCACTGGACAAGAATAACCAATTCAAGCTGGCTGCCAGCACAGCCCAGCAGTGCTCCATAACCCCAGCAGGCTACACATGTTTTCCAGGCTGCTTTGAAGCACAAAAATTGTGTCAAAATTTATCATCACCCCTGTCCCTGGATCTCTAAATGATGGGCAAACTCTGAAGCCTTTGAGGTGCCATGACTGAGTGCATGCCAGCCTAAGCCTTAAGAAATCCACTGCTCTGTACAGGCTTTTCTCTCTCCATTCTCCCAGAAATGCCAGACAGGGATTAGTGAAGCATAGTTGTTATGGAAAAAGTCCCCATGTTATGTATAATTAGTGAATGCATGAGCAGGCAATAGGCTGGTTAATATCTCTGCTTGATACCTGTGTTGTCATAATGATTAACCTTTCATAACTGTCAGAGCAGCAACAATGTGATAATGGCAAAACAGAAAAGGGCTGGGAGGGAACAAGGATGTTTGTGTAAAAGCTGATGCGATGCACTGGCTCCTGAATCCAGTGCATTTTATGGTGTAGAAAAAACACATGTAGAAGTGCAGGTCAGTAGATTGGAGGCAAACATTTAAGTAAGAAGGAAAATAATTTGGCAGACCAGACTTTGGATAAGAAACATTGAATATGAATCCTGAAATAAAATGGTGGCAGACTCATGTGTAAGTGAAAAAGCTGTCAGTGAAATGGATGGTCTTGGATGCTCTTTACCAATGTGATATTAAGTAAAAGAGCAGGAGAGTTCTTATGACTCTAGTATAAATATGACAATATTTCTATGCCATATATTTCATGAAAATAAAAAGGCAAAAAGCTCTCTGTGATGCCAATGAAGATAATATCCATCAGTTTATAGCTTGCTGAACTTGGATTCAGCTCCACTGAAATTACTTATCCAGGCCCACAGAAAGTGAATGTCAGCATTGGGACTGAAGTCAAATTAAGCATCAAGACTTATTAATCCTGAGTATTAATAAGTAATACTTATTAATAAGTAGTAATACTGAGAGGCCTCGGATGAGGTGAGTGTCCCACTGCCTCAAGTATAGTGTGAGAAATGTCATGGAGTCAGGACATGGGCCATGGCATGAGAAGGGAGAAGCCTTTCTAAGGACAGAAGCAATGCCCAGATCTCTGTCTCAACAAGAATTTTTCTTTCTGTACCCTTTTTTGTTCCGTACTTTGGGCAGATGCCTTTAGCTAGATCTGAGTTGTTGTCTTTTCTACTGGGCCTGTTTTAGGAGACTTTATTTCTAAAGATTTTCCTCTTGTATTTTAATATCCACCCCAGCAGTTCATCAGAGCTATAAACCACAAACTTGTTGAGCAGAATATCATGTGTGTGTGTGTATTATACACATAATTCTGTGTGCAATCCTTCCTCCCTTTGCCTGCTGTGTATGTTTCAGTGAGGAGCAGGCAGTGCTCCCAGCACAGTGAGAGCATGCAAGGCTTCCCAAGCCTGGATGGTGCTAAAGAGCTGCTTTTCCATGGAGTTACTGTGGTAACTCCCTGTGCCAAAGGGAAGGTCCAGTGCTTGAATGCACATCTTTGTCTGGATGTCCCTGGTAAGGCCCAGCAGAACCCTTGAGAGGTGATGCAGGGACATGAATCGTGTCCTCAGACAACATCTGGGAGATGCACACAGACACTGCTCAGAGGAAGCCACATTTTCAGTAAAAAGAGACTACTTTTGGTGTCTCTGTTTACAACTGTCTCACTTCTCAGTGAATTCACAAACCTCAAACCTTGCCTCTCTCTTCAGGCTCTTGCAGGTATAAAAGTGAATAAAACCTTTGTAGCTGAAAGGATTTTGGTGTGAGTCATTTGGCATCCAAATGCTGAGTCCATTTCTCAAGCATAAAATATTTTTTATGTTTTATGTTTAAGAATAATAAGTATTTCTTGTACAAAGTCACATAGTGGGAAAATGATCAAATTTTGATGTTTATATGTATAAATCTAGATGAGCAATTTTTTTGTAGGAAAATGAACAATTTTTTTTTAAATGAGTACCCAAACAAAATTGACACAGCATCAGCTTATCTAAATCTATTTTGTACCTCTCAGTTTCTGAGTGTGGTGTCAGCAATTCTTTTCACCTTTCACAAAATCCTTTAGAAAACACTTGCAAGAATAATTGGAAATTTAATTCATTAGGGAACTGAGAGAACTGCTTTCAAGAACTTCATATTTGTATTTGGAAAGCTCTGCTGTTTAAAATTTTTCTCTATTCCAAGGTGTAAAACAGAACAGTTGCACCAAAGTCACTGAACTGATTCTTGAATGAAAGTGCAAAGATTTTTTGTTGCTGTGCTTTATTTTCCAAAGATGTGGAGAAATCTGCATTCTTCAGGATTCATTCATGCTGAGAATGCTGTGGAACCCAGGAGCAGCCCAGCCAAGCAGCTCAAGCACTTGTTCCTCTGTTGTCACATCCGCCCAGTCCCTGCTTCCCCTCTCAGCAGATCTACAGATCTCTCAAGGCTGAAGCTTCATTAAAATTAGAATTTAAAAATGGGACCACTGAGCCACACAAACCTAAGAGGACATTATACCATTTACCTATCAATGAATGTATCAGTTCCAGGTATTTATAGATGAAATTGAGTGTGCCAGTTTGGGCATATGTGAGTAACTTCAGCTTCCTTGACTTTTTATTTTAATGCAATATGTGGTAGATACAGTAACTTCTTTTTAAAACCCACAAAACATAAGCTTCATTTCCTCCTACTTATAAAAAGATCTCAGTTTATACACTTCCATGGAAATTGAGTGTTCAGCTTCCTGCTAAACTGTTAGCATGTTTCTGCCAACTTCTCAAAATGTTTTCCTTACCCTTGTTGATTGTGAAAATGCTCCAAATATTGTGGCAAAACACAGTGGAAAAGAACAGAGGCTATAAGTAAGTAATAATTTTTCACACTGTCAGCTGATATTCATGGACCTTTTCCTAGAGGTCTCAAAGATGGGAAATCAGCCTATACTAAGGGAGGGTCGGGACCTCCCCAATAGAAGCCATTTCTTTTCCAACTTGTCTGCCGCCATGAAACAATTTTCCATGAACCAGGAGCCCATGACTCCTGAGAATGCCTCTGCCAGCTCCCTTGCAAACTGCAACTGCATTTCCTAACTAAAGACTCAGCAAAAATCACTCCCTGCTCCCTCAGAACCAGGGTTAGAGCAAACTGTATGAATTTATGTCCTTCCCACACAGCTCACATATGATGGACTCTACCCTGCATCACAGATTCTATCCTGCTGGCAGTGTAGCTGTGCTCAAGTCACATTTCTATGCCATATTTTTCTAGTAGTCAAAAAAATTTACATTTGCACAGAAACACTTCCTTCAAAACCATGACCTTGCTGGAATCACCATCCCACATAAAGGATCTGCTCTGATCTAGCAGAGATGAAAACCAGATACTGAAATACTTATGGTCACAGGAGAGTGATGATATCTCCAGCTTATGCTATTTCCACTGCCTGTCCCTACTATAATAATTTCTCACAACTGAAGAAACAGAAACAAAGGCAAAAAGCTATAGTTCTGTTGCCCATAAGGAGTAGGGAAAAAAAAAAAACTCTAAGATGAATAAAAATGTTTGAAGGTAAGTTTGGAATAATCTCCATTTTCTTCACCCCTGAAATAGGAACTTCACTTTTAGTCGTTGTTTCCTCCTCTTCTTGTTTACCAGATGCAGACAGTGAGCCACAGCAAAATAAAACCAGAGCTGTCTTTCCCCTTCCAGCCTGTACTCTGCATGCTTTTTCATATGGTTTTATTTTTAAACATTTTCCCATAAAGATGTAACTTACTTTAGGGCTTACTTGAAGGAAGCTCCCAACAAGTTCCCATATGCGATTGCTTAACCCAGAACAGCTGAGTTTGTAAATCAGCAGCAGCCTCAGCAGCACTCTCTGCCTGCACAGCCTGATGGGGTTTGCCTTTTGAAGAGCAATCCTTCACTAATGAGGAGCTGGCAAGAGGCACAAAGCCCCCTGGAGCTCATTAATGGCTGATTTTGGGCTGCTGGAGCCTCACCTCAGGCCTGAGCACAGAGGCTGGAGCTGGAACTGCTGCATGAGCAGGGGCCCTGTCCCCCTGCACACCTGGGCTCCTCCTGAAGAGTTTAAGTCAGGTTTCCTCCCTGACACTGGCTCTCTGTGACATAAAGTTTCAATGGCAGTTCAGTGTTTACCTCAGGACCTTGTCAATGTTCACATTAAACAGCCTCAACCTGGGGCAGGTCCCCTCATGTCACCATGTCCCTGCACTGACAGTCTCTGCTGGCCGCTCTCTGCCCACTTTTGAGCTTAACAAACTGCCCAGACATCTTCCCAATGTAAGGGAAATTACCTGAGCAGCAGCAGAGCCAGCCCAGGCCGCATTCTGCTCCAGGTGAGGCACCCTCGGGGCTGCTGAACAGGGAAAGCCACAAATGCACTCATGTCGCTCCAGTCAGAGCTCATTACTCAGTTCTCTCGGCTGTGGGGGAGTCTGGAAGTGAACAACAGCCATTAGTGCTTCCGAGCCTGCTCTCATTCTCCTCAGCTGTCACATCCAGGTTTGCTCTTTCCAGCTCAGACGTGCTGGCAAAAGAGATGCTTATGAAGGGAAGCTCAAGTGCCAAGTCCAGCGGTCCCTCCAGGCTGCAGATTATTTTGCTTGGAGGCTCATCTGCTCTGGCTAAGAAGAAGAGTAAAAACACTACAAATTTGATCAATCTTTCCTCTGCTCACAGGAGGCAACTTATATTACTATAGAAACTGGACTCAGGCTGTGGTTGTGCAAAACCTCAAGTTCCTTTAGAAGAGAAAGAACAACCTGGGGAGCACTTGAGCTGTGACAGCAGTGCTTCAAGAATAGCTGTGGGTCCCTCATCCTCTGGCACAGCTTGGTGCACAGTGCTCAGGGTGTGCAGGAGGCCTGTGCAAGCACAGTGAGAGCATTAGGTTGGTCACACAGAGGCCTCTGCAAGCACAGTGAGAGCATTAGTTTGGTCACACAGAGGCCTGTGCAAGCACACTTGGGAGCATTAGTTTGGTCACACAGAGGCCTGTGCAAGCACACTGGGAGCATTAGGTTGGTCACACAGAGGCCTGTGCAACCATAGTGAGAGCATTGGGTTGGTCACACAGAGGCCTGTGCAAGCACACTGGGAGCATTAGGTTGGTCACACAGAGGCCTCTGCAAGCACAGTGAGAGCATTAGGTTGGTCACACAGAGGCCTGTGCAAGCACACTGGGAGCACTAGGTTGGTCACACAGAGAGGCCTGTGCAAGCACACTGGGAGCATTAGGTTGGTCAGGGGAGCCCCTGCTGAATTTTGGACTCTTTCCCGGTTGGGCAGCCTCTACAGCTGGTGCAGGATTGTCAGCAGAAATGACCCTCTACAGTCAGATTTTTTTCTTTTAAGTCAGTGGGTGTTGGATTGCACCCAAAGCTGCAGAAGTATTTGGAAAAAGACTTGGGATCATAACAGCAGATTTTCATTAGCAAAGATTAAAAGCTGCTTTAAGTCAGCCTAAATAGGGGCTTTACTTACCAACATAGCATTATGCATTTCCAAGTCCCTGTAAGTCCAGTTGGACGTGAAGTGTCAGCACAGGGCAGCGGTGCCTGGAGACCACCCCTGTTCCTCTGCCAGCCTGTGAGCCAGCCTGCAGGTGGTGCCTGGACATGTCTGCTGCCCTGCCACCCCTGCACAGCAGGATGTGTGTAAGCACTCTGTGAGCTGTGCTTCTCTAAATCAGTAATGGCTTATTAATCTGCACAGGGGTGTTCTGGCCATGGACATCTAACAAGAAGGGAGAGAGCTATTTTTGCTCTTGTGTGTTGATGCAGAAACATGTTTGACAAGGCTGGTGGCAGCCAGCTTGCTGGGGTATCCATCAGAGCAGCTGGAGCTCAGAGTCTCAGTGGGTGTTTGCTGCAGACAGCACCCTCAGCCGTTCTGAGCCCTCAGGGAGTCTGATCTCCTGCTGCCTCAGCAGGGCTCAGGGCTGGCTTGCTCTTATGGCTCTGGCCATGCTGTCACTTCCATCTAGGCTTTTACTCTAAACTAAACAGTGTGACTAAAACAGTGCACTGAAAAGCAAGGCTGAAATTGGAACTTTATGTGTGTGCCTTATTTGACAAACTCCCAGCTCTGCTGCAGCTCTGGTTTATTGTAAAAAAGTAACTGGTTTAGTGTACACAGGGGTGCTCCCTTTTCCTCTCAGTCTCCATGGTTCTGATGTGTTGTGGTTCCAGGATGCATTCCCTGCTCTCACACCCTTTCAGCAGACATCTTTCATGGCAGATTGCCATTGGGAAGGGAAGCAGTTCATTCCTGTTTTGAGATTTGCCATTCAGTATCTCTGTGGAACAAACTCACATGAACTGAAAGCTGAGCACACAGAGTTCCTCCAGTTCAGTCCAGAAGCCAGGTGAACAGGAGCCCTGTGGAACCTTTCCCAGGTTCTCCCTGTGGAGTGAGGCAGCAGCTCAGGACCAGTGTGCTGAGCCTCAGCTGATTTTCCCTTCTCATTCGGTTCATTACTGGCATAAGCTGTGACTGCCCTGCTTTCACTGGTTTTGAAATTTATTGGACGTTTGATGTTTATGTGAAGAGACTGCTTGCTAACAAAGCTGCATGGAGGTTTAGGAAGCACTTCAAGGTAGGATTAGAAACCTGCCTGGTAGTTTTCTCTAATTTGAATAACACACTTTTGTCTGCCCCATGCTTCGTGTTTGTTATTTTCACAAAATAAAAGCAGAAGTAGAAAAATTCCATCAACTGGACTCCTAGCATAAGGCAGTCCCCAGAGGTCTGCTAAGGAGCCATTGCATCCTAAGCTTTTCTGAAACTACCCATCAAAAATTTAGTCAAGTATTCAGGTTTGGTTTTTGGTTTTTTTTGTTTGGTCCATTCTGCCTAGTTACTGATACAGAAAAAAACCTACACCTTAAAGAAATAAGTAGGAAGGGCACTTTAAAAAGAGATGATGACCTTATTCTTCTCAGCTGTGTAAATTTTCACTGAAATTGAAATCCAGTGGTGTGTTTCCCATGCTTAATTACAGAGCTTTAGCCACTGTACATTGTCACCTATTCCTGACTCAACAGCGACAGTGCATCATCAAGACAATTAATGAATTGTTCACAGACAAACAGGCTACATTTTCATTGTTACTGAAAATGTGCTTTCTTTGATATTTTTTTTTTATATGTTTGTTCACCAAAACCAACTTGTGTTGGTAAATCATGTTTCTGGTTTAATCAAGTTTCATTAGAACCTGTTCTGCCTAAAATTTAGTCTCTAAATAATAACTTTTACATGTCTTCTAAGATGAGCAAAATAAGTTTAAGACTCTTACCCATTTGGAGTGCTGTACCTCAGCTACACCCTGGAAGCTGAAGTTGTTATAAGGATGAATCTCAAAAAACCCCTGTAGGATTCAACCACACAGAAGTACTCACAACACTGAATGCAGGAAATTCTACAAGATTTTGCAGATTTTTCTCGAGCCATGAGATGCTGAATTCCCATACTGTAAATGGAGGCCAAGCAGGACTTCTGACAGGCTGTGTGGAAAACAGAACAGTAATAGTAATTCAAATAATTTCTTTAAAAGCAGTGTGCATGAGAAGTGTCTTTTTAGATGAGTTGTACTGATAGGGGCTTCAGACTAGAACAGATTAGTTCTGGATGGGGCCTTGTGCTGCCAGGGCAAACTGCATCCAGCTGCACTCATAGGTCCCAATGGAAATGTTTATGCATAACCACATCCCTCATCCGGCAAAAAAAGAGCAAAAATTTGCATTTTTACTATTCAACTACTGAATTATTTATCTTCCATTTTCAATTTCCAGTATGGCTTAAGCTGTGCAATAGATCCCCAGATTCATTGATCTGTTTAAATAAACAATGTGATATATTTAAATAAACAATGTGATACACACCAGGCCACAAGGACTATGAGGCACTGATTTCTTTTGTTGCCATTTGTGGAGCAGGCAAATTATATCCTGCACAGTCAGAACAGACCCATGCATGTGATTTCATCAAAGATCTCTGTTTGTGGTGGTGAGTGCCACCACACCACTTGATGGTCTGTTTTTCCTAAATGGAAACATTTCTGGCTCTCAGAGGATGGAGGAGATTTCTGTAAGAGGAGTTGCTCCATGTACATTTGTGGTTCTGCCCCTGGCACAACACCAGGAAATGTCAAACTCACAGGGCTCATGATTGTATATATGTTAACTACAAATTTTTTCTCCTTTGAAGGACTCGAAAAGGAGCATGATGGAAACTTTTTGCCCATTTTTGATAAGATTTACAGGTTAGGAAAGTTAAATTTATAGGCGCCATTTCCTCTCATACAGCAAGTCTGTTTCCATGAGAAAAGAGGCATTATTCCCTGGTGTAAATATACATTAAGTAAAAAGCCTTCTTGCAGCCAGGGTTTAAAATTTCACAAGAATTGATTGAGCAAACATTCAATGAGCCTGGAGCACACAGAGCCCTGGGAGGCACCACAGGGGAGCAGACACAACCTCCTCTCCCAGGAGTGTCTCTCCTACACAGGGTGAAGGATGAAGGATGCTCTGCAGCACAGGGCTGCTGCATCTCCCTAAGGCTGGCCCCAAAATCACCCAGGGGACATGGAGACTCACTGAAGTAAAGGCTGCACCAACACTGTTCCATTCTCAGCCCTTAGGTTCAGGCACTCTGATCTCAGACCTTGGTGTCAAACCCCCAAAGCAGCAAAGCCAAGGCCCTGAAAGAAAAGATCCCAAAGCAAGAAAAGGTAGAGGACAGTGAATTGCCCAGAAGAAAACACGTGAAGGCACTCCAGTGGCTCCCTAACAGAGAGAGAAGGACTCTAATTCCAGGTACCAGCTGGTCACTCCATTTTCGGAAGCTTTGCCAGTCTTCTTGCCATACAACAGTGACACTAGGAAAAGAAAAAATGTATTTGAAGCAGTAAAGATGTGTTTCTTAATTCTTCTTGTGTAGTGCAAATTACATGCCAGAGAGCTTTTTTTTCCACAATGTATAAGGCTTTCCTGCCAGAAGTGTTGATATTCCATGTCAATATTTCCTCATTTATTATTACAAAATAAAGGATTTTTCTCCTACAGCCAGATTGTTTTGTTCCCTGAGTACTATTTGTGACTATAGGCAGTCCAACTGCCTGCTATTTATCAGAAAGATAATTTCATCAATCCCATAGCAGGCAGATCCATGGCCCTCCTCCAGACAGTATTGAAAATGCTTATGTTTAAATGTTTAGGATCAAGGAGGTTAGAAATCCTCATCATGTGATCAAGCTGAAGGAACAGCTATATTCAAAAATAACTATTAATTTCCTTACAGCCTTGAGATAATTTCAAAAATAGCTGGTCCCTCTAGCATCTGATTTATGTGCCAGAACAACATTAAAAAAAATGCAGAGCACCCCCATATATTTTCTATTTTTTAACATCAAGAGATAACCCCATAGATTGACTGAAAAAATTAAGAAATACTTGAAAGAAAATAAAAACTTCTGTGCCCCAGAGTCATAAAAAATTTGAATTTCTCTGCATTTAGACATTCTAGGAGAGCTTTCAAACCATAAGCTTTACACAGTTGGAAAGCTCTTTGTATTTTGAGAGGACTAGAAAATGAGATTTTTGTTGAAGATGACATGTTCTGGGAATATAACTTACTTTGCCTTTAACATCCTCAGGAATATTTTCCTTTCTCTCAGAGGTGGATTTGTGAATGTCCACGTGCTTGGCCTGGCAGAAGATGTAGGAAGGAGCTGCTCACATTTGGACAGAGCTGTTGGTGACTTGAGTGCCCTCATTCCTCCTCATGGAGCAGCAGCTTCTCTGCGTGCCTATGATAGAGGTGCTAATTTACATGTAGAAGTGTTAATTAATGGCAATTCCGGAGGTCACCTCTCTACAACTGCAATTCTTTCCCTGTGGAGAGGAAAAGAGAGCAGCACTGATGCCAAAGAGCACACGAGAGCCATTGTAGATAAAATAAACATGCACATCCATTCCCTGAGCTTCTCTAAATAAATTTTAAAAAAATCTAGCCTCTTAATAATTCATATAATTTCTCACAGATTACAAACCACACAGATTCTCTCGTGCAGAACAGGCATGCCCATTAACCTAATTAAAATTTCACAGGTTTATAGGAAAAAGTTGTAAATTGGTAACAAAGTAGAAAAGAAATGCAATAGAGCCATGTCATTTCTTTCTGTGAAAGAATATGTGAAACAACTTACAACCCTGCAATCACTGCCTAAGCATCCTTTCTGAGGGAAGCACTTGCAGGACAGCAGAGTGAAGATCATGAAGATCAAGATGTTCCTTAAGGGCTCCCTGGGCTCTGGGTCAATAGGAATTTGTCTTCAGATCTGTCTCAAATGGCTTATCTCAGTCAAAAATTAAACCCAGGGAGGATGCGAAGAGGCTGGTTCAGAAGGTAATAAAAATTATGTAAGAAAGGTAAATTCCCTGGTCTTCTCTCCTGAGTGAGAGGGTGCTAAATCAGCTGAAAGAGCAAGCAGAGACCTGGCTTTGTTGAATTATATGACAGAGAAAGAGAAAATCCTTTTTGTAAGCCATTTTTGTACATGATGAGTCAGGGAATTTACAATTCATTATGTGCTCAGCAAGAAGTGTAAAATACAAATCCTTCAAGCAGATGTGAGCAGACACTTGGGATCAATCTAATGTCAACTGCAGAAAAAATGGAGAGTGTATGAATTAATGTTTCATTATGTCAGAGCTGTGAAGGCTGGGTGATCCCAGGCATGCAGATGATATTCCTGTCCAATCTGCCACTTGTTTTTGTCACCCACAAACATGGAGAGAAGAAGCAGAGATTCTGCCAGCTGAGGTGAGGGAGCTCTGGGGTTAGTTTGGCAGCAGTGGTTATGCAGTCATTTGGGGAGAGACATTAGTTACACCTTCTTGTGACCAGGCATCCCTCCCTATGAGGAGCAGCTGCAAGAGTGCTCATATGAGCCCTGCAGTCCACATGGGGCTGTGCCTGTCTGTATGTTCACTAGAAATTCAGTTTTTATACTCAGGTTTGACTCACGCAGCTCCTTCCAAACAAATGGAGTTGCAGCTTCTTTATTCATCTGTCATGGTGTGTGCTAGTTGTGCCTCTATAGATCCTTGTATTGAATTTAGCCCTAAAGCTATGAGAATTTCACAGGTACTAAATTCTCCAACATAATTTTTAGAAATATAAAATAAGGCAGTAAAGTTGTTAGCTTAGAACTCGGTTGATGTATTGTCAGCTCGAGGTCTTTCTAAGAAAACACATGACAGAAAAGCAAAACAAAACTAAACAGTAACATAAATTCTGAGTTCATAAAGTGTTCAGTGCCATTTTCAGCATTATTGTATTCACAATTCTGTCTTATATTGACTGGAAGCATTTAAACATCCTTATGTGTGTGTGTGTATATATATATATATGCACAATCCACCCTGCCAGACAAAGCTGTGTTCTACATAAAGACAGATGGGAACGAGCTGTGGATTCTGTGCTTGATTGCTGCATTGTGTCAGACTGACTGGCCATAGTCATAAAGCTGGTTCATGCAACTATTCCTATTTACCTGGAAGTCCTCAAGACAGCCATTGGAACAGTTGCTGTTTTCTTACCCAAGAAAACAAACGCAGAGGGTTTGAAAGTCTCTGAGTTCTTGTGGAAGATGCTGTTGTAAGCAAAGATTGCTTCATGCTGCCTTCCTTCAATCACACAGCTGATGGGTGGAGTGTGGCAGGCACTGGACAGAAAATAAAGCCCTTGGAGCTGGGAGCCAGACCAACACAGCACAGCAAAAGCTGGAGGCTAAACCTGTGAGTGGTTCCAGAAATAAAGTGGTAGGGATTTAAGCTTTGGGGAAATATTACCCTGTAGTAAAAAAATGTGAATCTTCATCAAGAAGTCAATCTAAAACAGGACAATTTTTTTAAAGGGCTTCAAATTTAAATGCCTCTGTCATCCAGTAACTCTGGAGTTTGCAAAAGAAGCAGAGACCATCTGTTCAAGAGACCAGGAACACAGTCTGTGCAGCTAATCAGCGTGATAGCAGTAGGAAATTATTTCATAGGGGCCTATCACATCTGGTTTTAAAACTAGTAAGCAGACTTTTTTTATTTTTATTAAGTTTTCTGCATGTCTCACAAAGCCTCTTTTCTGACAGGATTCATACTTTAATTCTTACGGGTTTTTCTCAGTCTCTAAATAGGAATATGCATGAGAAATAAGTACATAAACAGAAGGGTGCATGGGTATTCCTGCAGCCTATTACTACTTCAGTGAATAGCAGTCAGGGTTATCCCAACAAGAATAAAATCACTATTGTCATAAAATTCTAATATTAACATTTTTTACATGGAAACTTTTGATTAATTAATTAAAAAAAGAAAAAGCAGTGCTCCATTACCTCCTTCATTACCTCCTTCAGAACTCCTGAACTACCTCCTTCATTTTAGCCTACTATTATCTGATGTATTTTCTTATTGTTTTTAAGCATTTTGCTGAATTCTGAATATGGGAGTCTGGAATGCTTTACTGAGTGCCTTTTCAATCAATTTTTTTGCCAAGAATTGAGGAAATGTACACTAAAAAGTGCTACAGTTTTCAGAAATCTATTTGCAGCCTCCCTGATGGTAGGAATGCCTGAAATAAAATATCAAAATGAACTTACCTTAAGGCATTTAGGAGGAAAATAAAAAGAGTTATCAGGTATTTCTGAGGATGGTGGGAGCTGCAGAATTTTTTTGCAGCAGTATTACACAGGTCAATACAAATATCCTGGATATTGTGCCAAAACACTTCTAATGCTTCAGTGAATCTCACAAACATTTCCTGTTGCGTTCAGCTCTCTAAAACCTACCTGACTCCTTCCTTGGAAGGGCAGCTGTGTGTCTCCTGCTTGCTTTCAGGGCACAAACAGGTCACAGATTTCTAAGGAATCTTTTCTCTCTTTTTAATGTTTAAATCTTCCTCTTTATATTCTATCTGCTTTTTTAAGTTTTCTGGAGTATAAGTACAAATAAGTTCAAACTGCCTGAAACCTCTAAGAATCCAAGATGTGGACATTCTACTGTTGGAGACTAAATGCTGATTGATCCCTTACAATAAAGCATCAAAACCAACTTTGGGGTGTACAAAATTGATTTCATTTCTTCTTGGAAGTATGAATTTGGGAAAAAATATTTGAGAAATAAATCGAGAGAAAAAAGACTTTTTGATTCACACAAAGAGTAGTAGGAATGCTTTTCATACCACGGCATGTCAGCAATTTGGAAAGTCAGCCTGACCAAATGAAAACAGCAATGCACTCTTCGTCTTCATTCCAGCAGAAATATTGACTCTGAACTCTATGTGCTTCTAGATGAGCAATTCTGATGGTTTTTGGGATTTTCACCTAATTTCATTGACATTATGTCTCCAAGTGGTTAAATCAACCATGATAATTCAAGAACACATAATATCTAATCTTCCATATGCAAGAATGGCAGAGAAGGAATAGTTAGCTAGAAAAAAATAAATAAGAGATGGAAATATTTGAATTATTTCAGTATTGAAAATGTGGTTTATATGTCTTGGTGCTGCATTATTATTATTACATGCAGGATTTCCCCTTTCACACAGTTGATGAACTGCTCCTGGTATTGTTTCTGGCAGCACAAGGGAGTTAACACTGCTCAAAGTGCTTGGGGCTGTACCACAGTCCAGTAGGAAAGGGGAACTATGTCCTAGGGAAAAGCTCACAGCCTCCCTTCCACACCCCTGTGCTCATGCCAACAATTTTCCAGCCAGCTGGAATTTCCTTTCCTTGTGGGAGCCAGCCCAGAGCTCATCCCTGCAGCCTCAGGACCCCAGATATTGCCATTTGCTGAAGCCTGAGTCTCACAAAGAGCCCAGCAGGACCTAGGACATCCTGTTTCCCTGGTGGCCTGATGAGTTTTCTCCCTAATAATGTCCCCTCTTCTGCTGTCACATCTTAGCAAGCTCTGTCATAACAACAATGAGCCTCAGCTCAGGGGGGAGTGTTTCCAACAGGGGTGTTCAGGGTGGATATTGGATATTGGTTTATTAAAGATCCATTTTTATGGGATAGGACTTATTCTAGTGCCTTGCACTCCTGTCCAGAGAAGTCTAAACACTGTCATTGATGGATTTGGAAGCAGGAATGCATTTACATATTATGCTTCTATCAGAGTTAAAATTCTTATCAATTCTAATGGTAACAGGGAGCTGAACCTGTAGGAAAATGAGCTGGGCCCTGAGAAGTGAGTAGCACAGTAATGGTGGTCTATCAACCAGGAGAGTTGGTATTTTTTCCTGAAAACAAATCTGAATTGTTTGTTATCCTCATCTGTTTGCACATACCATGTGCTGTCAATGTATTGACTGCAGCAGCTCCAAGATATGGATTGGCTTTATGGTAAAGAAGTTTTCCTGAACATGAACTCCACTTGAAAGCAAGGGTGGGCAGAAAAGATCAATGCATATTTGCAATTTACAAGCAGTTACCAATCAATCTAATTTAGGTGGCCCCTGGACAATGTAGATTAATACTTAAAACTATCCTATTAAGATAAGACTAATTAAACTAATATTGAGCCACTGATATAGGGTGTTAATAATAGACTATTGATGTGCAAGAAAGCAAAAGAGACTATTTGGATTTAATTTTGACTCCAGACCTGATCTTTGCAAGTCAGTGCTAAGCAGGGAACTCCTCAGGTACCCCTCTCTTCTGCTCTCTCCCTACTCTTCCTCTTATAACAAAAATTCCAGCTGTGAACAGTTTGAGGACTGAGTTGCTTCTCAACCCTGGTCTGTAACCAGGGCTTCAAAAAACACTAATGCAAACAACACAGAGCTTTCACAGAAAAACAGATCACTTAAAATATAAAGTGGAATGGCAGGAAAACATCAGCGCAAGGCCCCTGGGTTATCTGCTCAGTCACCAGGAATTAAAAGTGTATTTGGCAGGCTGTTATTGTTAGTCCCCTAAGTGCACTGAGGTATGTAGTTATGCCTGCAGGCCAGTGGGCAGAAACAGAGGGTTTAATTCCAGCTTCTCTCCACCTGCTTTACTGAAGTGGTCTAGCAGCTCCTGCAACACCAGCATGAGCTCCAACAATAACCATGTGGTTTAGTAAGTATAATGACAACATCTGCAAGATATTAAGGGCCAAACCTCAGATTTTCTTGCATATTTCTAAAGGTCTTCAGAAAAAGAAAAAAAAGAAAAAAAAAGTACTTTTTGAAATACTTTTTTCAGTTGAGTGGTTAAAGAACAATTTGCAGCCAGGCATTTCCTAGAATCATAGAATAATTTAGGTTGGAGAAGACCTCTATGATCATTGAGTCCAACCTTTAACCTAACACTGCCAGGTCCAGCACTAAACCAGGTCTATAGCATCACATCTCCATGGTTTTTGAACACTTCTAAGGACAAGTGATTCCACCATTCCCCTGGGCAGCAATGCCTGACCACCCTTTCAGTGAATACATTTTTCCTTAGTATCCTGTCTAAACCACCTCCTTTGGCACAATGTGAGGGCATTTCCTCTTGTCCTTTCCCTTGTTACCTTGGAGAAGGGGTCAGCCCCCACCTGCCTACAACCTCCTTTCAGGTTCCTACCACATTTGCAAAAAATCATTACATTATCATGTAGATGGCATAGAATGTCTAGAAAACTGTGGAAAAATAAAAGGAATGAGGCTGTTGGAGTCACCAGGAATGATGTCTGTGCCCTGTGCTTCCAGCCCCTCACCTTCCAGGAGGGCATGGCTGGAACAAGCTGCCCTGGCCATCCCTGGATGCAAACTGCCACCCTCACCTGCTGGGCTGATGTTCCAAATTAACATTACACACACAAGCAATAGAGTTAAATATTTTAGATCTGCACCTAAGTCCTTCAAGGCACAGAGGGAGGGAATAATTTGGCTCTGGTAGCAGAATGTAAGTGCTTGGGCAGGTCCTCCTGCCTTTCAAGGAGGAAGCACCATCCTCCAAAACAGGGAAATGCTGATCAACAACTTTTGTGTGTCATTATTTTTGTCTCAGAGTACTTTCCAAGCTGTTGGGTTTTTTTTTTCCTTTTCCATGCTGAAAAACAGGCCACTCCTCAGGAAGAAATAATAATGTTTCTGTTTGAGACAGAAAACACTTCAGGGAATTATGTGGTTTTCTAGACGTACACAAACCAGAGCGTCTTCTGTCTGAGAATTTTCAAAGTAAGCACCAGATTCCTCCTCCTCACTGTGGATGCTTTACAGTGCCCAAGTGGCAACAGCTAGAAGGAAAAGTGGGTTACTGTAATACATTTTCCTGAGCTTTCTAAACTCAAGAGTCTGCAATGTTACCTAAGATAGAATATAGCTTGCCTGCTGCAGTGACAGAAACATTGCTTTCAAGGTGTTCGTTTAGAATATTGATCCCAAAATAAAAGGCTCATGTTTAAAAGCCTTCTGACTGCAACACTTTCAAAACACTTCAGTGAACTTTTTGTACTCCAACTTTGATCAAATATGTCCCACATATTTGACACATTCATCAGGTACTGAATTTCCTAAATCAGGCAGTTTGAGGGCATGGTGGTGTGTATTTGCTATCTAAGTGCTAGTTTTTTCACCACAGTAAAGAATCTATGTCTTGAGTCTATTTTGTCATCATTATTAAATATTCAGTAATTCTGCCACAGAGGCCATCTAAACATTATGGGATTCATTGCTGTCAAAGCTGCTACATGGAAACCAGCAAAAATCCACAAGCAGATATTCTCCTGATTCTTTTACTCTCATGGAAACTGAGGTGGAGTTATTTGCACAGCCCCAGCATCACTGAACCTGTGTTCTGACATGAGCAATAGAATGAATGGATTGGGCAGGAATGCTGGGATAAATGTATCTCTGATACTGCCCCAAGTTTCCATCCAGCCCAGAGCTTCCTGGAAAGCTTCAGGAGAGAGAGAAGATCACAATCCCAGCACACACCAGGCTGTGTTACAGAAGTGTCTGCTGCTCAATGGTAATTGAGCTAGCAAGCCAGAGTTGCTTCCAAGAGTTTTGTTCTGCATTTACAAAAAGAGTTCTGATGCTGCAGTAGTAAGAAGGCACGAGATTGAGGAAACTAGAGTATTATGGGATGGAATCCAGGCTATGCAGTGATATCAGGGCATCCTGCCCTCTTACAAACACTTTGCACTCACCAGCAACACAACCTCAGTCACATCAGCCAAGCAGAACTTTTCTCTAAATGGACTTACTGCTCTTAAAAGAGTGAAACAAAACAACCCTCAAGGAGAAATGGAGCAACATAAGGCATGAGATGTGATTGCAAACTTCACCTTGGAGGACATTATCCAGCTGTCACTTTCAGAGATATTTTCCCAAAAGATGAGCCTAGAAAAAAAAAAAAAAAACTGGAAATTAAAGAATTGAGAGAAATTATTCCTCAAAGGAAACCACCCATGTAGTTAATTAGCAATGAGCCTTTCCATGACAGGGTGCTTTTTTTCAGAATTTTACTTTCACTGACTCAAATGAATTGTATATTAGCTTTTTAAAATGCTTTGAAATGAAGATTTTTGGACTTAATAAAAGTAGGCATAAGAGAATGTAAAGGGGGTTAAAAGTTCAGAAACATACTTGACACAAATAATTGCATAAAATGTGTCAGTACATCCTCAAGGAGGAGAAAAAGCAATGGTGGTTTATGAATCTTTAATGATTTTACTCCAGGACCAGCGAAGTCTTAATCAAAGTGGGATGCACACTTAGCCTGAGCAAATAAGGCATGAAGATTCAAAAATTCTTTCTGAATACTAATGTGGTTCTATACTTGGACATTTAAGAAACTGAGATTAGAAAAATGTCCCAAGACCTCCAGACCATGTGGAAAAAATCATGATTCAGTTAAGCATTTTAAATTTTGTGTCTTAAATGTAAATATTAAGCTATTTACTGAAATCAAACTCTCTACTAGCCTTTTTCTCAAGCAGACTCAGGAATGCTGAGTGTCTTTTGGCAAGCACACTCTGAGAAAGGTTTCTGAATATTCTCTTTAGCATCAGAAACTTTATGTTCTCTTCAGCAAAGAGCACAGCAGGCAATAGTAACACATGCAAAGAAATGTTGGAAGGTAGGAAACTCCACCCTCCTGTCTCATGGCAACATTGCTAGGAGTGAAAATGGTTAAATACATTCTAGGAGCAAGAACAAAAAGCTAGCAAGAAAAATACCTGGCTATTTTGGTTTTGTGAAATGGGCTTTTTTAATACTTAATTTACTGTGTTTTCTAATCAATACTAAGGTATTTAACTGCAAATGTGACCTAACAGTTTATTAAGGTTTGTAGTTAATTAAGGCTACAGCAAGATTTTGCTTTATCTCTGTTAAAATGGCCACTCTCCAACAATACCCAAATGTGAGTGCTTCTGCACTCCTGGGCTTTGCTTTTCTGCTTTCACTGTTATTACACACATATGCACACCTTATCTAGACCTGAAATAGGAAGAAATATGAAATCACATCCATTAGTAATGTCCTCATCCAAGGTTTGTAAAGTTCTCTGGAATAATTTTTCCTGTCAGAAGGAAAATGCTCCAGCAGTTGTATGGGAATTCAGTGATGGTCAAGGATCACAAGTCAAACACCTCTTACTTTCAAAACACAAAGATATTTAACAGCAGGCATTGCAGACCAGCCAACACCTGAATTTATTTTAATGAGCGATAAGAGATTGATTTTAATGTCCTCAATGCAGAAATACTTTTACATAATGTATGTTCCCTGCAAAAATACACTTATTATTTTAATATTTAAAATATATAGAGAGGAAAAACCCTGTATTCCTGGGAAATAATAAATTGGGATATTCCATTATTTTTAATGAGGAAAGTTTGTGCAGTTAATTTTTATAGGCTGAAGAAGTAGGTGGAAAATTCCTTATGAAAGAGGGAGTGATTATAGGGACTTTGCTATCAGTAAGACTATCCAAAATCTATTCACTGGTGAACGTGTGCCATATAAATCTATAGAAGAGAATACTTAGTGAAGGTGTGATCACCAAGGAAGTTAACAGGACAGATATTTGTTCATTCTTAAAATTTAAGAAATGGATGTTTAACCCTTTAATAAAAGAATCAGAATTAGCAGTTTCTTCTTTATATAGATGTTTCTTCCTGTATGTACACTATAATTACTTTTCCTTTGAGGAAGAAGGTTACCAGTTTCCTGGCACTAAACTAAAACTAATATGCAGCACTTTCTGCTGTTTAATACTATGAGGGGTTTAGCCTTCATCCAAATATATCCCAGAAAAATTTCAATGTAAATTCCTCAAATATGCATTTAGAACTGCTAGCAATCCATGCACTCTGCTTGTTCCTTTCTAGGTTTTTTTAAAGTGTTTGCTGAAAACCATTCCACTGTTAGGACAGTCAGAACAGCTTGCTGTATCTGCAATGTGGAAAGTGCTGGCCAGCCATACCCAAGGAGACCTGGCTGCAAACAGAGTGTTCTGACATTTGGTGGTGGTATTTCCTTCTCTGGCTTTATGAAATAAATCTGAACAGTAAGAAAATCATCAACACTCAAGAGAAAACTGGAAAATGTGATGTTGTTGAACTTGCCTCGTGCTCCTGGAGGTGGCCCTTTCAAAACAGAGCTGAGCACCTCTGCCAGAGCTCAGTGCCAGCCTTGGTGTTGCTCAGTTTGTCCATGCACTGAACTCAAGCTTTCCACCTCTGCTGAAATTTGGAAGTTCTTTTTAGGAAGAAATGAAAGAAAAATCCTTAGTTATATGGACTACCTGAAACAACTTTTGAAGCAACAAAAAAAATCTAGGATAGCTTTCTAAAGTCAGGTACTTCTGCTTGTAGAATTCCTAAGGGAAAAGGGTCCTGTCAGCTCAAATCAACAGCCTTTGACCTTTGCAGCTCTTCAAGGACACTGGCTTTGTGAGACACTGGTATTGACTGTGTCTAGCAAAAAAAGGCACAGCAGCTTAGAGGCTTAGGGATCCCTTGTTTGATAAAGAGCTTGGCACCAAAGAAGTGATCCTGCAGTCAAGAACTGACTCCTGGTCACTGCTCCCATTGGTTAGAGGAATTCCCAGGGGGACCCAAACACCAGCTCTGAGGCTTTACACCAATAGCTCTGGAGTATTTGCCAGGACAGAGAATTGCTCTTGGCAATTATGTTGATAAATATTAAAAAAACAGATAATCTGATACTTTAAGTAGTAGCTGCCTTCTTTCCTTACCTTTATCGTATGTATTTTTTTAAAATCACTGTTTCTCCCTTAGCAATGCAGATGTTTTGAACTAATAAGACAAAGTGAATACATAGGACTACATAAACTCCCCAAATGGTAGCATCACATGCTCCTTTTAATTCCTGCTTCCAGATATATCAGCTCCCTGACTGCTCACTTTTAGAAGTTTTTCATAAGCACTTTCTCCAGATATGACAATTCTGCTCAAAATATCAGTAGAAAAAGCATAAGAAAAGGTCAATTTATTATCTATGGCTTTCTATTGGAGGTTTTATTTTCTGTCACTACACAAATACTGTGAGTTTAGATCTTACAGTAGGTATCAATTATTAAAAAAGGTGCTGCAGAAAGCAAGCACAGTTTTTCATGACAAATGGCACCATCAGCAGAGTTCCATAATCCAGCATGCAGCATTTTCATTTTTCAGAGGACAAAGAGAGGAATGACTAATACATCAATTTCAGTGCTGTTCCCCTGCACTTTTTGAAAAGCACCTTGCTACCCAGGACCACCCTTAATTTACCATCTTTTGAAGACAGCAAATGTAATGAAAACATCCGTCTCTGGTTCCTGCTAGCCTGTAATATTAAACATCAAGGTAATGGTTACTCTCCACCCACTCATCAATCATGCCCTTATCCATGCATACAACCCTGCTCTTCTGACACGTTATTTAAACAACCTAAAATGGACACCTCTGCTTCAAGACATTTTCACTACTGCAGAGGTGGAAACTGGCTCTGAACTCTACAAAGTCAAGATGTACAGTCTTTCTCTTCTGCTGATGATCTAGAGATTTAAATTTTAATTCCTTAGTGCTGTTAAGGAGTTTAGAATACCTGGAATTTAGAATTTGCCTCTGCTTGTATGAAATTATGGCTACTGCCTGTAGCTGGGAATGTGCATTTTAGCTGCAAAAACCCTGCTTCTCACCCTCACTGGCTGCCACAAGGCTCTGCTGTGCTGACCCACCTGCCCTCCTGAGCCTCCCACAGCCCCACTTTAAGGGTTCCCAATTCCCCCAGCCCTTCCCAGGTTCTGCCTACACTCAGTACAAGTCCCAGAACACTTTGTAAAGTCCCTAACTCCTCCTCCACAGTAGGAAGTCACTGCTAGGGAATAAATTTCAAATAATTTAAGAGTTTTCTTCAACAGCTGTCTAAGGGATTGCATACAGAGGATACAGTGCATGCAGAGCATTTCCTTTTTAGAAGAATTCGTGTGTGTGCGAGTGTAGGCGTGTCAAATTTTTCAGAGACAGAAATTGGAAACATCAGCTGATCTTTGCTCCTTTTCTTTACTGCAGTGCCCTGGGCAAGGCTCTGCAGGCCCTGACTCAGGCAGTCCCGGCAGCTGTGTGGAATTCTGCCTCATCCCTGGCTGCTCCAGCAGGTCCCAACAGCACAGCCTGGTCCTGGCACCCACAGCCAGGGGCCAAGGAACTCACTGAAATCAGAGGGGTTATACACAAACACAGCTACATGCATGCAAAAACACATGCTCCACTTTGAACAATCATATTTTTCAATTGAAAAAATTCCAAACCAAGCCAGAAAACACTCACCAGTACTTGGTAGCAGAAAACTATTGCACACCATCCTAAAAGTGGTGGGATGTGTGCAGCTCTGCTCAAGAGGCTGTCATCATTGTTCAATGCTTTATTCTATCTGAAGCTTGATTTAGCAAGGCTATGGAGTAAAGAATAGCAGTCTTTTACATTTATGTTGAAATAATAACAACCCCTGTAATCACCCTATATCCTGTCTCCTTCCCCAGCTTCAGATTTTTCTCTAAGTTTTGCCATTTGACACTGTTTAATGTAGAAACCTGTGCTATAAATGGATCCAGTTCAAATACTTTATGCTTTTTGGAGGTGGAGGGGAAAAAAGGGGGCTTTTTATGAATATCATATTTCCATACCACATCATCCCACTTGCTTAAATCAACTGTCAATGAGAATGTAACATTCCAGCTTCATGGGCCTTTCTCACAGCAGCAGGGATGTCTCTGAGATGGTTCCCATCCAATCCCAGGCACAATTTGTGGAGCTCCTCAGCAGGAAAGGCTCACCTGGGGCTGCACAGCAATGCAGCAGTACAGGGTTGGGAGGCACAGGCACCAGAGACAGCTTGTGAAATTAGCCATCAGAAGGGGTTTGTAGAGTGTTCCAGGAGGAGAAGAAGGGGGTTGGAGGACAGGGGTTAGAGGTGGCATGAGAAGGGAATTTTTAGATGGAGAGAAAAATTGAGCAAATTGTTGCACCTCAGTTAAAGGCAAGTCAGGGCAAATTGAACTCATATAAAATAGTGTCATTATTCTCTTGCTATGCTACCTCTGGCTTTCTACCTGTGCACCAAGGTCTGGGATTGCTGTGCCCATTGCAGGAGTGATTCTCTGCCGTGGCAGACATGCCTGACCTGGGGCTGCCTCTGCTGCAGGGACTCCCATGGGCAGAGAAGATGCTGTGCTGGCACAGGCCTGACCCTCCTCCTGCCATCCACAGCATGCACACCTGCATATTTACATGTGCCCACCTTTAGGGGCTTATTTTGGCCTCTTTTTTTTGCCCTGGGTTTGATCTCCCTGACTGCACTTTATAGGGCAGCCTTCTCACTGTAACCATGCATGAGGCATCTTGCCCCCAGTACATTTTGACAAACCAGTAGGAGGAGGTAAAATGTAAGTGGGACAAACCCCCTAGATTCCACATAAGCCATCAAAATTAAGTCAAATGCACTTGTAGAAATTACAATTACTTTTAAAAAGCAAGTCTTAAGAGACTTAAAAACCCATTTGGGTTTCTTTATTTTAAGTTTTCATTAGCATAATTGAACTTTACATAAAACACTAAGCTTTTTTATTACTCACCCTTAAGAGATCATGCGGATTGATCCCTTAGTATCCCTTAGTACTTACACCCTTTGCTGATAATCAGTTGAACTAATGCATCCAAAGACCTACACTTCTTACTGGCCCTACACTTCTTACTGGCAAGGCCAGGACTGCGCAGACAAACAAAGCTGTTGTTTGAGAATCCAATAACAGAAGGCAAACAGGGTAGGTTTGAAGGCCAAATAATTTCCAGACTGATTCCTTTTTTCCTTCATTAAAGAATAACGATTTGGAGCAAGTCTAGCTCCCAAGGACCCAAAAATGGCATTTGCTGATAAAGAGCAAAATGGACACAAGCCTGTTCTTCTGCTGGAGATTTTTTTTGAGTCCTTGCAAGATTGATAGCTTCCCAAAATGTCAATTCATAGAGAGTTAATCTTAGTGGCTATATGAAACTCTATAACTGCCTCTGGCTAAACTAGAAGTGATACACATCCAAACAATTGCTTTTGTAATAAAATAGTAGAAGGTATCCTTTACACACCAATCCATCATCTATAATGTCCTATCAATGTTGTTTTAGTATATGCCAATACACTTCAGGAGTTCCTGGGGTAAAAATAAAAGGAGAGAAGAGGGCTGGGGAGAAGACTAGGTCATTCTTTCCTGATTTGAAGATTAAAAAGGAAATTCAAGTATTTGCAGAACCACAGAAATTGGCACAAAAATCCATGCCTTGTTACGGACTCCCGGTTTTCAGTTTCAATAATGCTTTTAGCTTATATTTCTGGGGAAGGGGGAGTTTCCAAACTATAAATTTTGTTTTAATTGGCAATATGCTGCCCATATAAAACCCCAAAGCACCTGAAAGAAGATCTCTTAACCATGCCACTAACATCCATATAAAACCTGAAACCTCCCTCACCCAGACTGTGGATTAGTTGGTCTAGTAGAAGACATCGCCTTTACTAAGTCACTTTACCTTGTTTATCCCTCCAGATAATTCTGGTTAGAAACAAAAATGGTATTAGTGCCTGGTATATCACAACCTCCATCTGGGTCTCCACCTTCCCTCAGAGAAAAAGCCCTGAGAGTTCAGGTAACTCCCCTGGCAAAACCAGCTTTGCCAGCCAAAGGGATACAGCAGGAGAAAGGGTTGTGAAGTCTCATATGCAGTCACAAGTCCTCTCTCCCCTTACTCATCTGTTAATCAGTGATCCTGACATGTCTTCTCCAACACAGCATATTCTATAGTCCTATGAACCTGAAAATACCATGTAGCCAGAGACTCAGAAAGCCTGAGTGCCAAGCTCTGTCTGATCTGGTTTCCCAGCCTCTGGCAGATCTGCTCCATATTTCAGCTCCCTTAGAGTGAGGCTCCTCAGCCTCCCAAAGCACCTCACTCCAGAGTGTGATCAGCATTTATGGAGACTGCAGTTTATTGCAAAACAAACCCTTTGTGCCACTACCCTTGCTGCACTGCTACTGCAAGTGCAAGCCAGCTGCATTAAACACCAAAGCTGATGTGTTGCTGAAATAACAACTTCATGCCATCAGTATTGTGCACTTCTCAGCCTGCAATCTGCGCAGCACAGCCTTTAACATGCAGGTGCTTTTAGATAATGCCACAACGTAAAATTGCAACCCTAGGAGTCCATTTTCCTCAACACAACATTTAACTATGCAATACAGTTTGGCAAGAGGAGCAAGAAGAAAACAAAACAGGACTACACCCTACTAAACAACTTTGTCTTATTCTTCACATCATATGTTGTTGGCCACAGATGGCAAAAGAAATTTATAGCAATTACAGATTAACCACAAATACAACTAAAGCCAGAGAGGATGCAAACTGACATACCACTAAATAGCCATAGTCTATAATACCTCTAAATTAGCTCATTCGTTTCAATCCATTGATTCTTACATCAGCAAACTGTTCACCTGCTCTGGCAGTGCCTGTTTCAGCTGCAGCTCGATGTTGCCCTCCTGTGGGCCGAACAAAGGGAGAGCCATGAGCTCCTTCACACCCTCACCACAGGGAGAGCAATCTGGGCATTATTTGCTTCTTTCCAGCTGAGAAGGAGCAAGCACAGATGAGCTGAATTCCTGTGGATCTTGTAAATGCAACATTGTTCTCCAGATTTAATCACTTCTGGACTACTTTTGGAACAAGTCTGCTGCATAAGAAATTGTTCCGTAGGAATAAACATCTGCATTTTGCCAGATCAACCACAGTTTACAAGATGGTATTTATGCTGACTTTCTTCCAGCCAAGGGAGGGGAAGAGATACATGAAGTTTGCTGGAACAAAAGCAACTCTTCAATTTCTTCAGCAGCTTTTAATGGTAGAGTGAAATTTTTTTCCATCTTTTGCTTAACAGTGGGAAACTTCAGTCTTGAGGAACTCCAGACAAACCATTTTGCTTGAAATTTGATGAAGACCTTGCCTAGGCTGGGGTGAATTTGTCTGGAACAGCCTTGTTATAACAGAGTATAGTCTTTGTAACTTGTGTGACTCTTCCCATGTTTTGTCACTTGGAGACTGCAGGTCCCCATTTCTGTGCCAGACTGAATTTGGGACCTATCTGCATTCTGAACTGCGGCTGCAATGATTTGGGGATGGCATACAGTTAAGCTGGTCTCCAGCTAATCTTCCACTTCCTAAGGACAGGGTAAAGAAGCAAATTCCCTACCAGCAGGAGGTAGGAAACACTCCAAAAATCAGCAATTCACAGAGCACAGACACTACTTAAACACTGGGAAGCTAATATTTGATTTCTTCATGCCAGAAGCAACAGCCAGGAGACAGGATGGGATTAGTTGGGCCATGTGAGAAAAAAGCATTCTCCTTTTCTTGTGCTTAATTCATGAGCAGTGGGAACTATGAGGAACACAGGTTAATATAGCTTGTTTTGGTACTTATATTGGTAATTAATAATTCTTTCTGCAAAGCCCCAGCACTGTCACATCTGTTACTCCAACAAAGTTGACTTCCCCAAGACTCCTCTAGGAGCAATGGTAAGGAAAAGGTGTTTGAGGCAGCCGCAAGAAGAACCTGAGCTCCAGTTCCTCTCACCAGAGCAGCAGCTCAGGTCTGTGCCAGGGTCATTGAGCAGAGTTGGTCTCACTAATATATGATACTGATATTTATGGCCCTTCAAGAACAAAACCACATCAAGCACAGAGTTTCAGGTTATTTAATCCCTCTGAAGATGCAAGCTGTCCCTAGCAGTGCTCCAAACAAAAGGAAAAGGGTTGAACCATTAGCAGCAGGATTTGACTCTATACACAGTTAACACAAAGCAATATGCTGTGTAGTCCTGGATCATTGGTAAAATCCCCCTCTGGATCCAGAAATGCACTTTGTGGCTGGGTCTGACTGCTGCCACAGGCCAAACCAACATCTTCAATCCAAACACAACCTCAAACGGAGGAAGCTGAGGTCAGACAGTTGTGGCTTGGGTTCATGTCTGCTTGCTACCAAGTCAAAGGCTTCCCTCTCAAAAACACAGTGCTAATGATCAAGTGACAATCCAAATGCAAACAAGAAAAAAAGCACCAAGACAACATCTGGAAGCAATACTGGTAGGAAGAGAACATGAAGACGTGGCCAAATGCTTCACTGCCAAAGAGGGGTGAAAAAAAAAAAAGATATTTATGACAAGGGGCTTTTCCCTGCCTGTGTTCAAAGAACATCAACAGAGCATCTGTGCAGAATAAAAGACGAGGAGAGAAAGTACATACGTGGCGAGGAATGAGGAACGTAGAAACTGCTAGAAAAGCAACTCTAGGCTAGCTAAGGAAAAAGAAGCTGATTAGCATGCAGTCAGTTGAGATCTACACAATAAATAGCATAATCAGCATTCATATACATCTGTCCAATAAAGCCTGAAGGAGCCACCATTTTCCCTTAAGAATCTCCAAGTTTAAAGCAGAAATTACCATGCACTGGAAAGTCAAATTTCTGAAATCTTTCTTGCCACAATCAATCCATTGATTAGGTATCAGCATAACACATGGAGTCAAATTAATAAAATCCCCTGGAAAATTTTACACTAGTGCTTAGGCTATAGTGACTGCTGACACAATGAATGCAGATGAATTCCAGAGATGAGCCAGCAAAGAAAATACACTGAAGCAGAAGGAAATTTTTAAAGCAAATCTCTGCATTTCCTGAAATGGTAATTTTGCTGGATTTGGCTTCTGAGGAGGAGGAGGGAGTAAAAAAATTTAAAAGTTAGTTTTCTCTTCTGCAGCAGCTTTAACAGAAACATTCATCTTTATTCCCTGTCCAGTTCCTATACACACACACCTTCAGAGCAGATTTCCAAATACTAGGAGATAGAGAGAGATTCAGGACAAATATTTATTCTGTTCTGGGAGGGGGGAAGTGAAGGACAGCAAAACCCAGGTATGCTGTTGTATAAAAAGAGAGAGTGATGGATGGTGCCAAAAGCCCCCAAGGCCTGGTTTCCATTTCCCAGCTCCCAGTGCCTCTCTGCAGGAGGCTGAGGCTCCCAGTGCTGTGGGGAGAGCCTGGCAGCAGCCGGGGCTCGTGGTCTCTGTCCTCAGGGATAAGCTTTGGCACAGCCTTCAAGCTGAGCTTCCTCCTCACGGCTGCAAACACAGGAGCCAACACCCATTAGAGTCAGGACATGGAAAAAGCTGTTGTCTGTACAAGCTGCTTTTAGAAGACCTGGTTCTGCAGCTGAAAGCACTTCTAACCTACTGCTGAATTATACAATGGATCAAGAGACAAATTTCCACTCCTGCTTGAAGTGAGTTTCACAGGCTTTATTCTTCTTCTGAATCACTTCAGCTCTGAAAGAGTCTCCCAATTAAAAAGCCATTTCTGAAAGCACCTCCATCCAAAGGACAATTCAAATAAAATATACTACACACATTTATTTGTCCTTAATAGCATCTTCCTTGATGGATATATACGTTCCATACATCTACAAAATGAAACCTGACCAGAGATGTGAAGAATTCCTGAGAATGCAAGATCTGATGAGTAAGCAGCTGCTTTATTAGCAGCCATACAGCTCTTGATTTAGAGGCTTCATTTACTCAGAGCTGAGGAACATCTTCTGTGCCTGATGCTATAAATGTCAGTCAGGACACCCGAGCCCAGCGAAGCTGAATGGGTGATAGAGGGAGCAGATGCCCTGGCAGTGGCACAGCAGCCCCAAATTTGCATTCACACCTCCTCCTGTGCTCCTGCAGCGAGGATGGCTGTTGGGGAAAGCAGAGCCATAAAACAAAGAGGTTTCCTGCACCCACCCACAGCCCAAAGCACAGACTGAACCCACTCCACATCTCCAAATTTCCAGCGAAGGGACGAAACCTCTCCAGCCCTGCTTCATCCTTTCACAACTCTCGGGGACTGCCAGATCTGTATTGATCCCTGGCCAAGAATGACCTCTCAGGATAAACACAGCATGACCTCCCCAGCTGACAGCCCAGCTGTGGCTGCAAAGGGCTGTAGGATAACCAGGGTGTGCAGCACCGCAGCAGCGGAACAGGGCTGACACGTGGCACAAGAACACTCCATGAACTTTCCTCTTTCAGCACTCTGCTTTCTCTGTGAAGAAAGTTGTCCTTTCCCCCTTGCCCCATCAGTCTGATTTAACCTGACTCATTACTGCCAACCACAGAAGTCCCATGATAAATAAAGATACTTACTATGTTTTCCATTCTTATAGGAAAAAAGGTTCTTA
The DNA here is from genome assembly GCA_020466415.1 of Ammodramus savannarum pratensis. Classification (NCBI taxonomy): domain Eukaryota; kingdom Metazoa; phylum Chordata; class Aves; order Passeriformes; family Passerellidae; genus Ammodramus; species Ammodramus savannarum. The sequence continues at coordinate 12,024,664 of JAHXMQ010012341.1, read as the reverse complement.
ACCCTTCATGTGCTCCTTTAGTGCATTTAAAGGCACAAAACGTTATGTGGCCACCAAACAAGATAAGGATTTTTTTTTCTGGATTAGTCTTTAAGGCCAGTTTAAGAATTCCCTTCCTTTTCCAGCTATTTTTTTAGAAAATGCTCTTCCCATTTACTATATCTAGAAAGGAAATCCCACAGCGCAAAAAGGCTCAAAGCTGTAACTTTTCAGCTCACACAGAAAATGACATCAACAATCTCAAGTAAGAAAAAAATTGCAGTTGTATTCTCTGACCTGCCACACCCATAAAATCAAAAACCAATCCAGAAAATTCAAACTAGCATTACTCACAAAGAAATTGCCTTTTCTGATAATGACTTCCTTTGACAATAAAATTACATTGCAACAACTGAACTTTGGCAACAGAGAACTTATGAGGAAACACAAAGATTTCACATTCTATTAGTCAGCAGCTCAAGATCTTTCATTCCAGAGCAGGTAAAGAAACTAAATTAACAATGAATACTCAGAAAATATAATAGCCCAACCATTTTACAGGTTTAAGGTGTAAAATGTACATAATTTTTTCCTTTTTGTATTTTTCACTGAAGCCTACAAACCCCAATAACTGGTTAATGCACTCACTGAAGTATACAAAGTTTCCATTTCAATTTTTCTGACTTTGAGTAGAAAAATCCATCAAATTAGAGCTGATGAAAATTGCTCTATTCACCTGCCTCTTGTTAAGAAACTTCAAGACATGGGTCTGTACAGTTTTGGTTTTTTAATATAGTTTTAAGTTCTATATTATTTTTTGACTTGGCTTTGAAAATGTACAACTAAACATGTATGTCAGTGGTCACTTGAAATATTTGAGTGTTTTGGTAAGGAAAATATTTGGAACAGTAAATAATTTCAAAGAAACATGATGACATTTTACTTCTGGAGGTAACAGTTATTTTTTCTTATCCAAATAATTAGCAGAAAGGCTTGGTAAAGGCGCCACACTCCTCCAGGTAACTTCACACTCATCACCATACACCATATGGAAGTGGCACATTCAACAACCATCTAGGAACACATTAACCAAATAATTAGCCCCATCATGAATTAACACAACCTCTGTATATTAACATTCAGATTTGCAAAAGCCCTCACCAAAGGCAGACCACAGCAGTGAAACGTGGCACAGATCACCTGCTCCAAGAGCCACAAGCTCAGGATGAAGGGCTCACCTGTGGGAGCTCAGAAACTGCTCTGTGCCCATCTCATCCCACTGGCTGCAGAGATCACTCCCAGAAAACCAGGAAACCTCATCTGTGCTTTCTTACAGAGCAGTTTAAGAAGCAGTTTAAAAATTTACACTTCAAGAAACTTGAGAATAAAGATCCCTTGTCTCTGTCTGCCTTGCTCCTGCCTCTATTGATGCACAAGCCATTGGCCACCCATGCTTGTTTTCTGTCCCTGGAAAGCTGACATCTGGCAAACACATGAACATGAGAGTCAGAGGTAGCATTTCATTAGAAGGTAGAGTAGGTACAGAAGAGGCTGGGTGCAGAGCAGGGAGGTTCAGGCTCTCTGCTGACCAGGGCAGGGAAGAGATGCTCCCACGGCATCGCTTTGGCTCTGCTGCCGCTCTTGGCTCCCGCAGTCCGGCTGACTGGGCTCACACCAGAAGACATTTTTAGAAAGTAACAGAATAGCACCAGGAAAGAGATCCCGCACCGAACATCAGCTTGTTGGGAAAGCTTTGTCTTTGTTTCCTTGCAGTGCAGAGGAGCTGGCAGAGGCTGTGTCTGCTGTCCCTGCTCAGAGCCCCTCCTGCCCCAGCCCCATTGTGCTGCCGGGAAGCGCTCGCAGCAGCCGCTGGCCTGGCAACTGAGTCACTCACCCAGGGGCCACGGCCAGGGCTGGAAACTGAGACTCTGCTGCCTCTTCCCAGATTTGCTGCCAAATGGAATGAACACATCAGTTCTGAGCCACAATTTTCCCATCAAAAGCTTTGACGCACTCAGATGAAAGGCTGTGCGAGCGCTGCTCTGTTACCAGACACTATTTCATCCTCTCCCAGGTTGTAAATTGCAACTTCCACCTAGAAATGTGGGTATGCAAGTCTTATTCATGACATTTTTAGGTGCATGTGGACAAATGCACACTCTACAAATATGACCATATTGCTTGACTTGACTCGTATAACTGTACCTTAAGTTTTATGTTGGAAGTGCTTTTGCAGCTTTTATTTCTGTCCTAATTTTATTATCCAAACCCCATCCTGGTTTTAACAAGCATCTGTACAATTCAGTTTTGGCTGCAGGATGGCAGACAGGATAAAGGCACTACTTTGTCTACAATTTCTACTCACCAGAGAAAAAGTACATTGATAAGACAAAGCCTTTTTTTCCTTTCACTGTCTCTGCTCTGCTCATACATTTATTAACTGGTTTAAATATTTTGACCTCCCCAGCAAATTACAGAAGTGAGTTTATACAACACACAGATCATGAAATGAAATTGAGAAAGGTCATTTCCAATAAGTTTAAGTCAAATGTGCAGAAATTCAGCATTTTGCAGGCATGGCCCCAAAACAGATCTCATTATTTCATTGTTCACATACTTTAATCATTTCAAAATTATGGTTATTTAGTCTCTATTTATCAGAGTTTTAAAGATTATTCCTGTAAGCAGCCTTAAGTAACCACCAAATAAATCAAATAAGGTTTTTGTGGTATATTTATGCAATACATACCCAAGATAGCAGAATAAATTACCAGAAGCTTAGCAGACAGGAGACTATTGTAGGTCTATCCAAAACTCACTCCTAAATTATAAGCATTTTTTCATGCTGTTATTATTCTTGGTTTAAGTTTAGTGAATATGAGAATTCTAGTAGCCTTCTGTCCCAAGTTCTCATGAAAATGAGCACAAAAAGCAACTTTTCATATTCAGAGGGCCTTCTTTGAGCTTCATGTGTTATCATTTAACCAAAAGATAATGCACTCCAGCTTGCAGAGGGCAGCAGTTCAGTTCAAAGAGTTTTAGCACACCTTCAAATAATTTCCTGAATGATAAATAAATACAAATTTGACAGTATGCAAAGCTGTCAGTCCACTATCTATGCAAGTCTTCCGACAGTACTGAACTTACAGCTAGTCTAAAAAAGAAAGTTCTATTTTGGCATTTGGTTTGAATATATTTATTTCTGAACCTAAGGAGGGATGAAGAGAGGAACTGGAGCCTGGAGAAGCATACCATGAAGAAACCATGCTTCACATTTAAGTAGCATTTTTATTGCCAGTGGTATTGGCTGTGCTGTTGGACTGTTTTCTCCTTTCCCACACCACTCCACTACACAGAAAAACATTCATAATTCAAAACCTAGGCAGTTGGAAAGCTAGATGAAAAGGAAGAATATTCTCTTTATCAAGGTTCACTTTGTGCACAGGGCTATCAGCATGCTGAACTCAAGCCAGGTGGGAGCACAGAAAGAAGCTCTGTGTCTTCAACCAACTTCCAGGAATCCAAGAGGAGCAGTGAAATGTTCCATAAAACAGTGAGGGAGGACTGCAGGCATCTCTGTAATCACTTTACCAGTGGACCACAGGCGTTTAGGAAAACACTGGGTTCAAGAAAGGAGCTGGCACAAGGGATGGAGCAGTGCCCTGGCTGAGCAGTGCTCTGCTCGGACCACGGGACACTGCACCAGCCACACACAGGGAAAGCAGCACAGTGAAGGCAAAAATTAATGATTAAATTTATCTAACAACTGTTGGCAAGGGAACAAAGAGTGAACTAAAGTTGGGGTGGGAGAATGTGGGCGTTCCAATTAGTGGCCTTGTGAATAATTCCTATTGTTTCAACTGGCCAAATGTGAGAAATGACAGCACAGATGCCTACAGGGAATTCAGAAAATGGAAGACAACAGTGGATCTGTTAACTTCTGACATAATCAATATATTTCACTCTCCATTACAGCTTGGCAAGTGGATTGAAATAAGACATTTAATATTATCTTTTGCATGAAGGATAGACCATGATGTGCAATGTTGTCACTTGCTCACTCAATTCCACTGCCTTGCACTTTTTCTAAACTCATTTCCTATCGATTAAGATTTATAACTTTGCTTTGTATACATCTACTTGGTTCCTTAATAATGGTTCCATTATTAAGGAAAAAAATCTCAACAAACAAAAACTCAAAAAATCAAACCCACAAACTTATTTCTTTCCTTTTAAAAATGAAAATTAATCCCAAGTCAGTCTTCTTTAGTCGGGTTTTTTTAAAAAAATCTGCAAGCTTCAGTAGTGAGAGGAAAACATTCTTATCATTAGCAACAAACACTCATCACTTCTTAGACATTTAAAAGAGAAAAGATAAAAATCTAGTAAACTTTGCTGTAAATTTTTATCATGAGCACATTTTCTGTGGAAGATAGTCAGTCCAAAAGAGCTTCCTTGGCTTGCCTTTGAAGTAAAGAAGCAGCACTACAATACAGCATGCTGCACATAAAATCTTCAGCTTGGAGATAAGCACATCAAAAACAAAAGGGAAAAGCAAATGGGAATATTTGTAAAAGAATTAAACAGAAGCAAAATTTATATTTGAGATACTTATCCCACGAAGCTTGTCCAAGACACCAGAATTGTGGACCCAGGCTCTCTCAACCCTTGGCCTCTGTGGTCTCACTATGAAATCACACCTCCTGCTTTGCAGGAAATGGATAAATTAGCACTTTGGGCCCAAGTATTTTGCAAACTTCTTACCTGTTCTTACGTACTCACAAGCAGAGGACACATTGAAGCTGTGTGCAAAAGCTTGATCTAGCTGAAATTAATCCTTAAATTAACAACCTGCACTCACAGATGCAATCAGGGTCAGTACTGCATGAAACTCATCAAAAAAACACCTGTCCCTGTACTTGACTCCTTTCTGCCTGCTAGCTCAGCAGAACCTACCCTGGAATTTTAATGCCAGGCATGAGGGTGGGCAGGTATTGAGCATTGCATTTGGGGGCATCTGATTTAAGGAACCTTGACTAGGTTGGTAGTTTGGCTTTATTTGTGAATACATATGTTTTAATGATATCTCTCATTTTGGTTGTACATGAAGAAAAGACCCCTCAAGAATAAAGTCTGCAACTAGAAGCTTTTTTTAAAGAGAGTTAAAATTACGCCAAAAGAAAATAAATTTGTCTTCAAGCAGTGGTATTTTGATGACATTGCTCATCTCAGGGTTCTGGTCATAAAATCCTCCACACAGGGAATGTTTTTGTTGTCTCAACGGCTGCAAAGGTTTTCTCTCCTCTGCAATATAATCTCTATTTATTTATTTTGAGCTTCTGATTCCCAGCATTCGAATGCTGCTATAGCAGTGCATTAAAGTACTTTTGTTCCCTTGATACTAAAAGTAAATAAAAATGGAAACAGCTTGCCAAGAACAGATCCATTTATTTGCTCAAAAAACATTTCAAGAACACCTGCACAACTATTCTGGAAACATACTGGGATGTCCATTCAGCCTTTCCTGTTTGTGTAACTTCAGGTAGATTATGTCTACCTAATGCTGGAAAACAGAGCATTTCCCATACCACTATGTTCAAGCTAAAAGCATCTCATTTTTGTTACTTTTGTTATTTGAACAACTAACATGGATCAATTAATTCATGTGAAGTTCATATTCATATCCCTTTTTTTCAGTAATATTTGAAGAAAAATTAAGGCATCTCTGTGTCCTCTCCTATGTGCCCTAATTTTCAGAAAAATTGAATAATTTTTTTCATTATGAGCTCCACCATGAAGAACCCTTATTTGCAGAACAAGGCCAAGCTACAGCCAGGCTGTAGGAAAAAATGAAGCATAGGTTTGTGTTCATACACATACACTGATAGATAATGAGATGAAGGCTAAAAAGCC
>JAHXMQ010012341.1:11993811-12018672 GCA_020466415.1 Ammodramus savannarum pratensis | reverse complement strand
ATGCAGATTAACACATGTGATTGAAGTATAAGAACTGAGAATTTTCTCTATTTTCAAGCAACCCTATCAAAATCTCCAGTTTACAATTCCTGATGGCATAGCAAAAATAAGTGTGTGACAGCTGGATCTAGAAATTCTACAGCAAATCACTATTTTATGTACCAGGACCTAACCTACTTTACACAGTACATGTTTTAGACAATGACCGAATGCTTGAAATAGCTCCCTGGCTGAATCATAGTGTACAAAAGTGATTCAAAGATGATGAGTCTCTAAATTTGGCTGTGCCAGAAGTTCATTGTTGCACTCTGAACCCGCCCACTCGTACATTCTCCCAGCCCTGCCAAAGATAAATCCAGCTTCTAGTAGCTTATACCTAATACTCTCTGCCCCAGCTTCTCATGCATTCTATTTACTTCATGCTGGACTACCTTGCTTTAGAAGGCACTTCTTACAGAAATAAGTGTAATACACTTCTTTCCATGTCTATGTTAGAAGTCTCTGAGGAAAAAGCAAGTTAACCCCCCAAAATCTTCATCTCTCTTAAGCTCAGAGACTTGATATAATTTAGGAGCTAAAACATCAGAGGACTTAATCCTTAAAAAGCACACTCCATTTTCTCTAAGCTCTTTATACACATCCTGGGGCAACTAAGTTGGATCAAACTCTAGCAGTAAACCCTAGATTTCTCTTTAATCAGTGTGCTTACTGTGGGATCAGAGCAGGATGAAGCTTACTCTCTCTGGTACCCTCACCAATTCCTTCTCTCCATTCTGACTGCTACCACAAAAGATGGAGAAAGACCTATCATTCAAATATCAACATCACAGGCTGAACACTTTGAAGTTGAACCTTCCCCTTACAGAAGAATGACAATTGTTACCAGTCAGCAATTTGCTTTAAGGAACAAAGACCTGATCAGTTATTCTGCTAGTCCTGCTGCTAGAGACATGGAGAAGTGGAGAACAGCAAGGCTGCAAAGCTCTGCTTCACACACAGGGATGACCGTACACCGTGAGAGACCAGTGACCCACGTCTGTGGAAGATTAAAGCCTCAAGTGTAGCAAAGCCCACTCTGAAGGGTAGGTCCTCATGTTCTAAACTATTAAATATGGTAAACCATCTCATGGGCTTACATTACTGCTCACACTGTCATTCCAACTCAGGCTCTGAAAATGCAATGCTTTCATGCCCTGTCTACACTACAGACGTTGCAGCAAGGTAGTAGCTTCTAATAAATGTATTCTGCTCCCTTCATTCTTTCTCTGCTCCTCTATCTCAACAGACTGCAGAAACAAAGTGGTACAGAGTCACTGGTAGTTGAGCAACTCCTCTCACAACTAAGCAAAATTCTGGGAAATTGGAAAACTCTGGCCAGCAGACCTGTTATATATGACTGTACATCTCCCTTGCCAACCTCAGGCACTCAGACATTCAAGAGCCATAAAACAGAAGCAAGTGGAGCAGGCAAGTACAAAGGGATGCACAGGACCCACAACATAAGCAGTTTTTTCAAGAAATCCCAGTTTTCTCCACTGCCTAAGCAGCACAGCATCATCCTAGGCCAAGACCCTCCTTGCTGGCCAGGCTCTCAGCTTTGCTGCTTCTGCAGCAGCACTGATGCCAGCACAGGCTGTAATCATGCTGACTGAAATCCTACTTTTGAACTGCTGCCACACTCTATTAAATAACTTAAGATTAACATGATTTTATCAGAGAGCTGATCTTATATTTGATCCTTGCGCAAAACAATCCTGTGGGGCATTGCTTTAACACAGCCAAAACAGCTCTGGTGAAGTGAAGCTTCATCCAGAAAACTCACTTTCCAGTAGCAATAAATTGCCAGGAGAAAAAGATGATCCTGCATTTAACAGCCTTTGCATCATGCCAGGATATCAAGAGCTTCTCAGACCTCCTCCTGTTAGTTGTTAGTTTCTTGTTAGTAGGAACACAGCTCTGTGCAAACAGCTGCAGAAGGAAGGAATTGTGTGGGGTGAATTCTGAACTTCCACCCATCCCTTCCTCATTCTGCTCTCCCCCTAGCCCTGAAATACAATAAAATGCAGCCACCACCCTCTATGTGGGATGCACTTATACAGATTTGACCCATATGTCAAACAGGAAGAGAATTACACACAGAAGAGAGGAAGGGAAAGAAAAAAAAAAGAGACAAAGTGCCAAATATTTCACTGAAGAAAATAAAAGCTTCTCTTTCCATTTCTATTTAAGGTTTTGACCTAGGTTCTTCAGCACTGCTGAGCAAGACTATCTGTTTTATTATATTCCAACTTCTTACATTAAGATACAGAAAGTATTTGTGTTGGAAAGCCATTTAAGTGGCACTTCCACCATCTAGGTACAACAAAATCCTGGCAGTCATCAATTAATTATTTAGTCTTCCAACTCTACAGTTTACACTACTAGTGCAAATCTCATCTCTAAGAACTACCAATATCAATTCTACAAATGTATTTTGTGAAAGCTCTGCCCTTCAATTCATTGTCTGCTGTGGAATCCAAAAAAAATCCCCAAAAGAAGTCAAGTAATTTATTTGACACCTCAGTCATAGGGGCTGCTGAGACAGATATTGTCTTCCTTTCCACTCTCAAAAATAGCAGAGCAGCTTATTCTGCCATGCAAGAAAGTGAGAATTCACAGAGGCAAATTGAAAAACATACTTACTCATTCCAGAACTGAATCCACTGAAGACCACATCAGAAATAAATCAGATAAAACTGAAGTTCTTCAAAAAGCTCATTGCAGTAGCTGAAGAGAAAAATCTAAACCAGTTCTTTCAAGCAGAGAAACAAAAGCAAAACTGGTTACACACACACGGGAGGAAAGAAGTACAAGCGTCCTTTCTAGATTTTCTATCTCTTTAATAATTCTGTCGCTGCAAAAGAGAAGCTGCTGTGGAAGCCCTGCACTGAATTAGCATTTAGTCCATGAATACAGCATTTGTGGGGGAAAAGTCATAAAGAAACAGGCACAATCAAATAGGTTTCATTATTATTGCCTCACTGAAAAAAACTATTCTTTTGGGGCTTGTCAGTCTTACTCCTACCCACTCACAGTAAGCATGATACAGTAATCCTCTGGGAACAAGAAAATGAACTGGCAAATAGATATTGGAATTACTTGTTGAACAGTGATGTTAAAGAAGATTAAATGTGTAAAACACAACCGAAAGCACTGAACATTTCTTAGGAGTACAGCTGGAACAGCTCACAAATACGAAATAAAACTAAGCTATATTCAGTATTTTTAAGCAAAAGGAGACTTCAGAAATCTATTGCCTATACACTGTTCTCTTACTCACACCACAGTCTCTCCAAGCACTTAACAGTGAAAAGTGAAGCCTGATGAGAGCAGAACAAACAAAATACTTTACAAATGCCTCATCTGTTGCAGAGCACCCTTATGTCCCTGTACTCCTGAGGTTTCTCAAACACTGCTGGAATTCAGGTTGCTGCTGGATCTTCTACGCCCCAAGACAAACTTTGCTAAAGAGACACAAGAGTCTAAGTGCTTTTAAAAGCAATAAAATAAAGAGAGAATCTTCTAATAGTGGCACTTCTGTTTAGTCTATGTGATTTCATATCCTCACATTCCAAAAGCAGAGCAAAGCTTTCAGGACTAATTCAGGTGAACTGTTCAGAAAAAAATTCTTTTTCTGGCCCGTGTGAGTTCCCAAGAAGTTAATGAGAACACTTCCATACCTGTTGCTGTCCACTCGGAAGGCAGCTGCCACCCTTTGCAAATACTTTATGGAAAGAATAAGTTAGAGAACGTTAGTAACTCAAGCATGGCAATCACATTTTCCCTTCCAACAAATGTGCAGCACAGTAAACACAGAGTTACTTGTCACTACGTGACAGAGTGAACTAAGAGTTGCAAACACAAAAATATAGCAGTAATTAAAGCCCTCAGGGTTTTCTTCAGGCAAAATACATACAAAAAAGATAAATGTTGCTGACAATTACAGAATGCATAACTAAAATACATGTTATAGGGGGGAGGAAAAATTCTGCAGAAATCCAAAAAGTCCCCTGTGCTGGAGGATTTTATTTCTGTGATTTTTTTTCCGAGAAACCTCCTCAAAACAATAAACTGCCTGTTAACTGATCCAATGGTAAAAAACATTATTCAGTTCTAGGTTAGCCTAAGAGACCACAGACAAATGCTCAAAAAAAGATGACTAACAAAGGCTGGTTTCATTCTGAAGAATTGAAGATTTTCTTATCTGTAAGGGTTGTCTAAGCACAGACAGTAGAGAGAGAGACACTGAGACAGCTGTTCCACACCAGGAAACAAAGCTGAGGGATAGCAACCCCCAAATATTAGCCTAAAAAGCAAAAAAGTTGACAGTGTAAAGAGAAATTGAAAGAAAGCAAAAAATTTCCTGTCAAAAGCCATTCCTTTTCAAACTAGCCCATTTTAATATATTATTGAGGTTAACTCACTTTGATGTATTTGCTACAGCATAACTTTAAATATGGCTAAAATTCATTCCTCAAAACTGCAGAACAGAGACATAAGCAGATGTGGTTATTTTCAGTGAAAGACAAATCTTTGAAACTCTCTCCTAATCCTGTCAGCTGCAAATAAAGTTTCTGTTCAGAAAATGTGATATAAAGCTTCTCCAAAGATACACAGTTAAAAAGTGAAGTATTGTTTAGATCATCAAACAGCCTCCATATAAAAACCAACCCAGGAACCATCACTCCTGCTGGGGTTGTCCTGAAAGTCTAATGCAAGGCTTGGTACAGAGGAACTCACTGAAATAACTCCAGAAGCAAACAACACCCAAAATCTGACATGCCCATCTCCCATCTACAGATCATTCGAAAATATTTGTCAGTAAATCAGTATTTTAAGATCAGTCACAAATGCAAAGAAACTACCTGATACATCAAGTAACAGCTGCTCCATTAATTTAAAATTACCCTTTATTTTTCTCAAGGTTTTCCAACATGTCGTGCATTTTGGCACGGTAGACTTTGAGACAGTCAGCTTCAAGTTTCTTTAAATTACAAACAGTAGATACAGTAGGAATATTTTAAACCAATTTCTTCAAAATAAATGTCAAGTTAAGACCCTTAGCTTTAAAAGAGACTGCCACCATTTCATTTTCCTGATACAAAATTCAAGTAATTTTAAGAGTAGAAAACTGTCCCTATAAAACATCCTAGTAAAATTTACCAGCGTTCTGAAAATAAGCATCAAATTTCCAGTATCCATTGGGTGCAACTACACATTTAGAAAAATAACTCACTTTAAACAAAGGTCACTTGCTGAAGAAAAGTAAGCTTTCAATAGGATAAGTTCTCAGAACAAATGATAAAACATTTCTCCTTAGATAAAGGATTTCATCCTTGTTCCATCTCTGCAATTAATTTATTTTTTCTTCTAAGGGTGTACATTTCAGTATTGACAATGAATACAGAGACGTTTTCCCTTCGGTATAAACCAGCATATGGAATTATTGCTTACCAGAAACAACTGTAAACAAGATTTATTTGATTTTGTTTTTATGCTGTGATTTTCCTTTCTTTGGTTGACACCAAATATACAGACCACCAAACTTTAGCTGTATCACTTAACTGACTGAAAACCACGATCAATTTTTCCGATGATTTTGTATTTAGCATTCCTTGGGGTTTGAGTTTTTTTCAACGAAGAAATGGGTTCACTGTGCTTTTCCATTTTCTCTCCTTACCCACTCTTTAGGACAGCAGAATGGAAAAACAAGTAGGACATGTTTACTTTGGGACTCAAGGCTCAGAGCAGATATCAAGAAATCTCCAACAATATTAGAACATTTTCTGTTTTCCTCCTTTTAGCCCAAAGTACCTCTGCTTAGGTAACAGTAACTTAGTTTCTTTTCTCACCATCTTCCAGAAGAGATCTATAAATAAATGTTTATGTAAAGAACACTGCTGTTGAAGAGGACAAAGAAAAATAAAATTAAGGATCAATAAACGATACTGCAATGTATCTTGTGCCATTCAAGATAGGAAGTCCTTCGTGTAAATGTGTAAGTCTTCCTGGGTGCATGAAGCTCCATCCTTTCCTGGGGGACTCAATGGAGCAGTTGTACCTAAGGAATTTACATCCACCTCCCTGTAGTAAAAACACAAACACAATAAACCCCAAACATTTATCTTGTGTTTTAATAAATTCCTTTTTATATATCCATCACTTCAAATAATATGCTATTATTAATAGGCTAGGTTTTTTCTTCTACCATCCCTCGGCAAGGTTGTTTACATGACACCATCTTTAGAGCATTAATTAACAGACAAGCATTTGCAATCAGATTTCCCCTTGTCTTCCTTTAGCATTCACTGGATAGCAACTCATTCAAGCAACAAATCTGACAAACAGATCCTCAATAACTTCACTACAGATTCTACCAGAGAGAAGCAAATTGTGTTCACAGGCCTTGTTTCAGGACTGCACCCCTACCCAGGACAGCATTTAAACAAGTCTTAAATTAATTAATCTGGCTGCTGCTTTCACTCTGAAGGTGTGCTTTTTAAAATAGTAAGCGTGCCAAGCACATTTATTTGTGTTAAATACTATGAATGATAAAGGCTTATAAACACAAAAAGTTAAATTTCTCTGTCAGTAAAAGCTGGATATTATTGCCACTGCTCTGCCTAGCTCCCCTCTCTGGAGACTGTTTTATTTGAATCAATATCAGACAAGAAAATAATTTAGCTCAGAAAAAACGTGAACAGACACAAGAGTTAAAAATTTTCATTCTGTGGCTGATCTAAAAAAGAACCATTAAGAAATGAGGCAACTTGGCACTATTAAAACTCTTTTGAAAAACTGGTTTTCACTGTACAGAAATGAAGCATTTCAGAAATGTTAAAAATGAAAAGACAAACATCTCCTAAGTTTTTCTTCAAACCCCTTCTCTCCCACCATCTGAAACCAGTTTGATCAATTCAGCCTGACTGCATCAACAGTTCTGGATCCTGGAGTTGAGCAAATTCAGCGCTTGTCAAAAAACCACAAGGCAGAATGTATCTCAATTTGTGATGTGCATCTTTTCCTTCTCAGCTGGGTCTCTGTGTGTTTAGGCTGTAATGTCAGATACTCAAAGAACATTTTTTAAGGCAGTAACTCACCTGGAAGTCCTCTCCTACTTTGTTGAGGGCGATGTTGATGGTGAACGTAGAGGAGTCGTGGTGAGGTCTGAGCGACCGCTGTCTGTCAGGGCTGTATTTCACAACAAAGTTCAGCAGAGCATAGCCCTGCAACAAAACACATGCAGACCTCAAGCTGTGAACTGCCAAGTCACACACAGGACTCCTGGGATTTTTTTTAAAGCTGAGTTAAAATAAAACATCAACAACATTCACCTTTAACTGCTGTTATGCCATATATAAACCCCCAACCAAACCAAAGAGGTGCATTCATTAAAATACTTAAATTTAGTCACACCATGGAGTAATTTATGCAAAAGCTTTTAACCCATACCTTGGTGTAGTAGCCAGCAAAGACTTTTAGTGTGACTGGGGCAATGAACTCTCGTATGAAATGCAGCCATTCATTATCCAGTCCTATTTGCTTCATGTGAATGTCATCGGTTGGGACATTTTCATAACCTCCAGAAATGCGGCTGTCCTAGTGAAAACACCACAAATAGCTTGGAAACAGGAACATGGAATGTTTCTGACATTTCAGCAAATATTTATTTGAAATCTGCAGAATCACAGAACTGCAACAAAGCAACGTTTCAGGGGCGCTGTCTGTACAGCTAACTGCCAAAGAAAGAAATGTGCTGAGAGCAAAAACTCAGTTTTCATAGGATAAGCCAATATTCAGATGTGTCACCTGTAAATAAAAGGGTTTCTTGGGATAATAAGTTTTATTTATTGAGCTGCAGATGCAACAGAAATTCTATCAGATCAAGAGACTTCAGGCCTCAACTTGACAGGGTAATATATGATTAAATAATTTGAAGATAAAAGCATGCTAAAATTCTTTCCAGAGGCTCCTACCTACATAACAATTATGACTATAGTTTCTCATGGTACCACATTTGTGAATAAGAGAAGCATTCCTCTGATTCTAGTGGTAGTTAATAAATACCTTGACTTCTCTGAGAATGTTGACACGATATCTCATAACATTTTCAGGTAACTCCTTAGGGGGACAAGTCTGACAAATCAGTACTTAAGAGGTAAATGAGTAAAACTTGTCTGAACAGTTATCAACAGCTATCCAAATTCAGCCTTGGGTAACTGTCAGGTACCTGCTACAGAGCTGCCCCAGTGTTGGTGTCTAATGTGCTGATTCCAAGTCTGCACAGGGTTTATGTGGCACAGCTTGGGCAGCAGGGGAGCTGCAGGGGTGGCCTTTGTGAGAAGCTGCTGGAAACTTCCCCTCTGGAGCCAATGCCAGCCACACCTGCCACTGCCAAGGCTGAGCCCAGCAGTGACAGAGACAGGACAGAGACAGCACCTCTGCGGTGGCAGTGCCTTTCAGAAAGGGGATAAGTGGGGGAAAGGTGTTTTTAAAATGTTGTTTCATTGCTCATTGTATTACCAATTGAATCAGAATAGAAAGTAAACTAATTTCCTCAAACTGAGTCTGTTTTGCCCTGTGTTGGCCATTGAATGATCTCTCCCCGTCCTTATCTCTCTAGTAAAACTCTTTTTTTTACTTTCTCTCTCCTGTCCAGCTGAGAGCAGTGACAGAGTGACATTGGTGGGTGCCTGGCATCCAGCCAGGGTCAGCACCACAACATAAATTGAAGAATGCCTCTAAATCTACTGAAGAAGCAGCTACATGGTAGACTAAACTAAGCACTTCATACCACAGAGCAGATGTTTCAGACCATTGGCAATTGTTGGGATGTTTGTTTGTTTGTTGCAGGACACTGTGACTTACTGCTGTAAAAGTAGTTAAGATCACTCATTAAGATTACACTTATATAGGCTGACACTTACTTGGTGTTTTCCACCAGACCATTGCCCAAAATGTTCCATTTCTTCTACTAATTCATCACAGGCAGTGTCGGAAAATATGGGAAACCAAAACACATCTGGACAGGGCTACAAGAAAACCCCAAACAATTAGAAACTTGATTCTCAATCACATTCTCACAAAAGCAAAAACTTTGAGCTTCATTCTAAGCCCTGACCCAGCACTAAGAGTGTGTCAGTGCACCCACACCTTCTGTGCCTTATGGCTCTAAATAACAACCCTGGTCCTCCACATTACAGGTTAATATGGAAGAACAGCTTAAAACAGAATATTGCTTTATACAGAGAAAACTCATCCCAGCTTTTTAGAGAGGCAAAGTTCATTAAATCACTGTCCCTAATTGTCACAACTGATCATCCAACACAAGTGCTCTGTCCAGATCAGTTGCATAAAGCAAGCTGCCTATATCAAATGTCAGAAACTCAGTTCTAATCCAAAACATTAAAAAACTGTTTAGTCACAGACCAAAACAGTATTTGCATGGAAGTATTTACTGCATGCCAATTTATTATCACTCATGCAAATTTCTAAAAAGCTACTTTTACTCACCTGTTCTACTATGTTATCAGTGAAGATCTTTGAGTAGTTTGGATTTATGTAAGTTTCCTTCCAATCCTAAAAAAAAAATTATTTGAAAACATTACAGCAGAACAACGATATTTGTAAGTCATAAAAAATAATTTCTATTCTATTCATTTGCTCTAATGAAAGCACCTAAAACAATTCAAAATTTTTTTTTATTCTCATAAACAAACTCATTCCCATCATGTCAAAAATCATGAAATGTGTTACCTCAGGGCCACATCTCCAATTTCATGCTCTGGTCACCAGCTGGCTTACTGATATGATATACTGTCATTTACGGGGATGGGTAAGAACACCTTTTAGCGCATGATCAATATTTAGCACACAGTAAACAAAAGTTCTCCACATAAAGCCTTTAGATTTCAAGTCCTTTATAATAGATAAATTTATACTTTTTTTTAAAATGAAATAACTTTTTAGCAATCATTAGATGCATACCACAGGATTCTCAAATATCTGCCAGAGGTCATTGTTGTAGTGGGAAGTATTGTAGTTGGCTGTAGAAAGAAGTCTTCCAAATTCATGTCTGTTGGTAATGTACATGAAAACACCCTATACCAATCAGAGAAAGTATCATTAGCAAAACTGTCCATCTTAGCAAAGCTTTAAAAAGGTTTTCATGATTGTGCTTTTATAAAATATAACCACATATTTGCACACATATATTGTAAAAGTGCCGTTAATTTAGCATTCTAATTTTCAAATGGTTGACTGTAATCACCAACTACTCTTCATAACTTCTTGTTTACAAGCATTTACTTGCATTTATTTTCCAAACACATTAAACCAAGACTTTTGTTGAGAATATGTAGAGTTATAGAAAGGAAAAAGCAGGAGTGATTGGTCAATTTGCTTTCCAGAAAACTTAAGCAGAACACACTGAAAGAATCTGATCTCAAACTGAAAATGCTCACAACACAAGAAAATCAACACCTAGTGTTTAGTTTCAAATTAAAATCTGAAAGAATAAGCTAACAATCAAAGGGTTCATGAAAGTCAGAACAAGAAACTTATTTCAGAATATTCACTACATGATCCGTCTGGCGAATTGGCCTGAAATAAAAAGATATTGGCAAATACAGCACACAAGAACATTCAGATCAGCATCCAAAACAGCTGAGCACTCTGAAGTCTGTTCATGTAATTATATGGAAGATATCAAGTAAGATACAGCTGTATTATCAAGCTTTTTTAACAGAAGGTATTAACAGAACTCCCTTGATTAGAAGTAGTAGCAGAAAATAGTATTTTTAAAAGAAACTTAGGTTCTATGAAAAATAGTATTTTTAAAAGAAACTTAGGTTCTAAGTTTCTAAAAGAAACTTAGATTCTAAACTTTTTTCGTTTAAGGTTTTTCAGACTAAAACTTTTTTTTTCTGAAATATTTGTGACTTTTGGATTTGCAGCTGATGAAGGCATTACCATTTGGGTACTTTGGTACTTCTATGTTTTTGTCTGAAAAAGAGTTAAACTGTTAGAAAGATAATGATTATGTTAAACATGCCCAGTTCTGGGCACTTAGCAAATCATAAAATATCTGCAGCAGGGAGAATAAGGAGGGCCTGGGTGAAAAAAACCAGCTTAAAGTGACAATGTGGTCACTGAGGGGGCCTGGCAGACCTACAAGTGATCTGAGCTTCACTCCCTCCTAGGACTGCTCCATCCATTTTAGCTACAGAAGCAGTGTCAGCACACCTTGACCTCAGAAGCACTGAGGAACCCCCTGAGGAAACCAAGAGCCTCTCTGAGATGCTTTCAGCTGGGCATGAAAAACCTGTCCCTGGCAAAAACCTGAACCTCAGCAGACTGGAGAGAAAGCCAGAGCAGTTTCATCAGAGGAAGTGGACAGAGGAGAAGTATCTTCCTGTGGTAGAATGATACTGCATGTAATAATAACTAATGAAAAAAAAAACAAATAAAGCAACACCTTTGGGGGTCTGAGCATATGGAATGTTTCCGAAGAAGGGGAGTCTTTTTCCCTTTGTAAAGTCTAAAATGAAGGAGAATCATCACATCAGTTTTCTGACACAATCTCTTTCCCTTTTCCCAACTACTTTTAGGTTTCCACAGGTACATCAGGGAAATAGCAGCCTTTGACCAAAGCTGATATGCCTTTACAGACAACATGCATCTCCAAGCAAAGCTCTTCATACACATGTCAAAGCTGTTTCCACCAGCCCCTTCTTATCTGCTGCAATACAAAACCAAGCACGTTCCAAACCCTCCTACAGCCCAGACTGACAGAGAGGAAAAGAGGAAGCAATTTTCTCATGAGCCAGTCAGATTAGGTTAATGAGCACATGGAAAGCACAGGTTTTGCAGGAACTGATGCTGAGGAGGTTTGGATACAACAGGACTGGATGGGGATGTTCTGAAGAATCAGCACAAACAGAGGAGATCATGCCTTGTTATGAGGGAATAAAAAAATTAATACTTGCCAACTTTTCTTGTTCAATTCAGCAAAAATATTTTTCAATGCTACAGTGTCTGGAAATAGGTCTGGTTTAGGTCTTATTTGTCTCTGTGCTGAAACTAGTGTAAATATCAGTAGAAATATGGATTTACAGATTCATAACTTTACAGTACAAATAGGTTCTCATTACTTCCAGGTTAACACAAGTAGCATTTATGTGATACAGTTTTAATCTATCTAGAAAAAATTAATGAGTAATTCATGCTCCCTAAGATTCATACCTTTTCTTAAATCACCTAGGCTTTTTATTTAACACTGCCCATTATTAGTTTCAATATATATCTACTTCATAAAAAATAGCAAAATAATCCAACTCAGTCTGCTGGAACTTTCACACTGTATAAAAATGTGCACAATAGAGATGATCCAAATGCATTGGTAAATTTTAAGTCACATACAGCAGAGCAGTTGAGCCCTCTTTCATCTACTGAGATTGTGCCAAGGAGAAAGATATTTTAACCTCAACAGAAATTTTCAGGGAATTTAACTAGAAAACACCATGCAGTCATTGCATCAGTGCATTGGCCTTGAAAAAACCTCTGTTCTCAACAATTTCAAAAATACACCTGAAGGGTTTTATCACACAAAAATTGGCCAGTACTTTGAATTAGAAGTAAAACATAATATCCAAGATCAACCAAGTGAAGCAGTCTATGAGTACAGCAGGACACAAAGAAATGTGTGTATTTGCAAGCAAGCTGTTTCAGATACACCTTACCATCTCCCTGGCATTCCTGCAGAGTGCCATATCAGGATCCAGCTTATCACGCATGAAATAGTTCTTTTCTTTCATCTCAGACCTCAGAGTCTGTCCCTTAATTAAGTATATGTTAGCCATGTAAGGGATATTCCATACTCCTCTGTTGAAAATAAGAAAAGAAAAACCAACACAGAAACAGTTTAAAGCTATGAAAACTAATTTGTTGCCTATTTTATCAAATCAGCGTCTCTGTATTTGCTGACAAGACTAAGCAAGTTGCAAGGAGAAGAAGCTGAAAGGTTCCCAAGACACTTGGAAAACTACATCTGGACATCTCAAAAGTAGGCGTAGGCAGTAATTCAATTTTCATGAAATACTGTTATAAAAATATTGCAAGGTCAAATTCTCTATGGAATTTTAACTACACATGTACTTCATGTTTCCATAGTTAAAGCCATCAGTCAAACTCTCTTTTAATATTATTTTACAATACCAGATGGAGAAAGTAACTCCAAAACAGATTTTTAAATGAGTTTAAAGACTTCACTGAGACTCCACACAGCTGGTCTGACCTCCTCACACAAATACCCACAGACCACAGTAGGCCATGTATTTATGTGAGTTGAGCCAATTTCAACACAAAAGCATTGCTTTCAATATGCTCCCTCTGCAGATTTCCCCCCCTCAGTGCCACAGGCACATCTTTTAGAATTGTAGGACTTAAAACAAGCCAGTCCTATTCAAGCAGTTTGTTTCAGACCCTTTTGTTCTTCCAGGGCAAAGAAAAGGCATCACCATATGGAACAGTGAAGCTTAGAACAACTGAACATCACATTAATTTAGGGGAGGGATAAACCCAAAAGTTTATCCTTGACACAAGTATTGCTGAGAGCTCCTCAAGATATATGTGACATCATATACAGGATGAAACACACAGACAAATTATAGCTGTTGCATTGATTAAGCATTTGCCCCAAGGAGATGACAAAGTCATTTAATGATTACAACAACCATTCCTTCTGCCTTAGGTTCCAGGGATGGAGAGTTTTGGGTTTGCTTTTTGTTTATCTTGCCTTTTTCTGTACTGTGCACTGGTGAGCAACCAGACACCATCAGACAGGTACCAGTAATGGCTGTGTCCACACCTGACACCAGCTCTTCACATTAAAGACTTGGCTTTTTTTCAAGCTGTGAGTGGGAGTAAACAAGTGTATTTCTATGAAACGGAAAACACAAAAAAATATACCTAACCTCATCTCTCCAGGAGTAATACCATCCTCGTATATCTTCATGCAATATGTTGCTAATAACCACTGGATGCCCTGACTTTAGGAATTAGTTTGCAGTTACTTACACTCTGTTCCCTTGGACAATGTCCACATAATCTTCTGATCGAGCATAGTAACCATCAGGGCTCAGAGCACCCCAGAAATTGGACCAAAGCTTCCCGTGGCGAGTTACTAGTGGAGCAATTATCTTCCTGTGAAGTGAGAGATTGAGTAAGAAAATATGAAAATCTGAAATTGGAATTCACATCAGGAATTGCTGTTTTACAGGAACAAAATGCTTTGTGAATTGTTGGCCCCCAAGCCTGTTATGAACTATGGCAATGAAATACCATAGTAAACAAAGAGGATTTAACTCTGCAAAATTAAACAGGATCATATTTTCTCTGGACAGACCCTAGAGAATTCTTTCAATTTAGAGGAAATTCTACAAAATAAGATATTTAGTATACCTGTTCTGTTCTATCAGTATTCTTAAAGTTTTTGGGTTTGTCAGGACGACATCTGCATCTATGCTTAAGTAATATTCACACGTTTTATCCTGGCGACAAAGGTCCCTAAAAAGACAAAAAAGAATTATTAACTCTTGTTAATAATAGTGTCCACATGGACAGAAAAAACATCATAAACAAAACAAACACAAAGATTTTAAAAAAAAACCCGAACTACAAGTAAGTATTGAACTGATTCATTGCATTAAAAGTCCTCTGCAGAACAGTACTGTAAAGAAATATGTCTTTAGACTACAGTAGTTTCATTAACTAGAAGATTAAAATATATGGATTTTTCTTTTAATTAACTAAGTGGCCTCTAGCTTTTTCCAAGTCCAGTAATGCCTTCTATAGAGTGCCCTAATAGAAAATGGGGCAGGGGGAACATGCCATTAATTTATATAGCTGGGTATCAGTACAATCACTTAACAGTGAAATGTGACCTTATTTAGTAAGCTCCTCTAGCAACTGGCTGTAATGCTGTCTTTGGAAAAAGATTCCACAGATGTAATCTGAATGGTAATTGAAACCTTATGGAGAGCGTAAGACAAAAACTTATAAACCTTTATAAGGAAACATATATTTAAAGATCTCCTCTTTGTCTTTTTGACCTACAAGAACAACGAAGTTGGTAAAGAGAAATATAAACCAATTGCAAAGGCAGTGAATTTATACTAGAGAAAGTAACTGAATGTCTCCATACACTATTTCTATCAGTTGTGAATTTGATCTCAGAAGAATAAACTGCACAAATTGCCATGCCTTCAAGAGAAAGACAAAGAAAACACATTCTACTGTAAATATGAATGATACACAGACTATGTTTGTATGTTTCTGGCAGGGTGGACTTGCTAGGCCAAAACTTGGCATAGTGAACTCAGCTTTCCTATGCCATCAGAATAATAGGAGATTATAAGAAATCAAATATACTCTTCGAGAAGGTGGAACAATTTCCTCAAGTCAATACTACAGAAATAGCTTCCTATCATGCAGGTGGCATTATTAAATTTGTCTATTTTCCCTATTTTAATTCTACCATAACAGCTTGAAAGATTACTTAATACTTGTTTTAAAATATCTATAATCAGTGCTGTAGTTCAAGTTCCACTTGATTTGATACCTTTTATACTGCACTTGGCATTAGATGTAAAATTTTTTCCAAAAATATTCAGCTCCTTGATCCTTATTCTAGTGAGGAAAATAGACCTGAGACCAGACTTGATCCCAGCCACAACACTTGCCAGCACTGCCCCAAAAGCAGGTAAACCCTCTGCTGCTAACAAAAACATGAAGAGAATTAATATTTTTAATTATAAAAATGTGATGAAGTGGAACAAATTTATATTTAGTTATAGGCAAATATACCTAGAAAATTAATTACATAATAGCAAAATGCATTGTCCTTTAACTTTTGCCTTTTTTCTGCCCCCATCCCTTTTAAATCCAGACCCAGAAAATTCTATTCTCACTGGTCCCTGTGCTTAGTATTAGAAACCCTCCTGTGCCTCATTCACATAATAATCCAAACCACAAAATACTAAATTAAAACTTTTGGTCTAAGTCACACTCAGTCATTCAGTACTCAACTAAGAGCTCTCTAAAAGCATTCCTGTCCTAAACAGTCAGGAAATTTCAAGGTTACTATTCTGACTTAATTTTTCCTCCTCTTTCTTTCTCTACAGTGTTGGACTGGATCACCACATGGCAGAACTTATCCTTCACATCTGACATGACAGCTTGTATCTGAAAATGCTGCAAGAATTATGCTGCAAGCATGCAGTTCTGCCATTTGGTGATCCTTTGCACTTTAAGGTCATTAAAAAAAGATCTCCCCACAACACTACAGGTTTCACATGGAGGAAAGAAAGTGATAAAAGATTCAGGCAGAATTAATAAAGCAAGCACACTCTCCAGAAATTAGTGCATCTTCTCTTCAGGCTTTCAGTGTTGCCCACCAGCTTCGCCCAAGGAAATAAATGTAACCCTTTCTATCCTCATAGAATACTCTGGTTTAGAGTATTACATTCTTGCAGTGCATGCTAACCTCTCCAGAGGTAGAAATCCCAGATTATACATGAAACTATTTGTATGCATATCCAGGTCACTCCCAGGAACAGTGGAAAGTGTTTTCTGGCAAAGCTCATGTGTAAAATGCTTCCTTATCTACATTCAAAGGCTAAACCCTTCAATCTACTTGCTTTCCACCCCACCTGCTCTGAAGTAAGATCAAATGTTGAAAAGAAAGCTCTGTCCTTGTACATCATGTAGAGCAATTTCAGTGCAGCAATTAACAACAATTCAGAAGAAAGCCAAGAGTTTTGGTTGGCAGTGTGAAGCTCAGCAGATCAGTTTAAAGTATTTTGCAATCAGAGTGATGTCTGACAGTTTACAAACCACAATCCATCTGGAACAGTGACCTCATCTGAAAATGGGAGAATGTCACAGCTCTTCCCTTCATCACACTTTCCACTGAGATAGTCCAAGGGTCTGCTTGGCTGTGACAGAGACAAATTGTCCACCCAATTTCTCTGCCATTGAACCTTCTTCTCTTTTTTTTAGACATAGTTTGAACTTGATTAATTACAAGTTATCACTTTCAGACGTCTCAGTTTGGAAATACAATTCCAAATATGGACTGCAAGCCCAGAGGGAGAACACTTAAATCATTTGACAGACCTCTGAAAGAAAAGGTGTTCCAGATACAAGTCTGCAGCCAAAACCATGAGTAACATCTCCTGCCATTTAGGGTTACATTTTGCATCTCTCCAGACAGCCACAATGTGCACATTCACACTTAAAAGCTGAGATAAATGACATTTTTTATAAAGTTTTGGAATATTCCTAGCCTGTTCTGTTACTAATATTTTTGTGGGAGGAACCAAAAAGAACCAACTATCCCAAAAGAGAAACCCTGAAGGCTGTAAGTACCAGGAGAAATAATATTATGGAAAACATACTTTTTATAAATAAAAGCTCACAAGTGAATATTTCCCAACTTTCCATTATTACTTGAACATATTTAATTGCTTTTCATGTTTTCTGTCATAACAAATTCTGTAACAGCTGGCTGAAATCTCATCTGCAAGCAAGGCAGAAACAAAGATGATTTTTCCTCCAAGAAATAAAGAACTAACAGTGAGAATTCATACCTTATAGACAAAGGCTAAAAAAAAAGAAAGATATGGAAATGCCATTCAAGTGTTTCAAGTGTAAAGATGACAGGTTTCCAGGTCTTTGGGTGATATTTAGTATTACAATAGACATTGATGACACTGAAGATTCTGCCTCATGTTGTCCATATAACAACAAAAAGGAAAAGGCAACTCCAGAAACTCCACCTCAGTTACACACAACATGCACCAAAAAAAGTTTTCCATGGGTGTACATCTGCTTTAGGGAGTATTGGAAGCAGAGAGAGAATGATTTATAAACATGTGAATGGGTGCTTAGACTACCACTGGCCATCTGCAGCATTTCCTAGAAAGGCGAGGGGAGAGCTGTGGACCTCAGCCAGGGATCAGCCTCCAGCACAACAAAGCTCCATTCAAACAAACTTCCAAGAACACCACAGAGACTCAAGACCTTCATTCTTTCAGCTGAGCCTATGAACAGCCTATGCTCAACCTCTGAGCAGAAATGGCCTTTTGAAATTAACTCCTGTGCTCCGACACTCAGGGAAGAGCTGGCAGTGAGTGAGTGAGTCCAAGTGTGCTCATGGAATGAATCCTGCTGCAGGGCCACAGCAAGGTGCTCCTGATCCTGGTGGGATCCTGGGCTGAGAATTCAACTCCACCATCATGTGGCTGATGTGCTGGGAGAGCCACAAGCCACTGTGCAGGAGTGGAGCCAGCTGCAGCACTGAAGGGACCCTGTGACAGGCAGGGCTGACAGGGGACACAAACTCCAAGGCTCAACTCTGGGCACAGAAATGCCAGGTTAAAAAGCTAAAGTTTTGGATAGTCTAGTAAGAACAAAATTAAAAAGCAAGACCAAACATAAGATAAAGTCAATTGCCTTTGTGAGAAATTTCTGCTTGAGCACTTCTGAAGGATCTTCCTGCCTCTTTGAACCACAGGAGGAAAGAGAATTCAGTCACCCTCACATCCAGGTCAAGCTTTAACCATATGCTTACTTAAATATAATGTCACTTATATATATAAATATAATGTCACAGGAAAAAAAAAAGAGGAAGCCCTGGGACAAAGAACAATTGTTAAAAGCATATCCAATGCAAAAATGAAAAAAATTCTGCAGTAAGGTAGCTGGAAAATAAAATTAAAAAAAAAATATATACTATGCCTTGTCTAGGCCATCATCACAAGATAAGATGGCAGACTATTGAAGTAGCCCAAACCAGAGAGATTTTTCCACAACAATCAACAACTTTTTATATGAGACAGAAACCATAAAACACTTGACAATTCATGTCTTATGTCTAGATCTTTTCTAGCACAAAAGCTCCCATTTTCACAGGTGAAGATGTAAACATTAAAGGCACAAAATAATACACGTGGCAAGATGAAAAAATGTGAGTGTATGCATCACTATAACAGATTTATAGACTGGAACCTACATTCCCATGTTCCGGGCTTCTGCTTGACTCAGGTTTTCTTCAGGTCCAACAATTTTAATATTTCTGATAATGTTCTTGGCTTTTTCCCAGAATTTCTTGATGTGCTTTTCATGGTAAACCTCCTGTAATCATGTAAACATTTTTTACTGCAAATGCAAGGCACCGATAACTATGAATCATAAACACAGTGTCCAAGAACACACTGTATTCTATCCTAAAGAAACTATGCCAAACAGTGTTAGAAGATATTCCAGTATATCTGTCATTAAAATGAACCTCCTCTCCAAAGTCCAAAACTTTAGGAAAATAATCCCACACATCAGCAGTATTAATCAAAGCTGTACAACAATGCAAAATTCACAAACTATCAATGCAGTATTTTTCAGGATATTTATGTTACAGTCTTTAAAACCCATCTACAACCTCAGTGGCATCCAGGAGGGTTTTATGCTTCTCCAGAATCACTTTAGAGAGGGAGATGAACCTGTACCAAATTGTACAGGTACAGCCATTGTTTCTTTAAAATGCAGTCCCACTGATTGTTCCTTTAATTCCTATTTACCCTCCTCCTTACCTTTCTATTTATCTCTATTTAAGAGCCCTCAGCTGCACACAGTCCTTCCAAACCAGTGTCCTCATTGTAGCTTTTGCCTACTATGGCTGCCATTAGAATAATTGAAATATTGGGTAGAGGTTTTCCCCCCTCTATAATAAAGAGCTGTTCAGTCTTTATATTCATTTCAAACACCACAAAACTTTTGGCTGAAGCCAGATAACCAAGACAGCCTGCAATTCCCATGTGCCCATCGCATTTATACCCTCCAAATCCCCTTACAAAACCACAATGAACACTTTAGAGATAAGCTCTACTTCTCTTACTGATCCACTTTTTGCTATCATATCAACAGCAATGCATGCACACTGAAAAGGGGTACAACTAAATTTTACTCCCATTTCTCTTCCAGCCTCATTTTTTTTCCAAAATAATTGCACACATTTGACATCTCACTCATTAAAATCACAGAATTATTTGGGTTGGAAGGGACTTTAAATATCATCTCCTTCCAACCCCCCTGCCTTGGGCAGGGACATCTTCCATTGGACCAGGCTGTCCAAAACAGCAATACTGACTGGAGTCACTGGGGAATTATCAGCAATGCCAGATCATTAGGTAATTAGCAGGGAGTGTTCAAAAACAACTTATCTGCAGTGCCAGTCAAAATATATCTGAACGCACCAATCTTTCCATGGACCCAGCAGGAGTGCCAACAGAAACAAAAATATCAAAAATTTCACTGGGATATCAGCAAGATGAAAGCAAGGTCCCATGTCAGCTATCAGTTGTTAATAATTTGGTGACAATTGTTAACAATTTGGTGTCACTGTTGCTGAGTCCTGAGCAATGGTCAGCAGCTGGCCCAGATGGTCACTGCAGGCCCCTTCCAGCTGGAACTGTTCTGTTCTTATTTTACTCTATTGTTTATATCAGTCAGTACTTCCTCCAGAAGTACACACTTCAAAATACATTTTTTCATTAGTAAAATAATCTAATCTAATAATCTTCTTTAAATAGACTTCAGTAAGTCCTGAAACAACTTCATTTAATTTTTCCAGCTCTGCATACTAAACTCTGAAGGATTATCTCTTCCTGTGCATTTTAACTCTGTTCTTAGATCAAATCCATGTACTCCATACTCTGATTCATTGCATAATTTCCAAAACTGAAACTTTGTACAGTGATAAAGTCATACTTACATTATTATGAACGAAGATACTGAGTGCCTCCCGTGGGTAGTCCAGAGTCAACAGTCTGTCTAAAAATTTAGTTAGGAAAGGAGTGGGTTGTTCAATGAAAACACCAATTTTTACTCTTGGATATTCCTAAAAAAAATGATATTTTGATACAACCAATAAAACTTGCCTCTTTTCTAAGATTATTTATAGTAAAGAGCAACTAATGCCATATAGTAAACTTAGTCCACACAGCTTTCAAACAATCAAAACCAGTGTGCTCAGAAGTGCTATGCACAAAATAAGCTTCACAAAATAAACAAAGATAATAGATTTAATATTAGTATGAAACACACACTGGAAGTAGAAAATAATTTAATATGGTTTTAAAATTCTTTAAAAAAACTTCACTAAAACAGCAAAAGAATCATTTAAGGAAATACATCTAGAACAGAATGGCAAATTCTTTTTTTTTTTTTTTAAGGAACAGATACAGATTACATTTACAGGAAAATATAGAGGAGAGCATTTTTTTAAAAATAGTTAAAGAATAAATACCACTAAATATTTTACTCAGCTGCACCTTAAGCCAAAGACTGCAATACCCTTCTATAAATGTATATGCACTATTTCTCCCCATTCATTTTAACTGGGCCCTGCATTCCTTCCCTACTCACTGATTTTAGAAAGATCTTCACTAAACTAACAGAGCTGTTATCCTTACATCCAAGAATATTGAACTTTTGTGGTCCTTATTTTAAAGTGAATTCACATCTTTTGATGGTATTTGGCTGCTTTGTATGTGCTTGATAGAAACCATGAGATCATGACCACTAAAAGAAACACAGACAGCACTTTTTTGTAGTCCTGAAGTGTATTAATGCAGTATGCAAGACAAAAAAATTAAACCTTCAAAGGCCTCAACTCCTACACAAAGAAATACACTGACTAAAATTTATTTCCATCTCTAAACCAGACAATTACCATAAAAACCTAACCCATTACAAGGCTCAGAGAGAAACCTTATATGAGCATAAAAGGCTGCCAGCTAGCTTTTGAAACAGGCCAACACCCACTTGAGAAGTGTCTGGATAAAGCATCAACACATGCTGAGGTTTCACAGCGTCTACATGGGAAACACCCAGTGCTTGCCCTGACCCCTCCTGCTCACAGCTGCAAACCTCATAAGGATTGCTGGGGAAGCACAGCCACACAGACACCCCAAAAACTGCAGGACAATCAGCAAAGCACTGCTGTGTCTCCACAAAGCACCTGTGCCCGTCTCTGGTGGCACTGTTGAGGCTGGCACAGGCACTGGTGCCTTTGAGTTTGAGAGGTGAGAGATGAGAATCTGACTCCATGTTCTCAGAAAACTGATTGTATTACATTATATTATATTACATTATATTATATTACATTACATTATATTATATTTTGTATAGTATATATAATAATGTATATTATTGTATATTGTATATTATACTATGTCATGTGTATTATATATCATGTGTATTTTATTATATTATATAGCTTGTATTATATTTTATAATGTATATTATGTAATGTGTATTGTATTGTATTAATGCTATACTAAAACTATACTAAAGAAAGATACAGACAGAAGGCTTAACAAGAATGAATAATAAAAACTCATGATAGAATCCTCAGACTCTGACACAGCTGATGGTTATTGGTCATTAAGTAAAAACAATTCACATTAAACCAATCCAACATGCACCTGTTGGTAAAAAAATGTACAGCCACATTCCAAAGCAGCAAAACAGGGAGAAGCAAATGAGATAATCCAGGTTTTGCTTTGAGGCTTCTCATCTTCCCAGGAGAAGAAATCCTGGCAAAGGTGTTTTTCAGAAAATGTGACAGTGCCAGGCGCCCTGATGGCCAGGGACAAGGAAAGCTGCCCAGGCTAAGCTGGGCACACTGAGCTACAACTGCTGCAGCCTCTGTACTTGGTACATGTTTCTAACTCAGAGTCATTCTCCCCTTGTTCTCCAGGGGAAACAGAAAGAAGTTCAGGCTGGGTGTGCAAAGGCTATGGGGACAATGAGGAATTACTGACACTGCTTCATTACACTGAAATGTGAACTGCTTGCCTCCGCACTGAAATCTCAGCGTGACCAAAGCACAATGGTGTTCAAGAAATTAGGGGGGAAAATTCCTGTAAACTGCATCTCCTCAAAGCACAGAGGTCATCAATTCAGACCTTGGTTTACCACAAAGAGTTGTCAATGCATAATCTGAATCTAGGTCACAATGAGCCTTCTGAGTACGTGAAATCAGAAGTTGCCTCTCAGCAAAACCTCTTTGGGAATACCCAGTTTGCACTCAGATGTTGCATTTTCTCTGATAGATTTTCTCATTTCAGTGAGGTCATGTATTTGACTTTAAAAGTTTACTTTTTAATAAACAGTAGTTGAGTGTAAGACAATTTTTGGAAGAAACACAGGACAATGTCTCAGTACAACTGCACAGAACAAAGTCCAGGACCTCTTGCCACAAGAGTTGCCAGTGAAATGAGGAGTGAGATCATCCTTTTCAGCCACACTGGAAAATCTCCACACCAGTAAGAAGCTTTAGAGTTTAAAAGTATTTCTAGGGAGGTTAAGTGGGGCAACAAACTTAATTTAGGTGTCAGGGAAAAAAAAAAAAAACAAAAAAAACCCACCCCAAATCCTTAAGAAAGTAGCAACAATTTGCACTTATTGAGTCCAGTTGCCCTCTTCCACTTATTTTCCATTATGCTGCTTCTACCTGAACAGGTAGTTAATTTGGGGGTGGCACAGGCTGCTGACATTACCAGAAGAGAGCAGTTTTCCCACAACTCAGTCAGGATTGCAGCCCAGGAGATCCTGTTTCTGTCAAAAGGACAAGGGCTGAGCAAAGACCTTGCATATGTACCTCTGAGCTCCTTTATAGGCAATCCCAAAAAAAAGGCAAAATCCTCAGAAGATATGAATGTATAAATGCAGACAGTTAAATAAAACAATATGGAGAAAATCATTAGAGGCACAGAACAGGAACTGCTCTTTTCACTGAAAATTTCTTGTTAAGTAGCAACCAGACTGGCCTGAACAGAGAGCACGTTCAGAAAATGAAATCCTGCTGGTACTTAGAAATGCCTGAAGTAAACACCTCCCCTGAGGCCAAGGAAAAGCCTTGTTATTTCTTCTGGCAGAGTGAGCGAGGCATGGAGTCCAAAGAATGTACTACAGTAAAGAAGACACATTCCAAGCAGATGTATAGAAACTATAGGAAGCTTTCCAGTAAATCACTGCATCCTCCTTATTGGCTTTCAGATTTAACTGCTCCAAAACCACATCATAATTACCAGCACCGTTGGAAAAAAATCTTTGACATCTTTTCCTCAGGTAAAATTTATGATGGGAGTGCATACACTATCTAATTATAACACCATTCAAATGTTTATCTTAAAAGAGAAAATAAAATTTAAAAACAGAGAAAGAATCTGAAAGTTATTAAAATTCCAGCAAAAACTTTTTTAGTTTATATTCCAGTCCTTGAGCTACTTATTGCCCAGAAATTGTTTCACTTTTTCCTTTCATTACAAAGATAACAAGCCAGTATTTCTTTCATGCTATCCTTAACATGCTCTTCCAAAGACCTGTTCTCATTCAAGTCTTCAATACAGAACAGAAATGAAACATCTGCTGGAAAGATCCTGTTAGACATAATCAGAATTTACTTTTTCGTCCAAGTCTTACAATTCCACATGGTAGAGGTCAGTATTTACTCTGCCTCAAATTTACTGTGTACAAGCTGAAATATTTACAGAGACATGAACGACAACATGCTTGGAGTGGAAGAGCCAAAGCTGCCAAGTACTGGATACACACACATGCCATGTGTATGGGTGTATTTGTCCTAGAAGAATGCTGAAAACTGTACTGAAATCCAGATCTTCTTCTACAGAAACACATTTGCTTACATAATACAAATATTTGCATTTTCCTCTACAAGGCAAAGCAGTTTTGGACTGTTTA
>JAHXMQ010012341.1:11936708-11993711 GCA_020466415.1 Ammodramus savannarum pratensis | reverse complement strand
ATAACTCTCTAGAACCTTGCACAATTCAAAAATTGCTCATTCACCCTCAGTGAACAGAAGTGAAAATCTGGAGGTCTTTTGGGTATGGCATCCTCTTCAGTAATACCGTGCAAACCTGTATTAAAATACATGTATAAAAATATTCCTGAAAGTAGTAAAACACATTGCATGACAAAGCCACTTGGCCTCAGGCATCACTGAACACCTCTCAGCTGCACCCAAAGGGCCTTGCTCCAGTGCAGAGGGCTCTTACCTTGACTGCTGACAGGTCCAGTAAATCCAGATCACAAACAGTGCAGCCAGTTTCCCGTGTCCAAGCATTGGGAATATAGTTTCCCAAATAATTCAGGTGAATCTGATGCATAAATGAAGAATTTAAATTAATGAAAGATGCATGCAAAGGATGATCTGTACTTTTCAAACAATTCAGGTTTACTCATTCAATCACTTGTCACTAAAGGCAACTGATAGGAAACAAAGAAAAACAAAGCAGGTAAAAATTTTATCTCATTCTTTTTGCTGAAAAAACAGATTACATATGTACCATGAAGTCTACAAAAATAAAAGTATCTCATAAAAATTACATGCACTTGAGGTGAAAAATAAAATTATTACACATCACAATGTAAAAATTATTTGGTAAACATTTCGAGAAGTGTATCTAACCAGTGCAATTTACTAATCTGCAGATTAGAGAGACTAAGTACAAAGCAGGAGCATCTCATGAATAAAATAATTTTAACTATTGGGAGTGAATTCTGGGAATTTTTTTATGCTAGTTTATATACAAACTAGACAAAACTTTTTTGCCCAATATACTATTGCCCCTTTGATTCCATCCTGGGTTTAAAGCAGAAGAATTTAACCACGCTGACAAAGTGATGCAGAGCAAAAGTTTCCTCTTTGTTTTTAAAACATCACTACAGGCAGAGGTGGAATCTTTTTTGTTTAATGTAGCTTAACTCTTGGATCAATGTAAGAAGTTCCTATGCTGTTTATACAGAACCTTTCCTTTTATTGGCAACATGTCAGCAAAGCCAGTGATGACAGAATTTGAGGATTTAGTTGAGGTAAAAATGGAAGGACTTGGTCATACATTTCACCCCTACTGAGTGGTTATAAGGCAATCAGATAAAGGCATCATTATAATCACGGACTCCAAAATCAAAATACAAGTATAAAAATAAAGAAGCAGCAGTCAGTCCCTAGGATATTAGTGAGTTTCAAACTTTATTTCATTCTCCTGAAAGGCATTTTCCAGTACCTGTACCTAGACAGACACATTTACACAGAGACTTCCTTGTCTGCCCAAATGCAATGTATTCTTTTATATATGTGTATACACACACCTGGGTCTAGGGTAGGAACAGATGTGTTACTGTTTTGTATCCCAGCCCGTCACTCTTGGCTAGATTTTCCTGCCCCCTGTTATTCTGATTTAATAACCAGATGGACATTCTTCACTGGCTTCAAGAACAGCTCTGTGTTAGTGAAAAAAATTAACAAAAGCTTACTTGCTTCTAATATCCCATGCTGTGATGAATTTGGGAGCAAAATGAGTTGTTTCAGCAGCAATATCTAGTTACAGTGAGCAGAATAACATTAATTCCTCTCAATTCCTAATAACATTAAATGTGTACTGGTGGTGTGCTATGACTGTTTCATACTCTTCTACCATTTTATTTTTTCCCCTCATGGATGTTTTGGCTTTATATGAAAATACTACCAAACTGTCACTCACTTTAGTTGGACCATTTCCATGAATGGTGACTGGTAGGGTGTCATAGACTGAATTCCTTGCTCTTACTTTTCCTTCTTCAAATTTCAAGAGGACTTCATCTGAAAATCAACAGAGCAGTACGGTGAGTTCATAAAAAAGCTAAAATTTCAGAGTTTTTAAGTCCTTGATGATACAATATACCTTGCCGTTGCTGTCATTGTCAATATTATTAATTTAGAAGCTTTTGTTCATTTTTCTAACTAGATCTTGAATTCTAAGCTCCTTATAAGAAGAAAGGTAACATCAAACTTCATAGTTTCTCATCAGTAGCTTCAGTATTGATATTTATAGAAAAATCAGTTATTTCAGATATGATCTGACTACAAAAAAGTTGTTCCAAAATTAAAGGTCAGATGTAAGAAAGGAAGTTTGCACAGATGCATTTTTCCATTTAAATTCATGACAGTTAAATAAGGAGAATTCTACATTATTCAATTTCATTATAGCTGTTTGCTTGAGAACATCTAAAATGCAATTTTAATTACTAATCTTACTCCTGTAATTAAGTTTTGGAAAGGCAAATAGAAAAATTACCCTTAACTCTATATTTACTGCCAACTTCATTTATTTAAAACTATTTTTCTCATTTTAAATCAAATATTTTACAATGAGAGCATTCAATTCATAATCAACCCCAAAGACCTGTAACTAATCTGGTGATCAGCTTTACCCATCCAAACACTTCCTTAAAATAAGCACATGTTTGAAGAACTACATTCATGGTTAAGCAAAAAAAAAGTGTTAATAACAGTTAATGAAACACACAATGTGCCAATCATGCACTTACCAACAGCTCCATTTAGGGTCTGGAAAATTGCACATTTGTGGTCCAAAGTGATGTTAATGCTCTCCTGAAATCAAAGCACCAAAGCTGTTGAGGCGTCCTAAAAGCCAATGTTTTTACAGCCACACTGCAATTATACCACAGTGGCAGCAAGGAATCAGGGAAAATGTGTTCTTCAGATTGCTATATTTGTCTGTATTCCCAAGTTGTGCAGTTCTATAGCAATTATTTTGTATATGCAGAAATTTTAAACTTGAAGGATAAAGGTCAAAACTCTCCACAGGAACTGCAATTTTGCAGTATAAGCCAAAGAAAATTTGTGTCATAAAAAAAATTAACTAGTCTTGGCCAAGAAAAAAAACATGCTGTGTTTCAGAGTCACAAAAATATAAAAGTCAAATTTAAGTATCATGTCAGGATAGAAAACACTGGTGGTTTTAAAACATGTTCCTAATGTTGTATTACTAATCCTAGCTTACTTTAAATACCATGTTTTACCATTTTAAAAATGCTGATTCAAGTATGTAACATTTCAAACATGCTTAAAAACAGATGATGTCCTTTTTTTTGGTCTTCCAAGATCTTTTTACACATTCCACAGCATTAGGCATTTTATTACTACAGAGAGAATCAGTGGTGATGTACAGCAAGCACCATGGAAGTGTTTTGAATCATGGTGCAGCAGTGCTCTGCACAGATACACGGTTTTGGTCTAGAAGACAATCCATTTAGACAACCAATTATGTTACTTCTGACTTGGATGCAGAATCAGCTTTAATATCTCTACACCCTGTCTCTTCAATTGCATACCTGGCATCTGACTGAACTTGCCTGTAAGCAACTCAGTCATTAAAGGCTGGAGGGAATTTCCCATGAGGAGCAGCTGAGGTTTGTCTTGTTTAGAGGAGCAGGCTGAGGGGCCCCTCCGTGCTCCCTGCAGTCTCCTGAGCAGGGCAAGGGCACAGGGAGGGGCTGAGCTGGTGGGGATGGCTCAAAGCTGCACCAGGGAAGGTTCAGACTGAACATTAGAAAGCATTTCTTCATGAACAGGGTGGTCAAAGCCTGGATCAGTTCCTAGAGAGGTTGTGAATAACTCCAGCCTGTCAAGTGCTTAAAAAGCATTTTGGCAATGAGCTTAGTGACACTCTTTAGCTTTTGGTCAGGCCCATATTGGTCAACCAGTCAGACTAGACGATCACTGCAGGTCCCTTCCAACAGAAATATTCTGTTTCTGAATCTCTATCCAAACAAAACTCATTTTCCATTACGCTATGCCAGAAACAACATGTATATATTTCAAAAACTTTGCATCTGCCTTAAGCATACAAATTCCCAAAATCCTTTTCCAAATTCCTCTATATCAGCTTCTAAAGTCTTTTTGCATCAATATATTGTCAGCTTCCCTTATCCCTCTTTTTGCAGCCTTAGGGACACACCTCTAACACCTATCATGCTTCAACGCTGCAACTCAGCAGAGAACTTTGTTAAGTGAGGACACAGAGATCTTCACCCAAAATTTACAATGCAGCTTTATTGAACTTATTTGCACAAAAAGCTGAAGGCAGGATCTGAAATGGCAGCAAGCCAAAGTATAAAATACTGGATCAGCAAGTAGTTCAGTGACACCCTGGCAAAATGCCACATTCTCTGGCCATCAAACTGCCAAGTATAGGGGACCCTCATTGAGATAAATGTGTCTGATCATATACCTCAGAGCTGCTGTTTCTAACAATGAAGCACAACCTGCCTGGGGCTGAAGGCAGCCTAAAATAATATATCAAGTCATGACCGTTTGGGAGCCTGTTCATCATTCCAGCAGTAGGAACCTCAGGAGAACAAACAACTGTCAACATGGCACTCCAGTATAGACAGCATTCCTTCTCTTTTCATCTCCTGGTGTTTTATGAGGAACAGCATGTTATTTCAAGCAGAAAGAAAAGAGAAAGCGAGTTACTACCTACCCTTGCCAATGGGTCAACATAGATTTTGGTGTAAAACAGCTGGTCATCATCATTATCCTGCAGATTCCATTGCTGCACAATACGATTTATGGATGGAGCATAACCAATAAATCCTGCAACATCACACACACAGGTTATTACCATAAAAAACACTACCCTGCAATGCTGTCCAGCAACCAGGGACTTCATTCTGAGTGCTGCCAGTAAATAAAAAGTATGAAATTTACAAAACTTGGCACAAAATCCAATCTTCTTCCTGAGGTATGTAACAGGTCTGTTTCAAAAAGTTCCAATTAATACTTATTGTCTAGTTCCAGTTAATAATTACTGGCTATTTTTATACTAATGGTATTTTAAGGAAAAAAATAAATCAGATCTGCCCAGGATAGTTCTGAGAAGGCCAAAGCATGATATCAGACTATCACTTTCCCAAGAAGCCCATCTGTGGAAAAAGCTTCCTGTTCATCAATCAATTCTTACTGGCAGAGATGCCTGAATCTAACACTGCCAGAAATACAATAAGAATCCAACTCAAAACAAACATACACCAAAATAAAGAAAGATCAGACAGATAGGCGAGGGAAAGAAACAGATTTGCACACTGAAGAAGGGTGCCCCAGAAACGACACACTCAATAGCTTCTACACAGCACAGTGTTTGCATCAGTGCATGTATTAATCAAGTGCTAAATTATTAGCAAAGCTGGCATTTACAGGAGGATTTCAGAATCCATCTGTCATTGAGATTACAGGGAGTAGCTCCCACTCCTTGTAGGAGCTGTGTAAGCCATGCTGCCAGGCCAGGCAGAGCTGCCAGCACATCCACCCTGCATGCAGAGAGCTCCAGAGTTTGGGAATTCTGTGACCAGGCTATAAATAGCACATGCTGCTCTGCTGGGCTTGTGCTCTGCATTGTTCCTGCAGCAATGGGGTCATTCCTGCACAGCATTGCACTGCCATGCACAGCTGCTGGTTAGACCCTGACCATATTTATCTGCTTTTTACACGTTATTGCCAAACACACACTGTGCAAATGTGAATGAAAACTATGCCTGAGCAGAGAAGAGGAGCTATTCACATGGGGAGGGGAGGAAGATGACAGCATATCCAGTGATCAGTTTTGTACTTGGGTAATACAGGAACAGCTCCACATGCAACAAGCACACAGAACAGATAACAGAGATGGGTCATGCTCAAGTTCAAGCGTTTGAGGATCCCACTTGCCTCCTGAGTTCAGGAATCGTTTCCCACTCCGGACAACAGGATATTTGTCTGCCAGCCTTTTATCTGGCCAAATCAGTCCATCTGCTGCAAACACCACCTTGTGATTCGTTTCCTGAAATTTCTTTAGCAGCTCTTCAGGGCCCCCAGCAAAGATAACATCAAAGCTTAAAAGGAAAGAAAATACTTCTGTTAAGTTGGTTTGATTTTAATGTTTCTGTGTTCAAAACTGGACTATTCAAATTTAAAAATCAAACAGCCTCTCATTCTGAAAAATGGCTCAATTATATCATATTTAACCACTATGTAAAAATTGTATACCTTTCTAGGAGAGATACTTCAATCAGTACTCCTTATCCAAAAGAGTTTCTCCTTCTGCATTTTAGTCTTCCACATTTTGGACATTCTTTTTTCTTCACATTTTGTTTATCTGAAATTTATTTTCCTATTTCAGGTATTTTGCTTATGTATTTAAGAAGAACAATTAAAAATATCAAACTTTAACAGATGAAAAGTAGGACTGAAAGATGACTTAGATGACTTTCACTGGGAAAATCTAGATGATCTTGTTCCTAAACACAACAGCACTGGCTCTTAGATCTCAATGAAGTCTAGTTGCCCATAAAAACTGTATTGCATCCTGACAAGGCATAGATTTCCCCTTCAACCTTTTTAATGTGCTGAAGTCTTAAAAGGCTCAAAGTACACAATACCTATTTATGAAAAACTGTACCTGCCTCTGAGTCACAATTCCTATTGCGGATAAAGGCCTAAAGGTGGAGGGCTCATCTCTGGCTGTTAGACACAGCCAAAGGCCAACACTGTGCCAAACCAGAATGAATCCTGCCAGGGTTTGGCCAAGGTCCTGTAAGAATGGAGCATCCCAAGCCTGGTGGTTTCTTGTGGCTGAGCCATAACTAAATCAATGCCTGGTGGGCACAGGGGGTTGGGAACACCACCAAGCAAACAAACCAATGCCCCCACCATGGGCAGGGATGCCACACGCTAGACCAGCCTGCTCAAAGCCCCACCCAGTCTGGCCTAGAACTTGGAATTTGCATGGATTGAGCACCCACAGCTGCTCTGGGTGACCTGTGCCAATGCCTCCCACTTCAAGGTTCACAGCATGAAGAATGGCACAGTGAAATTAGAATCACATCACAGATAGTCTCTGGCTGAAGCAGTAAAATATTCCAATGGCAGCATCTCAGCCTTGCAGTTTCCTCATCTGAACACAGGAATATTCTTGCCCTACACATAAACCTTAAAAATTGAAAATCACTAGCCCTGATAACTGGCAAAGTTACAGTACAGCTACCCAAAACCAAGCTCTAACCTTGACCTAGACTTTTCTTGCAAGCCTTTTAGCTGGGCTAACTAGGACAGCAGCATTCCTACCTGCAGTACACAGAAGATTTTGCATTGCAGTGGATTACCCAGCAATAGCACCAACAGATCAACCATTACTGACTTATGGTACTCCTTTATTACAGTTCTGAAATTATTTAAGATGTCATTTCTTCAAAGAGGGTTTCGTGAAATTGGCCTAAGAGAACTGAACAACAGCTGTCTTGCAAATGTAAGAAAATATTTTCACCACAAAGCAAAGCATGAACCCTGGAGAGGAACTGTGTTATGTAGTCTATATAAGTAAGTGGTTTGCTGAAAACTCTGTTACGTTTTTCTGCAACTTTGGCAGAAGAAGACATGAAAGAAATTGTATATTTTGGACCTTCCCCAGTTTCACAAAAATGCCTGTTTCTGCCCAAATTTACAGGAATACATTTCACTCCCTTTTCCATTCAATTTCTGCAGCCAGTCTCAGTGCCAGACCAAGTCTGTAGAACACACAAGAAACAGGAGACACATTGCAGACAGACAAAAAGAGATCTGTCTGAGCCTTTAACTTAACAGCTCATGGCAGGCTGTGCTTCTCCTCTGTGAGCAGGGCAGTGCTGCTGCTGCTAGGGCTTACAGCTGCAGGAAGGAGCCCAGCACCCTGGAACATTGCTTCCAAGGACTGTCATCCTGTGAAAGAAAGCCAAATTGAGCAACAGGCTTGGCCAGCCACAGGCTCTCCTTGTGAAAGGGATATGCTAGTTAATAGAGCACAGTTTATAATCCTGAACCCAGAGCTGAGCTGCTAACCTGCAATGGATATTATGGAGCTCTATTAATCCAGCTGGAACCACAACTTGTAATTAATGGTCAAGGCTCACATGTCAAGAGGTGACTTAATATCACCACACCTCTTCCTGAGCAGGGCCTCCACCTTGCTGACAGCACCCTCATCAGCTGCTTTATGAGGCTCCCACTTTTCTCTCCATGGAAAGGAAAACTCCTTTACACCTGCAAATGCATCATTTGCTTTGTTTACCCTCTGTCAGATTACATTTGGCCTATTCAGATCCCACCTCCTGCTGTAAGGGGGGATTCACTTCAGGTCTACACCACTAAAGCCATCACAAAACAGGCCCCAAGACTATCCTTGACAGTTTATACTGTTATTAGGGATGACACAATCACTTGTTTAAACAAGACTTCAAAATTTGACAGGGAAAAAACAGTGCGGACGTATCCAGGAAAAAGAAGGTTTCCCTGGCAAGCAGGAACAGCTCAGAGGCCCTTTTATTTATTCTTCACAAATCCCTCAAATTAAGTAGAAAGAAAGAAGAAAAAAAAGGAAAGAAAAAAAAAAACTAGAAAGTTTCCATAACCTAATCCCATTTCCTGAAGCTCCCAGATGCTTGGGACTGGAATCCATTCCTCCCTCCCTCTCTTTTGCAGCAGCAAAGCATCCTGGCTATGCACCCTGCACTCCCACCAACACAGGGAAGCAGCAGCAGACACTCAGGTGCTCTAGAACTGACCATGCAAGTTCTGCATCCTCTACTTCAACAATCAGAACTTGCTACTAATTGAGCTGCAGGGTGAGAGATCAAATTACAAGATAGTGCCTACTAGTGACCAGCAATGTCACAAAACTATTTTGTCACTTAGACTGTGTCCCCACCAGGACCACACCTTAACCATTTTGAGATACACAGAAAATATAATTATCCCTTAGTTTCTGATGAATGTTAAAAAAAAAAAAAATACAACAAAACAAACAACAAACTGAGAGGCTTCAAAATTCTTCCATGATACAAAGAGATGTCTGTGAGAGTTCTGGATGAACAGTCACAGCACCAACCAATTTATCCAGTCTACATTGGCCATTAGCCAGTTTAATCTGAAATGGTCCAAAACAAACCAGAAGCTGGCTCAAGCAAAAACAAGCCTAATTTAAATAGTGTTCCATCTGTAGGCATTTTGCTATCTACACATAGGCACAAGCTGTCCACAGAAGAATCTCAAACTATTTCCAGAATTCTGAGCCATATAAAAAACTGCCGAAAAAAAAGACCCAAACTAAGAAACTAAAGTTTGTTAAGTAAACAGCTCCCTAGAAATTACTTTCCTAGTCACAGTAAGCAAACCAGACATTTCCTTTCCCCACCCCCAGGATTGATATTCCAAAAGCTTCACAATGAATATAATAAAAAACACTTGAAGAAGAAAGGAAGTTCATGACATTTGTCTTTTCCAAACTTACTGCCACATTGATCAGTGTTTAAATTGCAAACCAGGATTTCTGGAAATGCAAAAGCTCATTAGAATTAAAACATTATGCTAGAATCAGCTAACTGTTTTTTTCTCTCCTGTCTGGAATCAGTTCCACCAGCTTTAAACAAATATGTACTTGGGATTTTGGACTTCAGGGACCTGGGAGGCCTTAAATCCTGCGATTTTTCATGGGAAGAAAGATTATGGCTTTTGCACTTCAACACACATGGTCCTCTGTACTCTCTCGTCCGTGCCAGCAGACAACCTGCCCCTCCAGAGAGCAAATTATGGTGGAGAAAAATTTGAGCTAGACCTCTGTACCAATGTGATAATAAATTTGCATATTTTATGACACAGGAAGAAAAAAGTGATGAATTAGGATAATAAATTCAGAAACAAAGAAATTCAATGTAAGTAGAAAACATTTGGGAAATGCTTGTTTTATCCGAGCATTAGCACAGAAAAAAAGTCTTTGAAATTAACCTTTAAAAGTTTAAACTCTTATATGATTACTAGGACAACACTATGAACAAATATATAATGTATTTACTTTTAGAAAGATTCGTTTTTCATTTAGGAAATGCAAAATTGAACAAGTCAATAAAAAATAAATTCAAAAACTGGATGTGCATTTCCAAACTACGTAATTTTTACAGACCTAAGTATGCATAAAAATATTCAGTATATTAAGCATTGCTTATAATGTTTATTTACAAATTAGTGACAATTGTTTAGATTTTTTTGCTTTCTAGGTATTTCTTTTACTCATCACAAGAGGTAAAATTTGAACAGAAAATTAAGTAACATATTTGAATTCACTACCAGTTTAATGGCTACTCCAACTTTCCCAAAGCGTTAACTTATGCAAAAAAAATTAACTTTCCATAAATTGCCAGTGTCCAGCCACTTTGCCTTGTGGAACCTGCCAAGCCTTGAAAAAGTGCTAAGTTTCCTCAACTGTCAAGTTTTAAATCCATAAAGCAGGTTAAAAGTGGAGAGAGAATTCTGGAGCAGACATTCCAGCATGGTACAGCAGCAAGAGTGAGCTCATCCATGACTCTCTCCAAGCTCACTCTCAGCTGCCCTCTCCAAGGCTCCCTGTCACCACTGGAGCTCCCTGTCCCCAGTTCCAGACATGGTCCCACACCTTCCTGCACTGATTGTGTCAGAGCTGTGACCCTGCTCTGGTTAACAGCAGTGTGGAAGGGCCTGGTGTCTGCTGCAAGCTGGAAAGCTCGATTCTCAGCTGCTCTGGCCATGCTGCTGTCACAGGAGGAAAATAAGAGGAAGAGAAAAAGCAGAGGGAAGCAACAGAGAAAGTGTGTTTTGAGCACATTTGAGCTCTATGCTTTCAGTGACAGGAGAAGCCTATCTGGCCTGCAGGGAGGATGTTCAAGCATAGCTGTGCTGTGAGCTATAATCTGGCACCTGCAGCAGCTCTGTCTCTCCATGTTCCATCACACAGGGAGCACAGGCACCAGGCTACATCTGACACCAAGACTTGTTTCAGCTCTCTAAAACACAGACATTCTCCTGTTAAATGCTTTCCTCAGGGAGCCATTTTCCAGCTTCCTCCATATCACTGTACTTCATGGAACAAGATTATGCCTCTGGTCCCTACTGGACACTTTATTTCTGGAGCTGCTTTTGCTCCCCTCCCATCCACACTCCCAGCCTGCAGCCACATCCTGCTCTCACTGCAGCTCAGCAGGGAGAGGACAAATGCTTGCCTAAAAGCCTGTCAGCTCCCAGCAACATTTTTTTACCCCCTGGAGGCAGCAGAACTATGAACAACTCTTACATCTGCAAATCTGTTAAAAAGTAACAACTGCTCCAAAAGCAATCCACTATTTTTATGAATGAAGAAAGATGCCAACTCTCTCACATATAACAGTGAAGAACAAAAGCATCATGAAACTTTCAGCATGTCACAGGAGCTACTTTTGCATGTCTACCCAGAGTAAAACACAAGGACAAGAAGCCAGGTTTGCTCACCATTCCACAAACAGTACAACCAGGTCCTCCTGATCAGCATAGCTTTCAATGCCCTCTTTCAGCAGCCGAACCTTCTGCCCTCCGCCAATGGAGTTGGGCAGCTCACCACCTTTCCATTCTTCACCTTTTCCAAGAACCTGCAATAAGAGGAGAAAAAAAGGCACTTTTTGCTAGTACCCAAACCCATGAGGCTTTTTTAAAGCAGATCCATATTGAAAACAGATGCTAAAGCAGAAGCAACACTTTAAAGCATAGCAAGCCAGCACTTCCAGCATCGTAGGTTTTCCATGTCTGAAGCAACATTCAGCACGATGACATCACTGCAAAAACATGAGAGAGACATTTCTTAACCAAATAAGAATCAAGCAATTGCCTTCTACTGCCATTTACTCAAAAAAATAGAAAAAAAATTAGAAAAAAAAAAAAGCTAAGGAT
This sequence comes from Ammodramus savannarum pratensis, assembly GCA_020466415.1. Classification (NCBI taxonomy): domain Eukaryota; kingdom Metazoa; phylum Chordata; class Aves; order Passeriformes; family Passerellidae; genus Ammodramus; species Ammodramus savannarum. The sequence goes on along the minus strand of JAHXMQ010012341.1, from coordinate 11,981,930 downwards.
TTTTTCAAAATCTGTATTAGAAAAACATTCTGAATGAGACCTTTAAAATTCCATAACATCCCTTTAGGAACAGAAGGCACAAAAGACCTAGGTGGATCAGGGTATAACTAACTCAAATTGCAAGTTTTTTGTACAAAAAGGAAAGGATAGGTTTCCCAGTACACAGCTCATTGCTAAAACTGAGCTAAACATAAAACTCCTCCCCAGCCAAGCACTATAGCAGATTACATGTCAAAAAAAGGGGTAAAAAAAGCTCTTTATGTATTTTGAACATAAAGTTTCTGGAACATATAAAGTCTGGAAGAACTACATTGCATGATGTTTTGGAAAAATCTGAAAAGCTAAAAGATGTATCCAGAGCTCAGGCACTCTACTACAGCTTTATCATATTAGGGAAGGTTCTATCAGTCCTCTAAATTCAGTGGTAGAAGTCAAAGACCCAAATAATTTCCTATTTATAGTGTAGGCACTGTGGTAAGTAAGAAGAAAAATTTCATAACAGCATCTGAATTCCTGTATTTTCTCTTGGCAGAACCAATTTTGGGGAAAGTTTAGAAGGTTAGTGCCCTCCCTTTTTCCCAAGGTCATGCAGAGGCCAACCTAAGTACGTGACATACAGAGGCATGGAGCAAGGCAGAAAAGGCTGGAAAGAATGATAGAGACACATTGTCCTCTCAGAAATTACAGGCTCCTGGGAAACACAGAGACATTTTCAGTTGTGAGCTTCCCTCCTTCCATGCAGCAGTGCTCCAGCCTTGCTTAAGGAAAGAGATCCTAAGCCCTTGAGTGCAGTACAGCTCCCAGAATTGTCCATACAAACAAAATCAACCTGAAAAACAAGGCTCCGTGATAAAGTGTGCCAGAAGCTGTGGGTGAGGAGGATGCTGACCATGATAGCTGCAAACCCCTGAAGCAGCTCCTAAGGCAGTAGGAGCACCTCCCTCCCATGGTGGCTCAGGGGCATCAGCAGGTGAGCAACAGGGAGAGCAGCAAGTGCCCTTCCTGCCCCACAGCTCTGCTGCTGCTCCCTGTGTCCCAGCACACAATGAAGCTAAGGCAGGGTCAGCTACCATCTACTGGTTCTGTTTCACAGCATGGACAGCACAAACACTTGGTACAGAACACACACAATACCTTTACTGTGTAGTTGAAATGCTTTGCAGTTCGCATGAAGCGGTGAAAGCCGTCAGTTTCTTTAGTTGCCACTGTAAAGACCAGAAGTTTATCTGAGGAAGAAAAGGAAAGAACATGTATTAATATGATTTCAGGGCACAGTTTGTGACATAAAATGCAACGAGCAGCAGCACTAGCTCAGAGAGCTCTATGACTTTCTGCATCTCATTCAAAGAGAGGAGGCAAATATGCTGCCACAGTACAGGTGTGAGACCTTACCAAACAAAAACTGCTATGGGCTAGGTGCGGTATTTAAAATTATCCTCTGGAAGACAAAGCAAGTAAGTCTATCTACTCTGTAAACAACTAGTTCAAGACACAAAAACAAGCCTGGTGTGACTACTGGACAGGAAGAAATCTTCAAAACAAAAACAACTTGCTACTTTTCAGTCTGAGCTAATCCTGTTACCTCTTATCACAGGACTGAGTGGTGGTAAGAGAACTTCACCCAACCCCAGGAGCTCCCCTGAAAGCCAACAGTGCATACTCTTCATGAAAATAAGTCAAAAAACCCAAACAATGAAACCAAACCTCCAACAAACAGCATTTAGTGCTTTTAAGTCCTTGGGCAGAGAAAGAAGAGCAAGGAGTTTGTTTGATTGGTTTTTTTATTCAGAGCATAGGTACATTACAGCACTGCTAATTTTGCCCTCTTATTGCACACAGGCAAGTGACCATGCAACCGATTTCTTCCTCACATTCCAGAGTTTTTAACACAGTTCAAATGGGGTCATGAACTTCCTCTAAATAGCTTTCCAATTAAACTACTGAACAACATTTAGAAACCTATGCAATATGCTTCATAATGAAAATAAATAATTTGAAGCTATGAGAAGGTTTTATCCCTACCTACAATCAAGTATTTAATCAGACCAGCCTGGATGTCAGAGTACATTTCAGCTTCCCCAATTCAGGCCAAGTTCAAGCAATAGCTGTGCTCTATAACCAGAGCCCATGAGATCAATCCTTACAATAAAATAAAATTAATCACATATGATGAGTATTCCAGACAGAGTGCCTGCTACTGCATTACTTGCCAAAAAAACATCTTCTGGATTTACCTTCCTTAATCCAGTAACATGTGCAAGAAGTGTCTGCTATGGAAAACATTCTTATTAACTCTTCAGCCTCATCCACCACCACAGGTTCAGCAGCCCTCAGACAGCCAGGACATCATCCTGAGTGTACTCAAACCACTCACCACTTCCCATTTTGTTTTATGTGACACCAGAAAAAGTAAACACAAAAGATGAGACACAGTGCCCACGTTGTAGAAGAAATGCACCTTGCAACTCACTCATGCAATGCTCTGCAGCCAGTACTTCAAGTGTATTGACTCAGGCAGAAATACCTGTCAGAATACAGACATGGTTTGTAGAGCAGCATAGAACCCCCTGTTCTAATGAAATTCAAGTCTGTCTGCAGTACCCACAGCAGGCAAACTCTACAGACCTGTCTCAGGTGGCACTCGTACTGTTTCCACTGAAATACAGCTCAGACTCAGCCCTGGTCACCTCCAGAGCACCCTGCCAGGTGTGACAGTGCTCTGGCTGCTCCATCCTCACCAGCAGCTCCATGGTATACGTGGGGTACAGCAGGGATAAGACAAGCACATGTGATACTGGTCTCAGTTTAAGGGTGTTCCTGACTCAGGTGGTGTTTCTGCAAATTGCAGAACACTTGATCTGCTTTGTGTTCCTGCTCTTCCCCAGACACTCCTTGAACAGGTGTAAAACCTTTAAGCAGTGACAGCACCCTGTGCCCAGTACCTACAGCACCAAAACCAGCCTGTGCCTTGAGCAGGGCTCCTGCAATTTTATCTGACACTGCCCAAGTTCCTCAGCTACAGATGACATCTCTACCTGCCCTCCTCACTACACACACAATTTTGTGGATTTCTCTCACATCCTGCTATTGCCTTTTATATTTTCTTTATTTTTTTCCTTGGGTGGGGGTGTCTGGGAGGCATGTCTGTGAACAGGGGGAGCAAGACAATCCTTTTCCTCAAAGGTCCTAGAGACAATTTCAACTGCCAGCTCTACCAAACCAGACACTCCTGCAATACAATATGCAACAAGGAAGAAACTGGATATATTGTAAATTCTTCCATCAACTCAACTTGAACATCCAAAAATTTTGGAAAGCCAGATTTGGAAGATAATTTTCTTCACCCTTTTCCCCTCCTTAAGTGCTAGCAGACTTTTGTACCAAAGAATCAGAAGAAAATCCCCCAAATACATCTCAAAAGGACAGGAGGACCTCACAGTGCAATGAGTTCATGTGGACTCACAAAGAGACAGAAACAGAGCAATAATGGCTCAATACCTTCCAAACACTTTATTACAAAGTTCATGCAATTTCAAGTAATTCCACTGAAATTGCCACAAAATGAATAAAGAACTTTGTATCTTAGACTGTGACTAAAACAAAACTGAAGGCAGAGGAGGGTTTTCCTCTGTGAAGGAAATTAAGACTACTTTTTGTTCAAGCACTACATTTTCAAATTACAGGGAACTGGAAAAATCTGATCATACCAGAATTGCATCATCAAGCCAACTGGATCCATCATTAAAAGTTTCCTAGGTGACCAGCTCACTGACTAAACCATGGAATTTGGTTTGAAGAAGGCATATTTCACACCTACACATTGCTAAGAAATGCTAACAACAAAGATCTCAAAAATCTGTACTTGACAACATGATGGAAATGACAGAATGTGGGCTGCATCAGATTCCTTCCACAATTACTAAGTCAAAGAAAGTTTAAACTAACATACAAGTACAGTTTGGCAAGCAAAAAATAATCTACTGTTCTTTATGGGATATTGTTACTCTGTCTTAATGGAATACACATTATTCATGTATTTCAAGATTCACTATGGAGTCTGGTATGTTACTTGACTTTTGTGGAACAGGAGGAAAGAGAATAATGTGCCAAATCATAAGGGATTTCAGCATGAACTATACAAAATGAAGAAAGCTGAGCAGGCAAACAGTTTATGCTGATATGAAATGGTAAAAGAGCCTGTACTGCACCGCCAGACAATGAAGCAATCTAAATGGGCTGCCAGATTGGGGGTTGCAAACAGTCACAGAACAAAAGAAAGCTATTTTAAAGGTACTATTTACATGGGAAATGTTTTCCTTATAGCATGCCTACCCATGGTCTTTTTTTTTTAATTAGACTTGAAGAAGTTGAAGAGGCTTTATTTTTAAGTGCAGGTGGTACTTAAATAATTTTTAAGTGCAGCAGAACTGTAATTATAGCATTTGAAGTCCCCTTAGAATTAGAGTTTCATTCTAGATTACTTAGTCTTTACTGGGGCCTCTTTTGTTTTGGTTTGTTTTGGTTTTGTGGTGGTTTGCTTTTTTTTAAGCTGTGTCTGACCAAAGAGCAGAGAAACATGCTTTTATTCTATATATAGTATAAATAGAGAGACAATGGAAACTTCAGTAAATGATAGTTACCTTGGCAAATTATAGAGGGTATTAATAACCAAATGAGAAAAGCAGAACCATCCTCCTCCAGCTAATAAAAATATTAACCTAGTTCCTGTAGGTTGCTGTGACTATATTTAGATGTGATAACTTGCACAGTTTCACTGGCAAATTTCCACTAAACACAGCATGGGAGATGTTTGTTTCTTCCAGTGGAAGTGAGTGAAGAGAATGCTTCTGACCACTAAGTACTTCTGCTACTTATTTTTCAACTTTTTCAACTTCATTCACTTTGAAAAAAAAATCTATTCCTTGCTTACTACCTTTAGGTACAACAATTTCTTGGAACACTTATCCCAATTGTGTGTAGCAACATGGATACAGTGACTTCCATGATCTCTCAGGAGTGTCAATGTGCAGCGCCAACATTCCCAAGGCAGCAAGTTTATCCAAGTGTAGTTTCCAGTTCAGGATGTGCTCAGCTATTTCAGCTGCTGCCACCCACAGTGTCCCTGGGCACAGAGCAGTTTGGCCCCAGGATGCCCTGTGGGTGCAGAGGCTCAGGGCTGCCCCAGAGCAGGGAGAGGCTGAGTGAGCCCCCAGCAGCATCCTGTGAACAGGGGGAGCAAGACAATCCTTTTCCTCAAAGGTCCTAGAGACGATTTCAACTGCCAGCTCTACCAAACCAGACATTCCTGCAATACAATATGCAACAAGGAAGAAACTGGATATATTGTAAATTCTTCCATCAACTCAACTTGAACATCCAAAAATTTTCTTCACCCTTTTCCCCTCCTTAAGTGCTAGCAGACTTTTGTACCAAAGAATCAGAAGAAAATCCCCCAAATACATCTCAAAAGGACAGGAGGACCTCCAGCTGGGCAGTGAAGATCCAGGCACAGCAGTGGAAGGATGTCTGCAATTACTCAGACCCCAAGCTGCCACTGCAGCCTGGTACTCCCCAGTGAGAGAACAGCAAAATCCCCACAAGGAATTCCAGCTGCAGCCAGACACCATTCCTGCTTCACCATCCCCTCCACAAAGCCCTGCCTTCCATCGAGGTGTCCAACCCAAGGAGCTCTGCTGTGTGACCTTACACACAGGCTGCAGTTCAGCCCTGACCATCCACCCCACACAGGGACAAATACAATCCTGGCAGTGTCTTCCAACAGGAACAGCATCCTCAAAGTGCACAAACTTCAAGACCACAAACTTGAAGAGCACAAAACCCAATCTTTCCACATGCTTTCAAGACAAGTTGAAGCTCTGCAGATAACTAGAGCATCACCAGTGGTGCCAACAGCAACTTCCCTATTTATATGGACTCAGCCTGTGTGCTCACAATCCCAAGAGCCATTAGGACAGCTTCCATGAGACCAGGAACAAGCAGGTGGTGCCCTGGTACCCACTGGCAGGGTGCTGAGATGCCACAGAGGGCGCGGGCTGGCAGCTCCCCCGCACACAGCCTGCCAGAGGCACCCTGGCACTCACCCAGGGCATTGCTGAGCTTGGCATTTACTTCCACAAGTCAGTTTGTGTAAAAAGGAAATGTAAACCCTATGCTGAAGTTCAACAGGAAGGCATGAAAAAAAAATGTCCCAAGAGCTCCATGCCAGGTATGCGTTCGGTTACTAGGACGAAATTGTGTCAGACAGATTTCCGATAGTTACACCCACAAAACAGCTGCTCTGTTTTGAAAACAAGCCTGAGAGGGCACGAGTTTAGCCAAGAAAAGTATATCCAGTGACTAACAGAATTCATTTTTACATGCAAATTAGAAACCCTCCAGCACACCAGTTGTGAAAGACAACAACAGTGCACACAGAACACATGCAGCGGGTTAGGAAATCCAGTGAAAGTTTATCAAAACAACTCGCTCTTCTAGCCTGATTTTTCTGCTACCTTCAGGGACCGGACTGCATCATAAATATTTATTTCCAGCAAGAAGATCAATAAACCAGAGGCTTTGCCTTCAGTGGATTGCCTGGCAAGGTCTAAGCCAGGAACTGCTGTGGCAGGACCGCTTTAAGCAGCGGTGACCTTTCTCCTCGTATCCTGGCAAAGAAGCATGCAAAGAACTACAGCCATTCCTAACACACCCACATGGTTCTTATTTATCTTGAATGAACACTCTCTGAGATTACTACATAATTTCTACCAGGGTTGTGGGCACTGGTATAGTAGCTTCAGAGCAGCCAAAACTGAGGATATTGCTCACAGCCACACAGAAGCTGACATTTAGTCCTTGGATTCTACTACAGACTTCTGTGGAGTAGAAGTGAGTTGGAAGATCAAAGGACATCTGTTCATGGTACCACACTATGACACTAAAATCTATCTCTGTCTTTAAAACTAGCGGCTTATAATGGTAAACAAATGATGTTTGGTACTTCTAATACATTTTTATCCATATTCTAGTGTCTACATGAAACAGCTTACTTTCCTCTTTGCAGATTACATCCCACCCTGAGCTGCTCAACACAGGAATGATTGCTCATTTAATTGAAAGATTGATACCCAAAGTCAGTAATTACAATATGCAAAATAAATCAACAGCAAGCTAATAAATGAGTTGCTAGATATCATAAAAAAAGCTTAGAAACAGAAGGATACTAGGAACACTTCTGTTGGTTTAAGGAAAAAAAAAAAAACACCCACACAAAATTGAAAAAAAATGTCAGGTAGCACTAAAGCATAGGCTGAACAGATACCTGGAAGAAGCACATGGATGCATCCAAACTCATTGATAAAGCTGTGTAATTATCTCTACTATGTCTCCTGAATCTCTGGCAATGTGGGAAACCAACCGGATATAGTTTCCCACAAACAAAACAAAAAAAAACAAAAAAAAACAAAAAAAAAACAAAAAAAAAAAAAAAAGAAAAAGAAAAAGAAAAAAAAGGAAGGAAAAGGAAAAACCCCCAAACAAACTCCAAACAAAGCACAGGCTTGATTCAGCATGCCTTGACACCTCAAAGAAGCATGCTTCTCTGTCATTGGAGAAATGCACTAAAGCTCAACACAACTGAAAAACTGTTTTCAGCATGGATTCCTCTTGTTGAACTTAAAAAGCACAAAACCAAATTTTTCCTCATGCGTTCAAGACAAGCTGAAGCTGCAGATAACTAGAGCATCACCAGTGGTGCCAACAGCAACTTCCCCATTTATATGGACTCAGCCTGTATGCTCATAATCCCAAGAACCATTAAGACAGCTAAAATACCACAGAGCACTTTCAAAATCCAGATCTTTTAGCACAACACAATCTTACACTTATCACTGACAAAGGCAATATTAGACTTCACAAAAAGGAATTTGGATTTTCCACTATGAATAGGAGTTATTGCCTAAACCTAGGATTCTGTGTGAAAATATTTGAAAATTCACATACTCTGAAAAGATGTCAAACAGCTGGAGATGGGAAAAACCTATCATATACAATGTAACCATGATTATAAGTTATACCTACAGACATATACTTAGTTACTGTAATCCAGCAGCAAACAAAGATCTTAAGTACAAAATGAGAAAAACACAAACTATATGTGTATATTTGCATATACACATCCAGTGAGAGCTTGTGATGTACATATGCTCAAATAAAGCAGTAAGCCAACAGAAGAGTTTCTGGTCAAATAAAACTTTTGGCATAAAGAGAGAAAAGACAGAGCCATCCGACAGCTGTTTATTTTCCCCCTAGGATTCTTTAGAAACACAACAATGTGCTGAAATAGCAAACATGATCATCTTCTTTTGTCAGGAAATAAATGTGCATTACACTGCAGGAGGGGGAAAGATGACTGGGGCATAAAACAATAATACTTCATACTTGGGAGTCCTGAAGATTTTTTAATCTGATCTTTATACAATGCTCAGTTCAGAACACTGCTGCATGCCTCCACTCATCCCACACTTCACTGCTTCCCCGAGAGGCAGACTGGCTTCAAAGCCCCACTAACCATAGCCATGATCACATAATAAGATTGGATTCTCTGCAGTTCAGTAGTATGGCTGGATTGATGCTAAAAGCTATCCTTGGATGAGAGACAAAATATGCTTGAAAAGCTCGTGAGAGATCAGAAAGTGGTACAAGTTAAAGTAAATGATAAAATTAGAATTAAAAGACAGCAAGCTAAGAGCAGTCATGGATTGCCAAACACCTAGTACATACTGATTTTCTATACCAATACAATTCTTGTGTAAGAGAGGAGGTTTTCTAGGAATGTCTTTAAAGACCAGAATTTGAAGAAACTGACCTTACTGTACAGACCTCAGTATCTGTTTTCCTCTCTATGACAAACCCCCCTTTAATCACTGCACTTCTATGCATACAGGTCTTACTGCAAAATACAGCCAGTACACAAACATTACCTTTGTAATTTCCAAAAACTTATGAGGTTCTTCTAAGGTACTTCTGTCTTTAAGCTGTTGCAAACAGTTTATAGCCACAATTGGCATTGATGATTATTACTGGCATTTATCAGGATCACTCAATGCATGGGCTGTCTACAGATAATCCTTCCTGTGCTCTTCCACGTTATCTGTAAATCTGGCTGAGGTTACTGAGCAATAGCTGCTGGTATTGAAGCTGCCAACAGTGTCCCAAGATAAGGAATACACCTAATAAAGGCAAGAAGCTTTCAGGAGCTCTCTAGGGAAAGAAATATACAAAGTCTCATTTCCCAGTTTCAAATAGCTGTACTGTTGCAACTTCCTCAGCCATGGTATGTGCTGCCTGTTACAGGGCTCTCCCTCTTCTCATGTGTTTCACAGGATCAGGGAATCTGAGTTAGCAAAAACACATCCTTGCACTAAGCAGGAGCTGCTCTCAATTTTCTCACAGTAGAGAATCTATGTTAGATCAGCACTTGCTAACACACAGCCCCTGGACAGGACACTATTTTTTTTTTTTCCTTTTTTTTCCCCTACAAACTGAAATTCCCTCAGGCTGTAATTCACAGCACACAGTGGTGTGAACAGGCTCTTTCCTCTCCCGTGCAGAGTGACTCAAATGGCAAGTGCACAGAGCTGCGGCTCACTGCTGTCTTTTATCAGCTGTTTCTGATGTCACACCAATACAGTAGCTAAAACAGTTACATTAAAATGATCAAATGTTGAACAGAGCCAGGTCAAAACCAACTAAATAAAAAATTGTGACACACAAATCACAGCTCTTTCTTTCCATGTATTTCTATCCATACCTACACACACTTTCAAAGGTTAGCAGGAACTCCCAATATACAACTGACTGATTTTAGGAAACATTTGAAAGCTGATTATATCTCAGCTCTTAACTTACTTTCTTTTAATTCCGTAGTATTGAATATATAGTCAACAAGAGCTCATTAAGAACTGTATGTGCACTCATCAATCACGCACGTCAGCCCCAAGTGCAGCACTGGCCAGGGCTCACGCCTGCACTCACTCTAATGCAAGATTTCCTTGTTTTGATAGTTAAACAAAGCCAAATACAAGCAGCAGTAAGTGATTTTCCATCAGCTTCAGAGGACTTGGATGAAACTCTGCATACTGAGTCAGCTATTCTGCAGTAAAGCAAAGATAAGACATGTTCCTTAGTTCCCAAACTAAGAAAAAAATTAAAATCCACTGTTTGTAAATGACATCATTGCTATGCATGAAGGAACTCCTAGCTGCCTAACTTCCTGACAAATGGGGAACAGATCAGGTTGCAGCTGTTTATGGGTGCCCAAATAGAAATGAAACCACAAACATCTTGAGAGGCAGTGGATGGAGTCATGGCACAGGCTGTGTCTTGCCTGAGCACACGGCTTGGACAGCCCTGCTATAAAGTGTCATCAGGGCTGTGCAGCTGAGAGCAGGACACAATTAGCATCAGCTGGCTAAGTGAGAAAGTTTACTCAGCTTCTGCCTTCTTGCAGCCTTGCCCTCTCTTGTCTCCCTCATAAATATGTATCTGCAGAAGAGCATGTTCCTTCTTGGGCTGTTGTTTAACAAACCCAGCTGTTTAAACAGAAGCAGTCGCACACAGCACCAGGCATGGCTGAAGTCAATCTTTTGTCAGTTAATCAATCCATCAATGAAACTCAGCGTTAAGATTTGCAATAATAGTTTCTCCTTCAACCAGTCTTTAAAAAAAAGAAAACAGAGAGGAACTGAGCTGGAAGTGGGGCCATCCTGAAGACCCACAGCTGTCCTTCTCTGTCCTTTGTGCCTGCATTGCAGTTCATGTTGTGAGCAGATGCTACCACCCAGATCAGTCAGTTCATTTGAAAAAGCTGCCCTACAGCTCCACATCTGGCCCTGTGTCCCAACACTGGACACAAAATTCTTCACACACAAGTCACACTATCTCAGAAATAATTAAAAAAAAAAAATCCTATACTTTTCGAAGTTCCCTTTTCTAGTGAACAAGAAATTCAAACTCCACACTTGTGCCCTGTCCTGTACAACTCAGTCCTTCAAACTGTGAAATAAAAATTCTGTCCTACTTGAGACACAAGACACAACAACATGGCATGTATGATGTATATTTTAAGATGCTTTTAACACACATTTCAGCAACTTCGGGTATTAAAGTTATGGGCCTGGTTCTGATCCAACACAATGGCTTTACAGTGAAGTAAGGCAGAACTAAGTAAAATGCTTACAAAGACACTGTAATAAAGTTTTCTGTGAATTACAAAATTAATCTATTTTTAATTTACAAAGAAGAAAAAATTAAAAGAGCAATGCTACCAGATATTGATTAGCTTCTGCACAGCTGATTTCAGCAAGAATGGGCTAATTCAGCACATTAACACAGAACCACAGGTACAGAATTCATTCTCAGAGGAGTGGCACTTAAATAACAACTCTATTTTTGTTAAGCATTTTTTTGTCTTTGTTTCCTTACAGTATGTTTTTATTAATTAAAAACACTGCAGCTTTAAAAACATGCTTGCTCTTTCCTTACAAAAATAGATATTTGGGATAAAACTGCAACTTTATGTATTTAGTCTCCTTATCACCAGTATAATCCATATTTTTAAAATCAAATTCACCTAAAGAAAAAATCAAGAAGCAGTTCTATTGATCCTAAAGCTACTCGTAGTATCAGGCTGTGCTTGCAAGCATGTATTCCTTGAGAGTAAAGTGTCATTTATTCTCTAGAGCTACATTACTACACACGAGACACAAACCTGCTGCTAAGTCTGGTCAAGCTATATTTTCTGCTGGAGAGAACCCTGCTACTGTTTAAATTAAGAGGGATCAAAAATATTCTTCCCTTTCCAACCTGTTTGCAACTGGTCCCTCAAAAAAGTATAAAAAAACCCCACTACAAACAAAAACAAAACTACCCTTACTGCAACTATGCTTACAGCCCATGACAAGGGAATTCACTTAAACAGCATGTCAATTAATTTGTAATTCAGACTGGCAGCTCTACCCAAATGGAAAGATACTGCTTTTGATTACACAGTGCAATAGTGCTAATTCAGTAGACAAACTAAACATTTCCCCATGAAAAGACAAAGTCACTTACGTTTAACTAAGCAGCAGTGAAGGAAAAAGCTAAAAACTTGCCCATAAATGATAACTCCTGAGAATATATCACCAACCTAAAGAAAACCCTGAGAAATAATGTTAGTTTAGATGCTTGACAGAAATACATTTAACACAAACCACCCCTGGCTCAGATAAATATAGCGGTCATTCCCTGTGCCCCTTCAGTGCAATTTACAGCATTTAGTGCTGATAAAAAAGGTCACAACAGCTTTACTTCTTGCTTTAACTGAAAATGCAATTTACAATCAAAGTTGCAGTAACCCCACCATATATCAGAGCAAAGCAATGACACATCCAACCCTGGATTAATTAATTAAGCAATTCCACAGCTTAATTATTCCACAGTTTAATTATTATCTTCACCTAAGAAAAGAAAGAAAAGCCTGACCAAATAAATCTACAGGGTTTTTTTAATTTATTTCATTTGTTTTTTGCTAAAGAGACTGGCATTGTGCAGCCTCTAACCCAAGTGCTGCAGAGAATCCAGACTGCAATCCTTGGGTGTCTTCAAGGATGAGTATTTTTCAGGAAAAAATAATGGTGAAAGCACAACTTTACTGCTCTGCACCTCTACCGCAATGTTTGCTTCTTTTTTAACTGACTTCCAAACACCACACCTCCCACTACACACTGTTTCATTTGTCATTCACTATTTATTTCAAAGCTGGAAGCTAAAGATATCTCCATGAGTAGGTAATTCCCATCTAAGTGGTGCACACTGATGGTACCTGCCTGATGTGCCCCAGACACAGGTAACCCAAGCACTGCCTACTGCACAGTCAGTTCTGCCTTCATCACCCTCTGCTGTTCCCCTTCTCCTCTAAGGAGCAGCTTTTTCATACAGTCCTCACAAAAAGGGTACAAAACTCCCAAGAGATCTGGAGGAGGTTTTACCACAACACAAGCTTATGTAGCAGATTTAGGAAGTGTGGTGACAAGGGGACACAGAAGCAGCACCAGTAAAGAGGCAAGAGACAGAAAACAGGGCAGAGAGACAGAGGCAGGCACAGAGAGCTGTGCTAATGCCCTCTCCTTCCCCAAGCACGCTGAGTCTGTCAGTACTTCTAATAAGTGCATCAGTATGGTTGAATGACTGAATTTTCTTGTTTGGGCATCCCAGGTGACCCAGAAGGAAAGACCAATTGATCGCTGTCAGTCAGAGCACTCGGGCTGAGCCCAAATTAACAGAAATGGCAGCAGTACAAGCTGTATCCCAAAAAGCAGTACATGCTGCATCTCAAAAAGCAGTACAAGCTGTATCCCAAAAAGCAGTACAAGCTGGCTGTAACTCCTTGCAGAGCTACATCAGCCAGCAGTTACTGCCTGAATCATTTTGGACCAGCACTTGGGGACGCTGGGGTGGAGGAGAGCCCAGTGGCTCAGTGCTCCACAGCCAGCTGAGCCAACACACCTCCCAGCCCCGCTGCTCTGGGAAGCCACCCACGCTGCTGGAGCCCCCCAGGTCACCCCTCCTGCTTTGGGAGGGCACACAGACACCCACAAACCATGGGGCCCACTTCAAGCCCTGCCTGATGGCCACCATCATAACCTGGGCCCCGAGGCCTCAGTGCAGGCCCGGCCGAGCCACCACAGCCGCACTGGGGAACAGACTCACAGGCTGCAAAGGCATTTTCCTGCAAACAGCTGATTGATAAAACATCCTAGGTGAGAACATCATTTACATCTGCTGCCAAGAGAGTGTCTGCCTCTCACACAATCACAAATGTCGCTCCCACTGACTTTCTGCGTGTCACAATAAGCAATCTGCGAGCAGCAAGCATGGTGCAATGAAAATATTTCAGCGCCGATGTTTTAACACAGAAACTTTTGCATCTCCAGCACACAGGAGCCAGTGTTTCAGAGCTCAACAGTGCTCTTCTCTGTGACTGCCTGAAACATAACCCTGCGGCCAAGGAAGGAGCAGAGGGATTTCTGCTAACACGCTTTGCCACAGGGCCGCCCTGATTGCTCCCTGTAAGCGGTGCTGTGCAACAGGCAGCTCTCCCAAAATCACTTTTCCAAGCCTTTCTGAGGAAGGTCTGATTAAGAAATAGAGATGCAGTTTGGCAGTTGGTTCCAGACAGTCTTGTTAGAGCTTTTGTTGCAAGTAAGCAACACTAATGGACTGCAGTAAAAACTGACATGTAAATTGCGCCTACACCAGCTGTTTTACACTGAACAGTACAAAGTATCAATAGAGTAGAAATTGAAAACCAGATTTCTAGAAATAGAGGCACCATAAGGTCTGTTTACTGTATTACTTCTTCAAGTAATACAGCACAGACTTAGGGAAAACAGTTAAGGGTTAAAATTGGAATAAAAACAAGTAACACAGCAGGCAGTGTCTGAGGTCAAGAAACTGCTCTCAGAGCGGTTTCAGTTCAGCAGAGATTGCTACAACTCAGGCTGCTCGTGTCTAAATTAAAAAGAATTAAGATCTTCCCGCATGAACACCTTATATAAACGCACCAGTACTTTCTTGCACTGTAACTTGTGTAGAATCATTTTTATTATTGATACAGACTAAGCAGTCTATTTTTGGGCTGCTGAATCATACATTGCTGTCTGGAATAGGGACTCTGCTTTGCACACATTTGAAAAGCAGAAGGATTAAAGAAGAATCCTTACCATGCCAGCTATTAGTTTACACCAGCCCGAGAGCCCACATTTCAAGTGCAGTTAAAACAAAACATTATTTGAACAGATATGTTTGCAGGAATAACGGTTTGCCATAACTAATTTCCAAAGAAGTTCAACTTACAATCTCATTGCCCTGAAAACAGGGATAGGAGCTCAAATTTTGCTCAAATCTGTCCCCAGGGGAGCATTCCAAGGGGCAGCAAAGGGTGAAGGGCAATGCTCACATCCCCCAACACACAGGAACCACACCATAGCCTTCAGAGAAATATTCTGAATGACCAAAAGTAGCCAAGTATTACAAAAACTGGAAGTTAGAACTTCTTTGAGTGGTCTGGTATTCTTCAACAGTTTGTTTTTTTTTTATTATTATTTTAACTTTTTATACTACTTATCAACGAAAGCAGCAGTTTCAATATCAAAGTTAGACCCTGCCAACAGAACTTGCTGCTCAAATAAAGAAGCCTCCTTGTTGACCCCAGAAGAAATTAAGCTAGATATTAAAAATAACTTGATAACTCTTGAGAAAACAAGCCAAGAAATGAAATTATTTTGGATTTCATGTGATAATAATGTAGTGGGATGAAATACCTTTGTATGCCTAGAATAGAAATCAGAAGTACAGACTCTAAACAGTATTAGAGCAGAAAAAGGTTTTGCATATTGTTGGACACACATGTGTTTGGACCCCTCCATCTGAGGGAATTTCCTGTATATATTATTTTACATGCTGAAGATAAAATTTCCTTCTACATCCTGGTTCCTTGAAGCAAACACCACTACATGAGTGAAAGGCAGGGAAGGCTCTGCAGGACGGGAAGGGGCACTGGAGTCTCCGACTGACTTTTGCACGAAGTAGGAAACCTCATCAGCGCTTGCTCAAGTTCAGAGAAGCAGTGACTGATGCTATTGCTTTACCGAGCACTGGAAAAATATGTTCATCAACACCTTGTCTCGTGGAGACGGGAGAAAAAGGGCGGGGGAGCTGGCAACGAGAAAGTTTAGGAGCCTCAATTCCCCTTAAGGAATTCTTTTTCTTTTCTTTTTTTTTCCCTTAGGTGGAGTTAGGCATCTATGAACTCCTGGGCGGGTTAAGACACTTTCAGCCGAGCGGTTCGTCTCGACAACAACCTGGGGAGCGCTGCCCCGGCGGCGCCGAGCCGCTCCGCGTTACCGTGCGGGGCAGGGACGGCCGGTGGGGAATAAATAAATAAATAAATAAAAATAACCCGGCCAAGCGGCGGGTCCCAGCGTTCCCTTCCTGGCGGATGTCGCCGAGCCGCCAGGCACAAAGGGACCGATGCCGCCCGGCCAGCAGCGCATCCCCGCTGCCCGCACACACCTCCCACGGGCACGGCCACCGCATCCCGGCCCCCGCACCGCATCCCAACCTGGCCCTACCCAACCCACACCCCGCTCCGCATCCCGGCCCCCGCACCGCGCTCACCTGTGGGGCCGGGGCTCCGCTCCGCCGCCGCTGGTAGCGCCAGGGCCAGCAGCGCCAGCAGCAGGAGCCGCGGCCACCGGGCGCCGCTCCTCGCCATCTTCGCCCTCCGCACCACCGGCCTGGCCGCGCCAGCAGCCCCCGGCAGCGGGGAAAGGGGCGGGCGTGGATAAGGAACGGGGAGAAGGCGCCTGGGGACGGCGGCGGGCACACACCGCTCCTGCTCCTCCTCCTCTCCGCGGCGGGCGGCAGCCACGGGCGCTCCCCCCGCGCCGGGCTTTATACGGCGGTGGGAGGGCCGGGGCACCGGCGGCGCTACAGGAGCCGCTGTCGGTCACGGTGCCGCCGCCGGGGAGGGGCGAGCGGCCAAGCCCCGCCTCGGCCCCGCCGCCGCGGGCGCTGCACAGGCGCGGCCCCGGGGATGGGGATGGGGATGGGAGCGGGGCTCGGCCGTGCCCGCCCGGTGCTGCTTGCTGTGCCAGCAGCTACACTCGCCTGCCCCGCCAGACACTTGCTCAGTGCTTTCACTGGCCATTATGTGTCTATAAACGCATTCCCAAACGTCTGGTTTTGTTGGGAGAGGATGAGTACCTGGAGCCGCCGAGCCGTGAGCCCATAGAAACGACGCGACCCTTCCGCCGTGTACCCTGACGGCATCGGAGCGCGCTGCCCATCGCTCTGCTTGAGAAGGACGCGCCCGTCAAAACCTCCATCACCGCAGCATTCAGCTGACTTGGTTCGTTTGTCTAATCAAAGCACACAAGACTGCTACATTTTTCCATTAAATAATAGCCAAAAAAAATCACTGCAGGCAAGCTCGGTGATGATAAAGTGTGCTGGCCCACCTTCACTCTTTTTCTTACTGTGATACAAAGCATATTCAAATAAATAACAAAAATGTTTAAAAGTGACATAAAAAAGCATATTCAATACCATAAATGTTAAAAAGTGACATAAAAAAGCATATTCAATACCATAAATGTTAAAAAGTGACATACAAAGCATATTCAATACCATAAATGTTTAAAAGTGGCATAAAATTTTAAAAGCAGATGTCAACCTGTTGGAATCAGTGTAGATTTACACCTTGGAAATACTATTTGAAGACCAAAGGCATTATCCAAAACAAAAATTAGTGGTGAAAGTAAGATTCATGTATTTGAGTTCCACATATATAACCATCAAATAGACACCTCATTTTTTATCCTAAATGTCTCTATGGACTTAACAGATGTTCTTTTTTGGACCTACAGAGAACAGGAAAAAAAGGGGGAAAGAAAGGGAAAACTTGACCTGGGCTACTACGGCTCTGTTATTTGGAATCCAGGGCACAAACCAGAACCTGCATTATTCTCCCAGATATCTTTATGGTGAATTGGAAGAGCTCATTCTTTCTGGATCAGACTGCACAGACAGCAGAGATGAAGAGCAAACCAAATAAAAGGACTGGGTCCTTGGTCTGAAGGAGCTTCTGCAATGTAGAGGCTCATGAAAGCAGCAGCTGGGACCTAAAAATGTAATTATGCAATTGATGGAGGAACAAAAACGATCCTCCAGATCTTGGGAAATTACTCATTATGTACTTTTTCCTCCCACCTCTTCCAGGGGCACCAGAGAACAAATATGTTGTGAATGCAGACAGCACGACCACATTACTGCACACATCCATGAACAGCCTCTGCTCATTCCTCTGCTGCTGATCACCTCACCACATTAGCTGAAAATGAGCAATGCCATGACTAGGATGATCCTGCAAGTGCATCCATCTTCAGGGTTGGTTTTGCAATAAACAAGTTCAAGAAATTTGGCTAATGGAAAAAGAAGATGGAAAAAATAGTTAATCTATCACAGCTGTAGTTTTGAGGTAGAAAACAGTTTAAATAAGCATTTCAAAAGAGGTTCTCAACAGATCAAATCTCACCTCTGATCAAGTACAGCTTAATGGTAACACTTGTACTGGGAGATAGAAAGTGTAATTGCAAAAAAAATTGAAAAAAAAACCTCATTGAGAATAAATCACTAAAGACATGTAGAGCACACATAGTACCATCAACCCTGAAAGAAATCACAGATTTCTTCAATAAAGTCTGAGAGGAAAAAACAGGACCATTGGGTATAATTTCAGAATACCATGGAGATGATGTCATGGCTCCCAGGGATGGAATGGAAATCAGACAAAGCTTCAGCCCCTAGAACTGAGAGTAAAATCAGTGGCTGATGGTCACGTACATACCCAGTGCTTTGAGAAATCACAGCCATAAGCAGCTGCTTTCACCAGAGAAAATACACAGGTCCTGAAACAGCACTGTTAGGTGGAAACCAATGGGCATAAAGAGGAGAGAGTGTCCAAGAGGAATCCTAAGAGGCATTTTGTTATCAAAATGTACAAGTAAACAGTAGCAGGGAAGAATGAAAAGAATTGGTGAAAGAACCCTGTAAATATGCAACAGTGAAAGAAAGGAAATAGCTGGCAAAGACAGATTTCTAAAGTAGGAGGGAAATGGGTTGAGGGGGCAGTGATATAAACACAGCTCATACCTGTAAGTGCAAGCCCAGACTAGGACTAGAAATGTATGCATTTTCTTGTTATTTCCCATGGTCTCTTGAAGGCGAGTTTCAATTTTAGGCTCTTCTTAGAAAATGCAAGCTTTGTCTCCAGAGAGAAAACAGAGCTGAGAGCTACCCAAAATATTGCTTTCAAAGTGACAGATGTGGTCAAGACTTCTCCTACCCCCAGAGGCTTTGCTCGGACATTGGCTGATGGAAAGGAAAATGCTTGTGAAACTCCAGAATTGAGCTGCACCAGCTGTGCAGTGCCCAGGGGCTCTCTCTTGCCCTGCTCTCACAGACACTTGGGTTGGAAACGCTGCTTTTGTGCACAAATACCAACTTCAAGGCCTGAACTGGCAGCTGGTGGCTAGCAGGGTCTTCAGCTCTCCTGATGCTTTTGCAGGCTGCTTCAGGACTGTGTTGCTGGTGTAGCATCTGCAGCACTTAAAGCATTTAAATATTAGAGCTCCTAAGCTGAAACTTACCCTCAAACCAAAACAGTTTTAAAGAATAATATAGGCAGTATTGAGTGAAATGTCCAAGTATGCTTGTTAAGCCACAGAGGTTAATTCCTGAAGCAATTCCTATGGATGTTCCAAGAAACAGGCTCACATTCTTGCTATTATCTCTCTTTGTTCCTTTGATTTTTACGTTATTAAGCCTTTTCCCTTCCCTCTGCAATAAGGCAATTTCTTCATAACAAATGAATATATTTTGTTAAGTAGGCATGGAGGACAGCAGAGAGTTTTAGTTGTGAGGCCTTGAACATGGGAGCACAAGGATTTTTTTTTGTCCTACAACTACAACAATTGTGAGGAAAACAAGAATGAGAGCAACTACAAGCAGTCGTCACTTCCAAAAGTAACTGTGTAAAGTGATATTATAACCCCATAATCAGTTACCAAATTTATTCATTTTTCAGACCCTGTGCATTTTCAACAGCTCAACAATAATATCTGAAATTAAGATGGCAAGAATTTGGGAAAAATTCTACAGGACCTCTGCAGAAGACAACAGCTTCCTGAATTGTTTCTAACCCTAATTCCTTCAGTTGCTCTTCCTCGATATTTAGAGAGTTCTTTTACAGTCCCAGTAACTCCCTGTCTGTATCTGCCCATCCATACCTCCTTTTCCCTGTCTCCTAATTGTCTGTAGGAAATTATTGTGAGGTTAGAAACCCATCTTACCCAAACCACCACCAATTTTATATTTCAGAATGCACGAAGCCAATGCCACGTGGAATGGAAACAAGGACAGTTCACTGCAGTACCAGCCCACCGCTGCAGCCAAAGGGAGGCAGCTCCTGCTGCAGAAAGCCTTCTAAACCACAGAAACTTCTTATGAGACCTGTTTCACATCTTCTAATTACTCTTCATCTCACTGTCCTTAAAACAAACACCAGTGTGTGCAGCTGCAGTGCTTTTCCTCTCCTTGAATTGACCTCACCTTGCATCTAGACCTCAAAACCATTCTTTTATTCTGGAGCCCCACTAGACTACCTTTACCACAAATGCTAAATGGAGAAGCGTTGGTCACGTCCTTCCCTAACCTTGTAACACTAAAATTATTCATTATACATTAATTAAAACAAAACAAAAATAACATTGATGAGTGGAAAGCTACAGACAGAAGAGATTTTCAACAATTCCCCAGCAGCAGCATTCCAAGAATGAAATAAAATCACTGTGCAAGGATCCCAACTCCCTAACTTCAATAAAGATCATTGTTTTCTAACAGATAATAAAGTTTTGTCCGGGCAAAATCAGATATTCCCCATGTATTTTCAAGAGCAGCAGTCATTAGTTATTTGCTATAAAGAACAAATTGATTCACCTCCTATTCCAGATTTTCCTCTCAAATGTCTTTCTTGTTGCATAAATTTTGTCCTCTTTGTGTGTTACAGCTGTAATTCCATAGCAGTGCTTCACTGCCTGGGTCAAGTGGATATAAACTATAAAATTAAATAAAAGGTTTTGACTTCTTGCTTATATCATGGATCTAATTTATTAATCAAAGTAGTTACACGAGTTCATTTTTTAAATTAGAATTGTAAAAGACCTTTGAGATAGTAAATCATACCAATTTTTCCAGTTAAATTATTTACCTAGTGTAATTTTTAAGAAGAAAATACCAGTTTTGAATTATAAATTCAACACATATCAGTATTTTACATGTGTTGCGAGTAGCTGAAAATAGATATTTGCTATTATAGAGTAATACTAATAGGAACTGACAGTCCAAATTAATTTTAAAAAATAAAAATCCCTTGTCAGTCACAGGAAAAAAATTTCTTCAGATATATTTAGTTTAGATGCCTAAAGTTATTTAAATTTGACCACAAGCCAATGAAACACTAGCATTAAATTATAATTAATTTTTTTCTTTAAAAAAAAATATCAATAGGGACATGAAAGTCCATCTGGAAATAACATGGCATTAAAATGTGCATCTCACTGACTTAGTATGTGTGTGCAAGCCTGTAATAACACCTCTCAAGTACTTCAACCCCAATAAGATCTCTTCCACAAACAAATTATTTCCAAAGAATCAGGCTAAATGGCGCTGAATTCTAGTCTCGCTGTCTGGAAATAGTTTCTCTTTGGTTGCCTCCCTTTAATTTAACCTCAATTTCAACCGGAATATTTCTCTGAGGTGCTGCCCCAGTGGTGTGATTATGGGTGTCATCCAACCATGGCCAAGAGCTGCCAAGTGCTCCTCATCCACTGATTTCCAGGGATGCTCAGCACCTTTCACTGTGGAACGCTGGGGAAACCTCTTGGGTTGGAGTCAGGGTTTCTTTCCCAAACCACCCAATCAGAAATTCCTTCATTTCATTCACTCGTTTATAATTTTAGCTATAAACAGCCCATATGAGCAAAAGATTAATAGGGCTAGCAAGCATTTCCAGGGTATAATTGGCTGTCATCCCATAATTACTCAAAGAGATTGAACGAGTGGCTTTGAAATTACAAGGAGAGTTGCATTCTTTTACTGAGCTGGGAGCAGCAAAACATGAATACCCATGAAAAGCCCTGCTAAGTTTTTGTCTGTGGTCCATCCTTTAGCATTTAGGACACAGTTGCTCCAGCCTCAGGGGCCTATCCTGTGGTACAGAAGTCAGTGAGCACCACAAGAGTGTTAATCCTGCTGATCTGGCCTTAAACCAGCTCCATTAGTCCTCTGGTACTGCTTCTAGTGGACACAAAGGTCTGATCCTCATTGTTCACTTCCATTGCATTCATTTTTATGTGATTTATATAGGCAAAGGAACTGAGAATTAAATCCTGCAGAGTAATCCCTGCTGATCATGGTTGATCTTGTAAAGATTTCACTCCCATCACCCAATAAACTATAAAATGCTTCCCACAGCCTCAAATGAGAGGTGTTGAAATGCACAATTCATCATCATGACTAAAGTGTTGCTTTTGTTATAGTTTGGGGATGCAGAAAAGAATAAATTAGAAAAAGAAGCAACATTCAAGAATACTGGCGAAAAGAAAAATAATTTTAAATATTTGCTGTGTGGGATTAATAGAAACTAGTAGAAAAAATGCCTTTAAGAAATGTTCTGGAGCTGGGAAGTGATTGGAGTTTTGTGTTTGTCAAAACCCCATCACTGTAGAAGTGAGCCTGTGGTGTTGAGCAGGCTGAGGGGTTTCACACGTGTGTGATCCATAGGGGAGGGGAGCTCACAATGGGTTTTACAGTGGTTCCTCTAAAGCTGACTATTTTTGTGATTTCAGAAGACCAGAGGAGAGTTCTAGAGTGGCAGTTTGGGGAAACCACTGGAGCAGAGAACCATGTCCCACAAGTATTCCCCTATGGGAAGACATCAGATTTCATACCCTCTGTTACTGAAATGGTTTTGGTCAAAATTTCTTTTCCTTCTTCCCCTGCTCTGGTAGTTTTATGTCTGTTCTGTCTATCCACAATGATCTCATTCTCTCCAGCTGACTTGTTTGAGGTAAATAGAAACTGCTGTCCTAATTTTGACTGGTAGGTTTTTTTAGTAATTTAGTTTGATTTATAACAAAACTGCCATTAAATTAGTCTTATTCCTACTTCCTGTCTGATGCAAATGAGGAATCCCAGATGGCTTGAAAACAACTTCTGGCAGCATTTCTGGAGCACTAGATTCAAGAGAGAAAAGAAAGGAGATGGTCTGGCCATTATTTGGCTGCTGCAAAGTCCCTTTCCACAGAGCCTTTCAGCTCCCACTTTTCAGCAGGCAGTGTGTGAAAGAGCAGCCTCAGGAAAGGTGAGGGAAAGCTAAGAACCACAGAATTTTCTTAATTTAGTGGCTGGTCAAAATATTATATGGCTTTTCAATACCCAACTATTTTGCCTCTTGACAAAAAAAACCTTTTACAGGGAGAAAAGGTGGCAGCCAATATAAACAAGGAGAGTAAAAATAGCATATTTAAACAGTTAAATACAGTTACCAGGAAAGCTGAGGTTGTGAGCAGTGTCCCTGGCACAAGCAAGGAAGCAAGAAAATCTCATTACTCAATCAGCAGGGGAGTGTGCTTTCAGACTTAGAAACATTTAGGAGCTTTACACCTTTGAGGGTTTTTTCTCATCCTCTCCTTCCATCTTGCGTTGTGTGTGTACATAGCTTTATTTGTTGACAGGGGATATGAAGGGATGCTGGGTTCAGATCACTCCTAGAAAGCTCTCTCTGCAGAGCAGGGATCCCAACTTTGGCTCACACTTGTGTGCTCCATCACTCACTCAGTGGCTGAGAGGGCAAGGGTAAGAGCAAAACACATTCAGAGATTTAACACTGAAATGGCCAGGAGTTACTGAAGGGATGAAAATAGTGTTGGTTACAGGCTGTGTGCTGTGAAAGGGAAATGCATCCAGCCTGAATGGTTCTTCTCTATTGTATTTTTTAGGCCAGTGAGCAGAAGCACACATCCTTTTTTATAAGGCTGGGAGCTTGACTGTTCTCAGCTTACACAGAAAGGGGCACAGAAGAGGCAAACTTTGAATAGCAGCACAGTTCTGATGATGTTATCCACTCTGTGTTCAAGACAACTCACCTGTCTACTGTTCATAGGGAGAATGAAATAAATTGAGAACTTCCAACAGAACCTCAAGAGAACTCTTTTCAAAAGATTCTGAAATTTAATTATTTTTTTAGCACATCACTCACCAGAATCCAGGAGGATGGCTACATTGAATTCAGAGACTACAATTTGTGCTTATTTAGTTTGGATGCTCAAGAAGATGAAGTCTCTAACTAAAATAATTCTGATGACTTGTCAAGATTGGCAAAACCTGACATTGGCAGTACATTTGGTTCTGGCTTTAGGAGGGTAGTTTCAGGGGTGATCTGGCTCTTCACATCCAGACAGTCCTAAGCCTGTGGTGTTCAAGGCAACATACAGATTGATTCTGCATTAGGGAACATAATGGAAAGACATTCCTTTCTATATAAAGAAAACTAAACAGACTATATGTATTGCAAGGCAGCAATATCCTCCAGAGTGGGGAGAAAATTGTGATGGATAAACAGCAGAAGTCCCAGGTAGCCCTGCAGTACCCCAGCACTCTGAATGACTGCTCATAAAGTTCCAGGCAGAATTAAGATAGTGGCCAAAATGGCACATAAACTGAATATCAGGTGCATCTGGTACAGTCTCTGTCTTCTTCTGCTTTTCCCTCTTCCTCCGTCTTTGTTCACTCCATCAAGACAATATGTGTAGTTTAAAATGCTGTAGCCAAAATCACTCTTGTAGAGTTTAGGGGATGGAAAATTGCAGTACTCAAGCTAGCAGTACCCTCAGACAAACTGTGCAGGCAGCCTCTGTTCCAGGGTGCCTCAAGGAGGAGGGACACTTGGTAGGCACAGAGCACTCATCCCCAGGAGGCTCCCACTAAATGGCCAGGAAAAAGCCAAATTGTTGTCATGGCAAAGAAAAGAGGTTGACACAAGTTCCTTTTCCTTGTATGCCTGTACCAATGTAAGGCTATGCTGGCCTTTGAGATATTTACACAGTTACAATGTTCTTAGATAAAGCCAGAATGAAATAAGGAAAAATCTCTAGCCCCTGTATCTAACTCTGGCAGGCAGCTATCTAGTAAATTATCACCTCTGCAAAACCCTTACATACAGGAAAGTCTTATTAATGTGGCTGTCCCATTGTGCTTACATTCTGCCTGCTACAATTTAGAATTTAGCTGAAAATATGACTGCAGAACTCACTGTGGCTCAGCTATAATGCTCCCCACATGTAGTGAGAATACAGATAATTACTTGCATTCAGGTTCCTAGAGTGGCATTTGTACATGTGATTCAGGAAATTCTGACATCAGTAATGCTACTTTTGTTACTCTGCTTGGAAAAGCTACATAAACATTTGTGTTAACTCACCTAATTTTTCCTAACCAGAGATATGTGATATAAATTATAAGCAAAATAAATATCGTTATATCAGCTATTATCATATTATTTCCCTTTCACGTATCATCATTTTCAAGATGCTTCTTGACAGACGTCTTTCAAAGATAAAAAGTATGTAGTAAACATCTTTCCTCAGCAGGAACATTAAGTAATCTTAGCAGACTATTATGAATTAGATTTTGCTATGGGTATCAGTTTGGTGAGTATGGTATTGTTTGGCTCCAGAGAGGGGTCAGAACATTGTGCACAGGATTGTAGTGACAGCCAGCAAAAGCCTACTGAGCACCACCTGGGCTAGCAGGGGGCTAGCAGTGTGAATGATGATGTTGAGACTGTTACTAAATATTTACTGAGCCATCAGGACTCCTCAAATCACTGTATAAAGCTATTGTGAGGTATTATTAGTGCCACAGGCTATTCATATTACCCAATTTAAAGGTTCACCCCCCAAGAGTTAATAGTGATAACATCCCCAGCTTTCCAGTCTAAAGAATAGAAATCACTTGCTTCCAAAACAAAATATAATCTTTAAATTGGATCCAACTAAAATAGCTACCAAAGCCAGAGAGAGCTCTATGACAGAATTTCCAACACCTATTGAAGACAATGTAAAGGCAGAAAAAAAATCCCCTCTAAATCACAGATATTCAGGAAAATTTATACACTGCTAAAGTCAGGCTTCTGCAAAATCTCAGTGGCAGCCTCTTTCTGTTCCTGATACCTCATGTGTCTTCTTCCAAATGAGTATCAGAGAGAATGAAGATTCTTGTTGTTTTAGTAAGACCAGCCCATTTAATCCTGCTCTTCATCTCTTCCTTCTGCTGTCCATGAGCAGCCCAGATTGCTGTTTATCAATCTACATTTGTTCTGTTGAGTTATTACAAATAATTCTGCAGTTCTCAAACATAATTCTAGCTTTTTATTCCCCCTATGCCCTAGCACTGTAATTGAGAGAGCTGATGATATATATAGCTGAATATAAACTTCCATAAACAGAGGCTGTGAGCTGGAACTCAGCTGCACGTAGGCCATCCACACACTTTTTCCACTCTGACTCCTTCTCCCTGCATCCACTTGGGGAAGTTGTTTTGACTTCCCTGTGACTCCCCTGTGGCTGATTCCACGTCACACCAAGGACCAACTGGAGTGAGGGAAAAGCTCCTGGCTCAATGTCCACAGTCAGCACACCAGGAGTCCCAGGTGAGGTGCACTCCTTTTCTCTTCTGAAAGGGATCTGCACTCTCCAGGCAACCTTCAAAGCCTTGCAGCTCTGTTTGTGGAGCCTGTCCTCTTCACCTCTCCAAAGACAAGGAGCTTGCTGCAGCAATCAAAACTTTACTGGCTGTGTTTGTTTTTCATATAGTGCAGACAGGGGATATTAGGCAGGAATTTTCTTTACAATCACCGTTTATATCAATTACTCTTGTTCTTTTCATCCCAGAGAAAGCCTAACCTTTTCCCATGGAATTTCTTTAAAGTGAGTCACAGAAGTCAACTGCTGCCCAGGCACTCACAGGAAAGGAGGATTTACATTTCATGTGTGTTTTTAGGAACACTCTCCCGTCACACCATTCATCTCCAAGACTAAATTAGGTCATTTTTTTGCTTTTCCCCTCTTTGTATTGTAGAGGAAAACAGACGTGATTTATCTGCCTGTCATTATGGAGGAGGCTTCATCCTGAATTTGTCCATTCACTTCTAACTCCAGGCAAACTTCAGCCTGTGATTCCCATCATTTTGGGGCTCCATAACCAGAGAGCATGACTGGGCAAAGACTTGGATGCTTTGGTGATTAAATATTTATAAAACACCTAATTTAGATGGTGGGTGGATGAGAGCAAGGAAGGAACACTTCTCTGCGATGTGGTGTCCCCACAACTCGCTGGAAAATATTTGGCAGTGAGCAAAGATGCAGAAAGCAGGTACCAGCAAATGTGCTTTGTTTCTCCATGTGTGCTGTGCCTGAGGTGCCTGTGGATGGCAGGTCCCTGGGGGACAGCAGGTGACACTGGCAAAGGGACCTCAGCCTCCCTGCACTGCCCTAGTGCTGTTGGGGACCCTGTGCCTTTCAAATGGTGATGAGGAAGAGAATGCTACTCTTAAGGATTGAAATGCTTTTAAATTTATTTTAAATTTATTGAATGAATTCTTAATCTTTCTCCAAAACACCTTTGGGAGCTGCATATGTAAACTTTAAAACCAAAGTAATCTTTTGCACTTGGGATCTGTTCCATTAATAGCATGGAACTGATGGGACTTGGAAGAAACTCAGTTACTGCTCCACAGTCACAGAAATCAACAAACAGGGCATTGTCTAACTAAGTCTAATATAATCATTAATTCAAGGATCATTATTTAGAGAATTCCATCACATACAAAAACTTTAAATACAAAATTGCTATATTAACAGGAGCATCCTCATCATGCTGCCTTTTTTCTTTCTTTTAGGGAAAAAAAAGGAAATATAGTTCTTATATTTTAACATAAGAAGAGACACTTGGTCAGGTGTTCTGATCAGAATGTCACACTCACTGCATTTCTCTTTCATACACTCATATTACAGCCAAACATGAACATGTGTTGGATTAAAACATTTTGGTCCTCAGCAGAGTAAACTGTTGATGCCATGCTGACAGCCTGCTAACAGCCATCAGCTACTGCTAGAATTGCTGGGGGAGTTTGCAGGAAGGCATTGCAAATGCTTTATCAATACAGATTTACCTCAGCAGCAGAAGGACAGACAGCAGCACTCGTTGCAGCCTGGGTGGAAAATGCCTTATTCTTCCGCCTAGCCAAAGAAAAAGCACCTGAATCAAAATGAATTGCAGGGAGACAGCTCAGGATCTGTCTGCCATGGATGCTAAAAGTCTCAGGGAAGGAATGAAGCTTCAGAAATTGCAGCAGTTTTCCAATTTTTACCTGTAATCAGGCAGTACACCTCCAAAGAAAGCTTTTTCTTTCCAAAGAAGGCTCTCATCATGCTCTTTTATCCAGTCACTCCAGCCTGCAGCTTGATTATTCAGCTGAGATTTCAAGCCCTGATATTTTTAGCACTATTTTCCTGCTTTTTTTGCCTTTGTCAGCAGGTATATTTGCATTTTTAAGTAGTCAAATTTGAACAATAAATGTAGATTAGTGAAAAATCCCCCAATCTGTACCTAGATCTAAATCCTGCTCTGTCTGGATCTGAGCTGGGATGC
Organism: Ammodramus savannarum pratensis; assembly: GCA_020466415.1. Classification (NCBI taxonomy): domain Eukaryota; kingdom Metazoa; phylum Chordata; class Aves; order Passeriformes; family Passerellidae; genus Ammodramus; species Ammodramus savannarum. The sequence goes on along the minus strand of JAHXMQ010012341.1, from coordinate 11,953,556 downwards.
AGAGATTTATCAGTGGTGTTAGTACCTCTGGACCAGGGAGCTCCTTGCCTTTGACTTTGTCCATCTTGGCTCAAAGATTTTGAAGCCAAATGTGTTTTGTAGATGTTTACACCTCAATACCCCTCAATACCTCTTTCTGAAAAGATAAAAGCTTCACTTGTTCACACTTCTCTCTGCAAATTTGGTTTGAGTTCCTCTGATAGTGAGAACTTTTGGTAAATTTCAACACATAATTCCTGAAGTACAAATCCCCAGGAAAAACAATTTGCTGAAAAGATTTCATATTTGCAGCTTAAGAGATGCTGATTAGTTGGTATTTTACTCTGGCATTAAATTGTAGTATCTTCCTTAGAGCATGCATAACCACTAATTTTTTAAAATTTATTTTAATTCCTTTTCATTAATATGCAATTTTGCACAAATATTTTATTCAGCTAGGCATACTGCTTAAGAAGTGAACACCATAAATGGAGCACAAGAACTGTACAAAAATTTAGTTGATTTATTCAATAGAATTTGACTTCCTCTGTCTTGGTCTCTTCTCTACCACTACCATATTAACTAATTCTCTTTTTCTTTTATTTTCCTATATTTTCCCCTTCTTTTTTTTATGTTCTGCAACACATAGGCAAGTCCCTGTTCATTTCAATGGCTGCCTTTAATTCTTGGTGCAATCTAATATTAGCTTACCACCTCTAATAGCCCTTCCAAAGTTTGTTCAGTGGAAAGGACAGGGCACAGTGAGCCCTTGTCTGTGCTGAAAAACTTTGCTTGTATTTCTTTTCTGTCCCAATTTGGCACCCAGCAGAATACAGGCATAAACAGTGTCAGCAAGCTCAGCCTGTCTCCTGAAAGACCTATATTTTCCACGAGCCACAAATTCTGCTCTCAGAAAAACTACATTATAAAACAGTGTGCCTCAGTCCCTGCATACAGTCATATGCAGTGGGATAAAAAAAAAAGTTTTATACCAGTTAAAAAGCAAGACTGGCTGCAGGAGCAAAGGAAGGCAGGATTTAGGTGTTGATGTGCAGGTCTTTGCCAGACATACGCACTCTTGCAGTATGAGGATTCATTTTGTTCACATTCCCCAGAGCAAATGTTGCTCTGTGTGGTTATGTGCGGCTGGAGAGAGCCACAGCAAGAGCAGGAGGCTGAACTTGAGCTGAAATATTGCCTGAGCTTGGGAAAGATCATAAAGAACCAAAGGAGCAGCTTGCAGCATGTAGAGACTGCTGGAGGGAGCTCCTCAGTGATGTACATGACAGCTCAGTTGTACAGCAGGGTGTAACCAAACAGAAAGCAGGCCAGCACAAAGAAATGCTTGTGCAAGGTCAGATACCCTGGGAGGCTGTGCTGTCAAATTGTGCAAAAAAATATCCCCACATTCAGGAGAAACTCTACACTTCCACAAAAGCAGGATTACACTTCAGAGCAGGAACATACAGCCAGGACCCCAATTAGAAAACACTGCTATACTGATGAGCTGGTCATACACAACACCAGCAAAATGCTGCTGTAAACCCCGAGGTCAAGGCAGCCCCAAAGTCTTGAGTGTCTTCAGGGCCAAAACACATGACTGGGCCATTTAAGTTAGCAAGTTACCTTTTGTTTATACTTCTCTTTTTATGAATAGCTTTAATTATAGCCTTCAGCACGAGCCTCAGTTATCCTGGGAGTTTCCATGCAGCATTTGCTGCCCACAGCTCTCTCCTGGGGCTGCTGCCAGCTCAGTGAAGCACCACGATGCCAGCCCTGCCTCCCAGCCCCACAGGCAGAGCCATGGCAGAGCTGCAGTGGCTGCACACTCACCTTTGAACTGCCCCTTTGTCCATGCAGAGATGTGCAGTTGCATGGGAATTCTGAGGCTGAACATCTCCATGGCATTCCCTCTCTGCAGCACATGAACCAAGGAACTGGAGGCTCCTGACCAGTGGTATCTGCACTAGCCCACAGCCCCATCTCTTTTTTGGCATGCATTTTCCCTTGGGACTAAGGGTGGTTGTGCACCAGGGGCAGTGGCAGCTGTGAGGTCCAGGCGCTCACAGCTCTGTGCTTGTGCTCAGCCTCCCACCGGTGTCCGCCTGCTCCTTGGAAAGGAAAGCAACAAAGGACAAATATTGACTGCCTCAGATGCTACCACCTGCCCTGGTTCAGTAACTAGGCCAGCTAAAGGTTAAACCAGCTGAGGCACAAGCAGCAAGTTTAAATTTAACAAAATTTAAAAAAAAAGAAAGAGAGAGAAAAACAAAACCAAAGCTAGCAGCCCACATCACAGCCATTCACACTGAGCCATCTCATGTCTAGGGGGCTAAATGCACCTTAGACATAAATCAGGGACATTAAACCAGCAATGAAATCAGCCTGTTTCCTTGATGTACCCTGCTGTGATATATTAATAACTTTTTGCTTTCTGTAGTAAATTCTGTCAGAAATCACAGTCCGATTCCAAATTATACCATTTACCAAGCCTAATGCAACTTTAAGGACATTACACAGTATTTTGTCTAAGTATTTTAAATCAATCATGGTTTAACATGCACACTTTTTAATTTTCCTAGTGGTGTGTAATTGCATTTGAAGCTTAGGAATTTGCTGCTTTGGTGGGAAAGACACATCTAGCTTTCCACACTAATGTAGGGAATACATACTTTGGAGATAGTGTAATGTGAAATTCCTCCACTGAGAAAATCAGAATGACATCTAAGGAAACTGCCTGTAGACCTCAGAGCCAGGTTTAAGCAGCGGAAAGATAATTTCTGTGCTAACACTGCCACCCATCGAAAAATAAGAGGCACAGTCATTGTACATCCCTGTTTTCCTCTCTTCTTCCTCTTTGGTATGCTGCAGTGTTTTCATGGATATTTTCTCTTCATTGCTGTCTTTAATAATGTAAAGTTATTCAGGTAAAAATTGTAAATAAACTAAACCTAAGTGGTAGGTCAAATATAGCTATAAACCAGAAGATAAATTCACTCCAGAACAAAACCAGTAATGTACAGAAGTCTCCCTGTGACTGGTGACAAAGAGCTACTGAACCCCAGCACAAAAACATGGCAGGTATAACCATACACATAATGAAATTGCATGTAGAGCCCTGACCCAACAGAATCCCACCAGCTGGGCTCTTCCCTCCATCCTGGGAGAGCTGCACTTTCCCTTTGCTAGAGGGAGAATCTCCCTCTGACTTCTTGCTGTTTTCTCTGCAGTTCTTATACCTTTTTTATCTCCTGCCTCACTAATGTTAAGCTCAAACTACATGATTTCTTTTTCTTAACATGGCTCTTTACCTTGGGGTGGAGTGGTGGTTTCCCCTTGATGCAACCCACAGTTGTTTCCTTGCCCTGGTTGTGGGAGGTTTCCTTATCTTCAAGTGTCTCTGCTTTCACAGCTTGTTCCCCAAATCCTGCTTTCACCATTTCCTCTTGCAGATTATTAACATCCATATCATACAGTGGCCATTAGCAGTGAAACACTTGAACCATGCAATTTTACAGCAAATTCCCTTGCACAAAGATTTGATTTTCTTTATTATCTCCTGCATTACCCAAGAGTTACCCCTGCACCTACAGCAGAGGGAGTTAATTTAGCTCAGCTGCTCTCTCCTTCCCCAAACATCCTTTGCTGTGCAGTCCTGCTCCCACTCTCAGCTTCTGGTCAAAGTTATTCTTGTTAGTAAAGCCAGCACGAGGCACAGGAGGGATGTAAAGGCTGTCCTTGGGTCAACAAAAACACCCAAGGAGACCTTTCTATGAACTTCGCAAATATGAACTAAAATGATTTTAAAAGGCAAACTCTTATACTTTAAAACAATGCTCCTTCTCTCTTACAATTAACAAGGTTATTAGGAAAAGCCTGATCTTGCTTATAACTAAAGTAGTAAATCACTTTTTAAAAACACTTATAACTTTGTTTTCTGGAAAGCGGAATTAATTGTGCTTTTCTATTGAGCAACATCATATAAATTATGGTTTTGTGTGCTATATGAACCCCAGGGTTTTATTAAGCAACTGCATTTCCTGTGCAACTGGAGACGAAAAACTTAGCAGGATGGCACAGATGGAAAGGTCATTAACAGAAGTAGAGAAATCCATCTGCAAATCTCACTCTGTAAAGGGTTTTATGTAACAGCTCAATCTCACTGAGATGCTATTGAATAAGAGGCAGCATGCTGGAAATCTTCTAATGCTTTACACAGCCTGGATTTATGGACAGGGGGTTAAATCATTGTATTGCTTATTGTCTGAAGGATGAAGAGTGGAGAGGTCTGGACTGGTGATTTATTAAATATGGATCTGTTATGATTCTTTCAAAATGAAAAAAAAAAAGACAGCTCAAAGAATGACTTATTCTTCATTTAACAGAGTTTCAGAAATGAGCAAATCTCCACAAGTTCTTGAAAAATTTAAAGAAAACCTTTTTTTCAATTAAATAGCAACATTAAAAAATGAGATGCTAAAGGCAATAAGATAGTGTTTGGGTAACTAGAGAGTTAGCCCTGGGCAGATTTAGTTAGGACTTCCCAGGCAATATTTTTACCTTCATGAGAGAGTGTGAACTGTTTCACAAGACACAAGTTTATGAGGTGTGTAACCAGTGTCAGAGTTATCCAGTTCCCCAGCTGATGGAAAGTTCCTCCAAGTCCAATGCTCTCTGTTGTTTTATGATCTGACGTTGCAGAACTTCTTTCCAGTTCTCACCACAATTCTGGCAAATCTAAGATGCTTAGCTGCCACTTCTTACTCCTTAGCTGGATTCACTTATTCTCTCAGGTTATTGAAATTTTCACCTTATTTACTAATTTTGCTAAATACATGGTAAAGGAATAAACTGCAGCAATCTGACCACTAAACATGAGCAGCACAAAATCAAAAAAAAATCTAAATGGGCAACTACACTGTTGGATTTCACTGTATTTGAGAAACCTGTGTGTAAGCACAGATATCTTTACTTTGATTAGTCTTCACACAATTGTTACTGCATGCAACTGAAATACTCCTTAAGATACAATAATTACTACATTGTTTTCTTACACATCTTGATGTGAAGTTGATCTTTCTTAATGATTTGCATTCTCTCCTTACTGCCCTACAGAGATGTACATTAATTTTCCTACATAATTTTGTATGCAAGGTTATTGGAACAATGCTGCTTCCAGGACTTAGGGTGACTAACTAAGAAAAAAAAATTGAATGAAAAATTTTTGATTACTTGGAGGAATGAAAACAATCTCCTGGTTATGTCCTATGTCCTATTAGGCCAACCTCCTAACACCTCACTTAAATTTGCATTTTAATGGACTTTGCAATTTAATGCACCTCCCCAGCTTATTGTCAGCAGATGAATTTATAACACAAGATCCTTTTCACCAAAGGCAAAGGTATCCCTGATTTGTCTACTTGCAAAATATTATTCCATCCATCCCTCAAACAGCCATGGACCTAACTCTAATGCAAATTGTAAATTTAAATCCTATGCAGCACCTGTCATGGAAGTAAATAGGTATTTTCAAATACTCTCAAACAACATCGATGAAAAGATTTGAATAACTGCTGAAGCACAGGGGTCAGATATGCTTGAACCTGGGAGCTACAGAGAGAAATGAAGCTGTGTGCCACACCTTGCAGGAAAAATAATAATGATGGACTTAGCCAAGTGAATCCCTAGAGGACAGATCTGGTTTCTAATACATGTACCTTCTACTCCCAACTCTAGTAACCGGAAACTTTTAGCAATTTTACCAAGATTAGATTTCCTCATTAACAGATGGTCAATAAAGCACAAAATATTTTTTTTTCATTTACAACAATTAAGTTATAATATTATAAGTTAATTCCCTAAGAATAGTGCTGATGAATCAAAAATGCACATCCAGCAACTCTATATACAAAGAAATTTAGCAGCAGAAGCTAATTTAACAAGTAATAATATACAATTTAAAGACTTTCAGAACATTCTGGACTGTTGTCCCAAATTTGCACAATTATTTCAACAACAAAGAGAATCCAGGTACACAGCAGCAATGGCATTTCCCTTTTCTTTTGCTTTTTGACTGGTGAGAAGCAACCAGTAAATTGAAAATACTGAAGAGAAGAACTCTTCAGCAGGACTAGAATGCAACTGAAAATACTGGCAAGGACATCTCCCCACAGCTGGATGCCCAGAACCATTCTGTGCATGTGCTTGTGTCCAGGGGTAAGAAATTGCAATTTACCCATTGCTCAGGCATTAAAAAAAAAAAAAATTAAATAATTTAAATAAAGCTAAAAATGCTAAGAAGTTGACCGGCCACTCCATGTGTCTGCTTTTGAAGTGAAACTGCTCTGTTTATGCAGAACACTTGTTCTGTTTACTCTCTGCCCCCAAAACAACAGACAGACTCACAATCTATGAGAACCTTGGACTAAGTGAGGAGCAAAGAGGACTGCAGAAACTGAGAAGGAACTAATAGTTTTTTTCCTTGCCTCAGGACACACTCCTGCACAAGGCAATTATTAAAGGATTATGAAACAGAAGCAGGCACAGGCAGTTTTATTTCCTGTCACCCCTACACTTCTGTGGATGAACATGCAGGGCTTAAGTTTCATAACAGCCCAAATATGAAAACCAGGTCATGCTCAGGAGGAGTCATATTTGAGAACACATCCATCACTAATGGTGGTGGGTAGACCTTGGCTGGGTGCCAGGTGCCCACCAGGCCACTCCATGCCTTCCCTTCCCAGAGGGACAGGGGAGATAAAATATGACACAAAACAACTTGTAGGTTAAGATAAAGCAGTTTACTAAAAGAAAAGAAAAGTTTGTGCATAAACAAAGTAAAAAAAAATTGAAATTTTGTTCTGTACTTCCCATTGGAATGCTCAGCCACTTCCTGGGAAGCAGGGCTTCAGCATGGAAGTGATTGCTTGGAAAGGCAAACACTGTAAAGCTGAATACAACACCTTCCTCCTCCTTTTCTTATCTTTGATACCCGAGCTGATGTCATAGGTGTGCAATGTCCCTTTGGCCCATTTGTGCCAGCTGGCCTGGCTGTGTGCCCGGCCAGGACCTTGCCCACCCCCAGCCTACTCAAGGCAGGTGGTGTCACTGACATAGTTTATGAAAAATCCCTCTGCCAGAACCTTTTCTCCTGAGAAGCTGGAAAGCTTCAGCTTCTCCATGTTGTGCTACTTTGGAATGTGATCTGGAGAATTGCTTACCCAGCATGTGAATTTTTTTACTTGATGACCAATCACAGGTCCAGCTGTTTTGGGATTCTGGTCAGTCACAGGTTTTTATTATTTATTCCTTTCTAGATTTCTGATATCTCCTTTCTCTTTCTTTAGTATAGTTTTAATATATCATTTTCTTTTAATATAATATGTATTGTAAAACAATAAATCAGCCGTCTGAAACATGGAGTCAAGATTTTAATCTCTTCCCTCATCCTGGGGACCCTCAAACACCACCACAAGGTGGAATGCTGGAGAGACAGAGCTGCTGCTGGGCCAGCACTGCTCAGCTGCACCAAAACGCTGCTGGGCTCTCAGCAGGGCACAGCACAGCCCTGTGAGGGCTGCTGGGGAAATGAGCTCCAGCTCACACACACCCAGGACACCACAATAATTACATTTTACACTCATTTCAGATAGCTCTGTTCAAATGCATTCCTTTGTTGAAATGTATATATTTGATAGATAGAAACAACAGAATGTGAACACCAAGGTAAAACCACCAAAGAAGAATACCCAGGAAAACATCAGTGTCTCCTTATTAGGCTTAGGTTATTATTAATATTGAATATAAAAGTAGTCCTCTCTTTCAGGAATCAAAGTATTATTACAGTAGTTTTAAATAACTGCTATAATTAGTTACTTTAAAATTACAGAGTTCTTGGGGAAAAAAATGTTGCTATATATTTCTCTAAACGATATTATTGATCTGTGCAGACAAAGAGCCCTTATTTCAATACAAAAAATTATTTCACCATACTAAAAAAATAATAAATGAGACCATAAAGCTTTTAGCTTACAGAAATGTAACTGTAACATGTACATTTCTCATATTCTTACTGGAGGTCAGCAATTCATTGGAAAGTTGGGAAATCCATGTTCTTCTTCCTTCCATAGAGAACATCTAGATTTCATTACCAAATTCTTGCTTGCTGATGCTTAATTACCACTACGCTCAAAAAACATGAAGTCCTAAGGGGACAAAACAAAAAAAAAGGCAAACAAAACAAATAATTAGAATTCTTAAATGTGGTTCTCAGTTCTGAGATCCCCTGGCTGCATTGCACCTGATGTACACCTTCCTCTAAGAAAGCTGAAAGGGTGAGAAGAAGGAGGAGGCACATTTGTCATGCCCTCAGCACCCGGCTCTCTCAGAATGGGACATGCACAGAGACAGTGAGAGACCAACATGGGAACTTTTAATCTATCACTAGCCACAGCTGTGCTGCCTTTACTAGGGACTTCTACCCTGACTTTGTTCAGCCTGACTTATTCCCTCTCATTTTCCCTCAGACTGGAGTCCATCACAATAATGGCTGTCTTTAGTTTACTGGTGGGGGCCCCCTTTCTGTGCCTGAAAGCCCAGGGTGCTCCCACTCCCCAATGCTGCACTTGATGCACTTGGAAGCACAGGACACACACAGCTAAACAAAACCCCGCTCATGCTCAGGGCTGTCAGAGGCTGGAGAGACCTTTCCAAACTCAAGGTGCCTCACATGCTCCTTTCCTGCCTCTTCACATGCCCCTTTCCCAGCCAGCACAGCAGTGCATGCTCTGAATAGTACCTTGATGCAGAACTGTACTGTACACTGCGGCGTGTTCCACACTGTTTTCAGAGAGGACAGTGAGCTGCTCTGCACTATTGACTATTGCTGAGAAGTGCTCTGACAAGGTCAATGAGCTGAGCCTCCACAGTAGTCCCTCCATTTGGAAATTGCTGCACTGAGAGCATCAATCCTGCTCAGTTCAGTGCTTCACATGCTACCAAAGAGAGGTGGGAGGCAGTGGATGCAGCATTCAGCTGTCCACCAGCCCAGCGGGCTGCTTGGGCTTTGGATGGGTCTCTTGGCTATTGCTAATCTGTATTTTTCTGGTTTCACCATCCATAAATTTGCTTTCCTCTGCTAATGAGTCTGTAAGAAGTCTTCCCTTTTCCTTTTTTCAGTCCCACCAAATGTGAAACTCTTCTTAAATACAATTAGCTCTGCGTGTAGTCTAGAATAAGCTTATTGTCTAAAATAATTCTGTGCTGCCTTCTGTAGTCAGTTTTACACACAGAAGTTCACAAGCTGTCGCCCACTTGAAGGAGCTCAAATTTAATTCCTTTACCATCACAATTTAAACATGGAGATGAAAAAAAGTTAGTTTATGTTCAAGTATTAGTGAATAACTTACGATCAGAAAGCAAGCACCAAGCATGACAGCTTTCATTTTCACATCTAGGTCCATTGGGAATGAGATTCCAAAGTTATCTGTGTCTGTAAACATCTCCCGCACAACACCAGTCCACTGCTTAGAAATCCTCCCAACAGGACAAGTCTCATCCAGAGACATCACCTAGAGTTTAATATAAAATTTTAAAAAGCATCATCAAACCTGTCTGTCATAATATTCCCAAACCCATTTTGCAATAGATCCATTTAAAAGCTTCAGACTGTTATTTTAATTAATACAGTTATTGAGCACAAGGGTTTGTACCAAAAGGCAATCAGACGATCAGAAAGTTGGTCTAAAGTATCAGAGGCATGAACTTGATTCTGAATTTGACTGGGAAGTTCAATTCCTTGATGGTGCTGGGATACACACTCTGCTGGAAGTGGTGTCTTTTAGCCAAGACAGTGAATTAGTTTCTCTTGCCATGCATCAGGAACTGCTCAAATGAAAATTAAAAAAATTACATTCTTCTGCTCAAAAGCAGAGGTTAGCCCTCTGGCAACATTACATTTTCTAAAGTTAGAACCAGTCTTCTGGGTCATGTGAAAGATTAGTTTCCAAAATAAAATGATGTAAATTTGCTATAGTAACTATTTGCAACATCATTTTAAACATTAAATTGTAGCCTTGTATATCTTTTACTTAATGTCTGCAAAAACAATGCTGCATTAACCAATATTATTTTAAAAGGAAAGATGTAACTCTTCACTTATTCAGCTCTGTATTTCAAGTCTAAATTAACTTATTAGTTCATTGAATGATTATTAGATGATTAAATAAGGGGTTGAAGGAAGTAAACCTGATACAGATTACTATATTTTCCTTAGAGCCTGACATAACATATTCAAATGATTTTGCTGCTAAATATATCAATTAAGTGATTTGTGTGCAGCCACAGGGAATTCTCAGTGATCGCTGACGAGTGGCTTTAACATATAATTTCTGGAAGTTTTTCTGGTTTATCTAGAGCAATTTAGGTATATAGAGAAGTCATTTGATTATACCAGCATTAAAAGATGATGCAGAAATTACTTAATATATACAATTCAATTGATAGGTAGTAAGTTGAGCAACAAACTAATACCAAACTACTATCTGAAAACAGACACATGCAAACAATTTTTACATTGCATACCTCAAAATGAACGTCCTCACAACACCGGCACACAACACATGGGCCATTAATTTTCAGAATATCCTTTCTTTTCTCATCCTGAATGGTAAACTTTGGCAGGCAGATGTGCCAGTTCTGGACAACATAACCCACTGTTGTTCCTGGAGGCGCCTGGACTTCCAGCTTCACAGGGAAGAGAAAACCTCCAAGTGAATGATCATGCTGTCATATGCTAGTGAGACAAACCCCACACCAGCACACAAATGTAAAACAACCTATTTTTCCACAACAATCTGAGCTTACAAAACATTTTGCTGTGAGTGTTTTCAGAAGACCACTCAGATTGCTGAACTCTTATTCAGCTTTTGCCTTCAAGAAAAAAGTCAGAGACTCCTCAGGCTCTGGAGCACACAGACTATGCATCCACAATATAAAGACCACAGTCCAGTGAAAGGAAGGCAGTGAATATCCCAAAAGCATTCAGTGAAGGCATTATAGAGTGCAGCTACTACAAATGCCTCAGCAGGAGCTATGAGTAGGCTTAGATTTAGAGTTTCAGAAGTTGTATAATTCCAAAATTATGTTAATATTTAAAAAACCTCATGATCTCCTATGTTGAATGCCACTAGAGCTTTCAGAGCTGTAAAATGAAAACTCTAGCTGTTAGGCTATGAAAGCTGTTGCCTTACTCTTCCATTCCAAGTGCAGATTTCAACAAGTTCCCCAACATGCTGCTCAGTCAGATTTTTCATTACCCCAATCAGAACTGCCCACTGAGCCCCACCAAGTGCCGCAGCTCACTTCCCTCTTCCCAGACCAAGAACCCCACACATCTCCCTTCCCACACCTTACTGGCAAAACCCTGACTCATTTCACCTCACCTCCTGATTCAAGACAAGGTGGTGCCTGTCTGAGGAGGAGGAGGAGGGCAGGGAGAGGCAGGACTCACCTCCTGCAGGCAGCAGGGGCAGCAGCAGGCCTCACAGCGGAGGGGTCTGTGCAGCCTTATCACCTCCCGGCCCAGGTTATCAATAATCTTCATGGTGAAGGGCCTGCTGGACCCACAACAGTTCCTGGTCATGCAGTCAGTGTCCTCTGCTGCAAAGTAAATCCTCTGCCCCAGGGCGTTCTTCAGCTCGTATTTGTTGTTTTCTTCAAAGCCAGTCACGACTGAAAAATGAGGAAAAACCTGCTAAATTCCTAGGAGGGTCTGGTCAGACAATCCCTGCTCTTTGGGAAGGCAAGACTCTCTCAGAGTCTGTCAGAGGGAAGTTATGGAAAGGACCCTCAAGCAGTGAAGCCTGATGAAGAAGTTGAAGGGAAGAAGCCACCATGAGCAAGGACATGTGGAAAAAAGCTGAGATTCCCATCTATCCTCAGTGTCCCCCCTGGCCACAGGCACCCGAATAAGCACCACCATTACCAATAACACAGCAGGGAAGGTTCTCAGGGGAGAATTTAATGGATAAGAGTTAAAGAGAGATGTGAATTTTGGGGGTGAAGCCAGAAAAGGGCACAAATAAGATCAGAATAAGAAAGCCACAAAAAAACCCTCCCAGTCAAGAATTACAGAAGCACACATCAAAAGCAACAAGAGCCAGGACAGAAATTGTAATTAATTTCTATTACAAATGAGAGCACTCTTATGAGCTGTAGAAAGAACCAGAAAGAAAAATGCAGCAGCAACGTTAGAGGTTATCTGGGATGTATGGTTCATTTTATTCCTTCTATTTGACGGACATTGATAATACAACTTGGATATTCTTAAAGCACAGAATGAGAGGACCAGAGGGAAAGCCATTGAGTTTGCTAAAACAGTAGGATTGCCTGTAAAAGGGATCAAAGCCACATGCCAGTCCATGGAATTAGGTGGAATAGGACAAGACAGAATACAAAATCTTTAACTAAGGAAGAGAATAGAAATCATCATTAACAAGTAACATTGGAAACGTGTAGCTTCATCTATAATTAGCTATATATCAACTATAGCATTTATAACCAAGATTATTCAGTTGCATTGCTATGTATCTTTTGAGATATGGAACCTGCTGAAAATCTTCTTCCTTCCTGTTTTTCCTTCTTCTCCTCCACTTCTTCAGGACTTCTGCAGGAATTGAGGCAGGTAATATAAGAAAGACAAAGGTGGTAATCACCTTAAAAATAGTGTCAAAGAAAGCCTAAACTTCACTGTTCTTGGGATTATTAGATTTAAATACTTTGTACTTACTCTCAAGAACTTCAAGTTGCTGATGAATTAATATCTGGTCAATCTGGTCATGGTTGAAAAATTAAACAGGAGAAACAGTTAACAAGTTATAACTAAAAAAACTGTAGTTTCAAGAACTGCTGTTTCATTTTAGAATAAAAATGTATGGATCAATAGACTGTGCAGAGGCAGATTATCTCCCAGTTAAACTCTGGAATAGCTCACTCCCCTCCTTGGCCTGTCCCCTGCCAGGTGAGAAAAGAGAGCTCCAGGGCACTGGAGCTGATGGGGGCAGCTGAACCCAAACTGGTTTGGTGACAGCACACAGGGCTGACACACCTGCGCTCCTTTCAGGACTCAGAGCCTCAGAGAGCTCTCACATCATGTCCCAGAGACTCCACACAGACAAAAGCAAGAAATTGGGGTATTTTGGAGTAGAAGCCTAGCTACTGCTGAGCTCTAAGGAAAATTCAGGGGAAAATCAGCCTCTCTTCATCAGTGCTTTTTTTTTATTATTATTATTCTTTTTTTTTTTTTTTTTTTGTAGCACTTTGCAAAACTGGCAACAATACATCAGTATTAATCTCTCCAGTGCTGAGATGAACGGTATTTTACACTACAAAGACATATTCAGTAATCTGGAAACAATTCTTATTTTGCTATTAGCATTCTGAATGCTGTGAAGTCTGACAGGCAGCTCTACTAACATTATTAAGAGGTGCGAAGAAAGCATCATATAGAAAATTAAGTGTTTCTAAGGTGCTAGAGTTTCCCATATAATAGGCATTTATTCTATGCACCTTTCCAAAATACATTACATCTCCCAAAGAGTAACTTCAGAAATGGGAGGGATGTATGACACCCCTCTGTCTCTCATCCTTTAGCACTCTACTTTCCAGAAAGATACTCCATGAATAAATGCTGCATCTCTAACAGGTATTTCTGCATTCAGACAATAGAAAAGGCTCCACTTAGCAGCCCACAAGCAGCAGCATATTCAGCTGCATCACAGCCAGATGCTTTATTTGGCTCTTTGATGGATGCAGGCTGCTTCCCAGAGCAGAATGCTTCATCTCTGGGCAAGGGGGAAGGGTGCAGTACCTGTGTGAGGTACTCCAGTCCAGGAGGGCAGTTGGGAATAGAAGGAGGGATTGGCATCCAGATTGTCCCATCCATGGTGGGCTGGCTCTGGACAGGTGGGGGGACGAATCCACCTGGGAACACCATGGGCTGTGCCTGGAATCCATAGTTCCCTGCACCTGTGACATTTGGCATGGTAGGAGAAATATGGTTATGAAAGTTAAATGTTGGAAAGTAATTGCCCTGTCCATCTTCAAAAGAGTAATTTATTCACTCTTTGCAACTATGAAGATCCTTATACCTTCTTTATTTGTGTTATGAATACAACAACTCTCATGAAGGGAGTTACACTGCCGTGGGAGGTTGTGATGCCTCACATAAAATCAAACCAAATAAATTTTAAAAAATGCATAGTTCTTGAATACAGAGAAATTTCATTCACATAGAGACAGTCAATTAAAAAACCAGAGATAACTAAATGAAGGTTATTTCTAATTAGAGAAGAAAGAATACTTTAAATTACATTAAAAGCATTGGCATTTATGCACTGTCAGTTGAGCAAATGAAGAATTTTAAGACAGAGTTTTCCTGGAACTATACCTTCTACTTTTGTGAAAGGAAATGTCCTTTTAGCAAAGTTCGTCTACAGTTTTCAAACAAGTTGACTTGCAGACTTTCAGCCCACACCTGCTCAGCACCAAATTTCACAATACATTACAACACATGGACCAGTGCACGTGAAAGTTCAGGCTGTGGCCATGGTGCCTCAGGTGATGTAGGGTGGCCACATCACCCATCCCAGGGAAGAATCTCCCCTTGGGAATTCAAAATCACTTTTAAGACTGAGCACAGGCTTTGTAAACCAACTACCTGCAGCTACTGTGGGCAAGTGTGTGCACATAGAATTACTCAAAATAACAATGTCCCTGTGACCTCCAGGCACAAGCAGTGAGTGCTTGCTCCCTGCTACAGCCAGCTGTACTTACAGACCTCAGAGTGCCTTGTCCCAGGATGCACAAGCTTTAACTTATGAACACCACAGTAACTTTGGCCAAACATTTTGCTTTTTACCTCTGACTTATGCTCTGAGCCTGATTGTTAGATATTTATTATGATTTGGTTCTTCAGAAAGAAATCACTGCCAGAATGAGAGAAGCTGTTCGGGAGTGCTGCATTTTGAAGCGGAGCAGAAAACGAGACAGAAGAGGAGAGAGCGAGTAAGGGAAAGTGTAAGGTGTAACCACCTGCAAAGTACAGCAACAGAGTGAGAAACAGGAACTGAATACATGCAGAACTGGAAGAGAAAAAAAATTCTTCACTTCTGTATTTCCAGAGGAAAATAAAGTGAAACACTGAAGTAATATGGTAATTAAAAAGTCTGATTACCAGTAAGAACCTGCTGCACATGAATTGCAATCAGTAACACCTGGCAAACCTCCCTAGCAAACTCCCCACAGTGACCACTGAGGAATACCTGACATTTTTAACTCCTACCACTGCTTAGCACATAATAAAATGTAGAACCACAAAGGAAAGAAATTACCTTTCAGCAAAACAGAAGTGAAAAGAAACTCTATAGAATTAATATCAGAAAAGTAAATTGGAGGTGATCACCCTTGTCCAACCCCATATTCCCCATGCTTATTTCCTAATGGTCTCACAGATCTGTAACAAAGCCACCCACCTTGGTAAGGCCCAGGGACCTGCTGAGGGGAGCCATAGGGCATTCCAGGTGCTGTGGCAGGTGGAGGTCCTGGAAGAATGAAAATACACCCTGAGTATGGATCATTTCCTCCTGCCCTGGGTGAAAGATCCCCAGCACTGCCTCCTTTTCCAGAGTACACACAGAACAAAATCTAGGCAGCTGTTTGCAAAAATTCATATCAAGATTGTATTTATGAGCAATGCATGCATCAACAAAACTGACTGGAGTTCTGGTCCTTAAAGCACAGAAAAAAGACAGGTACTGCACAGGATGCCATGAAGATGTCACAGAATTTCTCAGCTGGGAAGGGACCTCCTGAGATCATCTAATCCAAGCAGAGTCAGTTCACTCTGCCTGAAGCAAAGATGCTTTTGTTCATTGCTATTTAGAAAGAGGCTTGAATTCAAAGCATTGCCAGGAACTGACAGCCTGCCTTCCAGTACAGAACATGGCAGAGAGCCAAGCCCCTCTGTGTAAAACCTTTTCTCCCAACTTCTTCAAGTTCAGATTACAGTAATGCCTCACCAGCAGATGAGGAGTGTTATGGATTTAAAAACATTTACCATCTTCAGTTTTTAATGATAAATAACTTGAATTTCAGGATTACTAAATTATTTCTTATTTTTGCTTAACTTCAGAAATCAAGATCTGAAAATATAAGCTCTACATTTTGTAAAAGATTCCATTTTAAAATGTAAATAATTTCAGGTTAAAACATTAATACATATTTCATATAATTAGAAAGTAAGTAATAGCTAAGCTAATATTGCTTGAATGTGTTGTCTTTGATATTAGCAAAAGCTGACATTTTGTTTATATTTTACTCACCTTGCATTGTTGTAGATCTGCTTGTAGCTCTGCAAAAGAACATTTTTGTCTCATGATTTTTAAATATATACTTTCACATAAGAGCTTTTCAGAGTTCTCTATTATTGATAAAAGATATTCGTCTCTCTAAACTGTATGGGAAAGTGAAACTACAAATACAAGCAAAAATAAACTTAATCTCAGCTTCCTTCTAGGCTACGTCTCAACTGCTACTGAAGTCTGAGTTTTCTATGCCTACAGTCATGCTTTGAGTATCCTGAAATCATCCTCAACTCAGAAGAGCATTGGGATGTGCAAGACTCCACTGGGCAAACATTCAGAAATATCCTGTAATTCATGTGAACAATTGACTGCAGTAATTTAAGGGCAGCTGGCTCAGTGTATTGATGTTGCCCACAAAACGTGCTCAGGTAAACCCTGGAGCAGCTATGCTACCTCCTACTCAGTTCTTCAAGCTATTCCCTTTCTCTAGTGGTAATACTAAATAACA
>JAHXMQ010012341.1:11856027-11934979 GCA_020466415.1 Ammodramus savannarum pratensis | reverse complement strand
TGGCCCGAGGGGCTCTCCGGGACAGCCCGGGCAGCAGCAGCAGCCCCTCCCCGAGCGCAGTCCTTGCCAGCCAGATCCTGCTCTATAGGGATCAGTCCTAACCCACCCGCGCTGCCCAGCCAGACACACGCGGGGCTCCCCCTCGGCGGGGCTTTCCTGCCCCAGCCCCGCGGAGCCCTGCCCATCCCGTGAGGAAAGCCCCGGGATACCTGACGGGAGCGCCGGCAAGGAACCCCGCTCGCTAAGGAGGCTCCGCTGTCCCGCCGTGTCCCCGTGTCCGTCCCGCGCCGCTCGGGAGCCCGCAGCGCTGCGGGGCGGGGAGCGAGGGCAGGGCTGGCAGCGTTTCCTGCCCGGGGCCCAGCCCTGCCGAGAAACGCCGATATTTCAACAGCTTCGCTATTCGTGCCAGTTACTCTTTCCGTGTCTATCGGCAACAACGCTGATTCAGTCCTTTTACAATTAATTAATTAATTAATTAATTGACTCAATTTCTACCCAACATCACCTTGCATACACATGATAACGCCAAGTTCTATATCCACCCAGAAAAGAGAACAAATGCATCTGGAACAATTTTACCTTGGTTATAAGGCAGGACCTCGGGAGGAAAAATATATTTATATGGACTTCATAGTTACAGGAAGAAGAATGTACAACAATGAATTGTTTGGGAAACAAAGGGCTTGGAGAAAGTTGGCTCACGCCCTGATTAACAGCTCTGATGAACAGATCTTCTGCATCCTCTTTTGTACATTCATGCACATCAGATTGGAGCTGCTGGTGTCCACGTATGTCAAAGGAAAGTTTCTTCAAAGAAAACTGTATTTCATGTAAACCACATAAATTAATCACAGTAATTGGTGCATGCCATAAACCCAAGACTGGGGATTCAATAACTGAAGGTCACCTTGTAAATACTCTGTAGTCTTTGTCTTCAAACTCCCAAAATAAGGTCTCCATTTCAATATTGAACTTTCCATAAGCAATACTAAACCAAAAAAACCCACCCCAAACTATTGTTCTAGCCCTGCACTGGATTTCACCTAAACACCAGATTTGACAAGGATTTGAGGATTTTATTTTGCTTGTTTCCTCAGGTACAGAAGAATCTAATCTAAAGCTGACTAGCATTTTCCCACACATCTGCACTGAGTCCACTAAGAGGATTAACAGCAGCTACCAAGAAATTGGTTTTAAACATCTCTTAAGAAATAGGTATAGAATTATTTTGACATAGTTGGAAAATTATAAATACATAGAAGCTTTTGATAGTACCCTTCTTTCTTACAGGAACATAGCATAGTTATATTTAGCTTGGTTCAGACTTATACACTGAAATTCAAATTGTATTGCCCAAGCAAACATGAGTCTTTGACACAGAGATGAGCAACATTTCTTAGATGAGAATATCACTGTCCTACCAGAGAAAACAAAGATAGCAGCATATCTCTTCCTTTCACATGTCTATAAGTAGGGAAAAAACTTATTCACCTGTAGTGGCAGAAAAACGATGCCATGATTCACAAAATACAAAGTAATTTATCAGTCTTTCCCACATCAAATACTGTCTTTTCTTATCTAGCTAGGATCATTGACGTAACTGACAGTCAGTGCTTTTCTCTTAGATCAGGGGGTGGAAATGTTCAGTACCTTTTAATTTTGTCCAGTGTGCAGATTTAATCAGCAGGGGAATGCCTAAAACATTAAGAAAGTTTGAATTGTTTCAGGAGGAATAAGAAAATGACCACACTCCTAGTAATTTAGTCTTTCAGGTTTAAGCATGTTTACCTGAAAAGAAACATTCTTTGTAGATTCTTGACCCTGATTTCTAGGATTTCTATGTTGCTTATGGTTTGGATATTTCTACTGCTTTAAGTTCTGATGCTCCTGATGTTGGCTCCTCATCTGATCCCCTGGTGCTCAGCACCAGAACTGGGACCATTTCCTGCACCTGCTTCTCGTGCAGAGGTCTCCAGTAAGCTGGAGCTGGGGTGATGGAAGCAGCTCTCATCTCTCTTGCCAACATCCCCTCACCAGCTGCTTTTCTCTCAGTGCTCAGGCAGGACACCTGTGTGAGGGGACACAGGAGGAAGTTCATTGCACTCAGGGCTGTTCATGAGAGCAAACAGCCTTTGTGCAGCTCAAATTCTGTCTCACCTCATTTAACCTCAGGCATGGCACTGTTTGCACTGCTGAAGGAAATCAAAGTGGTTACCAAGGGGTTTGCTTTCCGTGCCTGTGGACACAATCCCAACAGAAGGCTCCCTTCTCCAGTGTTTATAATCTGGAAAGCAAACCTGGAACAGCAACCGGCATGGGAGATGAAGGGAAAGATAAGCTGAGAGTAGTTGTCTTTGTAGAAAAGACATTGGATGTGAGGTTTGAGGCACAAACTTGAGGGGGCTAACAGGAAATAAATTAAAAGAAAGAACAAAAGAAAATTAAGGAATAGAGGAGAAAGAAAAAGTGAACAAAGGAAAACGAGATTCTTCTCATTGGCAGGCCAGGAAAAGCTCCTGAGCTGCACTGACTAGAGCTCCAACCATGGGGTGCAAATTTCTTTTTTCTGCTGTTTGCCATCCTTCACTTGTGCACATTTTGGGAAAACTTTTAACTCTAACAATGATAATTCCTTTAGCTTACAGTACTTAGGCTGCACTCATGTGTGCCAGTGGTTATCTTACCCTTAGAAACTGGGCCTCAGCAATGCTGCTGGAAGGTGATTTAAACATGCAGAAGAATTGGCAGGAACGTTTAGCATGTCTGTATGAATGTGGGGAGATGAAATGAGTCTGAATCATTTACACAGGTTTAAACTCTGTTCTCGAGCTGTGGTGTGAGGGTTAGGCAGAGAGATCCCCCTCATGCCCTGTGCTGAAAATAAAAGTGATTCCACTTTCTGATACTGAAATTACAGCGTTAGTTTTATTACCAAATATGATGACAAAGTGATAATGACCTGATACAATTTTCACAATATTTAGAACTTGCTTGGAAAATTTAGATTTTAAAAGACTGCCTCCAACTAACTATTCACATTTAAGGAATCTTCTCCAGAACCAGTAAGTTATTTTCCTTTTTTCCATTTATAGTATATTTTACATCCAAAGTAGTAGTGGTTCTGAAAGCAGGTAGGCAAATAATGCAATGTTCTAATAGGCAAAATCTACATTTTAACACTGCATGATGAATCTAGCATGAGCACGCCACCAGTGTGACAGACAGAGTGTACATGCAGTAAAAGGCAGTTTAAATCCAAGCATTTAAAAAAAGTACATATATTACTATTCTTGGTATTAGTGTCACTATTACTTTCAGTATTTCTTTGATGTAGAACTGGGGAAATGGATTCCACCCTGCTAACACTTGATAGGCATCTGACATTCCCTGAATCTCAGTGTAGCTCTCCTTTTGTCTTGGTAGTTAATAAAATATGCATTCATGAAACCAGAAGAAGCAGCTAACACATAATCTCTGTATTAAAGATTTGTAATTGTGAAATTGCAAACAGGCCTGTTCACTTACTTGACTTCATTTAACAATGTCAAGTCAGTCATCAAGCCTGCAGTCTAACAAATGAGGGTTAGGTTTTCCTTTGAGAGTGAAACTGGGTGAAAATGGGTTTAGTGTTGTAATGTTTTAGTTAATTCAGCACCCAGATAACATCAGTGGACAGTTATGAGTTCCAAACCACATAAAGTAGCATCCCTTACATTTTAATGTATCCTGGGGAGCAGCATGTCCCCCTGTGCTGTCACTAACAATTGTAATGATCCCTCACAGAGGAAAAGCAATTCCTGCAGAGCTGTCAGCCTCACCATCAGCCCTTCCTCAAGATACTCCAACACGAGGGGAGAACAACAACTGAACAACAATGGAAGCAAATACCACACACTTGGTTTTGCTACTGAATGTTTTTGTGCCAAAGCAATTTCCTTCTCAGCCTGAGAAGGGAGCTAAATAAAGTTTTACTGCTGCCAGTCATGCAAGGTTTTGAATGTCAGTGCTGCAGATGAACCAGCATAAGCTGCTTTGCAGTTGGAAAATGGGATATTGGGAGGAAAAGAGCAACTCAACATAAAGAAATAGGCCATTACAGTTTACAGCATTTAGGATTAACTGTGGTACCAACAGTTTAAAATGCAGCTTGTGTAAATCCTGTTTTCTGCTAAAGGGATATTGCTACTGCAAACAGGTACTTACAGGGAACATTCCCCTAGGCATGATATTGTTCCTGAAAAGTATAAATAATACCAGCCTAATTAATGAAATACACCAAAAAATCAAGTCAGGACAATCCCATCCTGGGCAGACATCCAGCTCTGTATGTCAAGGCTGGCACTCTGAACTCCCAGGCTGCTCATTTATCTTTTGGTTTTGGGGCAGAAGGGAAGTCAAGTTCTTTCGTTTAAGCACTGATGCAGACTAAACTGAATCATACAGCAGCAGTGAGATGTCAGTGGTCCTTGAACTCTCCCTCCCTCCCTCCCATGCCTTTTCTCACAAGCACATACCAAGTGTGGGTGGGATTCACTGGCCAAACTGCTCCAGAGCCAACATTCCTGCACCACCGTTACTGGAATCATATAAAGCAGCTATGCCAGGACACCACAGCCTTGAGCTGACATTCCCCTTTGAAAATGAACATAAACCAAGGAAGCCTGTAAGCAGCAGCCCCCTGCCATGGTACACAGGGAACCAGGAGCCCCCTGCTCACCAGTCACACCTCTCTGAGCACAGCAAAGAATGTAATGCACCACCCAGCCCAAACACTTTTATCAACAAGAGGACAAATAGAGAGAGCAATGCCGATACACAGAACCAGGCTGAGGGGAGGATGTTTTTAAAACCAGTGAATTCCAAGTTAAAGCGTTTCATAACAGACTCATCTGATAGAAACGTACTGGGACCTTGAGGCTTCTGTTAATTAAGAAGATAATTAAAAAGTTGTAAATGTAGGACCACTAGATCTGTAAGAGTTTATGAGGTGAATTTACAGCTCAATTAAGAATGAAAATTGAGGAAGCCCAGCACCAGGCACTGCTTCTTACACAGAGAGTTGGGGATTTCAGGAGGTTTGGAAGCTGGAGAGGAGAAAATGTATGAAAAGGAAAATAGAAAATATTTACATCAGATATAAATCCTGTTCACTATTAGGACTTAGTCACCCATGTCAGGTACTGTAAACTCTTTCCTCACACTGATTCCCTGGGATGTGGAATAATCACACATGAAGAAATTGCTCATCAAGGCAGTGAGCCCCATGCTCAGGCCAGAGCCACTTCCCAGAAATCCTGAGCACAACTTTCAGGAGGTTCACATTTAGTCCTATTATCTTCTAAATCAAGTTTGCCAGATTTGTTACTCCCAGCCCAGAAGGTTTTTCTCCCTGGTTGCTGTATCATGCAGTATTATAAATTGGTTTTGCCATCCAATCTCTGATTCAATTCTTTAGTGTAATTGAGCTGCTGGTTGTTACTGATCAGGTTGTTGCAGATGCCCTCTCCTCTCGTCTCCTCTCCCTTTAATCATGTCCCTGCTGGCAGGGCAGCAGCAGCACATCCACACTGCCTGTGCTGATGGAGGGAGCCCTGACCAGGCTGGTGCCTCCCTTCCAGCTGTGCCAGCTGTGCTGGGTGCTGCCAGAGGACACACAGCTTCAGCCAGCCCTGCCCAGCTGCTCCTGCACTGCTGCAGGACCAGAGTCTCCCTGGTTCTGAGAGGTCTCCCTGGTTCTGAGAGGTCCCACACCCTGCACTTGCAGCTCCTGCCAGCTGGATGGGATAAGGGGGCCTACAAAGCCTGTGCAGGCAGCCTCTGTGAATTTCTGGAGCCAGTATGTGCCTGAAGCAGGCTTTCAAAATTGAAGTAGAAGTCTTTTTCACACTGGTACTTACAATTATTCCACATGGTTCTCTTTCAGTGATCTTTCCCAGAATTTCAGAGCATGTGATTTCTGCCCAATTAGATCTATGTTAGCATTAATAAGCGTTCTCTATGGCTTTACAACAAATGTTTTACACCATTTCTAGTTATTCTCTCTGAACTATTAATATAAAATACTTGCTGTTAGAGCTGTCTACAGTTGCACTGGACTAATCTGACAGAAGGCCTTATGACCTGATCCAAACCCTAACATTTGTTTATCAGGCTTTCATCAAAACCGTGTGGTTTTAATGCTTCACTGAAGTGCTAGAACTCTAAACACAACTACATCAACCATGACTGCAGTTAAGATGATACATTTGTCACTGAACAAAGCTATTTTAAAAATTTACTTTCTGGGACATCATGTGAAGGAGAGGAATCTGAAACTTTTTTTTTTTACTACCTCCACAATGATTCAGCTCCTTCAGGAGTGGCTTCTATTTCAGCTAATTATAATGATTTTAGATTAAAAAGTTCACCAAGAAAGCTAATACATATTTGTAGTAATAAATAAATATAGTGCTCAGCACATCAATGCTCCATGAGGCATTTTGCATCTCTGCAGATTTTCTTAAGCATTTTTTCTCTCTTAATCATCTTTTATCAGTTACATTCCTGAAGTACAAGATAAAAGAACATTATAGCTTGAACAGATCAGCAGTGCAGTAAAGAATTATGACTACAGCAATCAGGATCACCAAGCTTACTTTAAGCAAAGATCCATAACTCTTTTCCACTGAAAATGTATTTGTAAAGACCGTATTAGACTTCACTTCTGACTGAAAACAGAATTTTACACTCAGAAATTTACTCTTAGAAATATCTTATTCTCCTTGTGTCCTCCCCCACTCCCTGCTAATTTTTGTTCCCACACTCTTTCCTTAGCTCATCTTACCCTGATTTTGCAGGGATTTGTTTCCATCAGACTTCTCCTCCTCCCAAGCTCCACAACCATTTACCCTTCCCATCTGACAGGGCCAAGGGTCTTACCCAGGGTGGTGACAGCTCAGCTAAAACCTCGTGTTCAATGGAACCACTCAAACACAGACCTGGCAGGAGAGAAGTGCAAAAGACCACAAGAGCCAAGATAAACCATTTTATGGAGCTGTTTCAAATGAGTGTGTTAGTTGGGCCATGCATCTATCATTTTTATGTCCCAGCCATAAAACCACACCTCTTTGTGACAACAGCAGGTTGTATGGAAGTCCAAAGCATCAACTTATTGGAGGAGGAAGTTCATCTGTTGATAAAATACAAATCTTGAACAGAACACCTGGTCCCACTGGCTCCAATCACTGCAGCTAAAAGCAAACAGTTTCACCTTACAGAAGGTTTTGTGGATCACATGCACGTGCTTTATTTAGGTGCAACACCTGCTGGCACAGATGATCTTGGCATATCAGCTGCTGCTTCTGTGCCCTTACTGAACAAAGTATTTGCCAATGACACACCTGCCTGTTTGCACAAGGGCTTCTCTCCACTACCCTGCCTAGATTTAATGTCTCTTGTCCTTATTTGATTGCTCTGAAACTTTGACATCATCTCCTCCCTCACTGTTTGCCATTATTGAGCAGAACAGGAGAAAATGCACCCATTAACCTTTTTCCTCAGCAGCAAGGACAGAGCCACCACACACCTGGTGCTTGTAACAGTGCAAGAACTGGCTTGGTATCACAATGATGAGTACTGAATGAGCATCCACAGCAGACAAAAGACATTTCATGACCAATCTTGCAAATCAGCAAAAGGAAAAAAAATCTCTTTGATCTTCTATTAGGCTCAATTAGGAAAGGGAAGTGATCAAACTGTGGGTCTGCACTGACTCTGCAAGAGCAATATCCACCGTGCCAAGGAGGGTGAAATACACTGCACACCCTAATTCTTGGTGGCATTTCACTCTTCTGTGAGTTTTTATTTCATTTTGTATCAGGCCCTTGAGAATCTGAAAGCAATAAAACCAGAGATAAAACTCTTCCTAATAGGGAACCATTTAATTAATTTATTTACCAAATTGTTCATTTAAGTAATGACCCACTTGTCCTGGCTTCTGCTAAACTTTTTATCTCAACTGTTGCATTTTCAGAGCATTGAAGTGATGCTGCTCTCATATGTAGGCTTACTTAAGTGAAAGCATTTCAAAATCAAAGATTTAAAACTGTCTAAACTCTAAGGAGTTTCTTGGTTTAAATACTAATAGTTTTTTAAAGTTCTTTGAACTTCAAACCATAACATTTGTAAATTAGTCTTATTTTAAAGGGTTCCAATCACAGTGTTTGGCAACCCAGTCCTGGGCAATGCCAAAGGCTAAAGAATGCATCCCTTGTGGGTCTTTAGCCAGGTGTTCTGAGCCTTAATCTACAATTATTTGGAACTAGAGATAGGAAAGAAGATTAAATAAACAAATTCTACAATGATTTGGTTTGCAATGGACTTAAAGCTCATCTTGTTCCAATCCCCTGCCATGGGCAAGGTCACCTTCCACCATCCCAGGCTGCTCAGAGCCCCATCCAGCCTGGCATTGGACACTTCCACAGATGGGACAGCCACAGCTTCTCTGGGCTACCTGTGACAGGGCTTTACCACCTCACAATAAAGAATTTCTTCCTTGTATCTAATGTAAACCTGCTCTTTTTCCATTTAAAACCATCCCCCCTTGTCTTGTCACTACACGCCATTGTCAAAAGTCCCTCTCCAACATTCATGTAGCAACTTTAGGTACTGAAAGGTGCTGTAAGGTCTCACTGGGCCCTTCTCTTCTGCAGATTGAACAGCCCCAGCTCTCTCAGCTTGTCATGGAAATTCCTCTGGATTATTAATTATTAACAAATTATTTTAAAAAATCTTTTCTTACTCCTATTCTTATACACTCAGCATGCTATCCGACACATAATAGCCAAAATATCTCCCCTGGATTTGCAAAGTAAATAGGACTTTTAAAAATAAAACAGTATTTTGACACTTTGGGTTCTTCAGGGAGCCCAGAAGAAATATTAAAAAAAATGCTCAAAATTTTCTCTTGAATTCTAGAAAACTGTGAAATATACAAGGTATTTCTTGTAGTAATCCTTGTTCTGATGCCAGGCTGCATTTCCTTTCTCAGTTCTTGTTGTTATAAATGGACATTATTGTGACAGCTGCTTAAAAGACACACGGATAGAAAACTAATACAGTCATTATGTCCAAAATTTACCCAAGGTTCTGCAAACAATCCATAGATGACTAAGAAAACTTTTGATGCAATACTGGACCTTGACACATGCACTGTGATATTTCCTTTAGGGCCTTGGGCAACGTGGTCTAGTGAACGTGTCCCTGCCCATGGAAGGGAAGTGGAACCAAGTTTCAAGATCTTTAAGGTTTCTTCCAATCCAAACCATTCTGTGATTCTATGATCTGGAGGGGGCAGAAAGAGAAAAAGCCCATGGTAATTTCTAGACAGAAACAGGTGTTCCTCACAGAGCACTGTCTGTAACAGAAGCTTGCAGGATGTTTCATGGTTTGGTTGTTGCTATGTATGGGGGTTTTTAATACAAAACACCAGAAGTGTAAATAGAGCACTTACCTAATGTGACTGGAAGAGAGAAAAACAAGTCCTTCAAATGAGTATCTTAAAGTGGAAAAGCACATCAAGTAAGTGAGTCCTGATGAAATGACTCGTTCAATACACACCTTGAGTTCAATTAAACTAGGATTCATTATTCTAACACAGAACATACCATTCTAATTTAAAATAAACCAATACAACAACTGAGGGTCAGAAGGAGGAAATTTCTTTTGTTTTTTTTTTTGTTTTGTTTTTTTTTTGTTTTGTTTTTTTTCCCCCAAAACAGCTTCATTTAGGCAACTCTATTAGAAAACGTGCATATTGGATCATTTCCAGGTTTGTCTAATCCAACAAATAACCAAATTGACACAAAAATATTTTTTTAATACAGACAGCAAAGTCTATGAAGAGAAGTACTTTTGCTTCCACCAAATTAGCAGACAACCAAAGAATCCCAGAACTTACAGCAACTCTGTGTCTTCACTCTCTTACAGGAAGTGTCTGATCTTCCCACAGGCAAACCAACTTCTCCCCACGTGCTGGTGCCACCTGGGTTTGTGGCACTGCAGGGATTTCCCCCACTCTGCCCCAGCACACAGGGACAGACCACCATGACATGACTTTTTCCACTTTTCTAGGTACAGCACCACACAGCTCTCTCCTTTACACATGGCACCTTCTGTTTCTGCAGACGGGGAGCGTCCTGGGGCTGGGGCTGGCTTCTCCCCTGCCCACCTGCAGAAGCTGGAGAGATGCTCCAGGTGCAAAAAACTAGGCTGAGTACTGACCAAAGGAGCTCACTTCGTGGTAGACTGTATTCTGCCCGTGCCCTGATGAGATCTCATAAAATAACAGTTCAGCTGTAAATGCAGGCAGTAAAGATAATCCAGTATTGTGTGGCAAAGGTTTAATAGCAGACAGAGAAAATAAAATCCTTCAGTTAAGAGCAGAATTTAATTAGAGGTTAAAGGTGTGTTGAACTTCCATCAGCATCCTGGGTGAAAAAAGGATGATGTGTGAAAAGCTAAACATTGTCATAATGAGCTGTTGCTGCCATCTACTGAACACAAGGAGTGTGAACTACACAGATTTACAGTTTGGCTACTGATCAGAAACATTTGCTTTGCCGGATGAAGTAAAATTTCTGTTTCTTTAGAGCAATCAAGTTTCTTTCTAGATGATATCCAGGACATGAGTTTGCTTTAGAAAAACTTTGTGACCCTTTGGGAGATTCTGGATTCTCCTTTGGGACCCACTCCTAGCCTGTGGGGAACTGTGAAAAGTGAGCATATGTAGCACCAATAACATGAAACACATTGCTATTAATAAGAAAAAGTTATTATTTAGTGATGCAGGTTTTTAAGATCTTAGAACACATTAGCTCTTCTTTAGCAACATCATGCAGAATCCGTGCTAAGGAGGGATCCCTGCCCTGTGTGACAGCTGTGGTTCAGAGGAGTGATCTCCCAGCTGGAAAAGCACTGGCAATGGCACTGAATTTCCACCAGGATGCTGAAGGGTGGCACAGGGGTCAAGCAGCCTGCTGAGGGAGTTCTAAGCACCAAGAGCTGTCCCAGCCCCACTGCTTGTTTTATCCAGGGGATGAGCCTGTTCTTGTATGGCCCAGAAGCTGCCCCCGAGTGTAAACAGAGGCATTCAAACATATTCATATACATACACATTAACAACGAAAAACCTTTGTATTAACACAAAAAACAGCAACCAAGTCACTGTGAGAAATCCCATGTTATCATCTGGTTGGAATTAATTGAAAATTATATGCACATATTGCTTACCTACAAGGTATATACATGGACACTCATAGCCAGATTCAGCCCTGTGAGTAAATAAAACCTTAATTTGTGTTGACTTCAATGAGGCTGGACACATTTGCTTAGAGACATCTTTGGCTTGTTAAGGGCCACAAGAGGACTGGAAGTTTCAGGGGAAAAGTGGAAGATGGGTGGGGATTCTGCTCAGCTTAAGGCAGTGAATTCAGTCGAGTGTTCAGACACACACAGCTCAGTAACAGTGCACCAGAGCCAAGATCATGGGCTACAATAGCAGTGACTTCTGTCTAAAATGGCAAAGGGATTTAAAGAGAAAAAAAAATAATCTGGTTCTTTTCCTCAGTCTACAGTCAGGCATGTGGGAGCTGCATTTGAGAGAATGACACCAGTGTGAGAACAGCAAAAAGCATCCTGCATTCCTCTGCAAATCCTGTATTCCTCTGCAAATCCTGCATTCCTCTGCAAATTCCGGGATTTCCACACGAGGGAGCATCTGGCCCACGAAGCTCGCAGGGCGCTTCCTGCCGGGAAAGGCGGCAGCAGAGATTCCCTGTGAGCTCCCGATTCGCGCAGTCTGATTGCACCGCTGCGAGCCACAGCGAGAGCCAGCAGTGAAATGGTTAACAGATAATGATGATTGTCAGAGCTTGTTAACCACAATTATTTTCAAGACATATGTAAATCTGTATAAATACCTAAGTGTGGTATATAATCTAAAACATACTGTTTAAATCTATAAGCATTCCTGAGTTAATTTCACTATGGGAACGTTAGTTGCAACTTCCTGACTTCACCGTGTTTGAATTCATATCCATGAACATTAATTTAAAATTAGTCTAAATATTTGTTGAGAAGTAATCACCTGATAAATTTAGCTCTTTTTCATTTTTATGAATTATTCATTATCTCCTCTCTTTCCGTTGATGTGTTGGTTGTTTTCAAGAATTGAATTACTGGTTGACACTAAAAAAAAAAAAAAATAAATCCAGCATTTCTAGTGATTTGTAAAATGTTCCCCTTAGAAACTTCACTGATGACTATGAGAGCAATTGGGTTTGCCACCAATATTTTGTGGTACTGGTTTGCTTCTTGAAGGGAGTTTTTCAGAGGCATAAGCAAGTTCATACAGCAAATAATTTGCAACAACAGCAAAAAATTCTGTTTATGTCTTGCATAAATATCATTCCTACAAAGGAAGCTTGTATTAGCAAAAGTTGGTGGAACTGTTTGGGAACACTGAGGTGTGATTGCAGGAATGAACAATCATGTGAAACTGCTGAACTGTGAAAAGCTCCTTCTGCCCAGTCACCATAGAAAATACCTGAGCTTGCCAAAGGAAAAGAATAATTCTATTCCAGGATGCCTCAGGCAAGTCTGAATAAAAAATTACCAGCCACCAGATATTACAAAGAGGAACAAACCTTTTCAGGAAAGCCTTGAGCAGATGGCAGAAAGGATCCTTAACCCTGGCTGGTACAAAGGGAAGTGATCACAGAGGACCATCACCCAAACTTCATCTATGGCCTGCCTTCAGTGCAAATAGTGGAAGACCAGATTTTCAGAATAGAGCTTACATTCCCAAGTCTAGGGCTGGAAGTCTAATTTCTGGTTGCCACTCATTAAAACAATCTTTGTCACAAAATTAATTTACTAGCAAACAAGACTGCCATTCTTCCAACTCACTGAAACAGATAACATCTTCAACTTCCCATTGGGAATGTCTTTATATTTGTTACTTTCAAATCAGTTTGCTACTATTAATTAAATAACAAATCAGAAAATTACTTCTAAAATTATAAAAAAGCAAAACCCCCAGAACACACTCTCATGTGGTTAGAAACTGGTACCAGCACTTGCAAAACATCAAAGGCTTCTCTAAACTTAGGCTTTCATCAGTGATGCTGCAAGCCTTCATCTAATCTTTCATGATTTCCCATGCAGGAACATCAAAAGAGAAAGAAGAGAATAGCACTGGTCCAAAGCAACAGTGCTCTGTGTGAAAAGTATGTGTTTAGCTATAAAACATAAAAAATATAAATGGGAAATTATTATTTACATGAGACATATTTTAATAAACATCATCATTAGCTTCCTGTCTTTTCCTATAAGGAACAAGGACTTTTGCAGTTCAAAATCATGTCATGTCCAAAGCTCAAGCGATTTCTGGAAGAAAATGAAAAAGAATTAGAAATGTATAAGCCTTCAAAGCAAGAAGATCAATTTATGTTCATTTTTACCTACTGAAACAGATTCTGCATATTTCATTGTTTCTGTCATCTTGTTATAATCCATCCAAAGAGTTTTCAAAGAACATTAAGTCCTACAAATAAACAAGCTATGCATTAGATATGGAAGGCACAAAAATGCAAAAATTACTATCAAAAGTCTTACTTGCAGGCTTTTGTTACATAAAGTATTTATATTAGTCAATCACTTTTTATCACTGCCACTGAGAAACAGTTTTGGAGGGGGGAATCTGAAAATCTTAACTGTCATTTCTATCCTACTAAAAGCAAAATTTCTGAATTGTTGTTGGAATTTTAAAGCAAACACTTTTCAGTGAATCATTTTAGTATTATAATTTTGGTTTGTAGTCTCTGATGTAAATATCAGAGGTTATTTTGAAACCATTTCATTTTAATACAAATATGTTGGCAAAAGAGCTACACAGCAAATATCAATTTCTAATTCTAGAAAACATGCATCTTAACTTCATATTTACCCCTAACACTGAGTATTCTCCTTCTCATATAGTTCTTATGGTTCTCTTCATGAGAGAATTGTTGTAGGAATTTTCCTGTGACCTGAAGGTCTTACATACAACACTTAACAGATTTGTTGAATTGTTTTGAAATTACCATTAGAAACATCAATTTTTTTTTTTTGTTCATACACTTGTTCAAACAGAATAAGGGGTTTGGGATAGTTTGGTAGGTTTGAAACGTATGCTGAGATTTGATTCTTCCATACAAAATATTGAACTGCATGTGTAATAGTATTTAAACAGTTTAATAAACAAAAATTTAGGAACATTTTTTAAAAAAAGCCAACATAAAAATTAAAATGTTTTAGCTAATTTATCTTTTAGGAACTGGATTTGGTTTTCCAACGCACTTGCATTTTTGTAGTTCTCAGCTGACAGCAAGGGCCCTTCTGGCCCCGGTCTGCACATTTCTATAGCTCTGCCCCTCCACCTGCACACTTACAATGAGGAAACAAGCACCAATCATGACTGCCTTGATCCTCACGTCGAGATCCACAGGGACCTGGATCCCAAAGTTGGCGGTGTTGGTGAAGACGTTGTTGACAAATCCAGACCAATACTTGGAAATTTTGCCGATCGTTGTCATCTCATTGAGAGTTTTTACCTGAACAAAGGAAAAACAGGAACAGACATAAATGTAAACAAATCAAGTGCACACTGATGACATCTCCACAGAATTAATGACTGTGTCCTGACATGCTGAGTATGCTATAGTTGTCAGCTTCTCCTTTTATTGTTATTGCTGCGATGTTCTATTAGTGTCAAATTTCCCTTTACGAGTGGCATGCAAGAAAGGGTCTCAAGTTTGGAAAAATCAGCATCTTTAGAGAGGACAAAAAGTGGGAGAAAGCAATCTTAAAAGTTTATGCCATTTTTGCCTTTCTTTCACAGAGTTATGGGTTTTTTTCCTCTCTCCTGCTTTCTACATTCTCCTAGGCCCACTGCTGTGGACCACTGTCCTCTCAGGGTCAGGCTGTTCTCAATTATGCAGCCATTTACATGTTTCTTACAGTACACTGAAATTTCAGACAATACCCACTGGAGTCTTCTAATTTGGCTAATGAGTTAATAAGTTTATAAACACAAAAATTCCTTTATGATTCTTAACTAAAGCAAAGCACTTTGTTCACATCAGAAAACTCTGTTCAGGGTTTCTTCAAGTATCTCTCATTGTCCCCCTCACCTGAGAAATTTATTCAAAGTAGTAAAACTTTTACATTGTTAACACTTGTGCAAAACATACCTCAAAGTCAACATCTTCAAAACAGCCACAGGTTGCACATGGGCCAATTATTTTTAGCACATCTTCTTTGCTTTCATTCTGTATAGTGAACTTTGGCAGAAAAGGGTCCCAGTTCTGTACAACATACCCAGCTACTGTACCTGGTGGGGACTGAACTTCTAACTAGCAAACAAAAGAAAACAACAAAAAAAAAAAGTTTTAGCTGATTTTATATTAATGTATTTTTCCGTGATATAGTATTGTTTATATAATGACAAGATATTTATCTACTGAATATAGTAACATATCATTTTACCAAACATGGAACTGGATATTGCAGATGGTGTTGTTAAATACAGTGGACAATATGAAACTCAAAAACTGCACCAGAAACCAACACCTTACATATAATAAAAGACTTTATAAAAGCTATAAACGGGGAAAAAATTTATTGTATTCAGGCAGTATCCTACAAGCTTATTTTAAGTAGCTGTACTACTAAAGGACCTTTTCTTTAGAAATCCTGACAAGGATAAGTGCTAAGAAGGTAAGTGGATGAGCTAACCTGTAAAACATTTTCATAACACAAGCAAGATGTCTGAATAAAGGAGAGTCAAAAAATACAGAGGAAAGACCTGATGCCCCATGGGATTCACATTTTTCACTCCAAGCAGCTTCCATGTTCTGCCATTTCCCAGAGATACATGGCCCTGAAGAAACAGATCTTCAAGGGCTCAGCCTCCTCAGAGATCTGCTTCCAACTCCCACCCCCGACCCCAGTGGGCTTCACAGAGCTTCCATCCTCCACCCTCGTGGAGTTCAGTGGGTGATCTCTGCCTGTGTCAGTGCAAGAAGTGTCCTGGGGTGTCAGTTCACTGGAGAGACATCATCAGACACCAAAGCTTTGTGTGGGGTGTCAGCAAAGCCAGGTCCCACAGAAGGGAGGATGGAGGAACTCGTTCATCAAGAGTTGTGTCCACCCAAAGGGGTCTATGAATTCCTGACTTGCTCCCTGCCACCCTGGAGGAGCTGCCCAGCGCAATGCTGGCACAGAGGGCGTTGGGGATGCCCTCACCTCCTGCAGGAAGCAGGGGAAGCAGCAGCTGGTGCACCGGAGGGGCCGGATGACGCGGATCACCTCGCGGCCCGCGTTGTCCGCAATGCTGATGGTGAAGGCCCGGAGGGGCGAGCACAGCTTGCGGTCAAAGCAGCCGTTCTCTTCCACTGCAAAGTAAACTCTCTGGCCCAGGGGGTTCTTTATCTCGTATTTGCTGGAGGTCTCTGTGCCGAGGATGGCTAATAAAGCAAAACAAGTAGAATGTTAATGTAATAAAATCTTTGTTATTACTTCAGTATAATGTTAGTGTGTATATATGTGAGCATTTATTCTAGTAGTCTAGGACAAAGATTTTTTTCAAAATTGTTTTGAAGTAACAACACAAAGGAAATATACAGGGAAATACTAGTGCCAGGTCTGTATTTTGAAGGAATTAATTCAGACTTCAATTTGCTGTACACTACAGTACGTATTGCAACAGCGAATTCAGATCTTGAGTTTTTGGTCTGGGCTTTATCTGGCATTATCATCTGTGAAAGGTAACATCCTGAGACCTCACCTCAGTGACAAAGCTTTCACCCAGCAGGTTGTTTGAGAATCAGGCCAAAACCATTTTGAATGGGAGAATTACATTCTACAGTATTTTACTGGCAGTAAAATTTTACAGTATTTAATACTTGTTCATTACTTTGAAATTCTGAGAAACGAAATAATTATAAAATCTTTTGCTTAATTTTATGTTTTCTGTTCTTCGTTTCTCTCTTTGCTTTGTTTCTCACATTATATTACTTAATGTTAGATAAACTTTACCATGGATTGGAAAGATGGTCAAACTTTAGTAACACTGAGAGGGAAGTGTCTGAGGGAGAGAATTTGGGACATTTGTAGAGACTACTCACCCCTCAGTGGTTTGCTGCAGAACAGGCAAACAACAAAGTGAGCCTTCCCCACCCTATCACTGCATAACAGCCTGACACAGGGCAGCAGGAGGGTTCACAGGGACTTCAGTGAGATGGGAGCAAGACTTGGATGGCTTTTGGGGACACCCCTGTACCAGCACTGTTAAAGGGTGACAAGGATTGCACCATACCTTCCAGAAGGTCTACTTGCTGATGAATAATTATCTGGTCCAGCTGCTTAAAAAAAAAATTAAACAAGATGGTGGGTCTTGGATAGGTCTGGAGCTGCCAATGGTCCTGTGGCTTATTTTTATTGCTCATCTCCCTGTGATTAAGATCTCTTTCCTTACAGCACTGCACAGGTTGGGTGCCTGAAGGATATCTCCAGTCACACTTTGGACTTCTCTCTGAAATTATGGCTGAGGAATGTGACATTAGGTGCTGTGGCCATATAATTCACCCACATGCTTGAAGAAAAATAATCTTCCCTGGGGGAATAAGGCAGACAACAGCAACAGGAAGCAGAATCCACTCTTGCTCCTGTTTCTCTGCGTCAGAGGGGAAGCTCCTCACCCCAAACCCAAGGCTGGTGCTGGGCACCATGGCAGTACAGGAGTGAATAAACCTGGGATCAGGGTCAAAATGTGCAGTGGCCTCATCCCAAAGGACCTTGCTGGAGCAGCCCAGCAGGGCAGGCAGGGGATGCCAACGATGGCACAAGCCAGCTTTAACACTCTGATCTCAGGAACACGAGCCCTGCATCCTGAATCTGGCAAATGGTCATGCCAGAGTACCAGAATGAGCAAAACAACAATGAAACACTCAGCTGGCTAAAAATGTCTTTTACAAATACCTTTGCAACCATGAGCTATTTAAAAATGCAGGAGAAAAACTGCTTGCCATCATACCTAGCTTTGCTGTGCTTATCGTCTCTCCGACGTTATTCTTTCTTGGAGAACAGTTGCTAGCACTATAAAACCAGCAAGACTTGATTCCAGTCTACCTTTCAGTTTTATGTGACTTTTTAAGCCTGTATTATGTGACAGTTTTAGGCTTTACCAATCTCTTTTCAGTAATTTTTCTGTAAATTCCTGATGAAGAAACGCTAGGCCCAGGGTTTTGCTGTTACTCACAGCTGCAGACACAAAGCACACATCGACCGGAGATCAGCATGGCACAGCTCTCCAGAGCCTGGATATTTTAAATTTGATAAATCTTGCCTGGTACATACTCAAACTGTTGCAGACATTTGTCACTTCTAGTCAGCTCCTGCAGCTAGTTCAGGGTGCAAAGAGAAGCTGGTAAAAGGAGGAACCTCTTTATCCCTTTCATTAATCTGGGAAATCTGCATGCCAGTAATTGAAATAATAAAAATTATTTAGACGTAAAAATATTCTCCCAAGAATCTTTGCTGTTTGTTGTTTGGGTCTCACGAGAGAGCTCTTGGAGCTCATGGGAAGGGCTCTGCTGATGGAAAGAGAATAAAAAAGTTAAAAATTGTAGAGCTATTTTAATATTTTAGTATTTATTTTAACATGGATTTCTTTTTCCCATGTAGACTTTCACAGGGGAAAGAAAATTAATGACCCTGAATTGTTAAAAGCTTTGAGTGATTTTGGTTGATTGGTTTACTGTGCACACTGTATAAACAATGTTGAGACAACACAGCAGTACCACTTGTTATCCTTGTTTTGCCTTTCACTGGTTTCTGCAGGGCAGTTATTCTGATGCATTTTTATTGGGGCGCTTGTGGTTTAAGAGAATTCTGCACTTGCATTTGAAAGCACTCAGAGCCCTTTGGCTTAACAAGGGTCTGGTCCCCTTCAGCTCAGGTATGTTAAAATTCCTTATACACATCTAATTTTCAGTATTCAATTCTGTGGGCATGAAATTTACATCTGATCAGTGTAACCAAGTCTAAACAAAGAAGCTTTTTACAAAAGTCGTTAAACCTGAGTGGTGGCACAACACGTAGTTGAAATACTCAGAAAATTCTTCTCCAAGGTTTCACCTGTCTATTCCTGCTGTGGGAAAAAGTTCATTTGATTTTTGTCATGGTCACTGAACTACTCTCTGAGCTATGGCTGTAATCTGGGAGACAGTAATGAGGTTTAGGTAACTTTTTTTTGTAGGAAGTTATTATAGAGTGATAATCTTAGAAAGCTGATGTGCTTGCTGAGGCAGAAGCAGTTTTCTGCCCTTCTCTGGTGCACCTCAAAGAGCTGATCAGAATGATTCCTTCACCTGAACTCACTGCAGGGTGTGGATCTGCAGAGTGAAATGCTGCTGGCTGGCATTTACCTACAGGACACACATTTTGCTTTCCTCTCATCCAATCCTTGGGTTGCTATTTAGAACAAGACTGTAGGGATCTCTCTGAGACTGACTAAATTTGAATCCTTGTATCAGACTTATCATGGTCTTATTGAGAAATACATTCAGCTTTCTCAAATCTATCCAGTTATCCTGCCAAATCCTGCTGAAGAATGTAATTCCTATTTGTTATTCTGTATTTATGCACAACCACACTCTATATAATCTTTCTTCTAGTAACGAAATTCTATAAATTAAATATGTCTCTTTCCTACAGTTTGTTTACTCTCCTAGGCACTCAGTATGGTTCCCTCACCAATAGTGTTGTTTTTATTCTACAGATAAAACAGATGGAGTCTTGTTTTAGAGGAGGTTCTCTGTTCCCTGTGCACTTCCAGCAGCACCTCTCTGTGCCTGTTTCCGAGAGTTTGGACTCTCTTTTCCCCAATGCTCACAGCACCAGAAGGACATCCAGTCTTTCAGAAATCTTCCCAGTAGCATAAATAATTTCCAAGTTCTGCTAGAAACATCTTCATTCAAGCATTTAATTCTGTGAAAATCTCTTAGTCCATGAGGATAAATCCAAAGGGATTACCCCTGCAGCTGTGAATCCCACTCGCATTCTGCAGGCAGCCCTCTCCCTGCTGGTGGGACCTCCTTTATGCTCCATCCATCCTGAAGGAGCCCCTTTCACCACCCTCAGGGCCAGGATGGCTCCAACATCACACACCAAAAGGTTCTGCAGCACACGGGAACTTGAGCTGTGGGAACATGCCAGCCAGCAGCACTGCACACATGCTTCCCACTTTTCAGACTGCAGAGAAAACTGAGAATCCTTAGCAAGGGCTGCAGCACAGGCCAAGAACAGGCAAGAATGAGGTCTTCAGTTCCAGCTGTAGCTCTGAGAGTGACCTGCTCTTTTGTTTTAACGTCAGAGGCAAAGCTTTTACAAAATGGAGTGATGGTATTTGCTTGCCTGCACTGTCTGGGTAAATCTGAGGTGTAATTTGTGTTCACACAGGAGCCTGAATATGTTACCTGCCAAGCACTGACTAGCACACTTTTAGACTAAAAAATGTACCTTCCATGGTCTGCAAGCAAATGCTTGTGTAATTGACAACACACATCATTTTGTGCTCAGGCATCTTGAAATGAAACTCATCACTCCACATGAAAGACTGCTTCTGAAGAGTTTCCCCATTTCATTAGCTATCTAGGTAACTTAGCTCCAAATATAAAATACATTCAATTTCGGCTTCTATACAAAACTAGCAGAAATGTGTGCCTGAAATACACATCTTGAGTGGAGTAAACATTTCCCAGCATCACCAAAATGCAAATACAGCAGAGGTGCATCAGAATCATGATCTGACTGTGCTGGGGGCCGGATTCTGTCCCTGACTATGCCAGGCAGGCATGTGGCACCTTACTCAACCTGATTCTGTCCCTGCCCATGCCAGGCAGGGCGTGTGACATCTTACTCAGCATGTAAGAGTGGAGCAGAGCTGAAGACCATCAGTGCTCTGAGCTCCAGGAGCTGAGAGATTTCCCAGAGCAAAAGGGACAGCCACATGTTTAGCAGTAGGAGGGAGAAGACTTAACCATTCATTTTTCTTCCCCACCTATGATCTACTTCTCTGCCTCTATTTTCAAGCATTTTCCTCTCTCAGGTATTAGCATTATCTTCCTCACACAGAGTTAATGCAAGTTTGTAGCCACTCAGACTTATGTTCATCTAATATCTATAAAATTAATGGCAAGCTTCTTTCTCCTATGTTCCTTATCTCATAGTAATATCAAACAACAAAAAAGCCTCTCCATCTCAACCTACCCTGCCCCCAAGAGGAAAAACCCAAACAACCTCAACCTCCAGGGTATCAAAGCAACATAAAAGGAAAATGTAACAATTCTAACAGTCAGAAAGATTCAGGACCTGGTTCAGGTACTCCAGACCAGGTGGCAAATTGTAAGTGTGTGATGCTTGCTTCCAGAGACTTGTTGGTTCAACAGGCATATTCTGCTGAGGAGTGTCAGAAGAACCAGGGAGGTAATCCTTAAAGATTAGTTTGCTTTGTCCCTGAGATTCTGCAGAAAAAAATAAAAAAAAAAAAAAAAAAAAAAAAAAAAGAGAGAGAAAAAAACCAGAAATATCAGGACCAAGGAGCAGCTAGGAGCTTCTTGGATCAAAGCTGGAACAAAGCTGGAACAGTAACATCATTCTGCATGTGATTGTATCAGTACTTCAGGCCAGGACCCAAAAGGAATCTCCTGACTGTCCCACACATGAAGAACTGATTATAAAGCTGCCTTTGGACATGCAAAGGGGAATCACTGCAAACAGGAATCACTGCAGATGAAGTTAAACCAGGAGATGTGGTCCTGGAGGGCACCTGATCTTCTCTGACAGCTGGTGAGCACAGATTCCGTGTGGCAAGGCTGGAGCTGGCCTGGACTCACAGTCAGGGTGGCCAGAACCCCTCAGCACAGCCCTGCTCCCTGCGAGCTGCCCTGTGTGCCCTGAGCTGCCCAGGGCTGGCTCCCAGCAAGATGCTCTCCAGCACCCTGAGGGCACCCATAATTTCTCTTAATTAGAGATAACCTTCCCAGGGATCTCAGATTCCCCAAGCTGGATATTACAACCCTGATATCAAAGTCTACACAGCCCCTTATAGTGTATTATTCATCATTATCTTAATGAATGGATCAGATATCATTATGCTGTGTTTTCTAGTTTGCTACCACAAGAAGTCCTTTAGGGCACAGTGACAGTGACCTTGACTAGGAATGTGAAGGTAATGAGAGCATTTACTGCCACAGGCACCTGTGAATCCACTCTGCTCCACAGGCACCTTCTCCCACAGCACAGGGACCACTTAACCACTGGACTCCCAAAAAACTCCTGCTAGTTTTTCCAGGTACATTGTTCCTCTGCCTGCAGCAACACTGGTTCTGCAGGAACCAGGAGGAGCAAACTGAAGCTGTCCCCATCTAAATCCTTGTATTGAGCTGAGTCCCTGCGATCTGGTAGGAAAGCAGTCCCCAAACTGATCATCTTTATCACATGTGTGACAACACTTAGCCACAATGGGGTTTGAGGTCCAGAAGGAATTTTGGCTCTAAGTCTGAATCTCTTTTTTGCTACTGTGGATTTAAATGAGATCCTTTAGTATTATTTGAACTCACTGTGAAAGATTCATCATTCAATCATATTTTGATCTTAATTTGTCTTTGCAGCCACTGCTCTCTTTCAAAGTCTGAGACCACAGGAAGAAGTAACCCCTTTGAATTTGTTGCTGGCTTTTAAAAATGTATAACTGGGTAATAAATATTTTATATGCTCTTCTGCATCATTTTACCTCACAGGGTTCTGTTACTGCCGTAACTCTTGTTGTTACATGAAATGCCACGAAGTAGCCCAGTGTTAGTGTTATTCTTGAATAATAAAGAGGGGAAAAAAGACAACAAATTGCAGTTCTACCTGTCAAATTTTAAGCTATACACAAAACAAACAGTAAATACATTAAATATTAATGACAATTTGAGCTAGTCTGACACTTTGTCTATTTTTGTGTATGATTCCCATTTCATTACTAGCATGGAGAACCTTAAAAGTTACCATATGATACAGTGAGTATTCTGTACAAACATAATTTGTGGAGTTGTATATTCCTGAAAGAGATGAATTGTCAGTTTCTTCATACTAAAAACCATATTCCACACCATTACTATTTAACCATTTCTCCTAACTGATATACAGGAAAAATATGCAAAACCAGATTTCTCTTACATGGCTAAAGCTAAACAAAATTTAAAACAAAAAACTCTATATTGCAAGAGTAAAACAATGCTGCAAAACCTGCCTGCTCCTGTGTACTTTTTAGTGTTCTAATGCAGAATGTCTTGAGTGTTTTGAGGGCAAGAAAGGGGGATAAAAATGTGGCAAACATAGTGAGACGTTGCTGAAACTCCCTGGGCCAACACGTGCCTCTGCACATGCCTGCAGAATGACCCCCATGGAGTTGCACCCAAGAGAAAAAGAGATTTGTATCCTTCTGCTCAGATGAAGCATTTGCAAGCCTGGAGAAAATGAATTGTGAAGGCTGCTTAGATCAAATGTTGCACGTTTGCCCGTTGCTCTGAGTAATCAATGGCTACTGCTGAAGTCAGTACATGACAGACACACCCAGAGAGGAGTAATTTGATTAAATTCAGTTATTCTTGAGTTATTATTCGTCATATGGCGAGTTATCAGATCTCTGGCCAGTTTTGAATGTGAAAAGCATTTGCTGATGTGGTATTTTCAAAGTGAAATAGGGAAGAAGTGTGCAAAAATAGTGGTACCCTTGGCTCAGTACCCACCCTTGCCAGGCATTCTGTAGTGACAGGTTTAAACACCAAGATTAACAGATTTAAGAACCAAGATACACACACTCAGTTTTCTGACTGAATGCAGAGGCTAACATTTTATAATGTATTTTATTTAAATAACATCCTACTGTAGATTTTAGTCTCCTTAGGAGCCTCCTGGATGCTGAAAAATTAAAGGAAGACAAAACAGCTGTGCTTTGACTGATGTGGTTTTATCCTGAAACCCTCATTTCATCAGACTGCTGATTGCTGGAAAGGCACAAGCCTGTAGTTCTCTGTAAACACGATCTAAAAATACAGACTACAGATGCACTTACCTTGAGAGGCCATGAAGCTTCCTGAGTTACTTCTTCAAAGGAAGCCGGGTTAAAAGAAAAGGCTTTTCTTGCTGCAGCGAATAAAACAAGGCTCACAGCATGCCCAGGACTTCAGAGGGTGTCTGTGTCCCGGCTACGGGCGGCAGAGCGCGGCGGGAGCGGCACCGAGCGCGGCGCGGCCGCGGGGGGAGCGCCGGACCCTGCGCCCATCCGAGCTGGGAGAGAGGGAAAGGAGCTCAGAGACACGGCTGCACTGCGCCCACTGCCTCAGTGAGCACCCTGGAACTAAAATCCTGCTTTATAATGTCTGTGGTTATTCTGGGAATATAATGATGCTGGTTTTAGCTCAGTGTTTGTGTCTCCACTTCTTCAGGCTGTCCGGTAAAGACAGAGCAGCCAATGAAGCTGTGGATAGCTCATCCCTAGAAGTGTTTAAAGCCAGGCTGGATGGAGCTCTGAGCCCCCTGGTCCAGGGAAAGCTGTGCTTGTTCAAGTCAGGGGGGTTGGAATTAGATCATCTTAAAGGTCCCTTCCAAACCAGGTCATTCTATGATTTCCATACAGCTGACCCCAGTGAACATTTTCCATGCACAGAGCAGGAAAAGTCGTCTTGAATTTCTCACTGGATTCCATACATGTAACATTAGCCAGAGGATGTCCTCCAAGGGATGTCATGCCTGCACCCAGACCCAGAAAACCATCCTGTACAATCATTCCCTCACCACCATTCCCCCCACACACACCCACACAGGGCTCTGCTGATCCCTGCGGGGTGTTTGAACTGGATTTGGAGAACTGAAACAGTCTGGCACTGCTTGTCCTGGACAAGCACTGTCCAAAATTGTGACATGCATAAGTACCCCCATTGCATTGGGAGGAAAAGATGAGGAGAAGGGAGGGTAATGTTCACTTACCAGTTCATATTCCTGCCCTGGGTGCCCAAGCTGCTGCGGAAATCATCAGGCAGATGTGATCTGCAGGCAACGGGGATGCACGGCTGCAGGAATGGCAGAGCCTATGCTCAGAGCCCAGCAGAGCACAGGGAGGTGCTGGGGACCATTTCCTGTCCTCTCTGCTACTGCAAGTTGCACTGGTTTGAATCTGTTTGAAGTACGGTTGAGCAGAATAAATTCCAGAGTTTACAGCTCAGGAAGATGCTGATGAGGATTCTCTGAAGGAAGAATGCAGAAAACTCATCCCAAAAAAACCCAAATTATACAGAAGCTGATTTTTATAGACTAAAGTAGCAAATGCAAGAGCCTCAGATCTACTTATGGATTTGGCTACATGAAGTTTCCCAGGAGTTTATCATTGCCTGCTTGGGAACTCCCTGGGTGCAGTGGCAAGCACAGCCCAGCCCAGGAACCAGAACTTGCTATGCTCAACCTGGAAACAACCAGAGAAGTGACAAAGACTTTGGTGATTGAAAAACGGGTACTGAACAGATCCTTCTGCATTAGGAGGAAGTTTGACATAACTGGAAATAAAAATTAAGAATGGCCAAAAGTTTTTGCTTCCTTTCTCCCTGTCAAGGATGGGCTTCTTTGAGCAGAGGCTCTAATGCAGAGAGCAGACGCAAAGCCTAAAAAACCAAGAAAAAGTACAGGGAAAACTGTGGATAAATATAGTAAACCTATCTTTTAAAATTATATAAGAGAATTCAAATGAGATGGCACTCAATTATCTCTAAAAATTAATAAAGACTTGTTTTACCTCCCAGAAAATTACAGGGCAAAAAAAGTCCCAGTAATTCTGTCACTGCATAAAACAATCATAATACATTAAGAAAAGTTCTTCAAACAGACAAAACACATTTTAAAATATATATGCTGAAAAGAGAAGTTTAAAAAGCATTTTTTGAGAAGTCCAAGTGATTCATTTGCTGACCCAGGCTCTGCCCAAGAGCTGCCAGCACAGACAGTCTCCCCTCCATGCAGGAGCCAGGCTTCATTTTCCTGATGCTCATGAAATAAACATTTCCCTGAAATAGTTCTGTCCCAAAGAACTAGTTTTTATGACA
The DNA here is from genome assembly GCA_020466415.1 of Ammodramus savannarum pratensis. Classification (NCBI taxonomy): domain Eukaryota; kingdom Metazoa; phylum Chordata; class Aves; order Passeriformes; family Passerellidae; genus Ammodramus; species Ammodramus savannarum. Next base: position 11,908,757 of record JAHXMQ010012341.1, on the reverse strand, counting down.
TTATTTGCAAAGTTGCAATAAATAGGTAACAGAAAGAAATACAACTTGCTCTAAGTATATTTTGTGGGTTTTTTTCTTCTTTTTTCACAAATTTTTACATCTTTTACAATGTCCCTTTTACCCCACTCCTATTGGTTTATTCCAAAGCAACAACTGTAGTGGAATATATCATCAGATTTCTGAAGGATTTGCAAGCAACAGTCTTGCACCAGCATAAGTCTTTACAAGTAAAACCACATATTTGATAATTTAATCTGAATTTTTGGCATGCTCTTTTTTTAATAAATACTCATGTATTGGTGCAAATATGCTGCTGCCATGATTAAAAGAATTCTCACTAAGACATAAGTACATAAGGTACATAAGACTTAATCAAATTTATTCAGACACAAGCACAGCCATTCTTTGGTGCCCTTTAGATAGGCACAGGAGGAACACTCAAGAAATGAGGATAAACATTTAAAGAATTGTGCATTACTACTTCTAACATTTTAGGGCCTTCAGGAAGCAGAGTAGCAGCACCCAAAGGAGAATTTCACCAAGACAATGAACTGGCTGCCTCTGCCCCTTGAAGAAGGCCCAGGGGAACCAAATCACAGCCTGCATTGACTCCACCAGTCAGAGCCTCAGCACTAAAACAGAGTACACTGCCCTCCTCTGCATTAATGTGCTGGGCATCTGAAACACATGCACAGCTATTAAAAAAAAAAATTAAAAAAAAAAAAAAAGGAGAAAAAAAAAAGAAGAAATTGAGTCATACATTCCTGCTAACTCTAAAACATTCTTGCTCTATCCCATGCTGTAAAGCTGATAAAAATTGATGGGCAAATCCTTAGAAGGCACAAGTTAGCATAGATCCACCAAAATCAATGAGCTTATCCAGATCAGAGTAAGCAGTGCTTGGCTGGAGGAGTTTATACATCTAAGACCTTCCTTTTTTCCTTAAAGAAAAATTGCATCTTTTCTATAACCTTCTATAAAGGCCCAGAGATCCATCCCTGCTGAGCTGAGGTACAACCACCACTGCAGTTAATGGTTATTACATAAATTACTGCAGCCTGCAGGAACCACATCCATGGATTGAGACATCCTTGTCCTCAGCACAGAAGCAGAACACAGATTTTCCTCCAGAAAGGATGCAGTAACTGCCAAGCAGGTGGATCAAGAGAGCAAAAATGTCACATAGCTCAGCATAGGTGCCATTTCTCTGGAGCCTAATCACTCTTCCATTTTCTACAGGCACCACAGGAGGAATATGGCAATGGTTTCACAAAAACACCTTCACAAGAGAAAAACAGGAGACAGTAACAAATTTCAGTAACAAATTTCAAAGTATTAGGAAAAGCTGTTTGATTTCTCGTCCTGCTCCCTGCTGTTCAGAAAACTGCTCTGTGAGCCTGGTGTGAGGCGTTTGTCCCTGTACTCAGCAGGAGAGGATGGCACTCACCTTTCCCCACCTTACCACTATGGACTCCTCCAGGTAAAAAGAAATTTCCTCTCAACCTCCATAAATTCAGGCAAGAGAGCTCAGCCCCTGCCCACGTGCCCTTCCTGAGCCCCTGTGCCATGCAGGACAGGCTGAGAGCAGCACACAGCACCAGGACAGGCTAAGAGCAGCACACACAGCACCAGGACAGGCTGGGAGCAGCACACACAGCACCAGGACAGGCTGGGAGCAGCACACACAGCACCAGGACAGGCTGGGAGCAGCACACACAGGCACCAGGACAGGCTGGGAGCAGCACACAGCATGAGGACAGGCTGGGAGCAGCACACACAGGGACCAGGACAGGCTGGGAGCAGCACACACAGCACCAGGACAGGCTGAGAGCAGCACACACAGGGACCAGGACAGGCTGGGAAGCAGCACACACAGGGACCAGGACAGGCTGGGAGCAGCACACACAGGGACCAGGACAGGCTGGGAAGCAGCACACACAGGCACCAGAACATGCACATGAGCATCATCAGGCACAGCCTGAGTGTCCCTGCTGCTAAGAGGGGTCATCACCAATCACTGTTTGCATTCTAGATTTCCCTCCCTTGAAATAGCAATTGTGACCAGCATTAAAATGCATTGTTATTTCCATTTGTTTAAATAAGAAATATTATAGCCTTCTTTCTTCCTTTTCTTGCCTTCCCTTTAGCAGAGGGAGAAATGCTGAGAGCAATCATAACCACCGGACTGTGACGCTGTGCAATTACAAGCCCCAAGTTAGACTATTTCACCAAATATTGCTTTCTGCACTGGAGAGAAAAAAAAAACCCCAAACAATTTCTTAAATCAGCCAGGCACCTTAAAGGGCTCTCACCTTGAACTTTAGTTGGTGAGGTGTCTTGCTCCAGTGGGTGCCTCCAGGAGCTCCTCCCCTGCAAGGACGGCTGCAGAGGCGCTGGAATTGCGCAGGCAGCGCCCGGAGCCGCTGCGGAGCCGGAGCCGCATCCCGAGGCAGCACCGCCAGGAGCTGCTACACAAGGTGCCTGTCGTGCACCAATTAACAGCAAAACGCAATCTTTAAAATAACAGCTCTCCAGCAACCTGAGCTTTATTTTGCATTCAGCTCCACTGGGAGAAATGGGATCAAAATAGCAATCTCAAAGTGACTGTGGAAGGGAAGAAAGCTTTGGAGTGTTCGTGGTTAGAGACGGCACATGGTACTGAATACATATCAGAGGTTTTAATGCTACCCCAGCAAGTATTGGTGTGGATCAGAAACTAAATACAGATGTCAGCAAAATACAACAATCTGCTGGAAATTCATAAAGCCGCTTCCATGCCAAATCTTGACACTGAAGAAAGGAAGAAAGAGAAGGCTTTGGCATGGGGGTTGTCTCTTTAGGGGGTTTTAGGGAAACAGGTGTGTTTGTATTTTGGTTTTGTCAAGGTTTTTTTTTTTTGTTTTTTTTTTTTTTTGTAAGTATATTTCTGTTGCACTGAGTTCGAGAGTTTTTTTAATAATCTCTAAAATCTTGTTCTTATGAAAATATAGCCTTTGAGGGGCTGTGGGCACTGCCACTAAGCTCATGCATGGCCTGGTTTCCTACCAGTTCTGAAACAGCTGCACAAAGTCCAAAAAACTGAATTCATCCCCAGACACAAATGTTTCAATTTTAATCACATTAGGCAGGTTTTAGAATAAAAAACAGAGAAGTGTGGCCATCAAGGGTTATGTAAGCAGAACATTATTTAAGCAAAAAATAAGGCCAGGAAGGAGCAGCATAAAAGACCTGAATATGTCTTGCACCAAAATCTGTACCAAAACTCTGCTGGTACATGAAGAAATTTCCAAATTGGTCTCTCACTTCTAAGTGATTTTGTTCTAAATAATGAACACATCTATTCTGAAGATGAATCTATCCTGAAGATCTATTCTGCTCCAGAAAGATATCCTTTAATATTAATTGGGTTGAGTGTGAGAAAGAATAACTTTCTCTGCGTCAAGAGCACATTGGAGGTCCACTGTTTACTTGGTTTGACTGCACATTGGAAACAAGCTGCTCACAGCTTACACACAGCAGCTCAGACCTGGTGATGACCCAAAGCTGGACAGCTCTGTGCTCACTGAGAGCACAGGAGGGGATCAGTCCTGACACTCACATGCAGGCCACATTCTAAGATTTCTGGAAATCTAGGCTATTCCAAGATTATTCATTGATCTTCTCCATATTTTCAAAAAAACACCATTCAATATTCGAATTCTAAATTCAAACTAAATAAAACCATTCTTTTTACTTTTTGATGGAAAGAAGAAAAGAGAAACAGATAAGACATCCATAAGATTTAATGGCATAATGGCAACTCTATTAGGACAGCAAAATTAATTTCAGTTTCCCTGAGGTATCTTATTTTAATTAACAAATCCATGATCTTGCTCTATTAATTAGCATACTGAAAGAATAATAAGTTTTAGATGAGCTTAGTTCTGATAAAGCTTTTCATCCCCTAAAAAATAACAAAAGGAACTAAGAACCTCAATCCAATTTGTTTTCTACATTTAGTACCAATGCTTTGAAAGTCTACCCAATATTACAGCATAACTATGAGTGTTTTCTTTTAATCTGAAAATGTTTTGGTTTTGCAGTTTAGACCTTCTACCTACTGAAGGAATGGTAATGGCCCACTAAGTAATCCTTGCAGGATTCCAGATAATATTATTTTTCATATTATTTCCTATTGATAACCAATAGGGGAAACACATAGAATTTATTACAATCCTTATCTACTGTGGATTTTCCAGAAAAATAATGCAATAACAATTATCCAACTGTTAGCATCCCAGCTGGGTCAAACAAAACCCAAGGAACTTATCTGGCACACCAAGCTACACAGTAAGAGTTTTGTGCCTCAGTTTGCCAGGACCATTCAGTGGGCACCGAGCAGCCACTTTACTATTGGTCCAATCACCCATTTTTAGAGCCATGTTCATGCATTAGTCTGCTTAAAGCAGATCTGGAAACATGATGCTTTTTCCAGGTTTGTTTTATATTCCTCTCTTCCTGTACTACAGGTCAATCACTGGCAAAATTAAAAAAAAAAAAAAAAACCACAAAAACAACAAAAACCACATTTCCATTTGTTCTTGATCCCAAAAGCAACAAATCAACACTTTTGATTCCTGCAAATCACTTTTCAGATCGCCTGTTACACAAATTAAAAGAGAAGAGGAAAATGTTAGCAAATCACCAGTGTGATTAGGTAAGCAAAAAAACCTAAGGAGAAAACTTGTGCATACATGAAAATGTAGAGATGCTCAGAACTTCAGAACTGCTTGTCCTGCAAAGACAGGCTGCTTCTTTGACCCAGCACCATCTGTAAAACAAATGAGAGCAAAGTGAACACTAGGAGGTTGTGTGTGCACAATTTTTCTAATTAGTATGTCTTGACAGCATTTTGCTTTCAAATTCCCAGGTTGAATCTTTTCAATGTTTTACAGAACTACTGAACACAAAACAGTTACAGCATAACATAAAGACAACTACCAAGAATAGAGTTTGTAGAAATACGTGAATAACTTAAAAAGTGTGCTGCAATGGAAAAGCCAAGGGGCCCTTCCCTAGCACATCTGCCAGCCCATGGCTGCACAGTTCCTCTCTGCTCCAGCACTCACTGAGAGGGGAGTGGCAGGAGCTGCTCTATTCCCATAACAAGATGCTCTGGCAGAAGTCAGTCCTGCTGCCTCCCCATCTCAGCTCCCTCAGGACTGATCAGTTCTGTTGCACATCCCACGAGATGCCAAAGTGACACCCTGGTGCTACCCTGCCTCTGATGTATGCAGGAAAATGACAGATGCTGTCTCAGATATTGTCTCTAAGGACTTTGCAACCTTGGACAGTTCATTGTCATAGACAACAACTTCTTGCAAGGCTGTCTAAATACTTCAGCTTTGTTTGCTTTATTTTTATTTTCATCTCCTTTTCATCACCATGTGGTCCATCGAGGAAGCCTAATTAGCATGTCCCTCTCATATCTTTGTTTTTTCTTCAGGCACCTAATAGCAATTATTGTCTGTGCTTATTTCCTACTGTTTATGTCCCAGGCATGTTAAAGAAGGATGATTGTCAGCAGAATTATTAACATGCCTTATCATCACTTTATTATGCATCTTTTTGAAAGGCTTTGTAATGTGTTTGGCAGTTTACTTAATAAAACACAGAAGTTTAGAGAAACTTTCCCCTCCACACAAGAAAACAGGGCAGTGCTTTCAGAGATTCATTGCTCTAAAATTCTGCCTTCTGAGAAGAATCTGAATCATGGAAGACTGAGACCATAGAAGCAGGGAATATCCTTACTTCATATTTTATGCTTTTTAATTAGGGTTTCAATATATCAGGATTGATATTTTTGCTGTAGTGGGGACTGGCACAGATAGATTTTTTCAAGTAATTTTTCATTAATAGGAGTACTAAATTAATGCTTAATAATAGACTAAATAATAGACTAAATAACATCTTAATTAGCCTGTGCTTGCCAGCTCTCATATTTCTTGAGTATCAGGTAATACAGAACCAGATACAGAACTCCAAGTTCCAGATTTGTTCAAAATAATCCCCCTCCTGCTAAACACATACACACCATTTTTATGTAGTAATTATACTATTTTACTCTGATACTTACAGATTGAATACAGTAGAAAGCCAGGGAGAGACTTGGCATGTCAAAACCAGAAAATGTATTAATTATAGCACCAAGAAATGAGAATAATGAAATACTGGAAGAAATTCTACTCTTGCTTATTCCAGCACAATAGCTTGTTCTGGTGACTAGTATATGAGTGTGCCATATATATATATATACACACACACATATATATATATACAGAACTATACATTACATTTTATGGACTCCAACATTTGGTTAATGGTTACTAAATCTGGCATTTACAGAGACATTAGGAAAGATGGTATTTATTTGCAATTTTATTTCCCTCAGAGTGAAACATGGAATCTATACAGCTGTACAATGAAGATGATTAGAATTGCCAGAAATGAAGGCCTCCTGGGAAAAAAAAATATCAGCAGCATAGTTTAACTACATGAACCATAATTGCATTATTAGCTCTGCTGTGCTCTGCCACAGGAAAGCTAATGACATGATTCTGAAGAAGCTTTATAGATTATGGAAAACTATATAACCTCTTGCTCTCCCATTGACAACACAACTCATTTGAGATCCCTGTCATTAAGGGAAGGAAAGCTGTCTCATTTTTCACAAACCCTGTGAATATGTCTTTTCATAGATTTTAAACTTTAACTGTATATATGCCCATGGATCAGGAGCTGAAATAACAAATAACCACTTGTACAACCTTATCCATGGCAATTTTAGCTGTGAAATGTATTTTCAGTCCAACGCATAAATGACTGTTGCAGAAGGAGTGAGGAAGAGGCATTCCCTGCTCCAGGTATGGACTTGGCAGCACCTGTAAGGCAGCAAGAGGATTATTATCAAAATAATTACTATATTATCTAATTATGTATTATTATTATCATCATATTATCATAAACTGACAGCAAAAAGAATTGCCTGTGGCTTTTCAGAGTTCTAATTGTACTTACTGTTTAATCAGTCTGCCTTCAGTTTACTAGCAGGCGTCCATCTTAAAGGCAGAAGACCAAAGTAATTCCCACTATATTCTGACAACATACAACAGTTACTGCCAGTGAGTCACTCCCACTTTGTCCTTCCCAGCTCCCAGATTGCAAACACAAATACATGATAACCATGACTTTTTCAGTAATTACTGAAATAGAAATGCATAATCAAGGTTATTAAGTCTTGAAACACAAAAATATCCAAGACACAATCTTCAAACACTGGGCTGGGAGACATCTCCTCCCTCACACGACACAAAGCCAACTTGTTGGAATGTTTCACTTGAACACATCTGCTCCAGGGCTCCTTGGAGACCTGCAACAACCCTCAGGGATTCTTTCTCGCGTTATGTGTGCACTGATAGGCACCTGTGGGTCTCCCCTGAGTTCCCCACCATACAAGGATCAGCCATTCCTTTTTTCTCTGGGAAGGCTTAAAAGAGAATTTGTGAGCTCTGTGGGAACTGAAACAGAACCAGCCTTGGGGTTTTTCCCAATCCACAGCTCAAAAGTGGGCATAATTCATTTAGTCCAGTTTAGGTCTCGGCTCACTGCACCCTCCAGGGCAGGGCAGCCCAGCTGGGCGCTGAGAGCTGGATGAATGTGACAATAGGCCTCACCCCACACGGCTTGGATGGGCAGGTTTGCTCCTCTCCTGGCTCTGGGGGCTGCTCCTCCCTCGCTGGCACCACAAAGGGACCGAGGGCACAAGAGGCAAGGCCTGCCTTCCAACGGGACATGGGGCAGCAGGGTAAAAAACGAGCACGAATTTATCAGCAAAGTGTCCTGTCATTATTTACACATCATCTCCTGCATAACTCACTGCTGGGGTGATCCCCACGCCGAAAACCTGCTGTGCCCGAGAGGGTGAAGGAAACCCTGCAGCAAGGGAATTCCCGAGGGGACATTGCATCCACAGGCCGCGGAGGAGGAGAGCACTGCGGGCCCGTGCATGCCCCCGGTGCCCGCCATTGTCCCCCGGGGCCCGGCACTGTCCCGCTCCATGCGCGGGAGGATGTTGCCATCCAGCGGCCGCTCCCTCCGTTACAGAGCGCTCGCTCCCCGGGGCCATTCCCCACCCAGGGCAGAACTCAGCTGCACTACATCACTTCTGATCCCAAGCGCTTTCGTTTTCCAAAAAGGAGGAGGAGATTTAAAGCATCTAAATTAACAGTATCTAACCCATTTATTAATAAAATCCAACCAGGTGTTTTTTCCCTCTCTAGCTGAGGAGCATAACATAGAACTCCGATTCTGCTAAGAGAAGGTACATAGGAAAGCATTGCCCTTAAAGCTGTTGTACATACTGCCTTACAAACCATAGGGGGCATTATGTTACCATGGTTTGTTCTTCTCATTTATCAATTTTAAATTATGTTCTGCTGTTGTCATATTCATCCAGCTCTCAAAATCCCTGTCTCTACACAAATGTAAGAAATAAATGCAGAAAAATATGTTCTATGTAGTCTGCTGTTCCAAAAGTCCTTTTCAGGACATTCAAAGCCTGGGATATGTGTGTCTTTATCTGCAACTTCATTCCGATCCATTTACATGCTCTGAAATGTGCAGGTTAATCTGTAAAGAGTCATAAATCTGTTTCTGAGTGAATGTACAAAGAAAGCAAGGGACTAACCTTCAGGAAGAGATGAAAAAGGTCATTTAACACTCCTGGGCTCTGCACAGCATGGAAGTATTCCCTCATTGTTTACTTGAGAGGAAATGCAACTGCAGCTTGCACAAGCTCACAGGTCTCTGGACAGTGCCTTCCACAAACCTTTCCCAGCCTGTGCCAGGTGTCCACAGAGGGAGGGTGAAGAGCTCACGGCTTCAGGTGCTCCCAAAGCACAGTTCATAACCTTTGCATGCTTGCTGCAGTAAGAAGGTTTGAGGATCCTGTAAACAGCAGAAGTAAAGGTAATTTCAAAACTGGCTCATAATTTTTGCTTACAGGAATTATCTTTCAGGCAGCAAGAAGGAAGCCTTTAAAGCACAGAAGTCACTGTGATTTAGCCCAAAGTTAGGTTAAAAAAAAAAAAGGTGTTAATTAGCAGGCTTTGTGTTGAATCTAAACTTATTTCAAACTTTAGTCTGACAGGAAAAGGTTAATTGAAGAACAGATCCTCATCTTGTTTCCTTTACGAATAAATATAGCACAAAACGGGCAGATTTTGTAGATTGTTTTAACAAACAGTATTTAGACCACTTCAGAATAAATACCAATCTCTCAGGATGAGATTTGATACTCTCTATGGTATCAAGAGATCTGCCCAGTTCCTTGTTCAAATAAAGGCTTGCCAAAACAAAAACCAGAAGAAATGGACAAAACTTAAAGTATTAGACTATAAAATGGCATTGGGGCTTGGGTTTTGCAAGAGAAAAAAATGAAATATCAGCCACTATTATTAAGAATCTTTAGGAAATGTCAAGTTTTTCCATTCATAAATTCACTGCTTATTATAGACTGTGATCCTGAGAAGAAAGATAATATGATGAGAAAGGCAGGAATATTTTGTGGTAAAATGTATTTTTCTGAACCACTAAAAATTTGATACTAAGGTGGTTCTCCAGAACTGCACTCTGTGTTTAATTCTGAAAGAGTTGGCATGGCATCATGCCATCCAGTTTCTCTCCCATTTCTTTCAGCACAGAGATCCCTCAGATTCAGAAAGGATGCACTGATGCTTCTTGGTCTCACATCTCAGCCACTCAATGCTGCCGAAAAACTTCTGCTGCAGACAACAAAGCCAGCTGCACCTGGCTAACAGCAAACAGGGCCTGAAGTCTCTGAGAGAAGGCAGGTTGGGTGTGCACTGACAGCAATCACCATGGGTGGGATACTCACAGCACAGAACAGTGATGCAGCACTGGACAGGCAGCAGAAGAGACAAACTCTAGTGCAGGAAGGTGCCAGCTCCAGGAGCATTGGGAAAGTGCTGCACGAAGACACCAGTGACTGAACAAGGGTGGAGCTCAGTGCTCCTGACACCTACAGAAACACCAGCCAGAGAGAGAAAGGGAGATGGGGCCATCTGGTTTTATAATTTTAGTAGAATACTTGCCTAATTACAGAGAGCCTGTGGCAGCTGCAGGTGGAGATTTATCCACAGGTTTCCCATTCCTCTGAATGGAAAGCAGCAGGGGCTGGCTCTGGGCATCCCATATGATGGCAACCACCATGCCCTAGGATCCCATTAATTTTGGGGAAAGGACATGGACTCACCTAGTGCCAATTTTAGGGCTGTATTCCTTATTTTCAGAGCTGTCACAGGACAAAGAGGAGATGAGCAAGGAACTCAAAGTCCTTAGGACTGTTGGCTATACAGACCTGGTTTCTGGAATTTTCCCTTAAGATGTATTCCCTATTGAGTGTTTTTTACATGAGATGGTAAAAGAGAGCTGTGCCATTTAAAATTCAGTACTCTAAAATACCAGCAAGCGCAAAGACAACTGTTGGTAGTTTGAAATAATAATACACGTCTACAAAAGCCTTCTTTGTTATTTTATTTATGCCTCAATTATATCACTTCTAAAAACGCAGTTTGGAAAGAAGGGCACAGCTCAGTGCATATCCTTTCACCTCCTTCATGCATATGAGTACACAAAATTCACCTCAGGGTCAGAAATCAAATGGTTATTATGGCTTCAGAAGGAACATCACACATGCCGTGCTCTGTGGTATCTCACAATACAGTCTCTTCATCTCTTCAGTTACCATCCACTCTTTATTAATAAGCAGTGAGCTCAAACAGAACAAAGCTTTAATCCTATACTTCTTTTGAGCAGGATGGTGTGTTATCCTCACTTGTTACAGCCTTCTCTTAGTGGTATCCACACACCATATACTTACAGTGATATTTACTTTCTTTTCATTTCCATTTAAGAGTATATTTTTTCCACATCTTCCCCAGTGTATTTTAATCACTTGTTGAGCAATGCTATCACAGTCTGACTGCCTTGGTCTTACCATGCTTGGTGAGCTGCCAGAGCTTCCAGCAATAACAAAAGCCAGTCGCAGCCATTCCTATTATTCCAGCTGCCACTAGGAAAAGCTGGCAGAATCACGTTGTCACTTTTGCAGCTGGGTGGCATTTATGAGGTGTGTTTCATGTTTTCACAGCACTAGCTTGCATCACAGGAAAGCACAAAACTTCAGTTTTAATTGGAATGATCATAGGTATCATTCTTGCCACTGTATATTAGGTTAAGCTAATGAACTCAGGGAGAGACACTTGAACACCTCACTGCCATCAGCCCAATTCATTACAAACCTTATGCCTCATTTACATGGGTGCCTGGGTTATTTTACTGGGGATGGGGAATATGCATCCTCTGTTAGCAGCTCAACTTTCTTTCTCCCACTCACAAATTTTTACTTCTGTCAGTCTGAGGTGGCAGGGGAACCAAAGAAGCATAAAAAGAATATACAGTACCCCATATCAGTGCTGTACAGTAAGGACTGGATGCTAAATATGAAGGAGGCATACAATAAGGTTTTGCAAAACTGTTCTTTTCTTTTTCTTTTTTTTTTTTTTTTTTGTGGTGTGGGGTAGGAAGGTTTGCTTGGTTTTGGGGTTCTTAATCCTTTTACTTGTATATTTTTCATGGGAGAGTGAGGCAGATTTTCCTATCATTCAGCAGGACACTGCAATTGCGCTTTCCAACAGACTCCATGCACAGGAGGGAGGGCTCCTACCTTGCAGCTTTTGGTTCTTGTTTCCCTGCCCCCCTTTTCCTTAAAGCTCATCTTGATTTAAAAAGAAAATAATCACAGCTGGTTTAGAGTTAAAATTAGCTTGAAGGAAAATGGAGCATCTCAAGAAGAAAAAAGGAAAAACCACAGAAAAGTCACAGCTTTGTCTGAACAATCCCTTCTTTGAGTTGACTTAGGAACTCTCCCATCTCATTGTGCCATAAATAGGAAGCTACTTCTGAATGAGAACACACCTGTGTATTTTTATTTACTGTAGCTGAGACTGTTACTGCCTTAGAGCTTTTTGTAAGGGGAGCAATGCTCCTTCTCTACCTGCTGCTTTTCCTTGGAGTTGTCAATCAGTCCACCTAGATACTCTTTGCTCTTGCGTAACTCATTTCTTTACTTCATGCATTTTTCTTTTTTTATGAGGCCAGAAAACAGTAAAGATTTTGTAGCTTTCATAATTTTTACATATGCTTCTTAAAAGTGAGCATTTAAAAATACAACTGTAGAGAAACTCAAATCTCCAAGGGCAAATATTTTGAAAGAGCCGTTCCAGGGAAGCATGCACGAAGTATAAAAACCAAATTTCAAGGTCTCTTTCATCAGAAAGCCTGACTCAAGCCCATGGTGTGACAGAATTAGCAGGTAGCCCATGCAGTAGTCCTTAGTAAGTCTGGAAAGATGATGAGTAGAAGATCCTGATGACAGCATGCATCCAGTAAATAGCTCATGTTAACCAAAGCTGGCAACTGCAAATCAGCCAAAGAGTATTTTGTTCCCAAAACCAAGGATTTTCCTTGTAGTTTAGTCAACTCAGCCACTGTCTTCTGATTTGCTCACAGCCATGGGATATCACTTTCTCTTCATCAGCCATTAATACATTAAAAATGGACAATTGTAATTAAGATAATCAAAATTCCCATTACAGTACGGATCACATCTCTCGGTTCTGAGGATGAACAAACTGCAAAACCCAGAAGCATTAAAAGACCTCAAGCTCTTAGCACAACTCCCAAGCTATATGAAAGCTGAAAAATTTGTTGTGGGAAAAAAACATATTCTCTGGTGGAAAGCAGTGCAGCCTGTAATACAGCAGGGTTGAGAGCACAGATCTGTGCCCATGCAGGAGGTGTGTTCTGCACAGAACACTGAGATATGTGAATGAACACCAGAGACACGGTGCCAATACCCAAATCTCAGCTGCTGTCAAGTGCTCTGTCATCCTGAAGGGGACTCAGGCAACATTGAAGGATAGAGATTTCAGCAGATTTTGACTTCTGCTAATCTTACCAGTGAAGCAACACCAAGGTTCAATTCTCAAAAATTTCTTATCTGCCCACTCTTGCCCCCTTTGCAAGTGTTCTACAATGAGAAGATGAGAATATTACTTGGCTGTAAGACAGTGGGTGGATAAGAGAAAAAGAAAAATATTAAAATGGATGATGTGAATAATTAAAACCACTTTTCTATCTACTGAAGGAACAGAAAGCAACAAGATAAAAGTGAAGTCGCTTGTTTTATGAGTGGCCTGGCCAATCAATACCATCCGTCAGCAGCAACTGTATAAACACATCCCCTGAGCAGAGCCTTTGTAGAGCCACCTGCACCCTGATCCACACTGAACCACAGTGACATTTCAAACATTCTCACGAGAAGTTTTCTGCAGCCAGTGAGCACAATATACTGCAGGGTGAGCAAATTACTGGAACATATGCACTGGTAGTTTAGGATTTTCAAGCAGGGATTTGAGGTGTTGGGAGTTTTTCTAATCAGTGCTGCTTTTGAACATTTGAAACCCCATATTCACTTCCATCCATGTCCCAAACAGATTTGACAAAACTTCTGCACACTTTGCAGCTTGACTCACAACTGCCAAAATTCCCAAACCACTGTAAATCAGTTTAGCACCAGTGAACTCAATGGAGAGAGGTGAATTCAATCTAGCTGAGGATTTAGCTATTGAATTTTATAGAAAAAAAAAAAAAAAAAAAAAAAAAAAAAAGGGGTATTTTGAGCAGTTATTTATTATTGGGCTATCAGGTTTATTTGGGTTTTGCAATGTTTGACAGTATCAGAGGAATGAATTGTCACTGCAGTAAGCAGGGGGTTATACATACAATTCTCATTAATAGTAGTGTTTTTCTGGGGATTTTGCAACGCCAATGCCACCTAATCATTCCTAGATTTAATGCTTCTGCATGCACAAAGCAGAAGGAATAGGACTTAAGGAAGGTGAGGTGACATTACTATGTAAAAAAAAAAATCCCATCTTGATTTCATTACTGAACTTCACAATCCCCAAGCAATGTGAACCATGATACTTAAACACCTTTTACACTGAATTCAAGGCAGTCATTACCTTAACCAGTCTGCTCTCAGTCTCCAGGTTTGCTTTATGGGATGTTTCCTTAATATAGACTTCAATATAAAAGGTCTATTTTGAAATTCTATTTAAAAGTCCATCTTTACATTAAACTTCTGCCTAAAGAAAATTTATTTATTAAAGATACTATTTACTCTTCTGTTTAGGCCTGAAATCAGCAGGTGGTTTTTTGTTTCATCAATGATCCAAAAACAAAAACTCACAACTGCTTTAGTGCATGTGAATTAAAGGGGAAAATCACATTGATTCAGTCTCCTCCTCATATTTTTTCCAGGGTGCTATTTAATTTTGTTGCTCCATTCTCAAATGGTGTAATGGATGTCCAGAACCAGGGTAATTCAGTGTACAAAGGCAGAACAGAAATGAGAGCTGTGGCAGGAGTGATGTAAGAAGGATTTCCTGCCAGTATTTTTACTGTCCTCTCTGCCCAGTCATACATGGACAGTGGTGCTGTGGATTCACCAACATTTAACTACTTCTTCTTACACAAGACTGGCAAACTCCTCACCAAAATTCTTCAATCAATTGATTCTCAGGTACTAAATAACATTGCCATTGACAGATCTTCAAAGTAGGTGACATTACAATACCAACAGTGGCACTGGGACATAGAGGGGACAGAAACCCAAGGAGAGAACATAGACACATCTACCAAGCTTTCATGTGAAATTTCCACTATTTATCTCAGTCATGAGACAGCATTCATTAGTCTGTACCCTCTCTGCCATCAAGACTGGGAGAAGATAAAAAAACAAGCACAACCAAACTGTGAAAACAGTAATTCAGAATCAATTTTAGTAAACGAAAAGGAAAAATTTCTTCACCTGCCCTGAAAATGAAATAAGCAATGAAGTATGGCATCAAAGTTCTGTAAATGAGATCAATTATTATTATTATAGAAACTGCTGTAGTTTCTCAAAGCAGACAAAATATTTGATAATACATCTTCTGCTTCCTAAAATAGTGTAGTTCCACTGGAATTGAAATATTCCAAACAAAAGCTTGCACAAAGTGATATGCAGCATGTCCCATATATTTCCATGGGAAATATTTAAGGAATAAAAGGGGTTGAAGCATAAAGAGCATGACAGAAAATTTGCTTTTCCAGTAAAAGCCAAAGGAATTCACTGTCAATACAGTGAGATTACGAAGCTCCACACAGACTAGTTAGGCAACCCTATGTGCCTTGCCTACATAAAACTTTCAGTGCATAACCACCTAATAATTCATTGGTAGATGTGTCAAAAAACAAACAAACAAACCCAAAACAAAACAGGCCTATAGGCAGAATATGTTAAGTCTCTCATAAATCAGTAATTATCTTTCTCAGTGCACTTCCCAGAACAGAACAGCATTACTGGAAGCAGTGGCTAAGCAAATACCTCACATTCCAGCCTCTTTCTGGCCTTCCCAAAAGTATAATACAGCATAACAGTTCTGTTTGGGTTTTTTTTTTTTTTTTGTTTGTTTGTTGTTTTTTTTTTGCTTGCAAAAATATTGTGAAAATGGCTTACTGATATTTAGAACAGCTTGTATTTTATCTTGGAAGCCTTTGAGCAGTGGCCATCTCTTTATTTGGGACTTGGTGGTCACCTGTGCCAGCAGCCAGTGGCACACATGGAGAACCTGGATTGTTCTGCTGTGGGGTTGGATGGCAGAAACAGCCCTGGCTCCAGAGGAATATTCTCCTGCAAAACCTATTCTTAAGTTTCCACTGCAGAGCTGAGGAGTGCTCAAAACCTTATGTTCTTCTAATGAAATAAAATAAGCATCAGGAAAAAGCACTGAAATATATTTTTAAACCGGAATGAATTCAAAGGTGCTGCTGTCAAGATCATACACCACACAATACAGAAATGTGTCTTAGCTGATCACATCCCACTGTAGTATAAAATAATTTTGAAAAGGCACCTTTTTCTGTCACCTTGTCTGACAAGCTTTATGTATTTTATTTGTATGCAAGTGAATGGCAGTTTATTGTGTCCCAGGGGATGAAGTATTAATGATCATTTGCTCCCTGCTGTGTGGCCTGTCATAATTTTGAAGAAAGACTGACAGAAGTAACAACCAATCAGTCTGGTAATGCTCACCTGACAGTGGACACTCAAGTCCCTTTTAACCAAGGTCCTTTGCCAAATCCTTAGGTAATTTTCATTTTAAAAACACAATTTTTGATAGCATCTGCCGATTGCTAGATAGGAGCAGACTAAACAAACTGAATATTTCTTTTGTGCAGCTGTCAGACTTCTATCTCAGCAGGTGTTTTCTGGAAAAAAAGACTTCCAATCTGAAAGCCCATTTTGGTCAGCAAGAATCAATCTCTAAAACATTTGGCAATTTGTTATATCAATATCTTAACACGGTGAATTCCTTACAGCATATAAGAATTAAATCCAGTTCTGACAAGTAAATAGAAGGCAGAATTTTTTAAAATGATAGTACAAAGTCAAGTGTCAAAAAATCCCACAGATTTATACAATGTGTTGTCATTCATTTCTCTCTTCTCTGCAATGCTGCCTGCTTCATTTTACCTCGAGGCTTGTGGAAAAACCCAGATAAAGACAGTTGTTACCAACTCTGACATGGAAATAACCCTACATTTTATTAGTCATTTTATATCATACAGCCTCACGGTAGATGCACTCTGAGCTATTAAAAAAAGTTTCAAGGAAATATTTTCTGAGTGTTTGCAGAGAACAGGGTACAGATGATTATGGAGAAGATCAGCAGATGTTTGTATCGACAGGCAGTTGCCATGTCCCCCACAAAAAGAGCTGTGCTCCTTTCCAAGCAACTGCTTTTCATTTCTGCTCACACTGAAACAATATGGAGTCCCAATACTCCTGCAATCTGCCTGAAAGCTAAATACTGAAATAACTGATCTTGGGGAAAAACTGCTATTGGGGAGGAGGGAAATTAAAAATATGTGTGTGTGTGTCAGTGACAGGTGCACATCAGCTTGAGGCAAACCCTGCCTCCTGGGTGACAGATAGGTTGTGACAAGGTGTGACACGGCTGATGGACCCTACCTGGAGGAAGCAGCATCACCCACTCCCTTCCCAGGGTGTGCTTCGGAGACCTAATGACAGCCAGTATCACTCAGGTGTTGCAGCAATAACATTTTGATGGAAATTAAATAGATACATTGCATCAAAGGCATTTGTATAAATGGCATAAGAAAGGGAAAGAGACTTGTTTGCTGCCTGCTGTTCTTTATATGCAAATCTTAATATATTACATGGCAACATACTTGCCTTCCATAGCCACATAAATGTTTTACTGTTTTATGAGATGTTTGCAATAAATGTGATTGATGATGATTTTTTTTTCATAATTGCCTATTAGAAATACACTATTTTGGTGACAAATCCTTAAGGGATATCTCAGTTTCAAAACTGAACAGAATGAGAAGTACCTGTGCTAGGAATGGGGTGGTGCTGCTAACAAATGTCAAAAGGCACATTCAATCTGCTGGTTAATTTTACTCATACATTTCTTTAAGCTTGTTAGCATCCTTCCCAGGTTTACTGAATTTTGCATTTCAATCAGATACAAAGATGTATAAAAATACTGCTACCGTACCTTAGGGCAGGCAAATAGCTTTAAGCTACACACACAAATAGTCACAAGGGTGAATAGCTATAATTATATTGGAGTGCATCCAAGAAACCAGCTATTCTGTTTATACTTCTTGCCTCTTTGAATTTATGTGCACTTCAAGCAAACATACTGTAAACTGATTTTAATACTAAAAATGTTGACCTTAGTATTACAGCTTCTTGACTATTTTTCATAAGATTGCTTTGTGCTGGAAAAGATGTAAATGTCTGGATAAAAATTTATAGCAGGAAAACTGGACCATTTGTAAAATAATCTTGGGTATCACTAATAGTCACTTTAAATGCAGCAGTGTTAAAGATCTTTGCCCTACAGATTTAAAGCCAAATCCTGTCCTGAGCAATTCTGAAACTGATCAAGGTGCACAAACAGAAAGAAACCAACTCTATTATGCTGAGGTAGACAGGCATTTTGAAATCCTGGCTATCTGTAGGTTTCTTCCAGCACAAGCCACATCAGAGCGTGGAGACAGCTGCATGAATGCTCTAAAGGTCATACATGGATTTGCACTCATTAGTGGCCCTTGTAATTTATTTGTCAGAGGTTTGGCTCCATTGTTTACATTAGACGTCTCACATGCATTGAGGAAGTGGCAGGAAAGCAGGACTAGAGCTGTTGGCATGAAAAATATGAATTATCTTCCCAGAGTATATGCAACTATATCCCTGTTATCCATATCCTGGCCACAGAAAATCAAAGCAGCAGCACAGGCAAGCTTATGTTTGTGTGCTGCTGCTGAGCCCACTCCCTGCCACAGCTTTGCTTTGGCTTCTGTGGGGACTCAGCTTTGGTTTTTGCAGCATTGAGACATGAACAATGAGAACTCGTTTTGCGCCACTTTGAGTTCTAGCAAAATTGCCAGGGATACACTACTGCTGATGAAAATGCATCATCCACTCATTAGCAGTGCCCACAAAATATCAGTAACATATCAAGGAAATCAACTGGCAAATATAATACTCAATAAGTATGCAAATAATCACTTAGGACAGAAAAATCTTCTGCAACATTAACTGACAAAAAATTAATTTGTAATCATTTATCAAGCTTTTCAAATACATACATGGTACAATGGACTTTTTTGAGTTAAATTATAGGAAAAAAAAATAGCAATTGTAAGCTAATAAATGAATGGAACCAAACCCAGGACTTTCACATCTGTGAATTATTAGTCCCAGATTTCCATAACAATACATTTTTTTTCTTCTAGGTTAATTGAATTAAGAGGAAATTTGTCCAATTTTTTGCCAAATAAATTAGATTTAATATATTAACTTGGGAAGACATCAGAGGAAATTTACTGGGTTCATTAGGCTTAGGAAATTAAGTTACAGAAAATTGTGCTTCCTTGTAATGGACTTAAGCCGTAATATTTAGCAGTCTGGCAAAGATACACATTTCTCATACAAAATAGATATAATCTGAAAGAGCCACTACTTCACAGCACCTGCAGTCATGATTTGTAATGGAAAGATTATTCCTACTTCTGAATCATCTAGAGAACAGAATGGAAAATAATGTTAATTACAACCACAAAAATGAACCATTTGCCCATTAGGGGTAATGGGAAGGGGAGGTTACTCTGAATTACCAAAAAACATGGGTAACCTGCTGAGGAAGTCCCATGCAGACAGACTGGGCAGTGGCTGCATTGTCTCCTGCTCAGCACCACCCAGGCAGGGCAGGGAGCTCCCAGGTCAGTGCCCAGCCCAGCCTCTGCTTGGCTTCTCCATATTCACAGGAGGATTAATCCACAGCCCAGGCAAAATTCCCACGATAACAGCATGTGCTGAGGTACAGAGGTGCAAATTCGTGGCTTGGGAGGCTTAGGATACATTCTGGTGGACACAACACTTCATGGAAATGCTCCTACCACACTACAGTGAAGCATTTTGCAGTGACCAGTCAAGCAAGGTGTTCACTCCATAATTCCACACAGAGAGAAGCAGCCCAGGCAGAACTATTTTGTAGAAACTCCTTTGTGAATACTTTATCTCCTATTAAAAAATAACCAGGTCAAAGAACAAGAACAGGTAGGAAATAATCTTTGTGCCCTGTAAGGAGGGAAGGACCAAACCCTTTTCCAAATGAGCCAAAGGAGGAACCCTTCCCCCCTCCTGTGGTTGTATCCCTGGCTGTGACTGCCCAGAGCTATTCCTAACCTGAATCAGGCCATGGATCTCAGTATCCTATGTGGTCACAGCCATTTCTGACAGCTCAGAGGGTACAACAGGAGAGGCATTAAAACCTCTCAATCTAATCCTCAACCTGAATACGAAGAGAAGAATTTAAGATGCTGAGTTCTCCTCCTGAGCAGGATGACACAACCACCTGGGTTGTGACCTTTTAGGAGAGCACTGTCAAGTCTCATTAAATTCCATCCTAGAGGTACAAAGATTTTCCAAAAAGTATTGGCACAACCGTTCCATGTTCCTACGACTGCTTGATGTTTGAAAAGTTACCTATGGCACGAAATTTTTTAAAGGATTTAAAAATTCTGAAATAGAACTGCCTTCCACATGAAACAGAAACTAAAAAGGTTTGTCATGATCACCCTTAATTCTAACAGGGAGGATATTATTCCATATGAAGTCCTCCCTACCAAAGCAATTTATTCTGTCCACATGAAGATTGATCTGAGAGAATAAAGTGGCAGCCTCCTCATGATATCACATGTGTAGTTAAAACTCATGTGAAATGTAGTCTAGTTTGTAGCTAAATTTGGTCAAAATACCACAAATTAAAAATTTCAACTGGCAAAAAAGCACTAAGGGTTACAACAGTAGTTTCCTAATCTAAACACTTGGATAAATTGGGGTCACACAGTCACAGAAAACCTATCCAGAAAGAGCACTGCAGGCTCCACAGAAAACCCTCACTTGCTACTGCCTAAATTCACCCACCCAACTTCAGTAACCAGTGCTGGTTCCAAAACAGGGAAAGACAAAAGTTTTTCAGAGGGAAAAACAAAACCAACTCCCAGTAATTGAGGAGCCTTACAGCAGACCTTCTCAATGGCCCCTGAATAGCTGATAGCAAGGCTGCTCTGGAGCTCTATTGCAGAGCCTTGCAGCAAAAAGGGATGGAGCAAACACACCTGTGCCACTGCACCTGGGTCAGTGTTGGTGGGAAAACATCCCTTTCTTCCAGGGATATATCAAGTGAAGTAACTGGAGTTGTTACTACTTCCCTGCTCTTTGCTTTCCTTTCTTCACACAAATTGTCTTTTGCATCTCATTGCTCTCCCAGATAATTTGATTTGCAGAAGAACACACAGAGGACTCCTTGAGTGGCTTATTCCAAACTACTGGCACTAACAAAATAACACTTCCATGGGCAACCTCAGCTCCCAGAAGGGTTTGTGTGATCTTGCAAGGATCAAGCAAATAGCACTTCATCAGAGGTGCATAAGATGGCATTTAAAGAAGTGAATTGAGCCATAAGTTTAAAATTCTTTATTTGGTAATAACCAATAACAATATTTTGATGATTGAGATATTCTGTTATGTGATACTGGTGTAACTGCTAAACAACAGAGCAGCAGCAATGTGGTTTGGGAGGACTCCTTTCTTCTTGTCTCCCTCAGTAGTATTTCTAAATATTATGTTTGTATTTTCATCCAATTTTCATCATTGCCTTTAGGCATAGGCTGCTGGATGTAACCTTTGAAATATTTGATGATATCTAGAAGTGTCTGTTTTAGAAGATGAACAAAAATGGGTGAAAATTTCTGGCTTTCTTTCAAATTCTGGCCTTGAGAATTAATGTTTGAGAAGAATAAAATGAGAGGCAACAAAGGTAGTAGATTATCCCTTGTGACTGTAGACTCAACTCAGTCATATCCCACAGATATGCTTTTTAATTTTACATTTTAATAGATTGATTGTATAGCTAGAATGCACAGGGCTGGCAATATTTTTCTATTTAAAACTACTTCACCCAGCAAATAAAAAAATATTTTACATTCATAAGGATGCAAAAGCATGCATAAAAGGGAATGGGATTTTCTAGGAAGACAACCAACTAAGTAGAAGTGAAGGCCAAATTCTGGTGTGAAGCCCTGCAATCCTCTTCTTCTGTTACATTTCTCTAAAAAGGTTTGAAAGGGTCAAGCTAACAGAAGCTGCTGAGCAACCAGGACTATTCTACCAGGATATCTTGGATATTTGGCCATCCTAGGGTAAGGATGCTGCTGCTGATTTCCTCCATTTCTCCTGTGTCTAACGATTCCTTTCCTCACTTCAAAAGGACAAGGGTCTAAAACAAGTATCTGGACCATGAATAAGCACCAGGAGGCTTTGTGTGATTCCTTAGTGTCTCGTGCTCAGATAACAAATATCTGGCAAAGAACAGCCTAAAAGGGGAAGAGAAGGGAAGCCAACACGAGGTGGCATTTTATAATGGGGCTGTATTTTGGAACCAGGCAGGTACAAACTCTTAAACAGGAAGACTGCTCAAGTAAATTAGGATGTGCACTGAACTGGCTCTTTGAAGAATATTCCCTGTCCCATTTACCACAGAGGGAACAGGTCCCTTCTTGCTTCTCTGGTCCCAGCTGAGAGACAAAGTTTTGTACCTTGCTTAAGACACCCAGTAAAGAAGTCTTATTTTTTCAGCTAAAAACTCAAAAGAAGGTGCATGCTTACAAGTGCCAGTTGCACTGCTGAACTTTGTGAAAGGCTTGCTTGAAACTACTTAAAACATCAACTTCAGCCCATATAAAATATCAGCTCTTCAGCATTTACTCCTAAAGCTTATACAGCTGGGACTTTGACCTTAGTGGAGCAGATGGTGTACATGGCTTAGCATATATTTCCAGGATCCACAAAAATGAAAAGCACACTACCATATGAACTTTTTTATTAGTGGTTGGTTAGGGAGAAAAACAAGACCTAAAGATTCAAATTTTCCAGACATTTTAGGGGTGTCCTAGAATATATACTGCAGACTAGAAAACCATTCTTCGCATTTGATAAATACACTTAGAAGTGACCATCTGGAAATTATCAAAATTCACAGGAACTAGAAAATATATACACAGCGTGGTTCCATTATTCCCCACACTCCCACATTAACTCCCATCTTTAGAAAGACAGAACCGCTCATTTATTTATTTTTAAAATTCTTGAGCAGATTAAACTCTTAAAGAAGATGACTAGAAGAAAAATATAATGAACCAAAGTGGACAATAGGGCTTTTGTACTCTTGGCCATCTCCGCCCCCTCCTGTACCATGTCCCTGTTACACAAATACCATTGTACCCATGCCCTGGACACAGGCTGTCCCCAAATGCCACTGTGCCCATGCTCTGGGTGCAGGCTGTCCCCAAATGCCATTGTGCCCATGCCCTGGGTGCAGGCTGTCCCCAAATGCCACTGTGCCCATGCCCTGGGTGCAGGCTGTCCCCAAATGCCACTGTCCCCATGCCCTGGGTGCAGGCTGTTCCCAAATGCCACTGTCCCCATGCCCTGGGTGCAGGCTGTCCCCAAATGCCACTGTCCCCATGCCCTGGACACGGGCTGTCCCCAAATGCCACTGTCCCCATGCCCCGGTGCAGGCTCTCTCAGCAGACACCACCATCCCAGTGAGCTCAGTCTGACACCTTGCTGATGAAACTCCAGCAATCTGTGGCCTAATGAAGGCTCTGCTTTTTCTCCCTCTAATTACCACATCTTTATTGACGTGCAATGGGAGGCATGACTCAACCTCCCCACTCCAGCGCTCTCCTAAGCCCTTTTTCTTTCTTCTGAGGTTTACAAAATGCCTGGCACTATTGCAAAACATCAGCTAAGCCAGTGAAAAGTATAATTTCAGTTTGGGGCTGTCTTTTACTGGAATGAAAAAAAAGACCAACAGTTTTCACACAATTACCTTAGGCCTGTGGGGATTGATTCATTAAAAAATAACTTTGTGGCTTCCATGGTTTGATGCCAGTAGAATCATTAAAATAATGTGCCTTATATTTCTTAATATGAGAATTCTCATTAACATGATACATCCACTATTACCATATTCATCTCAAATTCAGTGCCAACAATTTCCAGAGTGACTTCCCATATAAAAAGGGTGATTGGAGAACTAATAATTGAAACAGACATTAACGAAGACAGTTTGATTATTAATAACCAACCTGGGCACCTTCCTATGGTAGTTTAAGCATGAATTGATTTTCTACCTGTAACATGTTTTTTTCTATGAAACTTTGAAAATAAGAAAAGCCAAAACAGCTACTGTAAGTCAAAGTGTTTGAAAAAAGTTTTTTCTACTTCTATTTTACTCTTTAAAGGAAGACTGAGTATTTCAGGTAGTCTACACAGAGTAGCTTTGCTTAAGACTGTCTCAAGGTTCCGTAAATTTTTAACAGTGCCCTTTATAAATGTTTCAGGGCTATAGAAATGAGACAGGCCTATAAGAAGTTTAATGGGTCCCTGTTTAGCCATTTGTAATGGGGATTTAACTGCTTTGTTTGTGAGCTTCAGCCAAGAAAACAGATTACCTTCATCAAGTACTAATACTCTAGAGTCAATCTAAACTCTGCTCAGCTATGGAAAGGTATCATGGGATGTCAATAAGTATTATAAACACTAATCCAGCAAACCTGTCAGCTGCTTTCTAAAAAATATTATATCTAAATTCAAGCTCCAAGTTCAATACTGCTCTTCCATGTCCAAAGCCTTTAAAACATCGTGATGGATCATCAGAGACACATTTCAAAACATTCCAGTCATAATTTAAACCCTTGCAGGGAAAGTGATGTTCTCTCAGCAGTAGCAAGATAAAGGCATGCATTAAAGATTAACTAAAATAACAATTTTAAGGCCTCAGAAATGACATCATATCCACCATTTCCATCAAAACAACTTCTTCCCCATATCTGTTGTGTCCAGCTCACAGGAATGAAGCTGCTGCCAGCAGAGTGTAGAACCACTGCTCAGCCCAGCCAGAACATCCATGGGCAAGTCCATCCAGGATTTACTGACACCACTCCCTGCGAGTCCCCATGACATTGCTACAATCAAATCTTACATAACAGTACATGGGAGTCAAGAACAAAAGTCTGCCCCAGCCTCCCCTCCAGATCTACTTGCACCATGACAGAGACTGTGCTTTGCTTGTGCACACCCTGGCAAAGCCAGGAAAGGAAAGCTGGTGCAGGATACACTCAGATCCTGTGCTCCAGAGGGGAGAGTGGGACAGAACCCTGGAGCAGCACAAGCCAGGCCAGTTTTACCCACAGTTTTATCCAGCAGCAATCACCTCACCCCTGCTTTTGCCTCGCGCACTACAAATTCCCATTTCACCTTCAAAAGTTGTTTTTCCATAACTGAAGCAGAGGAATGTTTCATAGCCTGCAATCTTATCTTTCCCTAGCACAGCTAATGCACGTGGGATGGGAGAGGAGCTCGGGGCTGGGTACAAAGCTGCTGCAGCCCCTCTGCCAGCCAGGAGTGCTCCTGGCAGAGGCTCCATGGGCAGCCCTTGCTGAGGAGCCACTGGGGCACAGCATCAGCCTCTGGAGGAGCTGAGCAACCTGGCCCAGCAAAAAACACCTGAGGGTCTGCTCAGCTCACCTTGCTTTCTCATTGACTCCAGACAGACAGCAAATGGGCCTAAGCAGTCTTTTAGACCAGGGACAACACCACTGTGCTTTTGGCAGATGGAGCCCAGCCAAAGAAATTCTGCAGTGCTGCTGCCTGACACATAAGCAGAAATATCTTTTCTTCAGAGCTTTCAGTCTAGTACCTTTTAAAACTATTAAAGAAAAATTAAAAAAAAAAAAAAATTGGGAAGTAAATCTCACAGGCTCTATCCTCCAGTTCCACCTCTTTGCCAAAAATAATTACTTACTAAATATTTGTTGTGGCATTGCTATTTTCCTAAAACAAACTCTGTTCTCAAAAAGTTTGGGAAGCTATAGCAGGCTTCTGTAATATAACTGTCGTACTTACTACACATTGTGTGCTTGGTAGTAAATATTCCTATGAAGAGGAATGTTTAGTGAAGAAAAAATCATAAGAGTTATATATGATTGGCATATGGAAAATATAAACAGAACACCATTTGCATAAGAGTACATTAGGAGAATTTCTTTTATGTTTATTCAACAAATGTCTCCTAAAAGGTTTTCCTCCAAACCAAGCAATTTAATTTTCTTTTTAATGTTATTCTCAGTGGTTATAAACTTAATTAGCTTCTTAAGCTTCACATTTATTTGCATTTGAGATAAATGTAATCTCTTCTTGGTATAACTTTTTGAAATCAAAATATGGACTAAAAAGGTGCAAGTTTGATTAGTGGAACAGATACTGTAGCAAGTAATCATAGCAATGAGATGTTAATTGGTGTCTGGGTGGTTCTATTCATAGCAACAATAGGCCATAATAACACCCGGTGTCCTCTACTGTTCAACACTATTTTGCCTTCTCATTTATCATACTGACAATTATATTGTTCTCGAATTTCCTGCCTGTCTTAACAACAGAAAGGTATATAAAATGAGTCAGGCATCTGTGATTTTTTTAAGGCAGATGAAATCAGAAGGAATGTGCTGTAGTTTAACTCCTCTTTCTTTCTGGAAGTTAGCAGCCTGGAACAAGTCTAATCTTTTTTTTTCCACAAATAAATTCTAAAATAATTCTTTTAAAGCTGCATTTGGGTGGTTTTTTTTTTTTCCTCTCCTGAAAATTGTGCTCCATTATTACTGTGCTCTGTATATCGCCTAACAGACCTAGGGATTGCAGCGGTACTTCACCCAAGAGAAAAGGGATCAGGATGTGTCCCAGGGATTGTCCTACTCCCCTTCAAAATATGCACAGTGAAGGACATTTAGGGCATGGCACAAAATCTCCATCCACCAGCCTAACTGCTACTGCTTTTGCTTCTCTCTGGCTGTATTTTCCACCCCTCCCACATTTTCTTTATTTGAGCAGAAAGGTTTTCACTGTTGAGTTTCTCTGGTTAGAAACTCAACTAGAAGGACTCCTAAATTTAGTTGATTTTCAATTAGACATCAAACCATCATTCATGCCTTAAAGCTTAAGCACATAGGCAGAACAGCCATCCATGCTTGATTTCTGCCCAGTTTTGTGGGTCCAACAGCAACATCATTCATTCCCAGTGATCCCAGGAGCACAGGGGGAAACATTTGTCCATGGGCTCATGTGAGCAGACAGGAAAATCATAGACAGGGCTCTGAGAGGGACAGCAAGGGCAGGATGAAGAAATACAAGAGCCCAGGAAAGCAGCACTCATGCTGCAGTTAGTTGCTCCTTCATTGATATTGTTTATTTTAATTTTTCACTCATTATTTTAAACTGAATGTTACTTCTTTCTTTCTTTCCCTCCACTTCCATCTGCAGAGTTTCCAATTATGTCATTAAAATTTGCTCAATTACTTTAATTCCTAGTTCCCCTTGCCTGATATTTGTTTTATTTATTTCAAAAAAGCAGATTTCTTCATTTAGGTAATTTTATTTCATGAAATTTCAGACAGTTCTGTTTTTCTCTTCCTAGCAGAAATCTGGGATTCACATTAACTTACCTTCCTTGCCATTTTCTGCTAATAGCATTTCCCTCAGTAAGCCACCCATACTCCTGGGTCAGGAGCCTTTTCCATTTCCCCTCCATAGATTTTTGCTATTTAATTTATCTGAACATCTGCTAATTTTGAGTGGTACTTCATAGATAGCAAGTCATGGGAGAAAACAGCAGGTTCCTGAAATCCAGAAAAATACACATGCAGGAGAGAAAAAGGACAGTCTTGCAGCTTATTTCAACTTCATGAAACAAAAGTAAAGTTCACATTTAAGAAAAGAATAACCCACTTTATGCTGTTATGTGTCTAGTGTTTGCTTAAGACATGCAGACCATGAAATTATACTATGGGCTGTGTAAGGAACTTAGTGATGAGACCACAAGTTCCTTCTTCTTTTTAATGGGACACATCATTTTGCTGGATTT
The DNA here is from genome assembly GCA_020466415.1 of Ammodramus savannarum pratensis. Lineage (NCBI taxonomy): Eukaryota > Metazoa > Chordata > Aves > Passeriformes > Passerellidae > Ammodramus > Ammodramus savannarum. The sequence continues at coordinate 11,881,008 of JAHXMQ010012341.1, read as the reverse complement.
AAATGTTTCCCTTCATTCTGAAAGTTCTGATTTCATTCTATACACAGTAAGATACACCTAAAGCATTAACTGGCCCATTAGACAATGCACCTTATTTGACTGCCAGATAGGGAAAATGAAATTGTAATGGAAAAGAAGTAGGGAAGGACAGACTTTATCTCAAAAAGTTTTGAGCAGATGAAGTCTGCTTATCAAGAGTTCCATAAGTTGCCCTTCCAGTTCACTACATGGCCATACTTCCCAAACTCTCCCCACAAACACTTTGAAGTACTGTCCTTAATAAATAAACAACCCTATGTAGATAATTGAGAGTTCCTGCACAGAAATCCAGTGGCAAGATCAGAAAAACAACCTTCAGTGCTGCTGGCCAATTCCTCTCTTTGACACTTTTATTGCTCTTCAATTAAAAAAATGGTGGGGGATAAATAGTTTTTAGATATTTTTGTCCAACTTGTATATGAAGGATCCATATTCACCTCATAGCTGCTCAGCTCTGACATATTCCAAACCCAGTGCCACCCACAACATATAAACCCTTAATCTCCTAAATAAAGGAGCAATTGACCTAAGGTAGTTTTCATCACTTCTGTGAACTGCCTGGAAGCAAACAACTCCAGCATGTAAAACAGGTTCCTGATTCTCTGAAATTGATTAACTAAAACAATTACAATCAATTAACACTCTGCAAAGTGTTGCTGCAATCCAAAGAATGAAATCAGCCAGGTGACCTTTAGCATTAAGACATGCCAGAACATTTACATATTAAGTTCATATTTAAAAAAAGAACATAACCTTCTATTACTGCAAGCCCTGATCCTGAGCTGATGTGAATAAATAAACACGAATATATTGAAACAACAGGGAGTTCAGAAACTTCAACCAGCTGAGAATGGAGCACTCCAAGTGCTTCAAGAGAAAAGTGCCTCAAAGGAATAACTGAGTATTTAACATAAGAAAAAGCAAAAAATGAGACACTGGACTACAACTGCACTATGAAAAAATGTGGCAAAAAATGTTACATAAACATTGTAAGACCATGAAAAGACTCACAACAGATTCAGCTTCTATACACCCAACGTTCCTCATCAGAAATCCTTAAGAGCAGGGAGGGTTCCTTCATTTAAAGGAATGTGAATTGAATCTTAACTTCTTCCATATAAGCAATTTTTAAATAGCTTCACACACACACATTCAGAGTAAAGTGATCAGTTTGATTACAGCTGCTCCCAAGAACTTACTGCTCTTCCTTGATGACCTCTGTTGATAAATGTGCTGACTAAATTTAATCTGATTTTTTATTTTTGTTTACCAAAATCAGGTTTCTTAATGGCTTAGCACAAACCTTTCTCAACACCAAAAAGTTAACTTTTTTAACTCGTTTCAGAAATACCTCCTTTCAGAATAGCAGAGACAATTTCTTTACAAATTTAACACACATTGTGTTGCCTTAAATACTATCCAACAAATACTATTTTCACTTGCTTCCACATTTTGTATACATTGCACAAGAGATTATTAAGGAGCCAGTGAATTATTTCAAGGTTACCAAGGCTCTCATGTCCATCCCATCATTGCAGAGTACAAATTCCCACGTAATTTATATTTCTGTGACTGATTATACAAGGCATCAGGATCTAAAAGTTATTCAATTATTAACAATTTAAAAGCCTGGCTTAACTCACTGAGAGGCCAAAGCAGAGACACCTGCCAGTACAGAAAATGTGTTACATGTAAATTTCTGTGACATTTTCAGCACTAAAGTGAATAAAAACAAAACATGGAGTTGTTTTCATTTAAGCATGGAACGGTATTGTTTGACTATGTCTAAATCTTGCAGAGCCACATGAGGGAATTTTACCTCAGATGTTGCATTGCTTGTCATTTACAGCAGTGAATACTGCAGATTCATTGGAAAGAGGGTTAAAGAAAAAAATTGGTAATAATAGCATCTCACTAGTTGGATCACAGTGACCAATTTCACTTGCATGTCTGGTAACCTCCAAGATATGTCAGCATTCATTAGCTATTTGGGAAAAAAGAATTTTTCTCCATGATTGTAACAATATAGAACACATTTCATCGCTTCCTCGGAGAACAGGACATTTGTAGTCTTGCAACATGAACAGTAGGAAAGACTTGCATAACCCAATCTTGTTTTATTTAAGAGGGTGTTGGAATTGAAAGGTAAGGAGTAACACAGAAAGAGTGATTCTGACTGCACACTGTATCCAAAAATTAAGCAGCTCACTCTGGATTAGATCTTTAACCTCACCCAAGATTTATGAGGGTGTCTCTGATTGTGGAGAGGCAGGGCTGAATCAACACTGTTTCACTGGAGGCTCTGTACCTGTAGTTTAGACAATGCTTGTTCACAGTATAGTGGAAAAAATCCCATTATTGCTCAGAGGATGGATATGTCAGGGCTGGCTGAAAAGATGTTCATTTCTGTTCCCTTCCTACATCCAAAACCAAGAGTCTCACAAATAGTATCTGCTGCTTTCCAGTTGTTTTCTGTCTCTCTCTGGCCACATATTAAGGATGTGTGTCATATTTCCTACCTACATAAGCATATTTCCTACCTACAGGCCAGTGCAGCCTTTCACCAGCAGCACCCATCTGTGTGACCAGCAGGAACCAGAGCATCCCTCAAATGCTTCAGATGTTTTAAAGAGATGATTGCTGCTGCATTCTCTCACCCAGGGGCTGGCAGCTCCAGCCCACTAAGGACACCCCACACTGTTAGTCTGGGCCTTCTCAGGGCAGCCAAGAAGGGGGATCACTTTCCAGGAGCACCAAGGGGAGAATCTCCCTTTGTCCCTCGTGCAGGATGCAGGAGGAGGAGGAGGAGGAGGGCACGGGGCTCCGCACGCAGAGCGCTCCAGGCAGGCAGCATGGGTCCCGGCCACAGAGAGGCACTCAGAGTTCAGGAGTCAGCTGAGGGTCAGTGCACAGAGTATCAAACATGCTACACTTTGCAAAACCAGTTTCTGTGCTGGAGTCAAACAGGAGAACAAAGCTACAGTAACCAAGATCAATTTACTCTGAGTGGGGTATTCACAAGGGAGAAGGGATTGTAGTAATGTGCATTAGTAAGCTGCAAGTATCTTATTAAACTAAGCCTTCCCCAATTGTCCCTTTGTAGTCAAGCCATCCAGCTCTTGCACTTAATACCAACTGAGTTGCCTTAATATGACCTTTTATTAGCTTAAAATCTCTTTCAAAGTATCACAAATATGCTACAAGAGAAATACACAGGCTGCCAAGCAGGGCTGAACAAGGGGAATGGCGGATCTGCCACTTCCCCAAATTATGTGACACAATTAGTAAACCCAATGTTTACAGACCCAAGCTGCAAAATGCCAGGTCTCTCCTCCTCCCTAAGATCTTGGAGCATCATCTGCTGAAAGACCAATTGATCCAGTGTTTGGATGTGATCAGTGCAGTTACACTGCAAAGGCACAATGGATACATCTGCACGAAGCTCATGGAGGGAAAAGCTTATGAACCAATCTTCAAGTGCTGCAAGAAGTTTTGGCCATGTGAAGAAGACTCAATATGTGCAGTGCAGTATTTCTCTGTATCTCAGCAGAGATGTGGTAAAGGCTCCACCTGGAACGTTTCACACTTGCAAAGCTCTTAAAAGCATTTCCCATAAGATTTAACATGTACAAAAATTACTTATCCCAAAGGAAAAAAAAAATGGGTTTATGCCATTGCCTGTATATTTGGTATTGTTCCAAATACTGCTACACAATTTTATTGTGATCCAGTAACCCTTACTCTATAGGGAGATAAAAAGTAAATTATAATGATCTAGAAAACCATCTTTGAAGATTCATGTCTCTCAGAGCTTTTAAAATTACTGATCAAATTTTGTATAGAAAGAGTGTAAGTCCTTATGTTTCCAATATCAGCTTAAATTTGGGATGAAGCATCAAAATATTCCTGAGCTCTCCTCAGAGTTAAAATTACTTGTGCTGAAGTTCAAACTTCACTCAATTACTAGAAATATTTCAGTTAGTGTATAAAGAAATGTCAGCAAGATTAATGGCAAGCAAGTACTAAACATTTGTTATCAGGTTATCACTGCTCACAGTGCCCATGCCTCCACATCTCTTGTCACTGACTGTTCAGTTTGCATCTTAAACTGTCTCTGCCTTTTCCAGTAAGTTAAAGAAGACATTTGCATGGTAAAAATTTTCTGTCATTATCTTATTTAATAATTACTGAAGATAATCTTACTCTATAGACGTGTGCAGACTTTTTGCACTCGTGTTAACCTGAAAAGAATAAGTTGCCAGACCCTGTATGTGCCTTGTTGCTTGCACAGTATCACTTAAAATAAGGCTGAAAAATTATTACCAGAGGGAAAATTCTACAACATATGACACATCTGTCGTAAGCTAAGTTTTCTGTGTAAGCTGCAGCTATGACAATGAGGTTCCTTGCATTGCAATAAAATTTCCTGTCATTACTGACAATTCACATGGTGCAATTCAATGCAGCGCACGCTTCTTTTGTCCTAAACATGTACATGCTTAAGTTGCACTAAACACAGAGGAAAGCTGCAGTGAACTTTACAGCCTCACCATGGTAAAAGATAAATTCTGCCACTTCAGCAGTGAGCTGGGAATTACCCACAGGACTGCTGCTCCAGCATCAGGCTGTGTTATATTCCCACATGCCTTCCAGCACTTGCCCTCGCCACTGCCTCATTTCAAAATAAACGATGCCATCTAGAAAGGCAATAGACCCAAAGTGGCTTCTCACACTGGTAATTCTTAGAACCAGTTCCTGGGGAAAGGAAACCTTCAGTGGAGAGAAGGAAAAGCTCTTTGTCATCTTTGGATGAGGAACATGCAGAGAAGTTGCAGAGAAGTACTCCCTTTCCCTCTCTGGGCAGTTCGTGTTCCAGGCCACTCCTCTACCCCCTCCAAAGTCTCCACAACAGTTTGTAACAGATGAGAGACTAAAATATTTATTTATAGTTTTAACTAATTTATAGTCTGCAGTTGCATATGCCATATTTTATTTTATGCAGTAAGGCACTTTGAACTAAAAATTAACATTTGACAGGGCCAGAGCTGCTGAAGTGACACAAATAAAAGCAGAGTTTCCTCAGCAAATCTAATTCAAGCTTCCACAACTTTTAGACAAAGATTTCTCAAACTGCTGGTACATTCCAGTACCATAAAACACAGAGCACTTCAAGAAAAATTAATCATTATAAAAGACACTGACATGGTATAAAAACACATTACTTTTGCTGGTATAAGAGCACAGTCAGCTGCTTCACCTCCAAACACTTCACTAACGAAGACACCTTACAGTGTTTGAAGCCCTTACAACAAAATACTCTGCCAACACAGAATGTCCCAATTTTCACCTTCTGGAGAGAAAATCAGGTCATCAAACCACCTTCTGAAGGCGATCTCAGCTGAGGGAAAGCCAATCCTCACGCCCTATGGAGGGCAAAGACAAGGATCAGGAGCCAAGGGACTTGAGGGAAGCTCCAGCCCAAAGGATGCAGCAGCACAGCCCAGGGGCTCCAGCACCCACCACCCCACGCTGGCCCCTGCCCTGGCAGCAGAAAAGGTCCCAATTGTCTCCTCTGTTCCACTGGAAAAGCTGCTGCACAGGGGCTTTGTATCTTTGATGGACGGGGACAGAGCAGAATGTGGCGTACATTGTCAGAGGTCTGTGTTTGCCCACTCAATTCAGGTGTTTAGCACACTGCTGAATCTGCCCAAAACAGTCATGCTTATGAAAAGAAATCTGTAGCACTTTACATCTCCTGGCTCATGCAACTGAGATCAGTCCTACCGAGTGAACTAGAAAAACAAAACCTGAATGACTGCTTTGCACCTATAAAAAACTTTCTTATTTCGTAATAGATAAACTAAATGCTTCTTGAGTAAAGAAAAATATTATAAAAACAATCTATTGCTAATTAAACCCAATATATAAAATTATGCTGGAATAAAGGCTATCACTTTTTTAATAAACTAAGAATAACTGTAATAAGCACACATATTTTGATAATCTCAATGAATGAATAAAATGCAATAAAAAAATTAAAGAACATGTTTTTCTATAGAAAGCTCTACACTCTTTGCCATCAACTATTCACTTAATTCAGATAAGTCAAAGAAGTTTTCATTATATGAATAAATTGACAATTTTTTCAGCACCTGTATAATAATGCCATGTAAATTACAGGCACTAAATAGAAAACACTGCAAGGAACAGTGATGGTATCATATACCATAATTCCAACAGCTCCTAAATTGGGAAACAAAGGATAATCTATATTTTCTGGATTCCAATATACTAAGATCATAACATTATAAAGGTTTTGCAACTATTGCCTAAGACACAATTTTAAATTCTAAACTGCTCACATTTTTACTTCGGAATTCACCTCACTCATTGAAATGTTACCTCAGCATCTATTACGGCTTTGCCTTGAGCAAGGAATTATTGGGCTTTTTGTTTTATTTTGTTTTTCATTTTTACATTTAAAAGCTGTCTGCTTCTAAAATGAAGCTATTTAATCCCTTGTCATCACATGGTCATAAAAATTGCAGGCAGACAGAAGTTAGCAGTGGCTGCTTCACAGGCCCCACAGCAATGCATGGTAACAGATTTTCAAAGCAGTTCAAAGAGTCCAGTTTCCATCTGTGTTTGGTGAAGGGTGCAAAAACCTTGGGGCCATCTGAAAACTCTGCCTCATCTCTAACACTTGGAATAACAAAGGTGTTATTTTTCAAAGCCACAGTCTCCCCTCCTGGGGTGGCTCTGGAGATACAGTTCAGGGAAGGTGGGAAACTTCAGAGTAGATATTCTCCTTCTAGACTTTGCCTCCTTCAGGGAGTTCTTTTGAGGATGGCACAATGGTGGCCTATATAACATGGGTTACTGCCAGCAGAGGCCAACAGTTAATGAACCCTATAGACAAATTCTTTTCTCTGATTTCAGTACAAAAGTCTACAGGAAAACAGCCTCGACGTTCCCCCTACACACCCTTCTCCTCAAGCCCAGGAGTGTTATTTGATCAAAAGAAAGTAGAGGGTGCTCTACACCCATTGTACAACCCAAAATCGTGCAGTGCAACACGGGTACCCATTGCACCCAGCTAAGCCAGCTCACAAAACAAAACAACATGAAAGCAACAACAAAGAGGATGATCAGTTTGCCTCCCTCCTGATAAATAGCCAATTGCTAATCTGCACTTCATTTTCATACATAGGGCAACTGCTTCTCTGATGTTTATTTCCACTATGCAGTTGTATAAAGTATTAAAAAAAAAAAAAAGGAAAATAAAAAAAAATCACCACCAACAACTTGCTATTTATTTGCTAGGCATTGGATATAACATTCCTCTACTAACCATTTGCTGTTGCACTTCTTGTGAGCTGGTATCACACAAACACACACCAGAACACAGATAAGGAGAACAAGTTGATGGGAAAACATCAGTATAACCATGGCAAAAGGCCCTATCAGGCAAAAAGAGCCTGATCATCTTCTGAAATCTCCCTAAAAGAAAGGTTCTGGACAATAAAGGCTTTTGAACTAAAAAATTCTGTCTAGATGTTCACTTACATTCAAATCAAAGTTTCAGTATATTCACATTAACTTTAATGGGCATTGACCCAGCTCACTTCCAGACAAGCCAATGTGTTTGTGGCCAGGACAATTTCATGACACTGACAGGAGTGTACTCCTATTTAATGCAGAATTTCTGTTAGCAAGAGAGATGTTTTATATGGAGGAGCCGAGTGAATGGTTTTGACTTCTGTAATCCTCTGGTATGCATGCCTTAAACATACATCCTCAAGAGAAATTGCTTGGTTTTCAAAGATGTATTTACCCCTAGGTAACTTACTTGGTGATATCTACCACAGCAACACTTTCTGACAGTTTTGAAGTTAACCTTCCTGACTTGCTCAGCTTCTGAAACTGGATATATATCCAATATGCCCTCCCATGCTTCCCCCAAGACTCTTTCTTCCCTCTCCTAAAGACAACATGATCATTTTCTAGCCCTTTCACATTAGTGTTATGCAAATCATTTCAGTGTAAATAAACCAACACAAAACCAGCATGAAGGAGCTCTGTTCCAAGGTCCCTGCCTCCTCTGCAGCACAAGATTGGTGGGTGGGAGGGCAGAGGATGGCTCCTTTTGGGGAGGAGGTGTAATGCACCATCTGTTCCCACTGCTGGTAAGAATCACAGTGGAAGAGAGCACAACCACTGTACACTCACACCACCTTTTCAAGAGCTCACTGCTTATCTTCCACATTTTAATGAAATTCCATGCCTACCACTGCCCACAGGGTTCCACATTTATTCACAGGCATTTCTTTCTTTGTTGCAAGGCTCCAGGCCCCCTCTCTTTGTTCAAAGCTTCTCTCTCAGGGCAATCTCTACCCTGGCTCCCATCACGTTGCTTCCTCTTTGACGTCATTGTAGGCAAGAGTCAGGAAAAAGGTTAGTCTTAAATATTATAGTAAAGATCTATTCCTTTGAGATCAAGCATTATTTCTTCACAGTTTTATCATTACCTCTATGCCTTGAGTAATGTTTAAATCAGAGTCGGAAAGATCAAATTCCAAACCAAAAAATAGTTTCTTCCTTTTGGTGAGTGCTTTGTTGTCTTTATATTAATTATTCTATTGTTCTGAGTAATTGAAAATTGAAATGCACTGAGCAGTGGGTTACATTAATTCTGATCTCTGAATAAAGATGGTTGGTTTTGGCAGAAGACATTCCAAGACACTGGAAGGTTTAGAAACCACATGGAGGATGGCACGAGTTGGCTTAGCAGAAGGTGGGGCCATTCTTTCTGCTTTTTTAGGACTCCTTGGTGTTATGGCACATACTGTTTGATGTATAGGAATTGCTGGGGAATGGGAAGCAGAGACATTTTTGGTGGGAAGGGGAGCACTTTGAAGTCATGCATTGTTCCGTCTCTTCTAGCTCCTGCACACTTCGCATCACCATGGTAACTGCCTGCTTTAGTGAAAGAGGAAATCTGCCTGGAATTTGTTTTTGAGAGTCATGCATGTACTGTTACAACGATGGTTTCTGACTAAATTATTCATCTCATGTCATCATCAAGTTTAGGTAATCTACGCAACATTGCAGCAGCTGAGGAGTGAACCCCTGACAAAGATTTTTGCACTATGTACAGGTTGAAAACAAGCCATTGTTTCAAACATCACAATAAAATAACATGTATTAACCTAGAGAAACTTTCTAGATTTTTTTTATCTTGTGCTGTTAGCTACCAATAATATCCATACCTGAAAATTGCATTTAAAGTTTAAATCTACAGCTTGTCAAAATATATTATTATGGCACTGCAATCTTGCTTTCTTTGGTTCCAATATATTCTCCAAACGTTATCTATTATATTATATATTTGAACCCACAGACTCCAGATATGCTTTGTAGCTGTAAATAAATAGCTAAATCACATATAAGTGCTAAGTGAAGCATTTCCTAGTAAGTGTGTAAAGTACAAGGTGACCAAGAGCTGTTATTTTCAAAAGGGAAAGATGATAAAAATCAAATTATCAGGGCTACATTGGCATAGGGAACCCTTTAAACTCATCATCAAAATACTAATCCCTTCCCAGTGGCACTGCTTAGTTTTAGAACTGATGCTTTAAACTCATTTTTCACAAGATGCTACACCTAAAATTCAAGTCAATTGAGAAATGTTTCTGTCCCTAACACAGAGCTTCTTGTAACACAGAAAATTTTGGCCAGCATTTACCAAATCCAGACTAGCACATGCATGAAAATACAACTCACACCACATATTTTAGAAAGTCCTTGTGCAGAGAGATGCCCCTTCTGTATTTTTATGGTACAGCTACTCTAGCACACTGAGTTAGCAGGCAGAAAAAAAAAAAAAAAAATTATGCTTTCTTTCACATTGTGTCACCAGGTATCATCATGAAAGTATGAAATCAGTTTTCTTTTAATGTAAGGTGTGCCATCTACTAGGCAAAGAATTTTATATTGCAGCAGCTGTACATATGATAGCAAATTGTCTCTGCACATTAAACCTTTAGACACTTCTGTTAAAGCAAACAGAACCAAACCACCATGCTCCACATTCCTCTTGGTGCCTCCTACACCACAAAAGGTGAAGGCTCTGAAGTGGATTTAGCACAATCCATCCCTGTGCACACGTAACACAACATGTACCCAAGCAGAAAGGAGCATCCATACCTTGCACTAAGCCTTTATCACAGGGACAACACTGACCTAAAAGACACTACAGAGCAAACTGGAAATGCAGAGATTGGGAAGTCAGGCCTTCACCCTTTACACAAAATCACTGGGGCTTTCCTATGCAAAGTTACACATGATTTAGCTTAACTCAGATGTCTGCCCAGCAACTGGCTTGAGGCCGAAGCTGGCACAGACAAACGCTTCCATAAAATCCAGTGAGCATTTTCCAGGTTCTCTGGCTGCTGTGGCTGCAGCTCATACATGCTGGGCTGAGCTGGTTGAAGTTATGCAGCTCTGACACCACCTGGATGGGGACAGCCATCAGCAGACTCAGCCTGGGATGCCAAGTCCTCAAACTACTGGTCCATACTGAGCTTAACACCAAAGACATTCAGCTAGTAACACTGAGGAATTTACCTATTGGTACCTCCGCCATGTGTATAAAATTACTTCATTGTAGCATGACTTTAACTTAATTTCTAGTGTTAAGGCAAGAAGGCCAATATGACTCTACTGAAAACTTTTCTCCCCTTTAAACCCAACTACCAATTACCAGAGAGCAAACTAAAGACTTTTAATTAGTAAGAAAGACAGCTACACATTAATAACTACTTAAATAGTCTCTTGAAGGAGATGGGTCTCACCACAATGCAGAAAAACAATAAAGTAAGTATTTAGCCAGTATTCACATTTCCTCCTTAGTTCATTCCGTCACAATTTGCAATGTACAAAGCAGGAAAACGAAGCATAGTAAAACCTGACCTTAATAACTTAGTATAGGACAAATATGCAGAACACTTTAAAGTGAGACTACTGGTTGTAACACAAACACAAGCCCATTCATTAATTACAAAATATCAATACAATAATATAAGCAGGTAATTTATAATCAAGTGAATTAAAAATATTTTCTCAGCTTTTTACCTAAATAACCTCCTTGCATAGCCATGTGTGGCATAATTTGATCGGAATGGATTAAAGTACACAGTGTGTTTATTTATTACTCTTTCTTTTCATGGATTACAACTTCATCACTCAATAAAGGGCAATCCCTTTAAAACAGACTACTTACATGTCTTAAGCACATTTCCATCAGATACATAAATTAGGATCTAGGTATAGCTTAGTCTTTGTGACAAGGCACACAGATTGAGAGCTAGAGATTCAGATGGACAATTATACTTAAATTTCAACATCCAGACATCCTCAGATATGTCGTTTGGGCAATGTCCTCAATTTTTTTTGTACCCACTGTGCAGGGCACACAGAGGAGGCAAGGACTGCCTGCCCTGCTCACAGGGGTTGCCCTGTGTCCCACCTGGAGCAGTCCCTGAGCTGCAGGAGGACACTGAGCCCAGCTGTGCCTCTGGCCAGGCTGAGCCGTGCTGCAGCTCATCCCAGCCACACAAACAGGGCCAGGCACACACAGGCTGGTGTCCAGGCAGGGCACGGAGGGCAGGGCATGGTCAGGGCACTGCCTGCAGGTGACTCGTGTCCAGGCAGGGCACAGAGTGCAGGGCATGGTCAGGGCACTGCCTGCAGCTGACTCGTGTCCAGGCAGGGCATGGTCAGGGCACAGAGTGCAGGGCACTGCCTGCAGATGACTGCAGAGAGCAAAAGGCCTTCACCAGTCCTCAGCCAGAACCACCTGCACATTTAAATGTTTTCACAAAGGGAGCTACCCTGCCCATCACACGTGATTTTGGCTGCAAAATGATTATTGCAGCCTTTCAGCAAGTTTTCTGGAAGCCATCACTATTAGAGTTTAACATGCAAAGGTTACACCAGACCACAATACATTTTAATTGGCTATTGATAGCCTAGATAGGAATGGAAAGAGTCTTCACAAAAAGGTACACTTTATATGCATCCCTTTGCCTTGATTTGGCAAATTAATTTATCTCTATTTCCTGTTTCAGCAGTGCGGTCTAAAGGGAAGTCTTTGTACTTGGCTGCTAGATATTCCCATCTCAGTCAAATCAACTCAAAAATCTGGTTTCCATCCATGGCATGAGCAGATCAGCTAAAGCAGATTTAAGTGATTAGCAGAGCACCCCATCTGGTAGGAGGGCTCCTTCCTGCACTCACATCTGAAGCTCCTCCTGCCCAAACTCTGCAGCGCTGCAGAGGGACTCACCCCTGACCCGAGGCAGGCACACACTAAGCTGTCTCCAGCTGAGCTTGGGCTTGCTTTAGAACTGTGAGCACACTGCTGAAGCTTTGCCTCTGTCTGTCCCAGCAACAGAGAGACAGAGCTGACCTGAGCAGTTTGCCTTTATCAAGGGGAGTGCAAGCGACTGGCACAGATCTCTGAAACAATCTGCGCAGACCTCTTCCAGCCACAGGATTCTCAGCTGGATGGACCTGTGGAGCTTCCCAATACATTTAATTCCACTAAAAATAATAATCCCCTGTAATAGGCTCATGGCTTGAGCTAGAGCCAATAATCTAACTCCCCTCTCCCCACCCTAATTCTGACCAGCAGCCAGGGAATCTCCATCCTTCCCCATCCCTGAGCTACAGATTGTGTCCACAGGAATTAAGCAGGCACCTGTGGTACCACCTGCTGCAATCCATTTAATTCTTTGTCACAAAACCATTTTGGTCTTTTTTATAGTTCATTCAGTGCAACAGGAGGAGGAGGGGAAGACTGGCAATTGCTATAAAAGTAGTGGATTTTCAATTCCTGGAACATAGTATGAGAAATTAATAACAAAATTAATAATAGATCTACTTACAGTGGAGGGATTTTGTGCAAGTTTTCCTAAAGGCACATCATAAAATTGTGAAAATGAAAGGGTATAAGAATATCCAAGGGCAGATGGGAGTCAAAAAACAGAAATAGTCTTAATAGAGTTTTATCTCTGTATTAGGTATCTAAATTCCTAGGCAAAGGAATGGCATGTTTCTATTAAGGAGCAGAATTGGCTGAAAAAAAAGCTTTGCTCACAAAAAAAAGAGGAAGCTTTCCATTTTCAAATGTAATATAAATCTACATCTAACCTGGGCCAACACAAGGTCAGTGGCCAAAAGGCAGTGTAGAGACATTATAATGCTTTACATGCTCTCTAGGGTTTGAATCCTCAGTCAGACCATTTTTAGCAGGCATTTTAAGACACTAAAATTCTTTAAATAAGCATAAGAAAAATTACTGTGAAAGAATAGCAGGCAAAATTAAGAATGAGTGAGGCTTTTCAGAGCGAAAATTCCCTTTGATTTTACTAATCTATTCAAATTCTAAGTAATTTTGTAAAAAAAAAAAAAATCAAGTATTACCAGTATTACAATTACCTGTCAGAATACAGAAGTTACTAAACCTTTTCATCACAGCTAAGGAGATAGAATATTATACTTTCTTGTGTCTACCTCTTGCACTAAGCCCATCTCCACAAAGCCTGAACCCTGTCACCAGCCACCTACTTATCTCTCAGAGCTCTCATTGGAGACTCTCTTCTGAGAAAAAATAAAAGAAAGACAAAGCTCTACTTTGGAGGGCAGCCTCCATAGCTGATGCCTTTACATTAATTCCACAAACTCAGATTTTTCAGAATATTTTTTTTTTTTTCATTTACATAACTACGATCAGATAGTTCCTACTTGGCTCCCATCCAAGGCAGCAGAGCTCTGGGTGTCCCTCTCTGGGACTTCAGAAAGGGTTTGCATCCATTTGTACCTTGAGCCAATGTTCAGCTGTCTCACCCCTCACATCTTCAGGGCAGGCTTGCACTGCTTCCCATGTTGGTGTCAAGAATCTGCAGAAGGGGCCTGGAAGGCACACAGGTGTGCCCAGGTGATTCTGTGAGTGCCCCTGAGTTACAGAGCAACGCTGACTCAGCTCAGCACCTTCCCAAGGACAGAGATGCTCTGATGAAGAGAGAGGTATTACTCAAGAACAGGGCCCTGTTAAACACTGCTGCTTTAAGCCTGGATCCCTCTGGGGATTACAAGACCCTGTTTACATGGTCAGCCTGTGATGGATAAGCTGTAAACTCCAAGCAGAAATGCTGATTTTTGCTTTTTGGTGCCTGAGAAGGCTGACTTTTGAAGGCAGCTAGGTTGTTCCATCCTAGTTTGTTCCATCTTTGTCTTCAGCAAGTTTTGTTGCCAGGGGGAACACTAAGGCAGTGAAACATCATTTTTGCTGTGTACAATGTGTTTTTTAATGGTTTTATTCCATTTTGCTTATGAAACTCAGAAGCCAACTATTGATTCTACCAAGACCTTGTGAGTGAAGATTAAAGCATTCCAACATGCTTGTCTACAGGTGTGCCATGGTGAATTATGATCTTCGCATAATTCATAGAATGAAAAAGTTGCACCAAGAAACCAACTGTTAATCAGTGTATAGGTACAGGAGATCAATCTTTGATTCTTGTATTCACAAATCCTGTTTACTTGGCCACATTAGAGAACAGACGGGTGTTCTGGAATGGATTCTTAGAAATGATGGATGTAATTGTCAAAACTGCCAAGGTCAATGTATAATGTTCAAAAAAGAACCAACTCATTTCAAGCACCTTCCATTTATCATTCATGCAATTTGACCCCCAGTTCTCTTTGTAATAACATACTATGAGGGAACAACTGCTGTGTTCATTCCTATATACTCCTGTGGACTTTCAAATATCATGCAGGTCACAGCCTTTCCAAAAGACTGAGGACATTTGTATATAACTTTTTTCCACCCTGAAGTATGTGGAAGCTATTACATTAAACCTGACTTTAATAAGAGTAAGTTTGTTTCCTATAGAATTTTTATCCTGCAATACTATACGCATTTGAAAGAAACTTGTTCCAGAATTTCATGGGTTTTCCATTTAAGAAATGTAGATTGGTTAATAATAACTTTTGAAAAACACAGCTAAATAATTTGCTTTTCAGAACTGAGATGTTCCCTCCATTGATGATGTATCTTAGTTGCTTAACATCATGCTGTGGAATATAAGCCAAACCTAAATAATGAGAGTTAGAGAAAAACTGTCCCTGTGGACAGTGAACTCCATAACTCAGCCATTTCTTTTAAATCCAGCCTTGATTACAGCCAGGACACTGAGTCAAGGGGAATGGTATGACAGTTTGCATTTGTATGTAGGTCCAAGTATCTGGAAGTGATTCAAAGCATTTTAATTGTCAGATTTAAAGGAAAAGAGAAATGTAATTTTTAGGAGTTTTATGGTTTAAATGGGGTATTTTAGAATGCCAGAATCTCTATTTTCTGGTATCACTTTTCATAAAGACAAGGGGAAGACCTATGCTTCTGCTGACTTTTGGTTACCAATGTGTACACTTTTTTTACTTTTGAAGTTTGCAGCTTTTACCACTCTATTTTCAAAACCAGTGGTACAGGTTAGTGGATAGAACCTGAAAATAGATACCCAGCAGGCCATTTTCTCTCAGAAAAAAAAAAAAAAAAAGAGGATAAGACCATGTTTCACCATTGCAGAGGTTCACAATTATTTTTTTAAATTGAATAGATTCATAACATACATGAATAGCACAACCTTGTTTTTCCCCCCTAGGGCATGATGATAACCAGATTGAGTTTGCTTCTCAAAAATCTAACACATAAGACTGGGTCATATTCCATTGAACAACTTAGAAACCAACATAAATCTGAGGATCTGGCTCAAGAATTGTACAAGTCACTAAGCATCACTGAACAGCAAGTCAAGATTTGGCACCAAACAGTTTTTTGAAGAAGGTGAAGAGGGCTGGGACCAAGAGGCATATGAACAGCTTAAATCATATGCTTTAACCCTATTGGTTTTTACAGATTCAATAAGAAAGCTTGTGGATGTGAAGAAATGCCACTTCTTCACTAAGACAGCATTCCTGAAACAGAAGCTTAAAGAAAAAAATATTTACTAAATTTTCCCTTTTCTGCTCACACCATTATCTTTTCATGGAAAAGTAACAGGCAGGCACACACTTCTGTTGGGATGGCATATTTCTCCCAAATAAACGAGTTCATTTCTCCTCAAGCTCATGACATTGCAATCGAGTGGGGAGGTAATTTGCATAATTTCTTCATTTCTCATATAACACCGAAATAAGGCAGTTACCTCTAGGTGTAAAAACTGTGACATCACCCTGAAGGGCAACAGAAGGGTACACAGAGAAGCAATCATGTCTGAAAAAGTAGAGCAATTTTTGTCTAACTTTTGCACCTTACAGCTAAGCTATAATCTTAGTAACAGAACCTTCTACTTAAGGAGCACTTTCTCCAAAAATACTCTATAAAATAGAGGGGGAAAAAAAATCTGGGATATCTAGACCAGAGAATGTCCAGAAAAATTAAGTGATGACTTCTTCTTACATGATCAAAACATTCTTTGTGGTGAGAAAATTAGGTTAAAAAAAAAAAAAAAAAAAAAAAAAACAAACCAAAAAAGAATCTGCTGGCGACACACAAGGTGCCAGCGGGCTACACTCAGCTGAGCTCACATCCACCCACTCGTTTTTAATGAACTAACATGGTAACAGGGTAAAAACTTGCCACTTGGAGAATATATTTCATCTGCGGTCACTACAAAGGGAGGGTGAATTAATCTGATTAGTTTAAAAATCCTTCCCTCTCCATTGCTCTTTTTTAGCCAGCTTGATATTCAGGTAATAAATCCACTGTGGAGACAAAAGAATGCTTTGTAAGCAGCATCAGCTTTGAAGTGTAACCCGTGCTGCAGGTGGAGTTTGGGTAGTGCTGCTTTTGTACACAAATCTCGGTCAACAAGTCAGACACAGATCCTTAAAAAACACCTATGAAAAAACATACAAATTAGTGCTCCTGAAGAAGCCACTCATCACACACTTTCAGTGCATCATGACATCAGGCTACTGCAAGTCTCCGCCTGCTCGTGTGGAATTTATCAAGAAGAGCCAGTGGCAGCAACTAATCAGTAACCACAAATACCAGGGACACCCAGAGGCAAGATTGCACCCCTGCAGATATGCTACACAACACTGGATAACAGGCACACTAATGATGCAGGCTCATGCTTAGGTACTAGATATGACCCACTTACTTGCCTTCAAATTAGATCATGTAAGCTCGGGGTGCAAAGCCACGGAGGTATTTCATTAGAAGGCTGCACGGTTCCAGGTGCCAGCCTGACACCACGAGGACAGGAGCTGTGCATTACCCTGGCCATCAGGACCCTTCACACACAGGCAGTGGTGTCAAAAGTTATCACTTGCAGATGAGAACTGTGAAAGATGTGAACGCAAGTGTCAAGTTCTCTCTCTGGAGCACAGGGCTCATCCCCTGAACGTGCATATATTGCTTTACCTCAGACACTCAGTATTTGTGAACAGAA
This sequence comes from Ammodramus savannarum pratensis, assembly GCA_020466415.1. Taxonomy (NCBI): domain Eukaryota; kingdom Metazoa; phylum Chordata; class Aves; order Passeriformes; family Passerellidae; genus Ammodramus; species Ammodramus savannarum. The sequence continues at coordinate 11,863,447 of JAHXMQ010012341.1, read as the reverse complement.
GCTGCTTTCACATCTCACCTTCTCCATGTCTGCTGGGGCTTCCATTGAGCAATTACTATGCAATTTTTATAGAAGCAGGGAGTTTTATTGCTTGATGGACCCTGCCTTAACCAACTCAGCACTCAGTCTTTGGTAAAGAGCAGATGAAATTTACAGTTGAGATACTAAGCTGAGACATGAGGGTCCTGCCCTGAGATACCTGTTGTACTCTGCAGCTATGAGAGGTTGTGCAGAACTCTGCTCAAAGACTGAAATTCCTGCATCTCACAGGGCTATGGAGTCTTAACAACTCTGAAGAGCTTGGACACTTCCTTTAAGATGAGAGGTTTTACTTCCTAACATAACATACAGCAAAAAATTGTTATTACAGGACATCCCTGATTGCTTTCAATGTAAATATTTTTACAAGACAATGATTACAGCCCAGAGTGAGGGTTTAATTCATGCATTGCCACAGAAAGGTATTGGAGAAGAGTGACTGAAAGAAATAACAAGGTGAGTGTCATTAATGACCGGAGCTCACTGAGCAGAGTGCACACCCTCGGCTGCCTCACAACCAGCACACAGTGACTGCAGCTGCACACCTGTGCTATTGATGCAATGCAGAAAGGCAAGATCATTTTGTTACCAGAAAGCAAGCTTCTGTCAGATGTCAAACTTGTCCTTTTCACAGTTTAAGTCATCCAACCCCTAAGACATAAACAAGATGCTCTAATAATCTGAATGTATGATTCCTTTTGAGTCTCCTACCATTCCCAGCACTTCTGATTTGCAATAAGAACCGTTTTCAAAATGTAGAAATTATTATTTCATAACAATCTGGTTATATCACAATAGTGCATGCTTTTACATATTCCTTATATAAATACAGTTGATAATATGCCTCTCCTGTACATGCCAGGAGTGAATCCATCTTCACTGTTCTTTCATACCTTGGTTAATAAGAGAGTAATTATATTTCTGCTTCCATTTTTTTGCTAACACTGTCAGATAATGAAGTATGTATTACTTTAGGCTTCTGCAAAAACAAACCAAAGGGACAGTAATGTCAGAATGGAAAATGGAAGAAGAAAGTCAGCTTTGAAGTCTACCTGTACATCTCTGCACTGCCAGCTCTGAGCTCATTTTGAAATCAAAGAACGATCACACAAAATCCGAAGCAATCAGACATACATTGCTACATGGAGACTTCACATCAAGTTCTTTCTTTTTAGCATGGAAAAGTAAAAACCCTGATGTTTTGAGATGAAGAGTACAAGCAAATTAGTCACATCTAGCATATAAATAATGTTTTCAGCATAACAGCGAAGAAAAACACTTTGAAAACTTATTAAAATGTAGGTTTATTCTCCTGAACATTTAGTAGGAAAACCTGTCATTTTTATGCAGCAATGGTAATAAATTTTGAAACCTTCACAGATGTGCTCTTAAAGTTATTAATTTCACCAGGATGATTATGAATGCTTTACTCAACTGTTCCACAAACACTAGAACAATGCAAACCAAGTCAAGTCCTAAATTATGACACGTGTCCTCTGTGCAGGGATTTTGGTTTTGCCTAACAAGGTTTAAATCTTATTTTGTTAAATGTGACTGATGCTGAAGAGTTAAAATCTTCATAGATGCTTGACCAAATGAAAGGAACAACAAACACCACGGTTTTATTTAGTAAGACCTGACATCCTGGGAAGGGGAGACCTTCAGCTGCTTGTAAGCTTCTCATGAAAATGCCTGGGCATTAACACTTGGGAGAGCTGACTCCAGTGGAAAGGAAAATAACCTGAATGGGTCACATCTGACAACATGACAGGGTGAACTCAGACAGTGAAATAGAAGACTGTACAAGTGTCAGACATGTTTGGTTCAATACCGGTTTCCTGGAACACTGTGGATGTTAAAATTTGGCAATCTGTTATTAAAGACAAAAACTCGCTAATGTTATGTAACCCAATAAAATACTGGGTTAACAGCATCCCATTCAGGGCAAGACAAACAAAGCTGCTGTCAATATTCCTTTTAATTAACCCAATAGTATTAGCTGCTTATGACTTCATTCCCCCCAGTCCCAGTGGGCAACCTGAAAGGCAATTCTCACTATTACTTAGCTCCCGTGGTGTAATCCACAAGCGGCTGTCAGCTTGCCATGGCTGCTGACCTCTGACCCAATCACTTGCTTCCTTTTAACATTACTACCTTTGCACATTTAATGAACTTTGTACATGGCTAAAAAGATGTCAGCACAGCGAAACGATGGTTCCTGCTGGGAAGGCTCCATTGTTTCTATAAGTCTAATTGACCTTTCACATCACAGAAAACGAGGAAAAAATCAATATAGTTACTTAGTCACCAGCCCAATGCTATCTTTTATAATTAATATGCTAACCACATTGCTTTTGGAACACTGACACCCAAACATCCCTCGATGTACAAAAATGAATTCTCATTAATAACCATTATATTAATCACTGTTGCCCAGAACTGGAACCTGACTGCGAAATCCCCCGGTGGAAATTGCTATAATCGTTCAAACTACAGGAATGAATTTTTTTCGGCATAATTACTGCTGTCTTCTATTGAAAAATATCCATTAGATGGCAGCTTTTAGTTACGTAAATCGAGCTGATTAATTTTTAATTTTTCCCATTTATATGACTTTGCACAAGTAAAGACAATTTAAACGATTAGCTGAACAATTATTAAAGCAACTCGCAGTGGTTCAAATATTCATTTAGTTACTAGAAAAGCCATACGTCATTAACTTCCAATTAAAAATCTGGGAAGTGGTAAATGCTGATACAATAAAAAATACGCATATCTCCTTGTCAATAAAGCAGTACACTGCTGTAAAAATATTGCTTTCATTTCAGCTGAAAGCAGGAGGTTCATCCAGTACCAGGCTTCTCCAGCTATTTCATGAGCAGGAAGAAGAGGTCTGTTACATGTCTGAGAGTCATTGGGAAGAGGCATCCAATGGCAGCACAGCACTTCTGTGCCATTCATTCCAGCGCTCCTGCCTCTCATCCCATGCCCCAGACCAGGCTGGCACAGACTGCTGAGCTCAGAACATTCCAGAAGAATTATCTTTCCAATAAAACCACCCTGCAAAAAGCCAGCCACTTTTTTATGCAATAGCCCAGTGGCTAGATTGACTTATTCCAAATTACAAGGGGATTGATTTCAAATCTTACTCTCTACCTCCTTACAATGGCTATGGCTGAGCTGGATACCAGCTGAGTTGCCTAAAAACTTTAATCTGAATAACACCATGAATATCCAGGACCTGCTTCACTGAAATCAAACAGCAAACAGTGGAAGGAAAAGAACTGTGATGCTAATGCTGAGCAATGAGCCTCACCTCCAACATCAAGTCAACAGCTGTATTGTGTATGGGCTTAAAAATATTGTATTGAATTCCAGTACAATATTCTGCCAATCAAAATCTTCACATACATACACAGCATTGGCACTATTGCAGCTGCATATGTAATTTTGTGCCTTTCTGGGCCCAGCTGTTTCAAATATTCTAATGAAGTAAGATTAAAGTGTCTTTTTCTGAGGCAGGTCAGCTTTGTGTGGTAAAGTGTTGGGTGATGCGTTTGGGGATCTGGAGGCAGCACCACTGCACGAGAAATGCACTTCCCCAGATATGCTGCATGGCTGACACGTGTACATCACCCCTGAACTGCTCTGTGCCACTCAGGGTCTCTTCTCTGAGAGACCATAGCACAGAAAGAAGGGGTGGTTGGAGAGGTTTTTATTTAAATTGAAGAGTACTTGGTTTCTGGACACAAGTTCTTAAAGTTGAACTAACTAATCTTCATTTGTCAAAACACAAATTCATTCAACCATCACAAAAAATTAAGGTTTGGGGTGTTCTCTTAGTGTCTTGGGGTTGATTTTGCTTTTGTCTGTTTGGGGTTTTTATTTAAATTATTCCACTGACACAGTCACGGGGAAGACCACGATCAATACAACTTACAGGAGTTCTGTACAGAACCACATGCTGTGAATAAATTGGGTTTATCTGCATGGTTGTGAACTTTCTTATTTTTTGCCTTTTACTTACAATTTTTAAAAACAACTTAACCTTTGCACTAACCGAGTAAATTACCTTACCACTGAGGTATGAACAATTCTGGTCTGTACTTCTCCCCCTGTCCCTGTGTTCCTTCCCTCCCACCTCCAACAGAAACCAGAAGATAAAAGCTTCAGCTTAGACTGGAACTTAAACCTGTACTGCCATGAAATATATGCTTTCCAGGTAAATATAAAAAACACAAGGAGAGTGAAATAAAAATCTTCAAAGTGGTGCTTATAAATAAAATCATGATGGGTTCAGGTCTTAAAGACAATTAGGTGTCCATGAAAAATCTCTCTAGATCAGTAGTAGAACTCACAATTTCCTTAAAAGAATTCCACACGCACTATGGTGCCACCTCATTTAAGGGAACTTCCAAAAGAGTGCCACAAGATTTCCCATGCTCAGCAAAAGAGCTCTGATCCAATCGAATGTTTTTCTTATACTCTACCCAAACTTATTAATAATTCTGCTTTAAAAAGCACTTTTCACCTAGATAAAGTATAATCAGAAACTGTAATTGCTACTATGTTCATGTGAGTGCTTGCAGTGTAAAAATCTTCTCTAATTTTGCTATTACTGATATTAGTTCATTTGGACTTGTCAGAAGACCTCCCTGTGCCAACATTTCCTTCCACTCAAGAGAAAATAGAAATGCTGGAATCTAGAAGTGGTGATTTTCAGCCTATTATCGTATCTTCCTACATATAATAGCAGGCTGCATCTATATTCAGCTACATTTTCCTTCCATACATTTTTAAAACACACACTGGAGAAATTTACAAATTGTAACAGGCACTCATATTTGCATTTTTACTCGGGTATCATGACACCAGTTTGCAAACTGAGCCTGAAGCTGGGGGTGAAAAAACCAAACTTATGTGAATTTTAACTTTCAGAGAAGTCTGTCAGGAAAATTGGAATAAATTGAATGAAACACAGGTCTTTAGTAGGAAAGTAGGAAACTGTCCCAGTTTTCCATTTTAAACCTACTATTCCTTCCAATAGGATATTGGTGCCTCTACAGCAATGATCATTTTAAGGCTATTTTTAACAGTTAACTGTCTCTCCTTGATATCAAAACTCATCCAAAACATTCTGCTTTGCTGTTTTAATGTTCAGGATATTTGGTTTTTAGGGAAAAGGATACGATTTAAAGAAAACACTTTTTTTCTTTTAATAACAATTGGAGGGGTTACAAGTCCATTGAATATGCTTCTTTGGAAGATTATTGTTATCAACATCCAAAGGGTAACATCTCCACAAAGAGAACAGAGAGTATGAGCCACTACTGTGTCAATTAAATCTTGGCATTCATTCATTATGCCTTATGTCCTTTTCCTGCCTCTTTCTTCCTTGGTGGTCTTCTGGTATTTTTCTTAATACCAGCAGCCAAAAAAAGAAAAAAGAAAAGATACTAAAGGCAATTTCTTTAGTACAGTCACAGGCAGACTTTTTTGTAGTTTAATATTTGAAACTGCAGCCCTTGTAACTTCGAGGGGCCACCACTCCAGTATTTACACAGATGTTAGAGAAGGCAGCCTGGAACCATCCACCTCCGCCCCTGTGGTCACCTTTGCCTCTGAGCAGTCTTTGGGAGGTACATTAATAACATTTGTGTTAGATACCCATTTCTCAGTTACAATATTTGTATTTCTCATTGTCTGTGTGGAATGTAATTCAATATATATCCTTGATGCAGGGAGATGTTTACATAGTATTTTATGATTAGTTCAGTTGGAGAACACTGGGTTTCACAGGTTAGTAATAAAGGCAGAAAGCAGGCAAGATGTGATTGTGGAGCTCCAAAAGAACTGCACACAAAAGTCAGGAATACATTTAAAAGGGATAATAAACAGCCAGCTACAAAGAAGAGATAAAATTGATTCAATCTTTAAATCTATTTTTATTGAAATTAAAGTAAAATATCTTTAGGAAAACCTCAGTAAAGAGAAAAAGGCTGAAATTGCAGAGGCATTTTATTTTTTTAAAGTAAGTCATAATTGCTTAGTAATACAATTGAGCAATAAATTTTGTCTCTCCCTGACCATCTTGCTTTGCCTTTTTGAAGCGCTCCAAAGAAGCAATAGTACAGTTAATAAAAAGCACGAGAAGGACTTACCTAACACTTCCTTTGATTCTACTTTTTAATTTGCCCCTCTCCTTCTATGGAGCACAGAATGAAATTGGCAGAGGGTTTGTTGCACAGGACCCTCCTGCCTCTTTGATCTGCAGCTTTGCTTCCCCAGCGCCTGCAGGTGCCCCAGCTCTGCTGGCGGGGCCAGGGCAGGTCTCCCACTGGGAATTTCACTCAGCCAGGTGTCCTGCTGCCCTGCTGAGCCACAAACACTGAGCACAACCTGCCGGGGGGATGTTTGCATTGTGCCTTTGCCTCCGAATCAAAAGGTGTTAAAGATGGCATTGAGGAGCTTAGAATAGTGACTAAGCAATTTCTATACTTCAGTCTCTCAGGCCTAACTTAGTCATATGGCCTCCTGCAGGTATGCCTAATAACTCCAGCCCCAGTGCCTGTATCTTTTCACACCTTTTTACCAAGAAGGAAGCATTGTCTTTGATTGTCCATCAGCCCTAATCCTTTCTCAGCATGAAGCTTGTTAGCATAATTGGAGAGAAGAAACCAAAAAGGTACATTATGTGCATCTATGTGTTTCTCTTTCAGTCAGGAAGGCTGTTTGGATAAAAGACCACTGTATTTATTGCACTAATCCAGCACCTACAGGTTCCCTTGACAGAAGAACTTTTTCAGGTTCTGATTTAATGCAAGAGATGAAAATCACACACACAGTTCTGCAACTGACAGTTACCATCCTCTTGAAAGACTAGCACAAGTGCCTGTCTCTAATGTTAGGCTCTCTATCCAAAAATAACTATGGGAAGTGACTGGCATCCCTGAGCTCAACCTCAGCTTCCTGGTCAGTATAAAACTGATTGCAAAGAAATTAGTGAAGATTGGTTTTAGGCTTTTTTTTTCCAAGAACAACTAAGATTTTTAATATCTTGCCCAGGACACTGGAGGCTAAGAGAATAAATAGGAAAGTAATGAGCCATAAAAACTTCCAAAGCAGTTTCCCTCTTCTGCCATCTTAGTCTTTAATGACAAGCAGTTAAAGAACTATAAGCAACAATAAGAGAAAGCCTACCATCCATCAAAGGTGCTCTGTACTGGGATTTACTTCATATTTCAGTCTTCATCTCTCATGAATAACAAGACACAAATGCCAAGATAAGTACAATTTATCATTGATTACACACTCTGTCAAGCTAGGAGAAGAATCTTTGGTATTTCTATTTGCATGACCCAGGATTTCCACACAGCAAGAT
>JAHXMQ010012341.1:11712225-11855927 GCA_020466415.1 Ammodramus savannarum pratensis | reverse complement strand
TGTAAAAGGAAGAAGATGATGAAATGAAAAACAGGATTCCTTCCATACATTGAGTAACCTCTTTGCTATTTTTGATACCAGAAATGGAGGATTTTGAAGCACAGACACAGAATGCTCAGTTTTCAGCCACAATATCAGTCAGTCAGTTTTCCATAGCTGTAGATCCATACATATACAGTAAAGGAAACCTTGGTCTATCCTGGCAAATGAGCCCAGCACAATTACCCAGGTAACCTGGCCATCTACAGCATTCCTCTCCTAGATCCTTCATAAATCATTGCCAAATTCTGCTTGGGGATTAAACATTTACTGAAATAACTGATGGGATTGCAAAGCACCTCGAGCAGTGTCCTCAGGTGAACGCGCTTTTCCCACAAAGGAGCACCTCAGACTCCAGGAGAACAGCACACTACACACTTTTGCAGAGCCAAAAGATGCATTTCCTTAATGGCTTTCCAGGATACTATCAATATTAAATAAGTATCAGTCATTACATGTAAATACATATAACAGTTTTAACATAACAGTTTCTTCCCTCTGCAGGAAAGAAAAGGAAAATCCATCAAAGAACGGCACATGGGGAAATCAAATATCAAATGCTTCCTGCTTCCAAGAAGAGATGTAATATTCTGTGAATGACTGACCTGGCTCTGACCTTGACCATGGTAAGAGATTTGTTTTGGTAGTCTGCTGTAGCCAGCAACCTGCAGAGCAGTTTGGGAATCCTACCAGAGGGAGTTCTCAGGGCTGTAGTTAAGAAGCACATTTGTTTATGTGGAGATACTACTGCAGATATGGTATTGCAGTAATATATTTCAAATTGCTTGAAAAATACATTAAAAGAATGCTAGATAATTAAATATATAAGCATGAAAGGCTTTTCTTGAAGATAACATAAGGTGAGATGTAGCACTCACCACAGTGATTTCTGTAACAGATGCAGCATTAGAACAATATTAGTGGATTTAATTATGGCCAGACAACAAACTCAAATAAATTTCTCACTCAATTTATGCACTACTGACTCCAAGTATCACAAAAGATTGGAGAAAAGTTCAGACCTCTCTTTAAAGCAACAAGTACAGATATTACCTCCATATAAAGCACATGAAATGGAGAAACAGAACAAAGCACCAACATTTTCATGTTTATCACAGATAAAAGCCAGGTTTTTTCTGCATTTAACTTGGTTTTGCTTGTCATAAAAAAAAGTCAAAGAGCATTCAAACTTCTAGCACTTTTTATCTGAATATGAAACTTTCTAATTAGACACTGAAAACTGTTGCACCTAAGCAGCTTTCAGACCACTTAAGGGTGTTACTTCATACCTAAATCTTTGTGTAATTTGTTTCCTTCTCAAACCCAGGTTTTTTTAGGTGGCCTAACATAAATACAAGTTGTAAAAAAGATAAAAGTGCATCCTGCAGTAATTGTCCACCCAAAATTTATTGCTTATTATTCCATATTGCTGCAGCCTTCCTGTACTTAGAGGGAGCTAACAAAAAAGAGGGACAACTACTTTTTGCTCAGGCAGATAGTGATAGGACAAGGGGGATGGTTTTAAATTAAAGAATGTAGATTTCGATTATATATCAGGAAGAAATTCTTTAGTGGTGAGGCCATCCCTTTAGTGATGCCAAATCCCTGGAAGTGTTCAAGGGCAGGATAGATGGGGATTTGAGCAACATGATCTAGTGAAGGTCCCCTGCCCGTGGAAGTGGTTAAAACGGAATGATTTTTAAGGTTCTTTCCAACCCAGGCCATTCTAGAATTCTATGATTATATATATACTTACATATATTTTCATGTATTTAAATATTTTATATATGTATATATATGTATATATATATATATGCATATTTTTATATGTGTGTATATATATATATATTATAGATAGATTATAGATCATTTAGGTTGGAAAAGAGCTCTAAGATCAAGTCCAACCATGGAGCCATCATTGCCAAGTCTACTACTAAATCCTGTCCCTAAGCATCACACCGACACAAATGTCTATTTATTTACTACAGGGTATATTTATTTATTAGAGGGAGGCAAAACTCACAGCTGGGTAACACATGGTGACTTGAACAGACTAGAGAACCACGAACAAAAAAATCCCCAAAAATTATGCTTCCTGGAAAACTAGAGAAGAGACAGGTAACCAGCAGTAAATATCTGTGGAAACCTGTGAGTCTGAACTGGTGAAAGAACAGCAAACTCAAGGACTTTCAGGTAAATTCCAGTAATTGAACACCCAGCCTATAAGGCCAGTTTGGTTGCATGGTGCCATGCGATGTTCGGTCTCTGCCCTGCAAGCACAGCACCCTCCTGCCCAGGGCACTGGTGCAAACCCTGTCCCAGTAACACCCAACAATTGACTCTAAAAATGCTCTGCCAAATCTGTAGTGGGGTCTCTTCTCACTGCTGAAATCACCAAATTGTGCAGGGAGCCACCCAAGTCAGGGACTGCCAGGTGGGATGAGCACGGGGCACAAACTGCTGGCTGGGACAAGGGATGGTCCCTGTGGAACAGGAGCAGCCTCTAGAAGTGTTTTTCCATGGGGAACACAGAGGACACATCCTGAGTGCTTCCAGCACCCACAGGCAGCACATCCCTAACTGGCAAACCCCACTTTCTGACGTGGCAGAAAGCAGCTAACTAGAAGGCTGAACACGAAATGAAGAAAAATATTTCCCTGACTAGAAAGAACCCAGGAGAAAAAGGACATTTTGCATTTTTTGTACAGGTATGAAAGGGCTCTGCTAACCAGAAAACCTTTGGTGGTATCACAAAATAAGGTGTGAACCTTACCTCAGCATGAGAGTAATTATGGATAAGCCATAATGTGTGCTCAACTCCAGTGTGATGGTGTTTATATCTCAGGTGTAGTGGGAGTTTAACTTTAGTGGGTTGGTGATTAAATTTAAGGTGTATATGAATAATACATGGGGAATAAAATTGGGCATTATTATAGACAAAAGAAGTGAAATAACCAGTTGGAGATGTTGTTACAGGACTCTGAAAGTGCAAGCTTCCAGATGTTTATGTTCCCCAGCTTAAAAGATTAATGAGAACACTAAAGATTTATACCCAGCCCCTGGAGCAGAATACAAGAGGGGTTTTCTAGGCATGAACCTCACCACTTCCTGAACGAGGCAATTTTCCAGGTTCAGTGTGGTTGAAGCTAATTTGCCTGGAATTACCTGGACTCAAAACCATTTAATTTCAGTCTTGACAGAACCTCCAGGGAAACTTGCTGTGCTGGCACATAAGACATTTGAACTTTTGGAGCAATTTCATGGCATAAATAACAGTTTTCTGTGTTTTGAATTCTGGGATTAGCAATGATTAAGTAGACTGCACTGCCCTTCGAGCTCTAAAGCTGCTTCCAGAGCAGAGAGAACACACAGAAGTCAGGATCTCAACACATGACCTACTACTGCTTGCACTTCACAAACTTCATTTTGATGTTATTTTGTCATCTGTCACAACTTAGTTTGGAATAAAAGAATGAAGAAAATTAACCCAGCTCCATCATCCAATACCAGAAAACCAGCCTCCCATCGTGGTAACCCCTCTTCATTTGGAACACTGTGCAGCATTTATCCAAAGCTGTGTCAAAACGCAGCAACTGATTAATTCCTACCCTTGCCAAACTGTAAACCTGCAATTCCACATCTCTGCTACATTTACAGTATCCACATAAAGCATTTTATAGCAATTCCTTTTTTCTTGACTGACTGTTTTGTCTTTCAATAATACAAGGCTACTTGCTTTTGGAAAAGCAGTTTCAGGGAGTCAGCCAGTAAGGTTTTGAAAGTTCACACTTGCCTGTTCTTAGTCAGGATGAATACCCTTCACTCTGCCCAACAGCCCTTCTCATTAAACCAGCTCACAAGTCCTCAGAATCCCTGAGGTGAGAGAATCTGGGAAACACAGGGACAACCACTTCAAATAGGCTAACCTGGTAACAGGAACCGCTCCTTCACAAACATCTCCTCCTTATTTTCAACCCTTTTTAAAACAGCACCGTTTGCCTTTACCCAAGCATGAGTTTGTGACAATATCCATGTAAATCACTTACCACCTCCAGTTTCTGAGCCAAAGGAACACAAGGAAAGCCTTCAAATCTGCTGTCTTCTCACTCCTACCTAGAATAACATCTTTCCTTTGCTCCTGCAACTGAAGTAAACCAAGCCCAGCCTGCAGAACTTGGTAGCCCCACCCAGGGTGGGGTTGCCCCTCAGCTGCACAGGGTCAGTGCTGCTGTTAACCCTTCACAGGTGGCACATTGAAAGCCCAAACCTTCTCCACCCAGATTCAGAAATAAATAAATTTCATTCTGAACATGAAATGTGGTATGGGTTACCTGAGAATTTTTCAGGCACTACCAGAGCTGACTGTCATTAGTCTATTAACTTAAAGTTTATTGGGAAAAAAACCCTATTGTAAATTCAGTGCCCTGAATTTATTTTTGCCTACTTAAGGATGCCTTGCTAAGAGGCAGCAGTAAGTTTTGATAGCCAAAAGACCTGATCAGAGCATTATGGTCACAACTGTACGTGAATGATTTTTGTATGTGGACTGATGTGCAGAGATGTTAAGCAGAAGTGGTCTCTCAGAAAACTCTTATGACATTGCACAAATTAGCAGAACTTGCCTAAGTGTAGGGGAATTTATGGATCAGAATCAGAGTTTAGCATGCAAGACATTTTTGGAAGCTCTCTTTGCCCCAGACACGTTTTAAACATTCCTGTTCTCCAAGGAGTGCAGAGTTTGGATGGTGCTTTTGGTAAGAAGTAGTAGATGAGTATTTTTATCAGACGTGGTGCTTACAAAAGCCACTCCAGACCCTCTGCTGTTGCTCAGTTTGGAGGCACAGCTCCCAGAGCTGGTGCTGGTCAGAGCAGTTCAGCAGCAGCCCCCGGTGGGTTGTGTGTGGTGTGTGTGCGTGCCAGCAGCTCTCCACAGTCCCCTCCTCACTGAGGGGCTCGGTGACATTTGATGCAAATGCTCAGAGAAGCAGAGAGGTGTTACAGAATTCAAATCCAGCACAGTACCCATGTATCTCACAGCACCTCTGTGAGAAATCAGGCTTGGCTCACTTAGACTAACCAAGTAGCTCCAAAACAGGATGAGTGTTGCTGTATCAGAGCTGTCTCCTTCAGAGCTATTTGCTACACCTGCAGTATGCTCACCTGGTTGCAGGGACTTAATTATATTAAGATCCAAAATAGCCCTTTGGAAATCTGACTGTTCCCAAAAACAGTATTTCCACATGTTCAGTTCAATGGGCACAACCTGAGTGGATGCAGAAGACTCCAGCTGGATCTGACTGGCTTTAGGATAACTTATCTGTCCTCTACCTCCTGCCATGGAAACGCAGCCAGGCAAGCCAGGAGGTGAGCACACATACAGCCATCATAGATCTGGATGGTTTATTGGCTCAGGCCCTGTGTGACAGGAGACCAGCTGTACTTGCCTGCTCCTGAGAGCAGTGTCAGTGCTGCTGCACCTGGGCAGTTGGTGCTGAGCTGTCCCTGCACCCATGGCACAAATAACTCAAATTTGGCTGACTGAAAGCTGACCACATCAGCCTCTAAAAGCCCCTTTCTCCTTACGTGAACAGAAAAAATGCAGCAGCCAAAAGATTAAGAATAATTTCCTGCAGGTCTCTTTTCTACTTATTAAGAGGCATCTATTTGATGACAATGCAAATAGAATTTCTTACTTTTATGTTAATATTGTAAGTATTTCTTACTTTTATGTTAATAATGTTTAACTTAATAGCTTCTTCTGAAGGCATTTGCTACCAAGCACCAGGATATCAGATGCAGCCCATCATATAAAATGAGTGTGACAATTCTGTTTTTTAAAAAAGCAGGCTTACTAAAGATACAGAGTGGAATCAGTGGATGAATGTATAGATGTACATACATGCACAAATACCAGTTGGATTATCATGGAAGTGGTTCATCTGGTTTCACAAAGTACATATGAATTCACTAGTTATTTCTTCTTGGAATATAGTCCTGCCTTAAACCTACCCACTCCCAGTGGAGAAATTTCTTTTACAAACTTTGTAAATTAATAACTGATCTGACTGGAGCTAATGGCCATGGCAGCAGTGAGGAGTCCCAGGGCACAGCTCTGGGTGCCAGCTGCCATGGGCTCCAGGATCAGGTGCCAGCTGTGCTCTCCCAAAGCAGCCAGAGCCCTGCCAGAGCCTGCCTGGAGCAGCAAATCCTGCTTGGGATGTGGGCAGCAAAGGGGAGCCCTGCTCAGATCAGCTCCATATGCACAGCCCTGCTCAGCTCCCCTCCTCACCAGCTCCTTCACACTGCACAGACATTTTCTGTGGGTCACAGCCTGGCCTGATAGATGTCAGTCATTTGCTTAATAAACTGATCTCTTTCCTACATCTAATAATATTTTAGCTATATTAAAGCATTAGTCCGATGCTTAAGTTTGAGGAGCAATAAGGTAATTTTAGAAACCACCTTGGCACAGGCTGAGTCTGTGAGATCCTTCATATTTCTCATGCAGTGGATATAGTAACTCCCTGATTTCAAAACACCAGTTACATGGTCAACATAATATAAACTTTAAAGACATTCCACTGTAAGCTTGATCTCTACCTTTCATATGCTGCATTTGTGTTCTCATTTGCAAACTATTAGCAGTAGTTTTATCCAATAGGCTGGATTACATTTGGAAAATCACCCTGGTGATTAAGTTGCTCTTACTTAAGTATTCAGAACCAAAACATGCTTATGATGATCATGGTAATTTTTTGCTCTCTGTGCTGCTAATTTGTGACAGGATGGTACTGATATTTGTTAAAATTGATTAAAAATAGTAATTATGTGAAAAAATCTGAATATTGTTTGCCTGGAAAAATGAGAATAATGAAAAGCTTTTCTTTGCCTATTTAAAAAAAGTATAGTAGTTGTTAATATTTGAATTTTTCAGTTCTGTGCAGTTTGGGTCCACTAGATAAAGCATACTTGAGATTGTTGTGGGATTTTAGATTATAAGCAGGACATCTATGATTAAAAATATATTCTTTAAAAGGTTTTTTCTTTTAGTTATCTTTCACTTTCATCTGATGAAGGATAAGAGATAAAACAGGCTTTTGTTGTTTACTGTACATCTGGAGTATAAAAAAAGTGTTATATGAGGAAAGGATATTCCATGAAACACTATGTCAGCCACATTTGCAGTCAAAATTCCAGAAATAGCAAGATGTTGGATAATTAAAATGTCTTCCAGGTCTAAACCATAGGGAGCTGGAGTTTTAATCACGTAGAGTATATTCATGAGAAGTTTCCTCTTTTATCTACATGATCAGATTTTGATGCTTTCTTTTAGGAAGAAGTAAGATCCTGCTCTGGAGCACAAACGTTGTTACATTCCTTCAGTATTGGCAGCACTCAGGGAATCAAACGCTATTGTAGAAATCTGGTTTTTTGTTTACCTTTGCCTTAAGAAGAATGTGCAAAAAAAGTTCAAGCTCAGTTTCTCCTAAAAGTACACCCATCCCTTTGGGTTTGACCCACCTGGGAAGCAGCTGAACAGGAAAACCCTTCTGCAAAGAGCTGCTGCTCCTGCCAGAGCAGCCCTGGGGAGCAGCAGCCAAGGACCCGAGCCTTGTTTTACTGGGAACCCCTGATCCATCCTTGAAAGGTTTAATAAAGGGCCTCCTACAAAAACAAGGTAAATGTAAAGGGGACATTTCTGCTGTGAGGCCTTCACTGGGCTGCAGAAAAACTGGAATGAGCTTAGTGGGGGAAAAATAAGATTAGCCATATTTTCATAGCTAGAAGATGCTTTCACGGCTAAAGCACTTCACTAATCTCATTTTCTAATTCCACCACATCTTTTATTAACTTATTTTTCATCTTGTAGCCCCCCTCCACAACTATAACATTTAAATAATGATACACTGGTATCTGTACCATCTCAGCCTACCCCTAGTCAGGTCTAGTTATTGAGCAGTATTTTAACAGCTACAGTAATTTTAAGGAACAATTTAGATCTAGGCTACGGTAAGAGAAAGGAAAACACATCAGTGCCAAATTAGGCTCTGATGAGGCTCTTGATCACTTTCCTTTCTCCTGACAAAAACAGAAGGTGCTAGTAATGCTGTGAAGGTCTGTGTCCCTGATGAACAGATGTTAATAACAAAGAGCATCTTCCCCATGTTAAATAGCCAAAAGAAGAGATATTGCAGCCATTGATAATGATGCCCATATATCATGCATGCTAAATCATGACTAAATAATTAAAATCTGTGCATGATACTTGTTTCAGGCAAGTAAAGCAGATCACAGTTTTAGTGGTCAGAGGAAATGAAATGCAGCTTTGCAGAAGTGATTGTCACTGAGCACACAGAGCACTATAAAATGCACAAAGAAAATTAAACTAGGAAGAAGGCAATTGACTGTGAGCAGCTTATTCAGGACTGAGAGCTGGTGATTCAGTGGCAGTTTGCCTTCTGGTTATTTTGATGAATTGCTTGACTATGCATTAACGTGGAGAGAGGGAAAGGAGGGAGGTGATGAGCAGGAAGTTCTCCCAGGGCAAGGATGGTGGCTGGGTGCTCCCTTGTCACTGCACAGGCTCTCCACCCTTCTTGGCCACAGGAAATCATGGATGGATGGACTGATGAGATTTCCTGCAGTGGGGGAAATAGCTGCAGAGAGGGAATTCCAGCCAGTTAACAAATGCCACACGCTGCATTCTCCATGGTCTCTACCAGCACTGGAACGATGGTGCTGCCCCAAACTCACCCAAGAGCACGTCCCCCAGCTGCCAGGTTCCCTTTGTGAGCTGTGCCTGTGCCCTGCAGGGCCTGCCCAGCAGCTCTCTCCCCTGCACATCTGTGTGCAGCACTGGGGGAAGGCTCCATTTCCTGAGGCTGCCCATGTGCTGTGGCCAGCTCAGCTCCTGCAGACCCGTGCAGAGAGCAGCTTAGCTCACATCTCATAAAATGAGGGCTACAGAGCCACTGCAGCTTGGTTGGCTGTCACACAGACCTTTCCTTCAAAGTACAGAGAAGAAAAAACCCAAAGCAACATATTATTCAAAACATGAAAGAAGCATTGGTTGAAATTAAATTTTTCCTCCTACTCATTTATAGAAAGAGATTAAGAGACTTTTGAGGAATAAGAGAAAGTATTTGTTTCATGGAAGGTATATTTACTTGAAGTATTAAAATTGAAGTTAAGTGTAGCTTTTTGCACAAATTTAAAACAGATTTCACTCGATAAATTTGGATAAGCACATACACAAAACTTTGAGAATACTGCTATATTCCTAGAGCAATAGGAATACTTTAGAGAATGAAGGAGCAACTTAGCAAACAATAAATCTTATTTTAATCTATAAATTATCTATAAAAATCAATAGGTCTTGTTTAAAATCTATAAATTCTCAAGGAGAACCATGTACTCACCCATGCTGCTTTTCTAAGACTAGAGCTCTTTAACAATCCAAATTCAGAGGGGTGGAGGGAACCAAACACATTTGTTTGTGATGATATCATGACAATCTATCCCTATTTTCCACCAGTTATAAATTTTATTAGCATCTACATTACATGAAACTTTATTTTCAAAGTTAAAAGTGTAGAGAAGTGTTTCCCTCATTTTCCAATCAGCTGCTAATATAGCAATAGTGAGAAGAGTAAGTTGTCTTTTCCAGGTTCAGTTGTGGTGTCCTGATATTAATTACAGAAGAAACACAATGATACAACCAACTTACTTCTCATTATCCTAGTTTTCACATTGTATTTTTCTATTATACCCATTCTTTTAGTACTAAAGAGCTACAGTAGCAAACAACATATACATACCTGCTTTAATTTTGCTATCTTTAAGCATGGCACTCTTTTCTTTGTACATACACCCCAAAGACTTTATGCTGATTAATGTAAAGTATTTCAGTTAGAGAAGGAACGTTTCAATTTTGCAATTGTTTTAGTAAGTGTAGAGTTTGCCTAAGGCATGGACATGTAGGCATTTGTCAGAGTCTTTTGGGAATGTGTTTTTTATTCTCTTCCTTGCTCCATCTCCTGTAATCTTACATGGTTTGGAGTGCTGCAGGTTAATGATGTAATTTAATCAAAGATTATTCTTTCTAAGCAGCCATGGTAATAGTCAAAGATTATGGCAATGGAGTTGTTAAAAGGACTTGAAATAATGGCAAGAGATCAACATCACTTCAAAAGTGCTCCTACGTGTTCTGACTCCCAAAGTGGAGATCCACTGTTTGCATCTTTGTGAGAAGCCAAAAATGGTTTTTAAAAATTTGAAGTACACCTGTGGCACATCAGGCAGCCCTCTGTGAGAGGAGATACAAATGGGACATGGTTTAGATCTCTTTTATGTCACTGGAAGTGGATCCTCTGGCTTGGGGAGCAATCCTAACAAGTGACAGAACATGAGGAGTCTTCCAGCTAACATGATATAGAAATAACAGAGTCTATTCTTCCTCTCTGTTTTAATTTTTTTTTTTCTTTTATTCTAGACTTATACTTTCCTTCATCCTGGTAGGTCTTTTTTTTTTTTTTTTTTTTTTTTTTTAAATTTTAGCAGGCACTAATTATTGTAAGTTTGAGTTAGTAGTACAAGAGAAAGGCTTAGCTTTATATTCTGGCCAAGATCTGAAATTATTTCCTTTAGATATATCTGTTCAGTTTCCTCTGTAAAATAAACACTTGAAAGATGAAGTGTGTTAACTTTAGATTTCTTCTTAGAAGCCTAAAGAATTACTCTTGTCTTGGACAGGCTGTAGAAGTGAATTTGGAAAACACAAAGGATAAAAGTAAATCCATATATTTCAGACTACAGTTTAAAGCAGTTATCTTTTTGTTCTAGAGGTTTCTGTATGTGAGTTAAAAGGGAAAAAATGCACCAAAAACCCCTATAACACATTTTAACATTATCAAGCAGCTCTTTAGGGTACAATAACAACTGTGAAATCTCCACACACACTAAATAAAGTGGATAAAAGTATTTTAGCAAAAGGCTATTTTAACAACTAGGAAAATGCTCTTATTTGTAGCAAAATGAATCTTTTAAACTAACATGACAAGGTACAGGCAAAAATTAATATTGTACACTAATGTTCTTTTTAGTGAGTAGCTTAGGTTGATTTATTCATTTAGGTAATTATGTACCATAATATTAGTAATTCAGAGTGAAATTGAATTAGGAAACACTGAATAAATTGAAACTGTAGTCATATTTCTTTCTCACTGTGTAAGGAACAGAGATGTATTGATGTAAGTTCTAAGTGTACAGCATAAGTTAAATTCCCTAGACTGCAATTTGATCAAAAAGCATTAGACATTTACTTAGGCTATAATAGGTCCTTGCCATTGGATGGCAGTAAAATTCTACATCAATCACTAGAAGCAAAGTGAACCTAGGAAAACAATGGGATTTTTTCCTTTTTTATTTAAGCGTAGAAAGCTTGAGGGGGGATGGTGTTGCCTTAAATGCTGTGATAAGCACTAATATTGAAATATGTTTCCTTTTTCTATGTTAGGAGCATTTTAGAAATAGTAAACTCAATTTTCTATGATGTAGAAAATAATTTATTTCTTCTTGAAAAGAAAAGCAAATCTGAGCATATTGAAAAGACAATGCAAATTTATTCTGTTTATTGCTACCAATCTATCAGAGGTTTATAAATATATCTATAGTGTACTTTTTTACTCAACAAGATTTGTTATATTTTGCACACTACGGAAATTATTTTATAAATAATCGGCCTTCTGTGGCAGCATTCTAGAAGATTAATTCTTTTCTTTTGCACCCGTTATTACTGCAAATACTATGACCAAAAGAATTCCCTTTTTAATAAGGAAAATATCCATCTTTTCTGTGTGTACATGGTGCCAGGGCTGGAATGGGAACACCCTTTGTAGGCAGAGCCTTTCTGTGCAGCAGTGTCACAGTCCAGGCCTTGTTCCACCACCTTTGTTCAGACCACTCCAGGATCAACAACCATCCAGGTGGCCACGAAGCAATTCAGTTTCTACAAGGTGTTCAGCACTGAAGATTCAAGTCACTAAAACAAAAGGACTCAGTTTAGCTCTATGCCTTCTCCTTGACTCCTAATTTCAAGATTTAGACCAACAATAAGTACTTTTTTTTTAAAATTGATATTATATCAAACAACGAATAAGGTGCAGCTACCATGTTCTTAAAATATTGTTTATATGAACTGCACATTAAGTAAAGAGAAAAAAATTATCAGACAAATTATCCTGCAATATTAATTTTCCACTTCTTATTTTTGGAAGCTACACATGTAAATTAGTTTCACTTTTAAATGTGCAAGTCCCGATCAATGAAAATCAATAGGAACATTACAAATACAATCACTATCACAGTAATTACACTAGTTTTTGACTGGACTCCCTTTCATACCAAAAATAGATTTCACATGTTTAGCAAAGATAGAGAATTATATTTTAACAGGACTGAACTAAATAGAGCAAGAAATGTGTTCAGCATATGGTCTCACATGAAAAAATACAAATTGTTACGTCTTCATTTAATGTTTTCTAAAAAAAGTTATAAATTTAGTAGCTTGAATTACAGTCTAAATAGCAATAAAATAAGTCAACTGTTTTTCACAATGTAGTCAGGGTGGTCTAAAAGAATCTAAAGGCTATTAATCAGGATTTCCTGGGATCAAACCACAGACTCCCTAGCAATTTATTCACTCACTTTATATTTAGAGTCTGTTAAAACTTTATAGTTTTTCAAAGATCATATTAGGCATTAAAATTTGGAAATCATTTAACAAAAACTGTTATGAAAAAAAAAAGAGAGAGAAACTAGCTTATCATAAACTCATTCTTAGGAAAGAATGTGTGAAATATACTCAATGGACCCATACTAATCTGGGGTTTATGACAGTGGCTGTGAAGTAATGCCATAAACCCTTGTACAGCCAGTTCCACTCACAAGAATTTGTAATTACAATGCTCCTGAACAGAAATAAGAAATCCCCCACAGAAATATTTCTGCTCCATGTTAAGGCCATGATCTTACAACTATACTATCAACTTTGGGGGCTTGAGCAGTACCAGCTAAGTCAGCTGAATTACTCATGTATTTAAGATAATCGTATACTGTCGGGATCAAAATTGTAAGATTTTTTTTTGGTGAAATACCCCAAGACTTAGTGCTTGGGACTAAATCTTATGAGGTTCAGACACTATAAATTAACTTATATTTAGTGAGCCTGAACAGTCAGCAATTGACTGTTGATATTCTTCTCACATTTGTATTTAGCCCAAGTGTCATTAAGACTCATAAGCAGAATTTCTTGAGATATTCAGAATTTTTAATCTATCAAAATTTGAGATTTCCTGCATCTCCCAGTAGTATTTGGTGCAATATGGGTGAAATAAAATTTACAGTGCTGTGATATGTAAAACAAATCTGTCAGAAGATCATGTTCTTCCAGAGTCATGTATTAAGCCTACAGTTCCATATGAGGAAGAAAGTAAACAAATTGCTGCACTATAACCACTCTTGTTGGTACAAATGACGCCCATGTAATATCTAAAAGCCTTTCTACTGCCCACAGACAATGCTGCCCACAATCTGGCCTTACTTCAGTCATACACCAAACTAATTCTACTTGTCTTTGGAGCTCCTAACTTGCTATCATGTAAAAAGGCCTATGGTGTCAGTGTGAACATTCTGGGAAGCTTTACCCTAATCTTTGGAAGTGTGCTGTAGATTTTGAATTAGGAAATTACTCAGTTTGTGCTTTTATAAACTTTAAACAGAAATGGGAACACCAGATATGCACAAGTGTATTTTAAAATTTTTATCACAAATTAAGAAAAAAAAAACAACTTCTAAGGTCATTTTCTGTACAGAGTGAGCAACTGTCATAATTGTGCTGAACTTGAGAATGGTAAATGGTGCTCACTTTTTGGTGAAAAACTATACAATACAGACTATATTTCAAAAGTATATGTATCTTTATTAAAAATAAAGGCTCAAGCATCTCAAGAAACACTGATTAGGCCCATGGTCAAGGAGCAACAGGCTTAGAGTGGCTGTTGTTAGTGACCAGGTGTGGCAGCTTGTTGGTTAGTTACTATTCTGCTTTACAAGCATAAGAACTTGGGGTAATGTCCAGATATTCAAACCACTCTGTGTGTTCTGTAGACAGGAGTTGTGGGGAAGAAAAAGATGTTGGGAGAGCAGTAGAAAAGCAGTAGTAAGACATCCTATAAAGCAAATGGAAGTTTGAGAGTCAGATGAGCTGCGGACATGTGACTAATAAAGGGTGGGTGGAGTGGGGCTGGGGAAGGTGGGCAGAGAATACAGCAGGAGGCAGGAAGCTGTGCAGTGGATAGGGTGGCCAAGCAGAGTGCTGAAATGTCAGTGAGTCATGGCAGTGGGAGGCAGCTGGATTGCAGGTGCTGAGCTCAGGGAGCTATGGCAACACCAGCAGAGAAGTTCTCTGAGTGCCAGAATTCAGTGCTAGCATCAGAGGGCAGGGCTGGTGTTAGGTAGGTGGTGAGGGTTTCTGTTAGCACTCCAGTTCCTCCCTGCTCCTGACAGACCTTCCTTCCGCAGAAAAGGAGATAATAAACAGAATTTTCACAAATTCTCAAAAATTGCTTTCCTACCATAAAACAAGCCTATTTGTTACTCAAAATCCTTCTTATTCTAAGTAATTTCAGATCAAGCTATGGCCTAACATCACTGTACTAACAACAAACTTCAATTTAAGGACACTACATCTAAAGGAAGGACTTCAGTTATGCTTCTTAGGTCTTTAAAAAGGTTACAAATTTACTATATAAAGCCTATTTTGCTATGAAAATCTCAGCCAAAGACCCATAGCTAGATCCAGTAGACACTCAATTTTCGTGGAGACCCAATTTGGAGAACTGAAATCTACACTTCATGATTTACTAAGTTGCTATATTGATTGGTAACACATCACTTTTATTCCCTGGAGAGTAACCTGTAATGCCAGCAGCTCAACCTTCAGGCACATCAAAATAGAGAGATCTTGTAGGTGACAAATATCTGAAGAGGGAATTGGGTAAGCAATGACCAGCTGGAAAAGTTCATTTCTTGCTCCTAATTTTTCCTTTTGTGGGAGTCTGCCATAAATACAGTTCTAATGCCCAGAACTGGTTTTAGTCTTACAGATCTCTGTTGTCTAAGAGACAAATTGAGAAATGTACACAAGGAGAAGGACTCAAGTGCTGACCCAACTCTGACACCACAATCAGCTGCTCTTCCCACATAACAAAGTATCTATCAGACTGGAGCAGTTTGCAAAATTTTTGCACAAATTGAAATAATTTCCTAGTCTCTCTTATACTTGCTGATAACCTAAACATTCCCCTGAGGGAATCAAGCGGCTGAAACTTTAATCTTGTATTATTTAGTTGAGTTGTACAGTTGATGGGACTTGATAAACGTTAATTATTAGTATCTCATTTTATCAGTTGCAGCATTTATGCATTCAGAAGACTTCCAAAACCGAGACAAATTTTGTTGACTCTCAGAGGGGAAGTAGGAAGGATCTGTACTTCCAAATGGGTGGCTCCCTGTTCCTGCAGGATGTACATCCCTTCTGTCAAGTAACAGGCACAAAATTATGCCAAGAAGTCATTACTGTAAAACAAGTAGCAGGAACCAAGTGCTAAAAATAGATTTTGAAGACAATCAAGTAATTTAGAAACTATGATACTTTTACTTGCTACAACTAATTACAAATAGTAAAAAAACTTGTCAGGAATCCAGTAACTCAAGAATAAACAACTCTGCCCAGAAACAGGAAAATGCAAATTGTCTACAAGAGCACTCACTGGAAGCATTTCTCTCCGCTAGAATCAGCTACAGGTTGTCTCCAGAGGAGCAGGGCTGGTGGGGAGGACACCCAGCCCAGCTCTTTGCCCTGGCAGGCTGCCTCTGGCTGGGTGTGCCCCAAACCATCACCAGGTGTGTGCCCCAAACCATCACCAGGTGTGTGCCCCAAACCATCACCAGGTGCATGCCCCAAACCATCACCAGGTGTGTGCCCCAAACAATCACCATCACCAGGTGCGTGCCCCAAACCATCACCAGGTGTGTGCCTCCAGATACCTGCAGCCACCACGCAGCCCTGCCCTCGTAGTGGGGATTAAGCACATCTATCACACCTCTGCTTGCCAATGGATGTTTTAGTTTCCTGAGCACAGACTTTCATACATAGACAAGCCCCAAGTTAATTTCAAGTCATGATTAGTTTTTGACAACATTTAAGATCTCTGAATTGGTGTTTATTTTGAGGCTCTTGATATGCAAATCACTTATGCTAAATTCTGCAGCTTTGACTCAGTTTAGATTATCAGCGTTTACCTGCAAACATTTGAATAAACACAAGTGAGACCATCCTTTAACAACCCTTTTAAGATCAAAGAGTCAGTATTCTGCCTTTGAGGCTTGTCAGTTTAAAACCTACACTAACAATTAAAGGATTCCTCCCCCTCCTCTCTGCTGTCTTCCTCCCTCCCAAAACCAGCAATGAAAAGATTCCACCCTGCAAGAAATGTCCGGTTTTATATGAGAACTTCTCATTAATGAGTAAACATGCACTGTTCTGCAATATTGTTTCACTGCTCTTCTGCTTAACGGGCTTCATCCTGCATGGCTAAAATCTCTGGATAAAAGAAAGGGCTCTGGTGAGATCTGAGCTTCCATTAAGAATTTGATTTATTTTGTGCTATTTCACTAGGAAATACCCTAAGATTTTTTCCATCATAGTTAATGTCAGAATGCCATAGGAAAAACACAGTGAATAAGTATTAATGTGCTTACTGCTGACATCCCTCAATCAATAAAATGGAGTTTTGTGCTTCTTGGCTTGGTAGAATAGGGCATTGTATTTTTCATAGGCATACAAAACATTTGTAAATCTGTGGAATAATAACTAAAGAAAGATTGTGTGTGTCTTGAAACACATTTTAATTACTCAACAGTGGCATTTCTGAGCTAACATCACTGTCCTCGCCAGGATGGAGACACTGTAAGGAGGACAAGAGTAGCCTTCTGCTCTGTAGGAGAAACCATCCTTTGGTTGCTTTCAGAAGCAAGATTACACTCAGCACTGGTTTTGAAGAATTTATGTTTTCTCTTTTCAAAAAAAAATTGGTTTTCTATCTGAAAATATTCCAGAGCAGAATAGGGTTATTGGCTGCTCCAGTCCGACAGTGTCTTGTCTGACAGGCATCTTCAGCCACATTTAGCAATTGTGGAATAGCTGCAGAACACTTCAGAGTATTCAGTCCGCCTTACAAAACCTGTGGTGCTGTTTTTCTCTCCAAAAAGCAGCCACCCTGCCTATGGGGTGGGTGGAGCTGCAAATGCTCCGCGGCCACCTGCACCAGCAACGTCCTCTCATTCTGAAAGGGCAGTTCTGAAGGATCAGGACCATACAATGATATATTTTTGAAGCCACAAAGACAGAAAAAAAGCATTTTCTATGTTATTTCCATGACTCTGGATAGGTGGGGTCAAGCATAAAAAACAGGCCATCCTTTAGCTTCCTAAAGCAAAAACTATAAGTTTCATTGTAGAGAAGGATATAAGAAGTATAAAAATGAAAAATAACCTGTGTGAATGAATACAACTTGAACTCATAGTGTATTCTGATTCACACTAGGTTTGACTTATGGTTCAGTGCTTTGCACACAGTCCTATCACAGGACTTTTTGTAATTTTTTCCAGTGTTCTGATAATAGACAAAGCAAAAAATCTGTTGACAAAGCATAAATACATTTATATATCTATGTTTTCAGACCATTTTTTGTCAATTGACATTTGAGTAGTCACCATTATTTCTGGTACACACACAAAAGAATTTTGATTAGCAAATATGTTCTATAGTGATCAGTCAAAAGTCAGACAACAGTTAATGTCTTTGTTGTAAAGGACAGCTAAGATAAAAGTCTGATAATTCATTTGGGAAAACCAGTACATGAGTAGTTGCAAACTAAATTAAAATTAAATATAGATAGTATATCTCCTGACTATGTAAACATGGTTTGTTTCTGTCTGCTTCTCTTCCCCCCTTGCAGCAAGGTCTTTCCAAAGACTCTTTAGTGTGGTCAGTAGTTCTCAGTGTGCTTCTTCTGTGAAAACCCAATCCTTATTAGATTTTTTAAACATTGTGGTCTCAGTAAGTGGGTTATACCAGCAACTGAAGTCTCATGAAGTAAATTAAAGCCCATGTTTATTGAATACCACCTTAGCTGCAAAAAGTACCTTGGTATTTTCAGACCTCTGTGATGCTGAGTGTTTGAAAATAAAACAGTTCTGTCCTTGAGAGAGAAGTTACACAGTCCAGTTGGAGCTTCCACAGGTCTTGTTGGAGGAACTAAAAGCTACAAAGCAAGTTTTCCTCCTGTAAAGTGAATATTTACTGATGTTTGAGAAAAACTTCCAATTGAATAAGTGGCATGTTATCAAAATATCACAAAATATGTGAAATAGAGAGATTTTGGATATTATCAAAACACATCCAAATATTCCACCTATGATCAAGAGTTCAGAACAACCTGTATCTGAACAATAACTGTATTTATTATGGGTATCATTCTGTAGACTGAAAAAGATAACATTGTGTGAAATGGATTGACATTTTTATAAGAAGAGGAGAAAAAAACCCAGAAAGAGGCAAAAATTCATGTCTTAGAAATAAAGCAGAAAGTTAAATAATTCTCAAGCAGTCTTTGCAAGCCTTGCCCAGAATGGCAGTGATGGACCCCTTCAGAGGCAATAATAGGAGTTCGGTCTTGGGAAGGTTTTATAACTCCTGTGTTTCCCTGCTGCATAATGTTCATTAGGACTTAACACATTTTCCAGAGAAGGCAGCTCAACCATTTCTCTTCATTCTGGCTAAGCAAATGAGGGGTAGCTCAAGTGGATACAAGAACTACATTTGCATGGGATTCTTCCATTTTTGTTTTAACAGAATAGCCAAATAAATCAGGGGTTTCTTGCCTCCACGTGGTAAAGAGGACAGATCCGAGTATGAAGTAACATAGGCAAAAAGCAGAAGGAACGATGGCAATAGGAAAATTTAGAAAGAAAAGAGGTCACAGTAAGTCTTGCAGTTACCATGAGGCCTTTTTATTCATGCCTTTGCAGAGTTATTCATAGATGTATTTTTTCATATATGATCTCCAGTAATTTATCCCAGGGACAAAGTTGAGGAAATGTGAAATTAGATCTGTTACAAAAGAAAGGAAAACTGGAGACAAGATGCTCACAGAAGAGAAATGGCAGAGTGTGGGGAGGAGAAAGAGGAAGATCAGAGGGCTGAAGATCACCAGCCCAGTGACAAGGGACACAGGCATCAGGTGTTTGCTGTTGCTGAGAGTCTGGTCACAGAGTGAAAAAGTTCTCTGAGACGGCAGGGTGCAGGCTCAGCAAAACAAGAACTTCTGAATGGTTGGTAGAACATTGGCTTTTGTGGAATCCTGAGGTTTGGAGAAATCAAAAAAGATGTGGGGATTTTTCTTGGAAGGCCTTCTGGGGAGATGCAGAAGGAAAAGGGAACATATTCCCTCAGGATGAAACTGTGTAGTTCTCAAGCCTCACAGCAGCCAGAAGGAGACATATTCTAATTATTCCATACCCTCACTGCATCTGCAGCCCCATACAGGGTGCCTACAGAGCTCTTGGAGATGGCCAAGAGAAACACTTTGGTAAGCCATGGCCTTTTCTTTGTTGGGCAGACCTAGAAATGATGCTGCCTTTGAAAGATATAAATGGGACAGAATGGGATCAATCAAAGTAGCTACAAGTCATGCATTATGTTGTAATTTTTTGTCTTGGCAAAATAACATTTATTTTACATATACATATATTTATATTATAAAAATATTCTATTTTATTCTAAAATAGAAATAAAATAAAACAGCTACTTCAAAAATAAAATATTACAGGAATTCATAAAATTATGCAGAAATTAATTCACAGAATAATCTGCACAGTAAGAAATCCAAAATTTTATTTATAGAACTGGTATCTGACAACGCCACTGTCTTTAACTACAATTATTTCATGAGGCAAATCCCAGCATTGCTAAATGTGAAGAAGAGATTTAATATTAATCATTTTTAGACATCTAGGGGCATAGAACCACAGAAGGGAGGGAGCTGCTCCAGGTTATTTACTGCCAAGCAGCCCAGCTCAATGGGTTCACTGGTGAAATCAGCTTAAACCAGATATGAATGTGGATTGCTTAAGATATGCTTTTGAAAACAGAAGACTTAATTAATGGGGCTGTGACACAGAAAAATACAGAACTTGTTCTTTTTTGTGTGTTCCTACTTGGAAAGCTGTTGGGAAAATTTTGCCATTATCCTAAAGGGAATACAAATGTGTCTGTTTTAATGTTTATAATTATGTCTGCTTTATGAAACAAAGATGTCTATATAGCAGCAAAGTGAGTTCCAAACAGAAAAGACAAACTTCTACTGAGAGCTGACGTTAAAAAATAATGGATAGAAATATTTCCATGAAGCTTGGCAGGAATATGTACACTGTAGATGAACAACTGTTTTAACAAATGTTCAATAGAAGTATCCAGAATCCAAGGAGGAAATAGCATAACTACTGATGTCTGATTCCATTAGGATCAGAACCAATGCACTGCTAAATTATCACAGGATATTTTATGAACTGTTATTGATGATTTAGTGGCAGGCTAGGTTATGCAGCTTACAAGCTGTCACCTTTAAGGTGAAGCCAAAAGCGAGCCCAAGGATATATTCTAAAGGAAAATGTAACAATTATTATAGCATGTGTGTCAGCAAAGTTCATATGATTCATTGTCCTTCTGGTAATAGGAAAGCTGTCAGTGGGTGCTCTTGGGCATGGTTCAGCTAACTATATAAAGAATGTTCTCTTAAACATTCACCTACGGCTTGGGATTCAGAGGTTGCTTGTCTGATTAAATGGAAAGGAGGTAATTTAAAAGCATCTTCCTTTCCAAATATGTTACTGTCAATTGGCTTTGGTTCAGAGGTTTCCAATCTGAAGTACATGAGGCAGCTGCAGAAGAACTCTATTAATATTCCTGCATAAAATGCTTTCTTAGCCCAGGTCAGCTCCCCTATGCACTTTTGATGTATTAGAACTTTAATGTTCAACTGAATTGACAAGTGATGGGTTTTACAATCAATGTGCACAAAGGACATGCCATTCCCAAGCAAGCTCAAGATTTATTAAATATAATGATAAAGAGGAGCATGTCAGGTGGAGGCTACTGTGCAGTGTTTTGTTCCTCTGTGGTTCATATATTGTGCAAGTTACATCTGTGATATCTGCTTTAACACTGGGCTGCAGCTCAGCTCTGTTTCAGTAAATGAAAGCTTTGAATCGTTAAAATGCAGAGTGTCAACCTGAGTGCGTAAGAGAGGGAAAAAATAAATCTGTGGCATATTTTCCTTAATGTTTTGCCACAGGTTCATTTCTGAGCTCACAGCACAGATGTTTTAAATATGATACAACCTATTTGTTCCGATGTTCAATGCTAATTCTTTGGGAAATATGTACTAAATTAGGGGAGGTTATGTTTTCTTGTGATGAAGTAGCTCATCTCCCACCAGTGTTTGCAGGAACTTTCTCACTACTTTGTGCCGGGTTTTTTTGCCTTAATGGGTAATGTTGGAATGAAGTGGCAGGGCCTTTCAGAGAAAGGCTAACTTACAGTAGTTTTTGTATAATGCTCCACAGATGTAGATGTTCCCCAGATGTGAACAGACTAGAAACTTAGTTTTGTCTCTGGGTGTTCATTCACCATATAAATCTCCCAACACGTTCTTATCTGCTATGTAAATAAGATGTGGAATTCCAATAGTGTCTCAGCCTTCTACAGCAGATGGTATAGTGAGATTTACCACATCATTACATTTAATGGGATTGAATTCATTTGGATTTCTTGATGTTCACTCTGTCCTTCTCTGAGCAGCAGTGTTGCCAATGTTCCTGATTATATATGATTTGAGAGAGTGCTTAAAGAAGAAAAAACCCTTTATCTTAGAAATATGAGTATTTTCTGTCAAATTTTAAAGTGTGTATATATTGCATTTCAGAGGATTTATAACTCCTATGAGAAAAGGATATTTAATGAATATTCAACAAAGAACTTGAAGTCATTACATTTGAAGATTTTTGTAAATATCAGCTATACAGTTAACTGTTTTAGTGCTAGCATCATTATATATTCATTTGGAAAGAAATGAGCTTTTTACCTCATCACATCAGTGTAGACGGAGAGAAAACAACTAGAAAGAATACAGAGAGAAAACAACTAGAAAGAATCTCTGTTAAGAAAAAAGGAATATCTTAAGAACAGATTTGAAATAAAAGTTTTTGATTTTCATTTCAAAGTAAAATTGGCTCACCATATGCAATAATGACACTAAATTAATAAATAATATTCAAAATTGAAGTGCAAGCTGACACTGCTATAACATAATTTAAAATGACAGTGTAAAACACTGTCAAATTCTTGTAGTGCATTTTATTTTCAAAAAACACTATTGCAAATGCCTTGATCTGCTTGTTCCACAAATTGCTGTGTACCCAAAATGACATTTAAATGTATACAGATATCAAATGTAGTCAGCCATTAGATGATGCTTTATTTTGTCTGGTTAGCATTCTGTCATTTCTGCAATATCTTATGTGGCCTAAAAATTTACTCAAGCCAGTCACAAAATTTGTCATGCTATTGCTGCCATTCCTCACAATAGTCACAGACCACCAAAATACTCTCACAGGACAGCTGAATGAGAAAAAATATTTCTTTTAATAATGAAACCTGAGTATTTCAGAGTTTTTCTGCCTTGAAAGCACCCAGCTATTCTAGGTATGTTGAAGTTATTTCTAACACCAGGCTTCAGGCTCAAGAAATCTGAACTGTTCCATAAATTATATTACGAATTGTAAACCAGTCATCCGATCAGCAATAACACACTCTGTGCTACAGTGCCAGGCAAGGGTAGCAATAATGCTGAATCTACATGCATGAATGAAAAAGCTTTAATTAGCACAGTGAATGGAAAACATCTCACTTTTCTCAATAGCCTATAGAGGCAATACCAGCTCTACAGCTGATCTGATTTACACCCAGAATTCCTATTCCATTGGGCACTAAAACTTCGACTTTTATTTAGAACACAGATGAAAAATGCAGTTTTAGACTTCTGAAACTATTGGGCCACTGTGGAAAACCCCAAAATACTGATTTTGTTGATCTAAACAGTATATAATCATGGGATAAAGAGGTATTTCCACCAGGTCACCAAGCTCCAAGTGAGCAGAGCTATAACCACACCAGGAGCTCTGGGCTGGATCTCCCAGGAAGAGGCTGGAGGGAACTAGAGCTGCCTTTGCCCAACTCCCCCCATCCTGCACACTTACAGACAAAACCAAAGTGCAAAATCCAAACTCCTCTTAAAAATGCTGGGTTTATGACAGTCAGAGTTTCAATGGAGAAACATTCTGCTGGGGAGCTGAGCAAGCTGCAGTGCATGGCAGGCCATCCTCCCCCAGCATCACCTCACAGGTGAGCAGGGTTTCCCAGCACACAGCTTTTGCTGGCAGTCATGGGAAAGCACAGCAAGAGATGTTCCAATTGTTTCACAGGCATCACACATTGCCTGCTGACTATGAACACTAACAAAATTCAAACATTAGGAAATAATTTTGCTTTGCTGTGACTTTCTGTGCAAAAAACCAATAAAGAATCTAAAAGAAAATCGTGGAAGAGGCAGTGTGGCAGCCCTGATTCATCTCTGCCATAGTTTGTAATTGGAGTGAGAGTAGCATCAGGGATCCTTCACTTCAGTGAGACTGCACTGACAAACCTTTTTCCCCTTCAAACACAGCACATTCTGATACAGCAGCCCTGCCTCTCCACACAGCCTGTGAATTGCTGCTTCACTCCCTGCCTTTGATGGCAATTAGATCAGACTGTCAGTAAATCTCATTTTCCTATTCCTCAGCCATAGCTCTTGTTGCTTCTACCAAGGCTGTTAATGTTAGACAATATATTAATGATAGATCTACATTGGTGTTAGGGAAATGAGCTACAGGAGGTTGCTGTAGGCCCTGAGGAGTTTTCCTACTTTCTTTGATTTATTAATGATAAAGGGTGGCTTTAGGGCTGGTTCTGTTTGTGAGGAAAGCAAACTAACAAAAAGTCTTGTTGTTGGTTTCTCATGTTTTAAAAAACAAAACAAAAATGCCCCAAAAATGCTCAAGCACCTGTTGTTTTCCAAGTGTTTTTATAGGCAAGGTGAAAAAGTTAAGGGGAGAAGCAATTGCCATGAAAAACCCCAAACTCCTCCACACACTAATCCTGTTGTTTGCATGTATATGAACTCCAAAGCCTTCTGAAGCATTTTAAAGAGTCTTTAGACAGAGAAGTCTCAAAAATGAAAAATTAACTGTCCCAAGTTAATTCAATTTTGCTTTAATATTGAACTTCTAATGGCACAAACTGGTTTAAGCTCCTCATGAGATGGACCAAGGGAAGCATTGTTTCATTCTGAATAAGCACGCTTGGTTTTAGCATGTATTTAGATCAGGTGATTTGAGAGCCTTTAAGAATAGATTTTCTGTAAGATACTGGTGGTGCTTTTGGACTATCAAAGGAGCTTCATTATTTAATGTGTCCTTTCCAGTCCTAGTAATATGAAAAGCACAGGTTCAGTACTTTGATGTGTTCACACGTCGAAGTATTTGGGTTCTGACTTTTACTGAAAGAGTAACAAATTCATCTGTGAAAGATCTGCTCTGCTCTTTTTTTTCTTTTTCTTTTTTTTTCCCCCCTTTTTTCTTTATTTTAATATATGGTTTGGAATCTCCCAAGCAGCAGTGAGGCAATGACTGAAGCAGAGAATTAAAGAGTAAACTTAGGTAAAGGAGTGATAAATCAGAATTCCATTTCTGTCTAGTCAATGCATCATTTACCCACTTAGATGTGTCAAATAGAGGAATGTCTCCACTTTTTTTTGTAAAGCACTACAGGATATATTAATGAGCCAGTGCAGGACAAACATTACATGAAAAATACTGATACTCAGGTGAATTATGAAATAGTAAATGAAATGGCTTTCATTACTTGCTTGGGGGGCTGTTCCTAGAGAAATAAACAAAAAAGAGATCTGTCTACACAAGCCAGAAAAACCAGCCCAAAGAGAAGAAGGGAATTCACCAGTGAGATACCCCAGATATAGGAAAAGAGTTCTTCTCACTTCTCTGTGCAATCTCAGGATAAAATAAACATATCCAGGCTTCCTGAAGTGTACGGTTATTCGTATTAGCCAAGTTACCTGTGTAACTTGGAGCTGTCTAGACAATATTTTATTTAATAAAAATCTACCCCAAATGAAAATTTAATTTCCTCTTTCTGTCTTTCCATGTTCTCTATTTCCTTTAAAGATTGCCTTGCATTTTCACTGAAATTATTCTAAAAAAACACCACAGTATTTACTTTAGCATTTAATTTAAAAAGTGGATATTGTCTCTTTCTACTTTTAAGTTTCTCATTTAGGTTATTCTAGAAATTTATAAGAATTGGGTGTAGTAAGATGATGCCATTGACTTAAGTGGGTTTTTTTATGCACTGGGCATATCCTCAACAGCCATCCCAGAACTGCTACCCCAGTCCAGCCTCACTTTTACACAAGAATTGGAGACTCCCCACTTTGGGTAGGAAAAACTACCAGAGTCTTCCACTAGAGTACTTATGACAGCAACTCCAGATGGGAAAACATTTTAAAATTATGGAGAGCTTGTTTCTACATCTTTGATCACACTGAGTAACTCCTTGCTCTACAGATGGTGCCACTGACATCAGCAGCTCCTGCTGTAGAGTCAGGTGCTACACAATATGAAACTGAGATGTAAACCTGGCCCTAAATACAGTTCTAGCACCTGAAGAAGATTATTCTTTTATAACACAAAAGGAAACACATCTATTATTCCTTTTTTACTTGAGAGCCACCATCTTTATTTTGTTTTAATGTTATCAGTAAAGGGAAAATTTCAGCTATTTCTATTATACATTTGTGATAGCAACTCTAAATTTCACATTGCTCTTGCAGTTATGAACAAGATAAATTTGAGTCATGGACCAAACCTAGAAGCTTGTAAATCAAAAGGCACCACAGGTACTCTGTGTTCTTGTTAGTCAGTCCCTATGATTTAGATAGGAAAAAAAACTTTAAAACATGAAAATAATATACTGTTAAAGTTGATTAGCTGGCTGTAGTCTCCTAGATACAGAAGATTTCCTCCTTTTGCACAGCAGGTGTATGCATGACTTATGCAGGCAAAGCTCAATTTTGTAAAGGTTAAATTTGATCAAATTGATTAAATACAGATCTTTCTTCCATTCTATCAGTATCACATTTATGCTTACTGCTTTCCAAAAGCCATAGTCATTTCCTGTTTTCCAAAAGCCAGTCATTTCCTTACTTTACTGGGTCTGATTGTTAAGTATCTAAAATTACAAATAAAGAAACAATCCTTTTACCTGTAAGTTGAAAGTGCCCTAAATAACCCCCTGTAAAAATGTTCCTATTCACCTGTGACAAAGAAAATAAATAAACATTTCCTCCAGCCCTCTGTGTCTGGCACATTGGTGCTCAGGCCAGATGAAATGATAACTTCAAGTAAAAGTACTTTTATCAAGTCAGAAGAAAAAAGTTTCCAAAATCATCACACACTGAGAGAAATAAATTCAATTATTCCTTTTGGGCAAAACTGAAAACACAAGTCTGGATTTGGCTAAAGTTTAAAAATCAAGCTAAGACCTTTGTGTATGATTAGCAACGTTGATTTTGACAGGGATTCTTATAAAGCTGGCAAATGTTAAGAAATCCTGCTAAGCACACTTTCATGAGTGTTGCACATGACTGGGAAAAAACTAGCCCTGTTTCTGGGAAATGAATGCATTAAATTCCCATTTCAAGGATCTGGTAGTTGATGATGTTCAACACCTTGTGGAAGTTACTCAGTCTAGGGACCAGAGTGCTCATTTACACCTGGGCTGGTGGCTGGTGATGGGCAGGGTTTCAGTTCCTGACCATGAAAAACCTCCGCATCATCCAGGAATTATAATGGAATTTATTCAGGGTCATTAACTACACAGAGACAGCTGTGAGCACTAGTAAGATTTACTTAGCATGAGGATATAAAAATTAACCAATCTCCTAGATTATAGATACAAATCTGTGCTTTGAATCTGTACAGATCAATGCTAAATGAATCATTAATATTCTGCATGAAGCAGAAAAAATAAGTCAGTGAAAGCTGATCCTGCTACCTTGTCATTACACTCTCTATTAACACAAGTTCATCCAAAATTGCAAATCATTACAGCTTTTCCAGCATCTGCCACACTCCACTACTGTCCCTGGAGCACTCAGAGAGTCAAATATGTTTACTAAAGCATAAAACTACTAGCACCACTCATCCATGGTTACACAGACACATCTGAACATTACTTTAAAAGTGTCATAGACCTTATATTTATTGTTCTGAATAAACATTAGTCTCATGAGCAGGGAAGCACCAAAGACCAGAGCCTGGTAATTACTTGCAGGATAGGTACACTGCCATTAGCTGCAATGAAAGCCTCTCTGTCTTTCCATGTCACTGGATTTCGGTGCTAGGAAACATTTTCCTACATCAGACAGGAGAATTTAACTCCCTGCTTCTTCAGTCTCGTGTACTTAGGCAATAAGGCCATAATGTTGCTGGATGTTTGACTGCCTTTTGACACAAATTGCACCAGACACAGTACATGGATAATTAGCAGTGAATACAGGCTCTGGTTTTAATCCAAGGCTTTTAACATAAGTCTCAAAAACCAATATTAGGATTACCTGAAATATTTCATGATATTTTAATTTTTACAAAAAATGTAATCTCTCCTACATTGTGGATAAAATCTTGATTGTTTTGTCAATGAAATTTTGGGAGTTTAACTTGTTTTGTTACTTTGATTTTAAAAGCTAAATATTTTAACATTTCCAACATTAATATTGTTGTGTGAACCATTTTTATGAAAATTGAGCACATTTTTAAAGACAACAAGAAAAAAAATAGGCAGTGAGCTCTAGCAGTGCAATTTTCTGTGAATAAAGGTTCAACTGTGTATTTGATATCAACACCCAAAATTGTCATTTATACTATAATATTTCTAATTAGAAGGGGCAAGAATCTTTTCAAAGGGACTTTGATACATTATAAGCTAAATATGGCATCAGCTGCAGTACAAGGTCAAGGAAATCAGAATCAAGTGTGACACAGATGATTCTGTAAAATGCTATTTGAAGGCCTGTGACCCAGGGAGAAGGACACACATTCACCCAAGACAACAAAATGTGCTCATGCTCCCTGTACTCACTAGAGAGCAGAGGAGTGAGCTCTGTACCAAAAACCCAACACCTTACTAACCCACAGCCTTCATGACTGCCAAAAATTGGAGCTACTTCTACTGCTATTCAAATTCTAAGCGTTGAACTCATTCCAGTCTTTCATTGATGTGCTACAGCAAATCGAGAGAGAGAGGAAGAAAAGCAAAACTGGCAATATCAGGATTTTCCACTATTTTTCTGACAGCCCCAGAACCAAAAGCCAATGTGTGCTTTGGCAGACTAAAACTTTCAGGCTGACGGGAATTGGGATTATTCTGGTTTATATCAGCTACTGGCCTGACCCAGGGTGTTTGGCACTGTGCTCCAAGGGCTGGGTTGGACAGGCTGAGAGGCTGCAGAGCAGCCTCATCCCTCTGCACTGTGCTGGAAAGGGCTCTGGGATGGAAGTGGGGCTGGAGAGCAGCCTCATCCCCCTGCACTGTGCTGGAAAGGGCTCTGGGATGGAAGTGGGGCTGGAGGCTCCACATGCTGACAGCAATGGAGGCAGTGTGCCATAAGTCTTTTTAGAACTCATCTCTCAGCCTCACAGAAGGCAATAGGCAGGCCTTTTTTTCTTCAGTAAAAATCTGCCTTTATGCATTGCTCATATTCAGCTCACAATCAGATGCTATGCAGATCAGTGCCCAAAATATCAATCCAGCCAAATGTTTGCCAGAGCTTTAGGGAAACCTTACGGTCTCAGAACTATTTGCATTCTGAGTTGAATGTGCTTTAATTTCTATCTACTAGCATCTGCTATTGTTTTCACAATCTTTTAGATGGGTTACTTGGATTATTAGCAAGTAACAACTGATTTGACTCTTTTTTTCCACTTTTCCCTCCCCCAGTATGGAAAGACAGCAGACTTTGTATGAAACTCTGCTACAAATCCGTCCTGTTCATGTGATTGGACATTTTGGTTTTTAAGTTTGAGGTTCTCCACTCATGCCTCAGAGCAATATAATATAAGTGCCACAGAGGCAATACCTCTTAAATTATATTCCAGTAGTATTTAATCTTAGCTAATGTTGACACCTTTCCTTCCCAGTTTGTGTTCATGTCCTTATATCATATTATCATGTTCATATCCTTGTGTTTATATCATTCAGATCAGTCAGAGCCTTTTCTTCCCAGCCCACCAGCACATTATTCTGTAAAAGACCTTTCACTGGTATAACCTCCTTGCTCTACAATTTTTATTCCCCAAGCCTTTCATTAGCAAATACCAATCTCTCCTATTTATCAACTGGCACCTGAGAAATTGCTGGATTTTCTCTTTTTCCTTCCAGACCTGTACTTCAGCTCTTCCTGGGCAGACCAAGCTGGGAAAAGAGGTGATGGCAAAAACAGTCATGGGGAATTGCATTCATCTATGAAAGCAGCAGGCACCAGCTGTGGTCCTTGAGCAACAAAAAGCTTAGAACATTCACCTTTTTAATTTATCTAATAAAAATGGATGATACTGGTGAGGGATGGATTCTAGCTGGTGTTTGGATGAGCAACAACTCAAAGATCCTCAGGAGTCCTCGCCTAAGAGAGTGCTGATTCTCGCTCTGGTTTGCTTTCCAATACTTGGGAAGCACTAATGAGTGTTTTAAATCAAAGAGCATCTCAAATATTAATGATGTTTCAACGTGCCTCCTATTTAACGTAAAGCAGCACATAGAGCTTTTCAGCTGATTCTGGTTTTTAAATAGATTTTGCTCTCTAACTGGCGTTAGCAGGAGACCTCTGAGTGGCATTAACATATTAAGGGTGCTTAGTTCCCTGCCTGTCTGCATCCCAGCCACCCAATGAGTAACAGCCATGGCTGAGCTTGGGGAAATTCCTTTCAGGAGCAGATTCATATACAAACACCTTTTATATCCTTTGGTTCAGCACTTCTTTGCATTTTATATTTTTATAGGGACTGGCTGTCAGAAGAGACATATCACATCACGTTGTTTATATATAGCACCATTACAAAGACTTCATGTTTAGCTGCAGTTCACTAGGCCTGTTTTCCTTTTGGGGGGTGGTTTGTGCCAAAATGAGAGGAAATAGCATTTCCTCTGAGAGTAATGAGCAGCTGGTGCTTTTGCCCTGGTGTTTATGGGATGTAATAGGCACAGTGGCACATTTGGAACTGGTTGGAGAGAAAACTAAATGCTGCTTTCTTTTATCTTTATCACCCCCTCTCCCAAGAAGGCTTTTCAGTTTCTGTGGTTTATACCAGTTTTAGAGAAGACAATAAAAATAAAGCTGCAGCACTTTGCCACAACATAGTCAGATATTACAATGTACTCTTCAGAAAGATGGACTGGTTTTATCTACTGGAACCAGAAAAAACTAAGATAATAAAATATTTTTAAAACTTCTCCAAATAGCTCTTGGAAGAATTAAAGCAAAGGGATTACATCTGGAAATCATATTTGGAGAAGAACCAGTGAAATTGCCAAAATCTGTACATCTGCTCTTCTGGCCATTGTCTGACCTTAACTTGCACATTCATGGCTGATGTTCTCATACCAAGAAACTTAAAGCCAGTGTCAGGACAACAGCAGAAGAACTTTAAAGTACCTATTTCTCCTCCATTGCATTTACCAGTTCTTCAACCAGTGTAAATTGGTATAGCTCCATTAACTGTGGCAGTGCTATGCAACTCTGAAAACAATACAAACCCATTGAAACAGAACCAGGATCTGCTCCTTTATTCACAGCACTTCAGACTGACTGATTAGACCATTATGGATTGTGAATAGGGGTGGCAAACACTGTTCCACAGATAATGTCCTCTTCATCAGCCATACTAATTGGTGTTTGTGGTGATCTCATAAACACTGCATAAACTAATGATCTGCACTTGATAGCATTTCAGTAGCCAAAAAGTATTTGTTTGTGTTGGTATAATGCAATGAAACAGATAATTATCTGCCCTTCTGGTAACAGTGCTCTTTTTGTGGATCACCATTAATCCAAAGAGTTCTATCATTCTCAAGTAGTGATGTCACACCACTGATTTTAGCAATGGGGTTATGGGCAAGCAAGGAGCAGCACTCTTGCAAGGAGGTTACATAAGGAGACATTAGAAGGGTGCTGCTTCGGTATTATTCAGCTAGAAAGTCTAAATACATCTTTTTAAACAGTTCAGGGTCACGTTAAGCTTTAAAACTGGTTTACTCAGCATTGCCTAAAATTTGTCGTCTAAATACAGATTTAAGCAGCTTATTTGGTTAACTTCAGTTTTTATCAAAATACAACCTTCCACAAAAGCAAGTTAGAACTGGGATATGGATCAAGGGCACTCAGATGTGAATTTAAAATCCTACTGCAAGTATCTAGTTAGGAAAAAAAAAAGAAATTTTAGCATTTCTCAGGGGAAATATATCATGGTCAGAACCTTGGTCACGGGAATCTCCAAATGGGTTACAGCTTCTCTGAATGTTCACAGCATCCATGAGACAAGAACACTCTGCACAAGCCAGGAGGTTATTTACTTGGGTCATATTAAACTCTGACAGGCATTAAACTTGGTCTCAGGCTGTGCTGCCAATTGAAGGTTCAGACTGAGCACACTGGATTCAAGACATATGAAACATTTTAGGCACAGTCCAACAGCATTTCTGACAGGCTTCTAAAAGGAAAGAGGAGCTGTGAGGAGGTACCTTGAACATGCCACAGAACATCAAACTGCTTTGTCAGGGACACACAAGAGAAAAGCTCCTCACTGCAGCTTGGATCCCTGTCAGCCTCACCACAGGCCAGCTCAGTTAGCTCACATAGTTCTGCTTTTCTCACATTTCTTTACCTCTCCCACACATTCCTCTTGTGGACACTGCACTCAGGGTAAATTACCTGACCATGAAATAGCACTGCACTTTTTCCTTCCTTTTTCATGCTGCTCTGAAACCAAACTTCCTGCATTATCCCAAAGTTACTCTGGCTCACCTTGCTGTCACCAACATCCTTCTTGGGCACCTGCTTAGCCTCATATTCCATTTACCTTGGCTCTTTCATTGCAGGCTGTGTCTCACAAAGCTCTGCAGCTGAAGAGCTGTGGGAAAAACCTCATTCAATGCATGAAGAACATTCAATGCCAGATATCTCAACTATATTCTAAGGTGCAGGAATATATTGCGCATAGTTTGCTGAAAAGAGAATTTATCTTGTTTATCAGCATGAGACTGAGTACATTACTACCTTTCTTTTCCTTTTTTTCTTTCCTTTGCATTTGAATGTTTTAAGTAAACTAAAATAAAATTCAAATCAAGCCTGGATCACCAAATCCAATCCTGAAAAACTCTGCATACTGCAAAACTGGGTCCATTTTGAAATTGTGCGCTATTTTAACATTCACTTTAGGAGCAATCTGGATTGTACTTACTCTTTAAAAAGTCCCTTACATGACACTTCTCCAGAAAAAAAACAGGCTATGGGATCACTTGCATTTTTTTATCTGACTTATGAGCATCACACAAATTTCCAGAAGAGGCCAGGTGTGCTCCAGCCTGATCTTTTCTACTTTACACTGCTTTTGGAAGCTAAGCAGCTCCAGAGGTCCTCTTCCTTGCAAGAAGGAATGTATCTCTGGAAAAGCATCCCAGAGAAAAATGCAACACATAAGGCTTGCAGTCCCCAGACTGCGTGGTTAAATAGCGTTTAGGAATCAAAACAGACAAGCAACTGGTACGAACATTTGTACAACCCCTCGGAGACTGCAGAGAGCTTTCCTAACATTAGCAACCTCCTTAGGAGAGTTTCTGCTTCATAAATGCTTTTCACACAATTCTGCCCCTTCCCTCAAGCTCCTTCCATTTAGTGAGTCCTTGTTCTGCTGTTCAGGAGCTCTAAGGTGGTCACAAGGTTTGTGCTACCTGACACAGGACTAAGAGGCTGTGACAGCACGTTTAAAACTGTTGGTAATTCATACTAAATATTGATGGGATCTGTCAAATTCCCACTTCTTGTCATTAAAATCTACATCTTCTAGCACAATCAGTGGTTTGGGGTTTCTTGTTCCACCCCATTATTTGCCCATGTTTGGCATAGTTTCAGTGGGGTGAGATGGGAAAGGGGTTTATTAAACTGCTGAAAAAACTACTGTGCAAATCTTGCCACCAGTAATTTCGGTCTATTTTCCCTGCCCAGGAACACATTACTGACATCTTACAGCAAAGACATAGGAAAGACATCTTGTTGGAGTGAAAATATGGCATACCTCAAAACCTCTGCCACTTGGCTCCATTTAAGGCAGGATTTTTTATAGTATAAAATCTGGAGCTTTATTTTACATATAATAAATCATCTTGACCTGCTGCATCAACCACCCAGCAGGTGGTAGACCCAGCAGGTTGTCCTGGGAGAACTTAGCACATGCCTCAGTATTCCCACGAATACAGCATGGTCAATTTGAGCTCTGGACCCAGGATTAAAATGTGCAGCCATATCTCAAGCTCCACCTTTGGGCTGCCCTGTCCTGCTGCAGTTCCCTCTCTGGTTCAGACCAGCTGCTGAGTCTTTCCCTACTTACTTGTTAGAGACTCTCTTAAGTCTTAGAGCAAGCATTGAGAAAAGTCATTTTCAGCCTGGTAGGGTCTTGATCCTGTTTTTGTGCCTTCTCCAGTCAGTAAATATTTTACTGTTGTGGGTTGTGCTTATCCTGATTGTGGAGTTTCCATGCTCATGTAAAAGTGTGTTCAAAGCAACCACCAGAGGAGGGTGACACAGCCAGCAGCTTGCTCTGAAGTGCACATCAGATTTGTTCCAAAACCCCAGAGGCCATCTCATCTACTTGGGACTAGAGGAACACAGGAGCCTCTCACCAGCCTGGCCACAGCCCTGCTGAAAAGCTGAAGAGGAAGGTGCATAAGCCAAAGTTGTTCAAAAGCTGATTTTTTTACTTGATGTGTGCAGACACCTGTGAAAGGCCTGCCACTGTGATGTGTATGGAAAGGCTGCCCTGGTAGAAGCTGTGTTGTTATACCCAAAGTTCTCCAAGTGGCTGGCAGTGAGTTGGCTGCAGCCCCACAGCACAGGTCTCTGTCTCTGGGACACTTGGGTTCAATCTCTACTGGTTGTACATATGGTTTCACATACAATGACAAACCAAGACCCAATAACTCCCAAGAAGACTGCCAAATGGCACACGCTTATCAGCCCATTCCTGTCTCATTTCTAATCTTTTTAAAACCAAAAATAACCTTTCCCCTGATTCACCAGCCATAAACTCACTGGAATGTTCTACAGTGAGTCAATCAGTTTGTCATGCCAAGATCAGTAAGAAGTGATATTTTATAATTGCACATTAAAGGACTGGAATGATCTTTTGCATCTTTATTTACTTCTATTAGAAAATGTCTCGGCAGACTCAGCCATTAACATTTTCTGCTTTCTCAAGGAAAAGATAATTTATCCTCTTAAGGATATTAGACTCCTGTGTATTGTTTTTCCCCATTTGGTATCCTTGATTCCCCCTTCTGAACACTTGAGTGCTTGCAATCAGCACACAATGACACTTACTAATAACAACTGAACTACAACACCCCCCATAATGTTGTTCTAATACCATATATAACTCCATGTAACACCAGTGATGTGGAGCAGCTTCACTGTGCAGAGATTTGAGGCTCTCCACACCTACATCTGTTTTCTTTTCCCTCTGGTACCTCTGCTGTGGAGCGTGACCCCTGCTGAGCACAATGAGACCCAAAATCATGTCTTTTGCTGTAGATTTGAGCCCCCAATTCAAATTCTGGTGCTTGGCTTTAATTTCTCAGAAACTGACAGATGCTGGATCAACACAACAGAAAGCTGTGTGTCATGTTCTGCTGTCTTTGTTATGCTTATTATGTTCTCCT
Organism: Ammodramus savannarum pratensis; assembly: GCA_020466415.1. NCBI lineage: Eukaryota > Metazoa > Chordata > Aves > Passeriformes > Passerellidae > Ammodramus > Ammodramus savannarum. The sequence continues at coordinate 11,820,604 of JAHXMQ010012341.1, read as the reverse complement.
GGAGGTGGCCAACAAACAAATCCTGCAGCACACCTTCTTGTTACATTATATGCCACATTACCAGCAACAAGAGAAATGCACGAGGCACATATGGGAAAAGGGAGAAGAAATGTTATCTGGTTAATCTGTATAACAGACCTCTAAATTTCAGTGCTGCTTTACTTGCTTCAGACAGCAACAGATAGATAAACATTCACTGATCAAGTTAACCTTTCTTTTTTTCCTGCTACATTTTGTCCTTGTTAGTAACAGACTTATACATAAATATAGACATAGACAGGAATAGCTCCTCCATCAGGTCAAGTCTATGGCACTCCTGGGATCCCTGAGCTCTGCAATTCCTTCTTCTCTGCACCTTCTCAGAGCAGAAGATAGTCCAAGCAAACTTCCCCCAAGAAGAAAAAGATAAATATATAAATCCTTATCCCTCAGACAGATATCTTGCAATCATGCAATTTTTTTTTTCTATTTAATTTTACACGTCTACTTAATAAGCCTTGAAGCCCTATGCACAGTCTTGTTGAGAGTTGCCCCAATACTTGCAAGAAAATACATGCAGACATGGTACAGCAACAATGAGGCTGAGGTTTTGTTAATGCTCAACATGCCAAGGTATTTCAGAGAACTTTAGGGTGTCCAATGTATCATTAGAAATAAGGGTTGCTAATTCATCTCTCTTTCTATGTCCTAGGACATGACATCATTTATTCTATACAGACTTGCCATTTCTTCATATTAGTTGCTTTCTTATCTAAAATAAAATTGCTGAGAAATAATCATATCTGAGCAACTAATAGGTTCCCACTGACAAATTACAGTGTTCTGCTGACACAGCCTTGTAAACCATTATTTACTGGACAAAGGAGACTTTGGAAATTTGGTGTTACTCAGGCAGAGGCTAAAGGCCCTCATTGTCAGCCACTGTAGCAGAAAGCCTGGTTTTCTGAGACATCACAGCTTTGGGAGCTATTTAGACTCGTTTATATTGTGTGCAAAATAAATATCATCTGTGTGAATGGTGAGTGTGAAATGTTAGAGATTTACACCTACTTCATATTTATGCTGTACTCCTTTAAGTAATTATAGAGGCCAACCCAACTGGCTAGACATTATTCTTATGGTTAGCATTTGTAGAGAGGAAGCCTGGAAGCTTGAATTTCCCTCGCCTTCACAACCACTGAAAAGGAATTCAAAACAACAAAAAAAAATACTGCCAACGTCATCTGAAACTGATGTAAGAGACAACTTTGCTCTGATGTAAATGAGTTTAAGCCCAAAGGAGTAGACAACTCACAGTGAATTTATAGATCTCACCTGTTTTCTTCTTTTTATTTCTGAAAATGAGGTTGCAGTGGTAACTGAGCCTACAGCAGTCTTAGAGCTTTCTCTGCAGTCCCTCATATGTACATAATTGTTAACAGCTCTGTGTCAGCTCCTCTCCATGAGAGTTACAGAGGAAATTGCAGAGTTCCACCCTCAGACTTGCTCTTGCACTGATTTCAGACAGTCAGGTCTCAAATGTGCCTCAACTCTCCCTCCTGCAGCTACAGATTTCATGACTGATCAGGCCATCTACTTAATGCTACTCCAAAGACCAAATTTAAAAGAAAATGTTTGGACTTGCAATTCCCACTTATGTGCCTAATATATTCCAGTTCAGTTAATTATTTTAATCTTGATCTGATCACTGTTTTCCACCTGTAGCCATCCATCCACTAGCCACCTAAAACAGAGATAAATCCATTTTTCTTTCAAGCTGAGTTCTCCAATCTTTTAATTGGTGTCCAATTTAGGTCACAGAGAACAGGGAGGAAAATGAATAAATCATTATTCTTCCTCCATGCTTCACCTGGTCTTCCCTGCTGGTGACTTCTTCCTTCACTGTGCTATTGGAGCATGTACTTGGACACTGTGTGGATGTCAGGGAAGACAGCTCTCCTGTGCTGCAGCTAGCGTGTGTGTAGCATGTTGTCACCAAAGCAACATCTGTCTGATGACTCAGAGTAAAAGTGGTTCTGTTTGTTCTGTGTCAGAAAGAGAGAAATGCTACTTTGATGTTCTAGCGTGCATCCAAGTACCAGACATGTGCACAGTACAGACAACAGCAAGCAGCACAATCTGGCTTCACCCCATACATTTTAGGTATTTTCCAAGTTAAAAAAAAAAAAAAATCCTAAAACCAAAAAAAAAAAAAAAAAAAAACCACCCCAGTTTAATTCTCTAGGCAGTGAACTGCCTTGTGGCACTTCTAAAGAAAAAACAAAAGAACCAGTCCTCCCCCTTTCTTCAAAGCACAGACCACCCTCTATTTCATCATCTAATCCTGCCAAAAATTATGATGGCAGGATCTGCCCATTTACCCACAGGAAGCAAACTGCTGAAATTTGTCCTTTCTAAACATGTGGAAAATGGATTTATAGAAAATTCCAACATAAACACATGATTTTCAAATTATCACAAGTGAGATTTTCATAATGTAAAGCAAAATAATCAGCAGATTGCTAAGAGCTACAAGAGGATTTTATTTGTGTTGTATGAAAGTTCTTCAGATGGCATTCACAGCCGACTAGTGAAATCACTATTCTCAGTTGCCAGCCTCACACACTTTTAAGAAACAATTTTCTGCAGCTGGTTGCACATAGCATTCTTTGAAAATTAGGAGCCTTTCAGGTGTTTCAACATGAGCCTCCAGAGACTGAAGCGACAAATTATATTTGTCACTCTACAAAGTGCAGAGCTAAAGGTCCAGCTGAAGGCATCCATGAGCTGCAAAGCTCCTGCCAATCACTCTGGGCTGCAGCAGGCCTGGGATGCCAGGGAATGTGGGGACTCGGGAGCAGATGACAGAATGAATACTTTTGGGTCCTTGCCCAAGTAGATTAGGGGAAATAAGAGCCTCCTGCTACTTAAGCATGGAGATACAGCTTCCAGGGAGGAGACAGGATCCACCAGGAGCAAAGCTTGCCAAAGATGGTTTCTAACAGCCAGCTCAGAAATCATCTTGTGATTTGAACAACCAGTGTTGCTGAAATGCGCACCAGCAAAGTCCTGCAGCTAGTTAGGTTATAATGGAAAGGGCCTGCAGCCAGTTTGTAATCCAACTGCCTAAGAAGAGCAGGAAATTAGAGGGGATACTGTCATTACACCCAGAGTGCCAGCTCAGACTCACCACTCACCAAGGCAGAGCTCAGAGCCGCTCTTCAAATGAAGCAGCAGACCAGCTCTCCTGCCACAGAGAGGTGCAGTTCAGCAACAGGCAAAATCTAACCCTCCAGACTGCCAAGTCAGCTAAATTAAAATGTCATCCTCACACAATAGAGTATTACTGCAGTCAGAGTCTGCTCATCATCTCTCTGAAGAGTTTTTACTGCTGTTTTTGCAATAACATCCCATCTTGAAATGGTGTTTGTTAAACTTGCACCATATTTCATTAACTCCTGCCACTTCCCATCACAACCTCTTTGAATTGCTGAATGTTATTCAATTCAGTTACTAGTTGGATTTCTTCCAGAGCTGTATGGCTCTGAGAACAGCACACAAAATAACAACATTGGCTTGTATTATTTTCAACAGCTCCCTTTGTTGTTTTCTGATGATGATAAACGTGTGGTGAAATAGCTGAGAATGTAATCAACAGTGCTGATTTTGTATTCACCTACATTACAGTCTATTATATCTTCTGCAGTTTTAGCAGTCTATGACCTTTTATATCCTTAACATTGCAGTTGTTGCTATTATAAGGGTAATTTTTTTGCTCACCAAAACCCAAGTGAAGCTAGAAAACCTCTGTGGAAGTCTCTAATGGAACAGAGAAAAAAAAATTAGCCCAAATTTTTCTCCAAAATTGTTAACAGTTCCTAAAAAACACCAAAGAGATGAAAGGCAAGACAAAAAGATAACTCTGCTACTTTCCCCAGTGAATTATTGATTTCTTAGCAGACAAAACAACGTGAACCTTAAAAAATTGAAAGTTTCTTTGTATACCTATAATAGTGTAGCTTAGGCTGAGCAACCATAACAGGTCTAGCTTATCATTAGAAATCTAAAAGAAACAGTCATCACCTGAATGTATACTCTGAAGTTTCTGCGTGTCACTCATACAAGAGCACACCTGACAACTTTGCAAGGTCATGGTACATTGAACCAGCCAAACAGTTTACATGGAGTTATCAAAGTAGTTGACACTGCACTAAAATTTCTCCCTTGCTTTAAATGCAGTTTATCAGGATGCTTATATTTATTTTTTTCTTTTAAGCAAGTGTTTGACAAAATCTTATCCCCATTCTGCAGTAGGCATAAGACTAAAACCCTGCCTTTAATTAATGTTAAGTACATAAATTTATTTTCATTTTTGTCTCAGCTTGTCTTCCTCTTTCTGCCTGTAGGTTAGAGAGTCAAATCTGCTATTGTAAAATTAAACCATTTAGAGATTGAAGTTACAAATTTTTATTTCCAAATTTTATATAAGGAGGGACACTTAAAAACATCCTGTCCCATGGCAGTTTTGGTAGGAATGTGCCACCAAGCCTGTTGTTTGGGGCTGGGTTCTGCACAATGCCATGCTGCAGTAGCATGGGCTGCAAGGGCTGTATTTTATTGTAACTTCTCTAGACCAGCTGCAGAGAAAAAATCAGCAATAAAATTCAAATGATGTTTGTCATAAGCTTCTGCTCTTGCACTGCTACGTTCATGTACATGAAATGTAATATACTAGTGAGAATGTCCCCTGACATGGAGCTGATTTTTATATCCTTTAAATTTACCACCAGCTTTACAGATGCTGCAATCTCTTTTATTCCAGTTCTAGCAATTATAACGTAATCTGTGCTAACACTGCAGATTACTAGGGCAATTTTGAAGACAAATGATCACATCTCCATTTCCATCTGCTGGTCCAATCAGAAAAATGGTGAGAATAAAACCTAGCCCCTTATATTGGTGCATTTTGGTGCTTGTCTGGCAGTCTACCCAGTCAACTGTACTGGGCCATGAAGATGGGAAGAAGGCACCCAAATCTCCCCCTCTGTAAGTCTCTATTTTCTAACTATGCAAAGGTTCCGGCATTAATCTTCCTCTCAGTGGGCATGCTCCAGGATGTGAGTGATGTATTGCTCTTTGTGTTCAATAGAAGGTTTCTCTAGATGTACACTTGGCACATTTCTGTCCCTACAGCTGCCACAAGGACATGCTCTGGTCAGAGTCCTTAGCCAAGCCACAGCCAGTCCCTCTCATCTGAGCACAGTGATACAACCAGGACACTTCTGCTCATATATACAAGCTATATACAGCTTGTAATAGATGGGCACTGATTTAAAAAAAAAAAAACAAAACAAACACCTTCAGAACATGCTCAGATGTCAGTTGATTTTAGAGCACAAACTAAACAGCCGAAACAAAACAAACACTTCTCCCTGCCAAAGCAGACAGACTTCTCCCTGCTTTCCTCCTCCTCCCCCCCTCTCTCTAAAAAACCTGTCTGAAGAAGATTTTTCAAGAAAATTAGGTTTGCAAATATCCTGAATATAATGGTATCAGGTCGTGCATAACTGCTCAGACATTTCTTATATCATCAGGTGCAAGGTTTCATACCCTTGGAATGTGTTTCAATTCAATGATTAGGAAACAAAAATATTTGGGGGATAGGAAACTAGAAGAACAATGCAACTGTATTTTCAAGGGAATTATTTGCAGCACATTTCTACTAGTAATTATTTTTTGTTCTGGTTTGCAGCGCTTCTGCTTCTGGCATCTCATCTCCTTCACAGCAGCCAGCAATTGAATTAGAATCGTTGCTGAACAGCAAGAAAAATCTGTCATAGAAGTCATGTTGACAGACAACTTTGTTCTCTTCTCATTGCTATTTTCCCTTTATTGTATTTACATCTGAAAGTCCACACCTACAAGTGAGCAGAAACAGACACAAATCATATTTGTCTGGCCTCTTCCTCCTTTGTCCTGCGTTTGTGTTTAGCAGAGCTCGCATTCAGCTGCGGTGTCGGGGGGGATAACCAGCCCATCTTTACTGCCCACAGTGCCTGGCAGCACGTTAAACCCTACCTTTCCTCCTGCACGCTGTGCTAGTGGTGCCTGCCTCCCGTTATCATCCTGAATGACTAACAGGAGCAAAAGGGGATGGAATTCTTCCTTCAGACATTCTGGATGTGGCTGGTTTGTGTGCGGCGCTGTGCTTCTCACTGCGGCGTCACAGCGCCAGCAGCACCTGCTCCGTGCAGCCAACACTTAGAGGCCAATCCCACAGAGCTGCCTTTCTCATAAACCACGTAGATCATGTCTAGTGGGGGTTTTGGGCTGTGTTTTGGTGAGGGTTTTTTTCCCCTTGGACGAGCCTGATGTTTTACTACATGATTTATTGTCTATAGGCTGTGCCTTCACAAGCAGGCACTGAGCCCTCTGTACTGCTGACTGATAATAAAAGCTGATAGAAATGGGTTCCACCTCCATGACACTGCATTTCACAAGGTTATAAAAAACCTTGAAAATCCTAAGAGTGAGAGAAATTAAGACAGAAGTTGTGAAATAAGTGTATCTCCTCCACTTTTAAACTACAAAATATAAATATCACTGAAGATTACTTCCAGAAGTCAATTGGCAGAAGAAAACTGCACACAGCAAACTTGATACACTCATATCTTCGAGAGGCAGAATATACTGCCATATATTTATGTTAGGAAAGGAAGGAACACAACATACATCCTGTTCTTATGCCATAAGAAACGCATAGAAACCACTTCACATCTAAACCTGGATTATTAAGTAAAACAATAAAGGCATCTGAAAGTCAGGCCAAAATGCTAAAAAACTTGTGTAGCCAAATAAGCCTAGGCAGTCCCTGTGAGTGAAGCCTATCCCCATGGATCTGTGGTGACAATTCTTTGACAAGTTCATTCAGACTGTTTTTTTTCTGCAGCATCCCATATCTTTCAGCTCTCTGAATTGCTTGCACAATCTCTGCAGACATAGAACCTGAACAGTACCACCAAAAGGAAATATTTGTTCTTAAAGCAGAAGCTATATTCTCTGCCTCCAGAACTTTACCATTTGCAGATATTCGTGATATTTTGCAGCAATATTTACATTTGTGTAGTCAGAAGTCAAAAAACATATAAAAGATGGCAGTCAAACAGAACACATAATTTATCCTCTTGCATGAACACAATGAAAGACCAGATGTTGAAAACTGGAAAATGCTATTTGATATTTCACTTTTGTGCAGCATGTGTTCTCTACTAAGCGTAAAGTAAAATTCATTGTGGAGGGGAATATTTTTTTCCTTGAGGACAAATACTCAAACGCAGATACGTTTTCTTTCTTGTGACAGTGACAGCTCCTCAAACACACTGACTGCATTTTCTTTGAGTAGGTGCAGTTTTTACAAACTCCCATGATATAACACACATCAGGCCCGTTTGTGACACAGTTCCTCTTACCATGGGTAGCTTCAGACTGAACTGCAGCACTAAGATAACCACCAGTCTTATCTGTAGGTCAGACCACACGGAAAAAGGAGTGACATGGGCTTTGAGTATGTGGCCTAGCTTGATCAATTAATGTCAACTGTTAGGGTCATCTCTAAAGCCATAACTCTCTGATAGCCAGAATTTTTCTACTTTACTTTCCTGATTCACATGCTTTAAAGTGATGCTCTCAGTGTCCACTTACACACATCTGTACACACAGATCACCCCTAGCTAAGCAGAAACAAGACACATGCAGAATTTCATGGGTTCACAGATCTATTTACGCATGGGTACAAATAGTCTAGATTGCACAGAAGTTATTTTAAAGAAATTGTATGTTTTAGCAGGAAATATTTTGAAACAACAAAACTGAAATGTGTTATCCATCAACAAAATGCTTGGCATGAAGTGCGGTTGTAGAAGCCATGTTGATAATTAATTTAGTGCCTGATAAAAGTGAAATTATGAATAATTGTATTCATTGAAATCTCAACAAGAACCAAGTGAAAATATTTTTTGCTTTTCAACTAACCTTAACATTCAGGTCATGCATAAAACTAAAAAGGGTTTGTATATATGCATGGGTGCATACCACCACTTGAAATGTTATTACTATGAGGAGAAATTATCTATTACTACTGAAAGTAAATCTCATTACCTTGTCAAAGCTTTTCAACTGTATGTTCCTACCTTGTAACTTCACAAATGACTATGTGGAAGAACAAACATCATTCATCTCTAAAATCCCAAGACATCAGTATGCCACACAAATTTTAATAATACTAAAGTGATCTGTCCTTTTCCCTTTTAAATCACAACATTGAAAAGTATTGCCAGATGAGTATTGAAGAGGTTTGCATTCACATGCCATGTTTTCCATTTGGTTTTGTTTAACACATGCCAATGTCTTTAAAAGGCAAGGCCAACACTGCTAAGGAGTAGCTGGCCCGTGGGACTGGAAAGGTGATCTGGAGCTTTGCCCTGCTGGGTCACTTGCTGTGTATCCGCTTGTGCCTCGGGGTGACAGTAAATTTAAATTAGTGCCCTTTGGCAGGTGTGCAGTGGGAAATGAGCTGGGGTGTCAGGCCCTGCTGCTGGTGGGCAGGTGTCTGCTCCCCCAGCACGCTCAGCAATGGCTCAGACAGAGCAGGGCTCTGCTCTCCCTCTTACAGGTGGTCCGTGCATTTCACGGTCCAAGCACGTGGGCAGGATCACAGGGGAAAGCTCAGGACTTCACTCCATGTGTGGTACTCCTAAACAAGCACTTCCACTTCCCCTGACAGCAGCTGCCTATGTGATACCAGTCAAGAGCTTAGCATCTAAATTAAAAAACAAACATAAAAATAAAACCAAAAATCATTGGGCCATTGTGTAAATATTACACATCATCCAGATAATCTTAACATGTGTATAAAAACCTAGATTGGTAATTAATTGTGGGAGACCATCATGGCTGATTTCTTTTAGTACTGGAGAGGCAAACAGCTCCTCACTGCAAGGAGCCCAGAGACAGCTTTTTGCATGCTCCCTGTGGGAAGCTGGATGCCTTCAAAGGAGTCAGAAGGGAAAAACGTGGGAGGCATTCTGGCTCTGCTTCTCCCTCTGCTGTGGCCAGCAGCACCAGGAGGATTTGTTTGTAAGAAAAGGAAAGTAATCCCAAAGTGATCAGGAAAAATACTTCACAGAAATGCAACTGAAAAAAAAACCAGTTAGAAAAAGGAAGACTATTGACTTCTTCAAATTCTCAGAAAACTATACCTGATCTTATAACATCCCTGTAGAAATAAATTATTTCTCTTCACTTGAAACTATTTGCTTTATCCCCGTTTATTTTTATTAGTAATATAGAAAGCATTTACCTAAATGGAAGACACAGGGGACATGAAATCACCACAAAATTAGACATTTTCTACAAATTCAGTGCTGGCATTATGAAAAAGACTGTGAGAGAAATCCAGAGAAGTGAATATGGGTAATGATACCACTTTTAGGTGCATGAGAAAATAAAGATTAAAAAAAGAATCAAACTGTGATTCTTAAATAATCTAGAGTAAACTGGAAAACGGTATTTTACAAGGGGCAGGTCACAAGTGGTTGTTGAGACAGAGCCTAGAAAGGACAGAAAGGATTGGCATAGAAATTGCTTTCATGAAATGGCCATAAAGTAGGGAAAAAGTAATATCTGCTTTATGCCTGATTTTTTTGACTTGAAGTATTTTGTTCCAAGACTGTTCTTATATTTGTGGGGGCTTTCCATCTTCCTTTGGTTTAATTTATTTATAATAATCAATGACAGAAACTACATTAAGAGTTAAATTAAGAAAAGAGCCCAATTGGCCTAGAGCAGTCAGAATTTAAGAAGCCTCTCTCATCTTTGTCTGAAACATCTCTGCCTTGCTGAAAATAATTATCTAATGATTTAGAACATAAGTAAGTTCTGAAAGATAAGTCACATGTTTGCATACATAGCATTTCTAGAAAATTACAGGTGCAGGACTACAGAGGATTACAGATGTTCATTTGCCCTGTTCACTGTGCCAATGCCTTTTTTTTTGTTTTTTCTTTTAATTATAGTATTTCTAGAATTTCTAGACATATCTCTTGCTTTTCCAGCTTGTGCTTTCTTAAAAGTATTTTCTTCCTGCATTTTTAGGCTTTCACACTTTTGCAGCATGCAAGGGTGCTAAGTAAGGTCAATTGCTGTGCTGAGTTTCAATAATCTTTCTCTCCAAAGCAGCATCTTTCTTAAGCTCTAATCTTTACTGTTCCACTACTCAGAGAGTTGCCATTGAACACCACAAGAAGAATTAGGTAATCTTATCTAATTGTGTCCTTCCTGACTGTTGTTTAAACAAGGAAAGCCTTTCAGTTGTTGAGGAAAGTATTAAGAGCAGACCTTTGCTGACCTTCTCGAGCCATTGGGGAAAACTTGACATTACACAGAAGCTTACTCAAACAAGCTATAATTAAATTGAGAGTGGAGTGACACCACTTACAAGAGAAAACAAAGTATAGCCATTTAATGTAAAAATTACTTAAGGACTCCCGGGAGCACAAAAGTTTATCTCTACTAAAATAATTATGTTTTGCCATTAGATGAAGAAAGGACACAAATGGAATATGCATGTTCTTTTCAACATCACTACCCTTTGCTGCTCCACCAAAACTGGAAGGGGCAATGGAAAGACCTTTCAAACTAATGTTTTGCATTCAATTAGGTAGAAGCATCTGCTTTGCCTTTAAATAACCTGCCAATCATTCACAAGGTAAAGGACAAATTCTGACTGCTGCTTCTTACCCAAAAGGCCCAAGGACTGACTGAAATATAGAGCCTTGGCCTTCTGATGTTCAGGAGAGCAGAGCTTTTCCTCTGGCTTCCCACATCAGCCTCTTCTCTACTCCCCTCTTTGTCCATTTCTCCCACTCTTATTTTCACAGTAAGTATTTGTTGTTGGTTTTCACCTGGAGTTAAAATGTGCATTGCATAATAATGCAGGATATGTGTCAAAAATAAGAGTAGTGTCCAAGTTATGACAGTCCTGTCTAAAATATTAAGCATCTATGATTTCATCAAGGTTATTTAGAAAATGCTTTGCACTCACTTCCTTTTACACAATTCCCACTTTAATATTCTCAAAACCCAAAGATAAAATTGTTCCCAAAGTACATACTGCAGTCTGTGTATCTATCTCTCTCTGAAATATTAAATGAGGTATTTCTTGGAAAGGAACAGGCATCAAAAACCACACAGCCAAAATCATCCCACTCAGTTAGATTCAATCCTATCAACTTCTCAGGTGGTTTCATTGGACCAGACACAATCCCTCCACTCAGGGCAGCAGGGGCCAGCCATTCTACCCAACTGTCCTGCTCTTCTTTTACATTCCAAAGCTTTCTGCTTTGCCAGTCATGCCAGCTCGCATGCCTCTTTCATCTCCTTCCCAAAAGCCTCCTTCTGTGAACCTTCATGTATGAAAATTATTTCAAATATATTTGCCTTCAACATATTTAAATTATTCCTAGAAAAGCTCACTCCTTCATCATTGTCCATAAAATTCTAGAGTTCAATCTTAAAATATTTTTAATTACCTACTCCTTTTCTCTAAATATTCATCCCCAGCCAGACCTCCAGAAACAGTATCTAAATAAAATCTGATGTGTATTTAACCCATGGGAGCAGATAAACTCCTGTAACCAAGGTCTATTTTAGTGCCTATGTACATGATTTTACTTATGTTCATTTCAATAATTTGTATAATACCTGCCCTAAACACCACTCTCATCCATTGGCATTTGGGCTGTGAGTAGGGAAATCTCTTCCCTGTTTAGTCAGGGAAGCACTTTAATGTACCAACAATTAAAAACAAAATCCCATTTGTTGAATATCAAATAGAGGTCAATATCCAAAGTTACTTCTGCTGATCATACCTGTTTCTGTATTTTGCAACCACCCCTAAACACATCCTGTTTTTAGGAAAGTACAGAAAAACCAGAGGGGCACCAAAACCTGAGGTGATTTGTGAAAAGGTTTAATTTCTGTAGCACAGCCCCTGCCATGACTCCTGTACCACCACTGCAAGATATCCTTCAGAGTTTATCCACCTATTCATCCATAGGTGCCTATGGATGAATAGGTGGATAAACCTATTCATCATATAAAAACTTAGCCCCTAATTTACATCCCATTTTTCCTCCAGTCTATAGAAAAAAAAATTATCTTCTACAAAGAACCAGGTATTTTTGTTTGCTCCTAACAAGAACTTCTCTCCCTCAGATGCCTCTTTAAAAAGACCAAAAAGTCAAGTCAGCTAATTTCATTATCAAAATTAAAATTTTTTATTCCGCTTTAAAACCACTGTTTGCAAGAAAGAAGTATTTTAGAAGGCAATAAAAGAAGCTAGATTGATTTTGGAGAGAGAAAATTGGTTCTTTTCATCCAAATTTTTTGTATTGTTAGAAAGCTTTTGCAATCACATTCAAATAGAACAGTTGGGAAGAAAAATAATTTTATTAATTTTTTAAGATATAATGACAGAGTATGAAATGCTTTCAAATTCTTGCAAACCAAACAAGAGAATGGAATTATTTTAGTGCATCCAAAACAATATTTTCTCTCACACACCAAAAAATTACATAGTAACCTAGAAAATCAACAAAAATCCTCTTCTGGGAGATCTGTTTGTGGGTGATCCTTTAATGTTATCTTTTTGACACACAGTAAGAGCAGAGGTCTAGAGGCAAATTCTCTTCAGAATTATTGTGCTAGTGAAGTAGATGGAAGAAGTTTCACTCGAATGAAAATAATTCAATTCAATAGAAAAGACATCCAGAACAGAGATCCTGACACCACTACGGGTGTTGGGAAATTCTATCTCCCAGCATTAGAATATTCCCAGGTTTTCATTAGATTCAGGGAAAAAAGGCTGGTAAAGGTGATGAGGAAAGTAAGATAGCACATGACACATGACCCTTGCATAAACCAGAGGCTGTTGTCAGGGTTCCCCAGAGATGCAGAGCAGCACTTCAGGCCAAGGGCACTGAATCCAGCTCCTCTGTATTCCAGGAGAGTGTCCAGACCTGCAGGCTGCACAGACAGCCCTGTCACTTGTCTAAGTCCTGTCTCTATTTTCTCCCAAGTTAGATTAATTTCTGTTCTTGGGAGCAAGGACTGGCCTCTGTAGCAGAACAATTGAACTGAGGTTCCTCCACTGAATAGTGAATTGTTTGGGACATAAACCAGACCAGACATTATCCTAGTAGTTAGACATTCTGGCTTCTAATAATCAAGTCGGAAAAAAATTAAATGTTATTATCCCACATCCTGACTGAAATTCTGGAGGAATAAGCCTCTCTTAGGTTTTTCACAACATGACTTACACAGCACCACCTCTATATTCATTCAGTGCAAAAAAAAACCTGTGAAATCTCAAAATTGCTTATGATATCCGCAAATTTATTTCATTTGAGGTTTCAGTTCTATCAGAATGTCATGAAACCTCTGGAAGTACCTATAAAGATAGTGAGCTATAGAATCAATTCAAAATTATACTTTCATTGTGCTCTCAAAATCTCACAGAATGAACTGGTTTTGTACTTTGATGTGGCAATGAGAGGAAAGCTTTTAAGAGAGCTAACTTTTACTAAGTTCAGAAGAAATCTACTCTCAGTACTAAACTAAGATGCCATTGCCTAAAGAAAGCCAAATTCATTTCCAGATAAACACATTTTAAAGTCTTAAATTTGCTTTTATCCAAAACAATACAAAAAGCATTTTACTCTCTTTCCTATAATGAAAAATTGCTTGGTACATTAGAGAAAAATACCATAAACATATTCCCTGTCTTATTCCTTTGATTGTTTTATTCCCTAAAAAGCACCCAAATACTTAGACTTCAGTTTAGTAATTTCTTTAATAATTTTTAAAAGCATTTATAAAAAAGAAAACAACTAAACAAATCATAAATGACAAATAAACCTGACACTATCTGTGAACTAGAAGGGGAGAAGAAAAAAATCCTTGTTTCTAAACAACAGATTATTATGTAGATATTTTGTTTGTTGTTTGTTTTATAAAAAGCCCAATGGATGAAAATTTTATGTACTGCCTTCATGTAGAGAAATAGAATTAAAGATCACAACAAATGCCTGTCTCAATACTTCTGCCAACAGCCAAATTAAGAAGCAACAGTTTTGAAGCAATAAGAGTTGTGGCACAGCTGCCCTTTGTTTCCCCTATCTGGAAAACAAACCAAACTCTCAATGCTTCTGATAAGAAGTAGTTTTTTAGGAAAAATGGCCAAATATTTCTGTCATTTATTCTGATTCCTCCATTTACATTTGTTTCCCTTTCTCTGGTGTACTGAAAGGAAAAAGCAGAATGACATTTATCTTTCTATTTATGATATATTGGAACTGAATGGTGGCCAGCTTCCTACTGAGTCACTGAACAGGTATTTCCACATTTCCAATAACTTCAGGTTTTTTAAAAGTTAATTGCATCAATTAATTTATTAAACCTCTGTATTTTTCCCTTCTATTGTAAAAGATATAGTTATGTGGCATGAAATCATGTCTTGCTAAAATTAGGCAATGTATAATAAAAAGCATTGGACAGTCTTACCATCCAAAGTTAAATTAAACATACTCCTAAAATCTGGTTATTTTGTGTAAAATATTGTGACCTTCCATTTAACAGTGGTGCCAAAACAGTTGTTCTCCATTGTGTAAAAATATTACTACATGTCTCCATGTAACTCAACTCACACCACTCTAAATATTTGATGCAATATTTTATACTATGGGGGTTCACAGTAATTTTAAATTCCCTAAACTAATAGGTGAATCTTTTAAACTCACAAAACAAAACAGTCACCCAAGTGGAAAACATCTTAAAAGCACTCTGAAGTTGGGAATAAAGCTTTATTAAATACAACTGTTCTGACACGATGGATGTACTTACTGTAACTCTTGTGGGCTTAGACTATTACTGCTCTCTTGAACAACTCCCTAAGTGGAAATATATAATTTAGGACACTCAGGTCCCTCAAAATATACAATCTTAAAAGTTTGTCAGTGTCTCTCAGTTCTAGATAAGTTTTTAGTGGAAAACATCTCTGTGTTTAACAAAACCAACATAATTGAATTTAAAAGGGTCATTGAATAGCTCAGATAAATATAGAAAAAGCAAAGATTAATGTCTGGAAAATTATGTTACTGACTCTGACATACCAGTGCCATCAACAAACTGAACCAAGAGGCTTGGTGGGGAATGGCAGGGAGGACAGAACAATTTCCTGATAAGTTTGAGTTTAGTTGCTTCAGTTCATGTGTTACCTCCATCAGTGCATCAGAAAAGTTTGCCTGAAGAAAGCTTTGACTAGGGACATACCAAAGAAAAATGAGTTCAGGCAGATAATTTTCTCAAAGTAAAACAAAATTTCATTCACATACATGTTGTTTAGCTGCAAGAGGAGCTAATCCACAAGAAATATACCAAATTCTGCATTCAGGAAAAATACAAATGGCCTAGACTATACTGCACACTGAATCCAAGAGCAAATTAATTCTTTGTTGTTAAGAGTCTGCTCAGTTGCAGTTAAAAGGATCTGAAGCTGCTTTACACAAGCAGAAATCTTCCTTTTAAATATCATGAATCCATGCTCACTGAAATCCAGCATGAAATTTTCCTGGTAACTTCAGGCAGCTTTGACTTAGGTTCTAAAGAAGAATTGCCATGGTAGAGCATATTTTTTCAGAGTTGCATGACACCCTTCTGTGACATAACCACTAATGTCTCTACCAAGGAAAAGGTAAACAGTATCTGAAAAAATCTAAGGGGATACATAAGAGATAGACAGATAGATAAGAAAGATATTTATCTATAGATAGATAGATAGATAGGAAATCATATTCTTTGTCTTTCAAACACTGCTCTTTAGTGCTCTGTTTTTCATCAACAATAAAAGGATATTTTCAGAAGTGTTTGTAAAACATAAAGATTTAGGGGGCTTCTTACACAGTATAAATCCCTGTGCTCCCCTCCAGAGCACACTTCTACCTATTCCCATTAGTTTTGCATGGTAATGAACAAAGTAGGATTTTTTTTAACAAGAAAGAAAAAATAATCATTCTTGTATTCTCCACATTTATTCTGCCCTTCTATATTTCTGCCTCTAGTTTTCTTAAAAAATGGAAATGTGAAGATATGCTACATCCTGTTTTAGTCCTGACACATTTGGATATGGTTGCAGTACTGTTTTTATTCTATGCAGCAGGAGAAGGAAAATACTTCACATGAGCAAGTCATAAAAAAGTGGTTTTCATGGTTAAAATAAAACTTTTTCCATGACCATGTATTTCTTATTTCAGCATACTGTGGCCCAAATAAAGAACAAGCAGCAAGAATCGGAACATAAGAATTTCAGGCACAAGCATGTCTTTTGCTTCCCTTGCAATGTGAAGGTGCCTTAATTTGAAAGAAAATAACCTCCCAAATGCCTCTCAGTCTTTAAAGAAAAAACTCCTTCTGCAGAGCTTGTTAAATATAATCTGCAGCACAGCATTAGAAAACAACAGGCATTGCCTCCTGCTAAAGCAGAGGGTGACCACTCCTGTCCTTTGTCCTACACAACCTGCAGTCACCTGCACCTCACAGGAGCTGTTAGCAACCATTTACTGTTAACAACTGTCTTTGGGAACCTAGGATCAAAGACTGGACCAAGCACTGTTCTCACAGAGGAGGGACTGCAGGGCCCACTCCCGCTCTCGTTCCTCAGAGCAGCTGTGGGATGAGGGATATTTAACTTTGGGCCAGCAGCACGAGGGCTGCCAGGGTTTGCCATTGCCTCCTTCTGCCTTTCCCCTTGTCAGGAGGGCTGTGGATTATGAGGGATCCTGAGCTGACTGAAATGCACCATGCATTTGCATTTTAGCTGCTTTTAGGAGAAAAATAATTTCTGCTTTACTGTCAGAAGTGCCCTTGTGGAACCCTTCTTCCTTTCCCACCCTTCAGAAGCATCTCCAAACACCATCCAGCACTGGCAGTGGTAGAAACACTGTGTTTGTGCTGTTGCTGTACATTTGATTCACAATCAATGAGCCAAAACAGCTCAGGAGGGTGAGGCAGGAGTGTCTGTCTGTGCCAGAGACACACTGCCACTGCCTCTGCCCCTTCCTTGCCCCCTGAGAAGGGAACCATGCCCAAGCAGAAGGCACTTGGGCTCTCAGCAGCAATCCTGGGACCATGTCAGGGCTGGGAAGAGGGACCTCTCTCGTGCAGGACACTCTGGGGAAGCACGTTTGTCTCGAAGGAACCAGTTGGATCCTCAGAGATGTTAAGTTAACACACATGCGGCCTGGTTAAACCACACTACTAAATCTTGTCAGTCTTTCTTCACCATCTGTGACAAGGTTTTTCTCTTTGGAACTATTAAGCTGACCTTTTGTGCTTACATGTATTTCCTCTGCTGAGTTTTCAGACTCATCATCATACTGTGTCACTGCTTTCCTGGGGAGGACTCTGGTATATAAATAGCCAAGCTCAAAAGAAGATTCTTCTGATCTGTTTGACAATTTGTCTTCTTTGATTGTATGAGGAGACAGTAACTTGTAAATTCTCTCCTCAGCACTTAACAGAGTTGAAGGAATGTACTGAGCTATGTTGTGTAATGATTTCTAAAGAAGGTCCGATTTAAAGACTGGAATAACTGCAAAATTTGGAAACATCTGGTACTGATCCAATTCCTAGTCCAATCTAAAAGTACTGATTAAACACTGTAGTGACAGGTGATGCAAACACTAGTAAGTCAGTTTTAATAAGAAAGGTCAACACCTTCATCTCCTCATTCTTCTTTCTATAAGTACAAATAAATTCCTCAACAGGTGTGTCTATGATGGGCAATTACATTGTTCTCAAACAAAGGTCCAGCAGCTCTATGTTAAAGATCTCTTGTAAAAGAAAAGGAAAAAGCTTCCGATGCTTGAAATATCATCCCTGACTTCCTCCAGTATTCTCTTTTTATGTTTATTTTTCATCTCATGAATTTTACAGGTATTAGACTGAAATACTACACACTGCTCAGTATTTCTCTAGGAAAAAAACGGTCTGAATTTATTAATGATTCTTGTCCAGCATGCTCTAAATCTGTCTTAACTAGCACAAAAATTCAAATCTTTCCTGCATTCAATGGATGCCTATCCCTTTTCCTACAAGAAGGTTTTATTTAATTGCTGGTGGCTCTCATAAGTACATCAGTCTTCACTCTGATTTAATGGGTACTTGGGAAGGAGGAATATACAAAGTCATGTTTGTTTTTTATATTCTTTTTTGGCATTTGAAACGTTGCAGTGCTGGGACAAACATTTCTTGGCACCTGAATGAAAATCACACTTTAGAGTTCAATGCTCTGGTGTGAGCACAATCCAGGTGAAAGAGGAAAAATATATTCTAATGGAAGCAAAATCTTCAGGTCAAAATATGTGTTGTTTCACTAAATGGTTCCTATGTCTTTTATTGTCTACAAAGGCTTTTTTTTGCCTGCTACATGGGCAGATTTTTACAGAAATCCCAAGGGCTTATTTATTGTGGGTATAAGTAATAACAAAGCAAAGAATATCAAGGGAATGTTCAATATAGCAATCCTAAAAAGAAAACAGTAGTGTCTGAATCAATAAAGAAAACCTTAGTTCTCCACCGTGCTGTGTAGGGGTTGGAAGGTCCAGTACAGCAGCAAATAAGCTAACAGTTATTATTCTGCAGGGACAGGAGGCTGAATAATCCCTTATTCCAGTTGTTTGGCAACACTGAGGTGATTACAGCTGAGAAGGGGTTCTGCGAACAAAACAGGGCACATTTACAGCAAATCATGAGAATACTCAGAAAATTTGGGCTCCCCGGAGGGTCTGTTGGAAGAGGACAGGCAGCCTGAGCCAGTCAGAGCTCTGGAGAGAGGGGGAACCTCTTGAGCTGTGCTGCAACAGGGATGCCCCAGGAACCACGGGCAGGGAGAGCATGAGAGCATTTCCCACCTATTGCAGGGCCACACTTCCAGCCACAGGGAGGAAAGAAGAAAGCCTTTTCTTGGCATTCCAACCCATCAACAGAAGGAAAGAGAGGTTTGCTCTCCTGCCTCCCTTGGAGGCTGCATTTGTCCCACAGTGCCAAGCAACGCAGGGACTCTGCACGCCTTGGCCCGCGGTCCCTGGCCAACTTTGCCTGCATTTTGTCAAGTGCTCTCTGAAAACCTGACTGAAAAAATACCCAGAGAATTCCTCCAGCCCACACTGCTACCCACAGCCCCAGCCTGATCTCTTCTGCCCCCAACCACAAGGACTGCTGTTAATCAAAGCCTGCACCAGGACATCTTCCACTTGCTGCCCTAAAATCAGGAGCTTCACATGAAAAGTTCAGGACCAAGCTGGATCACTGAGGTGAAACCCTGTGTGCTTCAAACCACTTAAAAGGCGATGTTACAGCCCTAAATGATCTGTCTTGAACTCAAACACCAAAAAAAAGCTCTGTAGAAATTCTTCTGGATTCAGTCCTACATTCTTTCAGCACAGCTGGATATCTGCTTTCTGACCAGGAAGTCTTTTTAGTTCTAAGAGTCTTTTAATAACTACTTGATGTAGAACTACACAGTTCTTTGTTTATTTATTAATTATGAATAATTAGAGAGGGTACTCCCGAGAGAGAGAGAGAGCGCTTTTCCTTTTCTTCTCTCCAAGGTGGATATTTTAAGAACATTTTTATATAAGACTCACTGAGTAATCCTCACTCAATCCATTATAACCCAGGGCTCAGGGGTGTTTTTTGAATGCCTATGTGGGCATGTTTAGAAAGACAACATAAAAAAAATACAAGACAAAAGCAAAATACAGGGTTTACTAAAAGTCTGATTGGCATTTCTTTTTCCTAATTCCTATGCACTGCTTCTAGCCTCAAGAAAACAGAGATCTTTTGCTCCATTTTAATTACATGGACTTTAGAAAGCTGTTATGAAGGGCCTCTATGGGTTTTTCAGTGATATATTGATACAAAGGTGTTAAGCACTGATTTAGCTGACTTCCCTGAGTACATGCAACAAAATATTTACCTCCTCATCTACACTTCCTCATGAGAAAGGAAAGAAAAGAAAACCAAAAGAAGTCTCACAAAATTCTGTGCAGAGCTCAGACATTGCACCAAGGGGTTTTTTCTATCATATGGCTAGAAGGAAAGGGAGAAAAGCAAATGAGAAAAAAGTGTTAGCACAAGGCATTAAAAACTTATTACCAGGAAAATAAATTCCTTTCTGGATATACTCATCAGCAGCTTTTCAGCAGCAATACAGCAAATTAGTAGAAAAAATATATACAACGAAACATCTTTTTTCTTTACATTATGTGGTCAGCCAGGCTATATGAGCTGTCAGCATGACTAATGGGATGGCACAGTAGCTGATGTAATAGCAGAAGAAAGATAGCAGAAGACATCACTTTTCCAACTTTATGATCTGCAAGATCAGTATCTTGTCTGCAAGAACAGTATCTTCTCCACAAGATTACTAAATTATTCTTCTAACAAAGGCATTGATAAATATTTTGTTAAGAGTCCAAATAAAAGTTACTTTTGTTGTGAAAATCAAACACATTTGAAACAACCCATATTTTCACACAGTAAATTTTAGAAATTTTGAGGATGATGCCTCACTGGCTGCAGAAGATCCAGTTCAGTGACACAAATCAGAAAGACATGCCAGCACTGCCACCAGTGGATCCATCTAATGGATCCACTTAGACTGGCATTTCCACCTTGTTAATTACACAGAACCAGTTTTCTGATAGACTTGCTTAAAGTGGGATTGCCAAAGATAAAGTTAGGGATACTTTTTTTGGGAAATTGATTAAATTACCCTATTCTATGCTGCATTGCAGGTGCCAGAAGTCTTTATGTCCCAAAAAAGGCAATTAGACAAAATTAAAATCAAGAAAAATTAATAAAATACCATTAAAGACAAAGATAAAACTTTTAGCTCAGCAAATCTCTGAAGGCTATGGTAAAAAAAATAATATTTTCCATGGTCTTTCATTGTAGCAGAAGCTTTTAGGCATGTGTTTGTTTTCAGAAAGATGAGGGTTTGTTTATAAATAAAGTAAGACCTGAAGCACTTATCCACTGATAGAATTTTTTTGTTTAATATTTAAATCCTATCTGATATGTAATTGCACACTTCACTGTATTTCTCAGCAAATACCTGAAAGCCAAGTGCCTTTCATGAGACTGTAAAAGTATAAGAGAAGCCAAATAAATTTGTTTTTAAAGGTAAATATATAAACTCAAAGACAGGGTGGAACCCCTACCTCAAAGTAACCTTACTGTTGATGGTCAAGAGAGCTGCAAAATCCCTCAGGAAAGGATTCAATTAATTTTACTTTAATTGTCTTTGGTGTTTAAGCTCACACAGTTATCTAGGCTCTTTCTATGGTCAAGGCAAGGAGCAAGGCAGCTGAGAGGTTCCTGATGCCATGGGTGCTGGAATGATCCCAAATCAGACAAGAATTCAGCAACAGACCCTGCCCATTGTGTCTCCTTCCACGTTAGTGCTTCTGACCTGCTCAAGGGAGGGCTCCTGCAGACCTGACCCAAGTCCCAGCGACCCCAGGGGGGGCTTTGGGCAGGGGATGAGGCTGACAGAGAGGCACAGCCCATGCCTGAGTGGCTGCAGCTCCCTAATGCAGAAAGGAAATCTTAGTCATTATTCCTTATGGGAGCTATACACAGCCTCTCACAAACTGAGAAGCCAGTGCACATTTCTAATGCAGTCTCAAAAGTAGATCATTATGAATATCATTTGGTATAAACATAGTCATCAGGGGAATTCAGAATAGATTTATACCAACATTTTAATAAGTTTCATAAGAAAGTGGTTCATCAAATAAAAATAATGAATGATGGAATTAAAGAACCACTGAAAATTGCTAATGTGTTTAATCATCTCAACATCTATATTTATATATGACAAATTTGGATGATATAGGGGGTGTAATTCCATTTCAAGTCTCCAAGCAGAGATTGCATTCCAAGACACTCAACAAAAGAAAAGCCAGAGCTTGCCTGTACGCTCTGAAAGCAGGACCCTGTGGCCATTTGTGTGAGGGCACTTGGAAGCCTCCCTGACATCCAGACATTCAGTGAATCAGCAAAAGCCATGTGTGAGCTAAAGGAAAAAAAAGAGATCAGAGCTACGTAGAAAATAAAGAGAATGCACAAAAAAGCTGCAAAGTTTAATAAAACCTTCACATTTTTCTATGACCTAGAACCTAACCTGCATGTCCTGCCTATTGACCTGGTCACTTAGCTCCGCTCAGAGGTGCCAAATCCAGAAGCTCACACCCAAAAGGCTGAGGCAATGCAGTTAGCTCAGTCTGTGCTGCAGTCCTGGAAACACCCACTCAGCTCTGCCTCGCAGCACTGAGCATTTCTAAGGACAAAAGATCATCATTTCTGACCTTTTTTTACCACATCCTTATCTTCTCTTCTGCTTTCACTCATAGTAGCTCACCTCTTCATCTTCAGCAGGACTACCACACCTTGGGAGCAGAGCCAGTGGTGCCAGGGAAAGCACACAGAAGGTGCAGCTGCCAGAGCAGAGTTCCCTGGCTGGGAATATCCCCTTAACACTGGCATTAGCCCTGACTCTGGTTCCCCAGGCCTGTGTAATGGTGTCACTCACACCACCTCCCTCCAAACCACTTGCCCAAAGGCAACTGTTGTATTTTTTCAGGCAGAAACAGAGCTGAGGACACAAAAGCCCAGCTGGACTGCTAGGACCCTGGTTTGGCAATCCTGAGCAAAAATGTCCAGTAGGAAAGGATCTCCAGAAGTAAAAAGATGACATCTCTAAAGAAATATGGCTTTTCTGGGGGACTCTACCCCAAGACCTGCACCCCTTTTCTCAGGGGATAGCCTCTCCTGCCCTATCCCACCAGCAGGTTGTTTCTCCTTGCTGCCAGCACCTCACTCTTTCTCCCAGCAGAACACAAGCAGCTGGTTCCAGAACCTTCAACAAAACCTCTTCCAGCTCTGCCTAAAAGAACTGTCTGAGATGAAAAAAGTCTGCACACAGAAACCTTGAGCAGAGAACCTGGAGCTGTCAAAGACAACAAGGCTGTGTGATGGCCCTATTTATAACTGGCCATATGGCAATTGATTTCCTGTTGCTCACACAGGACATCTCTGTGACTCCAGCCTCCGTGCTTCCCACTTTGCTCTTCTGCCAGGTTTATTTATACTTTTCCCCAGCTCTGAAAGCAAATCAAGTTAATTGCCTATTACATGAGATTAAGCAAAATAACTAAAAGATTAAAGAAAGTGAGACTATAATGTTCTGATTACTCTCCATGGGAGCTGGGGAACAATGGGATAGTCATTCCTGCACAAAGCAAGGAGGTGCCCCCCATTTTCTGCTGTGTGCAGGGCTGAACAACAAGGCAGGTTTATACCTGTGTTACTGTTCAAATGCTCATTCTTACCCAAAGTTCCACATAACTTTCCGTTAAAACTGACATCTCAATTTGAGATGCACTTAACACCCCCAAATCTAAAAAGTCATCTTAAAAGCCTGCCAATTTTGCAACTGCATGATGAAAGAAATAACAAATTAAATTTTTTTTTTTATTGAACACTGTACAATATTAGTCCATTTGGAATAGAGATAAGGAACCAAAGAGCCAAAAAGGCCTTTCCAGTCAATGAGCTAAGATGAAGAGATGCCTGGGGGAAAGAGACAAATTTGGAGTGTAGGAAATGAAAAACAATTAGAAGAATTAAAATAATTGTATTTTCCATGAGGGGAAAATAGAGATATGGGATAAATTACTAAGATGGGTTTCTAGAACAAACAGTGCAGCATTCAAACTGGTAATAATGGGGTTTCAAGTAGAGCTATGAGAAAACCTGCTTAGTGAGCATAAGCCCAACTTAAAAAAATTTCTAATCACAAATTTGGTGAACCTAGGGAGAGGTTAATTAAGACTAGCAGAAACAAAGAGGGCAAGGGCAAGGCCTACTGCAGCAGTTCCCTCCACCCTTTCAAATTTCCAGCAAGTGGAAACAAAAGGCTGCAGCGAGGGAGGTAATGACTGTGGAAAAGGGGGAAAGCAAAGTTACCCTGTCCCCTTGTCCCACACTTAACCCATGTCCCAGGCACACCGAGTGATGCAATCTGCACAGGGCATCTGTGCACGCAAGCATTTTTATGAGCTACCATTCCTTTCAAAACGGGGTGTTGCTTTGCTAATTAGTGAGAAGATAAACATTTCTGACAGATGAAATATATTGTTACCTTGTTAATTGAGCTGCACAGAATCTATTGGTTGAAGTAGTATATTCTCCTTTCCTCTCTAGGGTTGGAGTTCAATCTTTTCATTTTTTTGCTTCCTTAAACACTAATAATGAGCCCAGAAACAAAGAACAACCTCCTACAGTGTGGGTGGGGTCCTAGTGCTTAAACTGGTTTCCTTCAAAATTCCAATCCATTTACCTGCAGATTAAAAGTATGTGCTACTTGTGTCTTTTGCCACCTGCAATTAAAAAACAAAAAATAAACTCTTGAAGGGATTGGGAAAAAAAAAAGGTCCCAGTGAATGATCCATCATTGTCTAATGCAGATTACCCTCTTAAAAAGCACTCAGTCTTGCCTGTTCATAAAAGCTGGGATGTTGTATTGCTACACAGAGTAAACCTCAACCAGGTATCAACGTCTCAATTCCTTCTCTACAAGGACACTAGTCAGAATAATACGAAATATTATGCACAGCAATACTTAAAGCAATAGCCAAGAGTCTGTCTCGAAGACAAATCCCCGCAAGTTTGCCAAGACTAAATCCTTTCAGCTAACAGTAGCTGTGGCTGAGTTACCAACTATCAAAACACCAATGTGCCACGTGCAGCCCCATCATTTTGTGCCTAGAAGGGGCTGCTTTGGGCTGTGCCTGGAGATGCCAGGGGAGAGAGGAGCATCAGTGCCACCAGCTTTGCCATCTGCACAGGCTGCTCTCATAAGGCATCATCCTTACGGTTCACTCTCATATTTACATTACTGCAAATTCCTTTATCACTCACTAGTCTTTCACTGTGAGCCCATTATTATCATAATTAAGAGGAATATCACAGGACTTATTTGAGTCACCACTGCTCCAGCATTGCCAGCTTCATGGCTTCAGTTTATTATTAACCAGGTTATGATGACAAGATTAGCACCCACTTCAAAAGTTATATTTGTAAAGTCCAAAAGCAGAAAACAGACATAGCAAGGGAACCATATATCACTTATTTGTACTTCAAGATTTTAAACACACTCTTAAAGTTTTGGGAGACTGGGTTAATATTCCTCCTACTGATTTAGAATAAGAAACAGGATAAAGTATCATCATCCACAGTAGCAAAGCAGAAGTGGAAAACAGAAGGCTCTGCTGTCCTATTTCAGTGATAAGATTAATTGCATTTTCATAAAAATTTTTATGCTCCATTCACCTTATGTCCCTTTGCCTTACCTCCTCTTCCTGAGAGTTTTAATAAATGACTCATCCTTACTAATTCAGCCCTGCCAGCTTTCTTTTGGTACACAACATTTCAGTACTTAATGCAGTATAATAGTCTCCACTAGCCAATTTGATTAGTCATAGCCTCATCTTTGCTTACCATGCTATTTTTCATTTTTTTTAGTCATCTGGAATGCATTCCCTTCTCTGGTTCATGCTGTGTTGCTTTGTGTTAGAAATCCTAAACAAGACATACTTTATCTGTGAAATGCTGGAATGGCCTACTATTAACCAAATGCTGCAAGCACTGAGCTTTACACTTTAGTTGAACTTTGCTAACAACTTTAAATAAGCTGCTCCAGCTCCCTGAGCCATTCTGCTCGCTCAGGTACATTTCTGAGAGCCATACCCACCCCAGCAGCTCACACAGGAGCACAACAAAAGAAATTCCACTGTCCTAAAAGCCTTCAGATCTTCACTGCCACATCACCTCCAAACTTAGGCCTCATGTTCCTTCAAATATCCCCCTTTATTTCAGAAGTGCTGCAAATACCTCCATTTATTTCGGAAAAAGTGCACCTTAAGACTCCCCTCCCCTCTGGTGCTCCATACCTGTTTCAGATCACCTGTGGGCTCTTTATTATGAAGTTTTGATTGAGAAGTCTCAAAGTTTTTTAGGCTTACTTGAAATTTTCATTAAAAGGCTAGATGGTTATTCTCCCTAGTCACTAATGAAGATGAAAACACAATATTGACGCCTGCAGTACAACATTACTACCTTTCACCTCTTAAAAAAAAAAATCTAACAATGCTGAGCTACATAAAGAAAAAGCCACATACCATTTCAATGAATCCAGTCTCCACATCCATTCTGAGTTTCAAGGCTTCTGGGAAAAGGCTGCAAGGATGGAAAGCTCTCATTACACTTATCAGGTGGCCAAGTGTTGCCTCCCAAAAATAGTTTCACCAGTTTTAATTGCTTGTTCCTTAAGTCAACCTGCCTTCAGCTGAAAGATTTTTACTGTAATTAAGATAGGCATGGTTACTTAATGCCAAAAAAATGTATCTTATCAGCCTACCACTTTAATTTACAGAATGTGCTATCTCCTCAGTTATAATAGACCAGAGAGATTTTATAATAATTAACCTAAAAAGGCTATTCATAGAAAAGGGCCCAGCTGTGATCTGATTAAAGTAGTCTAAAATCCTTGGGCCAAATTGAAACATCTTGTAAAATATCAATTGAATAAGCACACATTTTATATTTCTCCCTTCTCTCCACTGTTTTTTGCACTCCAATATACTACTTTTTAAGTGAATTTTAGCTTGTTTTTCCCCTGCAAAAAGAGAAAATATTATTGAATAATGCATTTACATACTAAAACAATAAATATAGACTTTTGGAAAATGTCTGTGAACTGACTATAATTTTTGTATAGCTACTATTACATGAGTTCAGACTAAAAATCTTGGTACATTCAATACTAAGTTGATTTTGACTCTGTATCCCAATGAGGGGGTATTTGTGAGTCATTCAGATGATAGCTTGGCCCCAAAGAAGCAAAGAATAAAGATTAAATCTTGATCTGACTGAAGTTAAGGGCAAGGCTCTTCTTGAACCAACTTCAGTTGGTTCAGGACTTCACTCTAGGTCGTGTGGCAGAATTTTAGCCTCTGTTTGAGGAGAAAATGAATTAACTGTCACATGCCAGACAGATGAACATAAAGCAAATTAATCTGTAACCAGAAAACAAGCCACAGGGAGCATCACCATCACACACAGCTCCATACATCACGAGACCTTCTGTTCAGCAGGAAGGCTGTGAAGGTGCCTCTTTCTCTCTGGTTCCACCATCTAGAAGCCTCCTTTGAACCAGCTTTGGAGTCATCTCGGCTACCAACTCCTTTTCCATGAAAGAAGTCTGACTACCCCACCTCTCTGATTCTTGATTAATTAGCAAGCCATTCTGCATACTCACAATATGTGTTACACATAGAAGTGGGCTCTGGCACTGGTCCAACCCAAAGTGTAGGAAGCTGAGTGAAAAATTCTCACTAGTGATAAAAACAGTTAGGGTAATGGAGCTTTTCAAAAAAGAAAAACATTTCATTTTCACTCTACATTTTTCTTCAAAACAGATGGATATTTTGGATGTTAATAAATACTAGAATGGGTTGGAAAATGAGCATATCTTGCTAAAAAACTTTAAAACATTTTGCACTATTCAGATTTTTAAAGAATTAAGTCCAAAATTTGTCAGTCCACCTTGGATGACACTGTTAAATATTTTCAAAGAGCTAACACATTTCTCAGAATAGTCTGCCCTGGAATACAACAAATCAGAAACTACTTCCAACACTGTTAACAAAGAAGAAAATCACATTAAACCTGTGTGCCACTTTGGTAAGGCAATAAACTTCTAAGAGTAGGGCGAATGTCAAAAATTAGAAAACTGGCCATACAGTATCAGTAAAATCTATTAATGACCAGCATGTGGCAGGGCTGTGGAGCAGGCAGTGTTCCACAAGGCTTCATTTTGCTTGGTTTTCACCGGTCTTTTTACTCTTTCTTCTCCATGTGCATCAAAATGTGTCCATACTAAGCATTATTTAAATAGATCAAGTTCTGTTTTCTCTCTGTTGGCCTTAACATTCCTGCAAGCTAAGGAAAATAAATGTGGAACCTGGGAGATTATTATGAGAACTCCCACACTCCATTAAATTCTCTCAGGAAAAAGGGAAGTGTGATGAGACAAACGGACTGACAAGAATGGTCTAAACCCAGAAATGACTGAGGAAGAGCCAGAGCAAATGGGCAGCCTACAATTCCCATCAGGGGTCACAGGCTGCAGTTACACACGTGGCACGGACACTGCATGGCCTGTGCTGTCTGGCAGGGATTGGGAAGCTGCAAACGGGACCCAGCTCCATCCCTTTGTCCTGTCTGGACCTCCCCACCTCTGGAGGATCCTCCAGCAAGCAGCTGTGAACAGACACCAGCGCCTTTGCACCTCACAGGCAACACTAAGGGAGTCAAAAGTGAGGCAGGAAGTCTAGCTGTGGGGCTCTTGTTCACACTTAACATGCCTTTTTCTTTCTGCCCTCTTTTTTTATTATTATAATTTTTTTCTCTAACAATGACAGGATTTTTAGAACTGGAGACGCATCCAAATAATGTCAAAAAAGGAAAGATTTTGGTTATAGTCAGTTATCTGACACTATCTCTTTAGAAATGTCTGAACAAATAACTCCAATGTCAGATGTTCTAGTTCTGGCAGAGAAAAGAAATACGATTAGATCTGGCTGCCCAGATGTCCCAACATTGAGAATAATATTTTTAAGCACGAACTCATGTACTGCTGCTGTCATGTACTTCAATAGACTTATTTTGTTCTCATGGGCTATAAATTGTAGTAAAATTGAACCAGATTAATGGTTATAACTGGCCTTTCTTCTGTCAAACATTATTTCAATAGAAAACAAGAGTCTTTATGTGTACAGACTCGAGTTCCTCTTCCCTTGGTAATGTGCAGGTCCTTGTCATTGTACCCTTGCTGAACTATCCAGAAATAAAAGCTTCTAGCTGCTATTTCTTTTCACTTATTTGGCACCACATTTCCTATTGCCATGTGTTTTCCACTTATGTTTACATAAACACAGTTTATATATAAATGTACCATCCTATACATTTCTTCATATTGTCATTTTCATTTATTTTCATCTGCTTTCAGTCCTTTTCATTTCTAGGATCACTGAAATGGCAACAACTTCTATCATGCAGTTTTGTCTCTTTTTCAGTTATTTATGTGCTGGTAGTTTGTTGCACCCAAAGCTCTCTGTGCTGATTATGTTGGTGTTTTTGTGTTTATGAAATTTTCACTTTTATTTACAGAAGAAAATGCTTGAACCTCAGCGCCAAAATACATAATTTTCTTTCTTCTGATTTAAAGAAGATAGCTTTATTTGAAAAAGCACTTGAGGATACCTGTTTTTCTGAATGGTTATCCATACTTTTTATTCATTTAAAGCAGAGACAAGCTCAAAACATGGAAGTGGGGTGTCTCATTTTTTGCCTAGATCTTGTGCTATTTAAACCTATTTAGAGTTTTAGCTTTATATACCTATCAGAAGTGGACATCAAGAAAGCAGTTTTGACAGTAGGTGAGTGAAACTCTCCAGTAAAAGGTTCCAACCAGATTGCTTTTCCCTGAAATGAATACGCAAAAGGCTGCTTTTGCTCTCTTTAAAATTTTTCACAGGAGCCTCATTATTTGCACAGAGATTTATATAATTGCACCCACTCACATGATTTCAAAAGCTGTGTGTATAAAAAAATGAAGAAAATAAATATTTTAATATTTTATTTCTTCTTAATGTCTAGCAAGAATGTTCAATTACAGCCTCTCTACTTATAAAAATCATACAAAGGTTTCAAGTCTCAGCATGTTCCGGCAGTAAAGTGCAAACAATCTTGTGGTTACAAAGGCTACTTTGCTGAACCTCATTCCTTCTTCTTTCTCTCCCACCAGCTGAATAAATGAGAGACATATTTAGCAGCTTCAGAAGAAACTATTTTCTCATGCTCCCACTAACAAATCAGGGCAAGATATGACAGTAAGTCACGGGATAGGAGCAAAGGATGTAGAGAAAGGAGTAAATTAGAATTGATAAGGGAGGATGAGATAAATAGAGGAAAAAACCCAAGCCCAAACATTAAATTCTGACAGCAGATGAAAATTGAGCACATACATGGAGGAAACAAGATGGTAGAGCATAAAAAAAATGAACATATTACAACCTCTTGAAATCAGATTTTTTTCATTCATAATCATATCTGAAGAACAGAAATTACTGGCAATAATATATTTGCTTTTTACCTGCCTTTTTTCCCTATTATTCCAGATTGTTTATCCTGTACATGGTGACACAGCATGGGCAGAAACCTTCAAAACAAGAAAGAGAGCCATAAGAAACCCCAAAAAGTCACCCAGGCACTGACTCGATTAGGAAAACTCACTCAACATGAAGAAAAGCTCCTACAATCTCACACTAGTGCGCAGTATTTCTTCTTCTGTTTTGATTCAGGTTCACGCCTAAGCCAGACAAAGCCTTTGCAGCCCCCTCCCAGGGGCAGTGTGTGTGCTGGTGGCACCTGCAGCACCACCAGGGTGACTGGGGCCTGCACCCAGCAAAGGCCTCACTGAGCCCTGCAGCAACTGCTCCAAGGAGGGCTGGTCCTGGGAGCCACTGCCCAGCTTCTAGAGCTGGTTTTAGACATTTGCAGGAGCACAGAGTGAGGCAAAGCCAGCAGCTCCCCACAGGAGCCCCTGCAAGTGCTGTCCAGATGGATGCTGCTGTTCCCTGTGTGGCCCAGGGAGCCTCCCCAGCAGCAGATTGCTCTCTGGTACTTGCTCTTTCTGCTGGCAAGGAAGAAAATGACATCTAACATGTTTTGAATTAGAATGACTACAGATTTTCCCCAAAACAGTGCATTTATATATATATAGAGAGAGAGATCTCATCCAAAACTGATACAATTCAGGTTTGATTTCTGTGACCTTTTCCACAGGCGACAAACTTCAGACAGAAGACAGGGGGAGGTAGACTGTCCTAATTGCTCCACACACTCACAATTAATCTATAGCCTCACTACCTGGTTTTAATTTGTGGCAGAAGCTGCCTCACCACATCAAAGATAGTGATTCACCTCTCCACTAATCAAAATTTGAAGAGCTACTACCAATAGTAATTAGAGAGCTAAGGCCAGCCATCATGCAATTCAGCATTAATTAAACAATGTTACAGTGGTTTTCATTCAGCTCACAAAGTGCACCAGAAATAGGCAGCACGGGCATCATAGATTTTATCTACCTTTCCAGAAATCTTTT
Organism: Ammodramus savannarum pratensis; assembly: GCA_020466415.1. Taxonomy (NCBI): domain Eukaryota; kingdom Metazoa; phylum Chordata; class Aves; order Passeriformes; family Passerellidae; genus Ammodramus; species Ammodramus savannarum. Next base: position 11,789,217 of record JAHXMQ010012341.1, on the reverse strand, counting down.
GCTCCTTGTGTTAAGGCCCTCAGTCCCCCAGTAACCACAAAATTCAACCTCCTTTTATTGCTATAAGATGAACAACAGTGAATATTCATAGTCCCTTGGATGGTTCCCCCTTCCAGTAATTACTAAGAAAAAGGGACAGTCCAATTTTTTGGATTTTAGCAATTACTCAGGTACTTAAAAGGTGACATAACAGACAATATACATTGATACTATAAATCAGTGTCCATCTTTTCAGTCAGTGTGTAATTAAGGAAACTTTTTAAAAGCAGATGTCCAAGTACTGCTCTTCAGTGATGCTTTCAACTTTCAAACATTTAAACAGGGTCTTTAGCTGGAAAAAAACAGTGGTAAAATGGGGTCCATTTTTCATATTCTTGAGAAATAGGCCTGGGTAAAAGAAAGAGCAAATCCTCAGCTTTAACAAACTTACCAAAGTTTTCTATGGGGGACAGTACATTAAAATCTGGCTCTTGACATGCATAAGGCTAAGGTTAAAGAAGCATATAAAAAGAGGTAACAAAAATGTTGATGGTGAAAAAAACTCCAGCATGCTAAAAATAGGAAGGAACATGATTAAATGAATCCTTTTCTGCAACCAAAAATTTGCATATAATTTGGAAAGAAATAATATTTTAACTCTATACTCAGGATCAAGCCTGAGGCAATGGTGCTAGCGAAAAGCAAGATAGAAGGCTGGTTGTATATGGGAATGCTCATTCCTGTGGGTATCCACAGGGGACTAGTTCATGAATCACATGTAGGCAAGTGGGGTAAGGGAGTCCTCTGAGACCAAAGTCAAAAGCAAACCCCACAGGATTTCTGTTTGGAACATCTTCCTATGGCCTGAGCCCTGTAGGTGCTGCTGCATGACATCCTGGCTGAACAAGCAGAGTACACTGCCATCAACCACCTAATTAAGGTGAAATATCTGTGTGTTAACATGGCAGGACTTCAGGAGACCAGAGCAGCCATATTTCAAACCCATGTTAAGCTCATTTTGGACCTAAGACTACTTTAATAATGCATTGATTTAATCTGCCAAACGTGTAGCTAGAGCTGCAGTTCTGTTAATGAAAAATCTTCAGCTGTATGTGTCCATGTTCCACACAATTTCTTCCTTTTACCAACCTCTCTTGGTAGTTCATATGCCTTAAAAATTGTATGAATGATGTGCATTGGGGCTGCAGGGCATCTGGGAATGGCCCTGGTACTAAAAGAAAGCTTTGCAACAACAAGGTGGAGAGGGAACAAGATATCATGAAATATGAGCGTCCAAGTCAACCTCCATATCATGGTTTGTTTCCTGAAGAAAGGAAAAAACAATTGCAGTGCTCAGCTTCAAATCAAAATACTTCATTGGCATGCCACCCTGTACAAACACTGCCAATGTGTAGAAAAAGCAGAAACCTTGGGTAACTGTCAGCAATAGACACAGCACATCGTGCATCTGCCCAAGACAACTCCTCACAGTGTGTTTGGGGTTTTATCCCCTGTGTCCATTTGTCATTATTGTCCATTTCTAAGCTGGTGGCAGGTTGCTACATAGCATGATGCTATCCCTGCCGTTTCTTTCCTTTCTCCTAGGGTATGCACAGTTTTTCCTCATCGTTTTTTAATGGAAAGTCTTTTATCATTTCTGGTAATGTAAGCAAATATCTTCCTAAGACTGTCTTGCACTATTCATACTGGAACAGTAACTGCCTTTTATCCAGTGTTTTTTTCTGTCACATGGGCTGCACAGTCTCTCTTCTTCCAGTTCTCTTTTACAGAAAATCAGTCTGGAACTAATTAGGATCTACCTCAGGTTTGCTTTCTAATGTAATCAATAGTCATAAATAATCTAAGGATTTCTTCAGTTGTCTCAGATCAGTACCCCTAGATTTCTTTTATACCATCCAGAATGAATAGATATAATAGAAAAAAACTGGCTTGGGAGAAAGATAACGTTGGATCCTTCATTAGAAGCTTAGTGTCATTGTTGTTCATCAACTTTGTGAAGTACTAACTTGAGCTGAAAGTTCAAGAGTCACAAGCAGCACTAGTATTGGGATTCTAACCCAGCAGTTATCTTCTTGTCAATAAGATTACACAACACTCAGCTTCTTCTCCATACAACACTCAACTTCTCTACATCCATCACAAGGACAAACCAATGGCAGCCACAGTATGAACCAGCAGTAGCCATGACCCATTTTTGATGCTTGGCTAGCAAGGATTCTAGAATGACCATAAAAAAGCAAATGATAACATATGTTTACATTTTTATCCTGCGCACAGACACTGAGCTATGACTCACAAACTTCTGAAAGTGCCCTGAGAGACCAGAAACCAAGCCAAGGCTATACAACAAACAAACATGGGGACGTGATTCTCAGCTCTGCTGGATTTGCCCCCATAGACAGCAGATACACAGAGAGACAGAAGCACATTTCCCATTATTTTCAAAAGTGACTGCCTGGTGGACACGTCTATTTCTGAGTGTCAAAAGGATACCTGTTTTCTGGGAGCAGCTGGGAGCTTTTTCCTCTCCAGTGTGTGATTGTAGTGAGCAGGGAGATCTCATCCCCTTCTCCTGTGAGTTCTTCTAATAAAAGTGACTCTGAATTTTTTTCCTTTCAGGCCTGATGTGGCAATAAAAGAATGAACATTAAAAATTAAAAAATAATGGAAACCATTGCAAAGCTATAATTTAATTTGCTAAACAGGGTAAAACTGAAGAGAAAGCTTCAATATAAAGAAACTTGGAAGTCCCTGGATCAACATTTGTTACATAAGTGGGTTTTTGAAAATGAGTCATTCTCCAGTATAACTATACAGCAGAGGTAACCCCCATTTCACAAGATCGCATATTTTTTAATTCTTTTTGTGTTTATGTTTTATTTCTTGCATCAATGAGTCATAAGGTGCAAGAAATTAATTTAAGGCTTGAAAGCTAAAAAGGAAGAGAAGCTGATATGTGTAGTACTGTAGACTCAGATTCTTGTATCTAACTACATAACATATTTTCTTTCCACAGGAGGTAGTTATGACAAATTAGAAGTCTGAAAATTTTCTGATGGTGTAAAGGCTCCAGCTGTCACTAGGGAGATAGTGATCAGATTTCATAGCTGCATGGTCCCATGGCACCACTAAGAGTTCCATATGGTCATCCAAATGTTTCAACTAAACCCACAAAAAAAATTCCACCATGGCTTTTGCTTTTAGAAAAATAAAATTCTCCTTAGTAGAAATTTCTCATAACATGCCACCAATAAAGAAAACTTTCTTGATTTGGTTGTTTTAATAGAAAATAATTGTTAGTGTTGTTATCTTTGTTTCGGGTTGAAGTGGGTAGAAATAGCAGCAGTCGTGCCCGACCTCTAACTTTTTAATCTAGCACAACTTACATAACAGGAAGTAGGCTGGTAAGTGGGCATGCAATGAATAATTAAGGTGTGTATATGTACATGGTGATAAACAGTAATTTCTTCAAACCACTTCTCTTTTGGTATAAAACCACCTCTGTTAAATTGTTAATGCTATTACTGTGGACAGAGACTCTTTTGTTCATGTCAAAGATGTCAGCATAAGCCTCAACAATAACAAATGACAAATGCATAATTTATTGATTCTTAAATGGCTATGTCCTTGGATGTATTTCTTATAACTAATTTGCTTGGAGACACATCTGGCTCCTGAAGATAGCATCTGTTTTAAAGAAGGTCAGTGCTATATTTTAAAGGCAGAAGAACATAATGTTTTATCTGCTGTGCTCCTCTGCTCTTTTAGCCCACAAATTCAGCTCTCACTTTATTCTGTCTAATAATTTTTATATCAAATAAAAAATTGAGCAATCTGTTGTTGAGTTTTGAAACAATGATAAACATGTACACAGATACTGTGAAGATGCAAGGAAGAAATGTATAGTTTTCAAGTGATTCTGTACTGTGTGAACTGAATTATTTAAAAAATAAATTCAATTATGTTAATATTGCTTTCATTAATGCTTCTGTTTTACAAAGTTCAATCAACATGTTTCAATAAGTGGTGCTTGCTTGTCCAGAGCTTGTTTTATTTAGATGTGCTGCCTCTGAATGTGAGTCTAAGATCTTGCATAAAATCTGCAAACACAGAATGCTGCAATGTTTATTCTGCTATTGGGCCATGAACCATGACTTATCCCCCAATTATTCTTGTACATGCAAAGCCTGATCCCTCACATCTTTGCTTTTTTTCTGCATGATATTTATGCCCATATATATTCCATGTGATTCCAATCAATATATCTTTGTTATTTCATCAAGTTTCCATTGAATTTTAGCAGTATTTATTTTTACCTACCTCATGGCTGGAACATTAAAAATATAAACAAGTGCTTAAAATCAGCCTGAAGTTTACATTAAAATAGGCAGACACAAGTACAAACGATTCAGAAACTGCCATTTTAACCCTGTGATGAACAGCTAGGCACCTTTTGCTTTTATATTTCACCTTGCACCATACACAAAATGTTTAATTATTTGAGGATTAATGGAGGTAGTTTATAATTAAGCTGAAGTATGAACTGATGTCATCATCTCAGTATGATGATATACAGTTTTATGCCAAAGCACCTGTTGTTTTGGAAGGAAGCAGCTGATATCATTATCTACCCAGCCAGATAGCCTAGCTTCCTGCTGCTTAAAAAATTATCCTAAGGGTTACCTAAGTTGGGGTAATACAGCATTTACTTTTTCATGCCCAGGATAGGAGAGAATGCATAAAATTACTTTATTCTCAAAGGTGGAGAGGGAATTGAGGGGAAGTAGGGGGAGGGTCATGATGCTAAAACAGTTAATGTTTATTTGTGTGGAATACAAACCTTGCCATTTTTTTCATGCATGAATATACACGCAAAAAGATTTATAACAGGTATGTAAGTAAATATATGATTGGACAAGAGTCCTTTATGAAGCACAAAGGATAAGATCCTCTTCTTTGCTGTGAACATTTTTTACCATATGATTGACTCTGAACAGCAAAGGTTAACCCCAGCTGGGGGTTTCTCCTGTGTAGAGGTACTCAGCTGCCACCTTGTTCTTTGTCCCTGGTGTTATGAGAAAAAGAGGTTGCCAGGGCAATTTGGGATGGGGAAGCTCTGTTATGGTGGGCATTTGAGAGCCATGAGGTCATTGCAGCATCTGATGCCAGTGCTGTGGATTAAAGCCACATGTATGAAGCACTGAGCCCTGGATCCACAGCCAGCCTTGGGAAACCCACGTCTCCAACCATCCAAGTGGTGTTCTGACAGAGTGTGGAACCAAGCCCAGTGTTTTTAGCATGCCTCCAACTATCAGGCTTTCCTCTGAATTGTGGCATTATGCCAGAGCTGTTCATTTGGGTTGTCGTCAACCTGCACCTCCTTCTAAGGAGAGCTAAAATGCAATGGTAGCAAACACATCTTGAAAGTATTTGGCTTTCTTCTGGCTCCTGATGAGATTTTTTTATCTTTCTCAGCCACATGAAGCCGCAACCACCAAATTTTTCTTTTGTAATAATGCCTGATGTGTATTCTGAGTAGGTGCAATACCATATATTTGCTAGGACTGGTCATCTACATACACACAATATTTGAAGAAGCAGAAGCATTTATCTTTATGCTTCCTTCAATCCTTTTTCATTTTTTTTTCTTTTTTTTCCTCTTATGAACTACCTTTCCCCCCACTCAGTTCTTAATTACATTTAACAGAATATCTCTTCATTCTTCTTCTAGGTTCTTTCCAAGAGTGCTCCTAAAGCTGCTCTTTCCATAGATCTGAAGCTCTTTAAAAGGAAACAGTGACTAGAAGGAGGTACATTTCCAGCCCTCCCCAGCTTCCCAGACCTCCTGTAGCTTGGCAGATCATACCACTTAAATAATATGAATAAAGCAACTTTTGACAGAGCAAGAAGTTGTGATGGAAAGAATCCTGCGGTCTTTATTTCCACATCTTGCATCCAGTTTTCCTCAGGATGCATTTTCTGTTGGTTCCTCCACAATCATCTTAGAGAAATTATATTTCTTGAATGTAACTATTTGGATTTTACTCTGAAAGATAGCATATTTTTCCAGTTTTTCCCCTCTCTATGTAAAGTTATCTTATTTAATTTTCATCAACATTTATGGGTTTTCTTTCCTTTCTCCTGAACTATTATTGTGCCCATGATTGCACTATGCATACCTATGAAAAGTGAAAAGAACATTTAGGTGATCCTCAATAGATAAAAATACAGATACACTGATTCTATTCCCTGACACATCACCAGAGTTAACATAGCTTTCTTATGAAATCGGCACTAATTTGGGGCTTATATCTGTGTTACAAACTGGTTGACATGCAAGAGATTAATGACTGTTTTTAGGGGATTTTTCTTGAGCTTCACATCAGATGGGAAATAAGGTGCAGGAGCTTCCTGACAGAGGCATGCTCATTGTGGTGGTGATAATAAGGGTGTGCCAGAGATCAAATTAGTGCCCTAATGGGCTGGAGTTGAGCCCCGTGAGCACGGGGACATTGGGCACATTAACCACGGGCGCGTGCGGAGGCGAGCGGCTCCTCTCTGGATATTTATGGCTATTGGAGACCACAGCCACCACTGCCTTGAGTGGAGAGAGGTTTTATCCTAACCTTCCTCCTCTCCCTTTCACATCATCACACTGCCCTGCAAATTAGGTTTACAGAAAGTTATTAAATAATACAGAGAGCTATGCTGCCACTCTGAATGCGCAGTAATTGCCTGTGGGTAGGCACTTGTGTTTACAGCTGGTGCATTCTAAGTCTTGGAGCTATTTCTCTATTTGCTAGACTTCAAAGAAAGTATTGCTTGCTATTTTTCATGATACCCAGCATTGGTATCTGAGCAGCATAATGAAATGCTGACCAAAGGTAACAGTATAAATTTCTTTTCTGTACTTCTTTTCTTCACAAAATTTAACACAGTTTCTCTAGAATTAGAGTAAAAAGAAAAGTGAAAAGTTTGTATACATTTATAAAAATGAAAAACCTATCATAGACAAGTTCATAAATAGTGACTGTGTATATTTCTAAGGTAATAAAAAAATTGGAAACTGCACTGTATTTCCAAAAACAATAAAACTAATCCAAAACACAATAGTAATTAATTACAAATTTTTATCAAATCCTTCCAATATACAAGTTTCTTTTCCTGTGAAATTTATTTACCAAAACCACCTTATTTATAAAGAATTAACTTTAAAAGTAAAGACAAAACAAAATTAGAATTGAAATTTCACATTGAGCTAGAGGGAGAAAACTATGCACATCTTTTTGAAAACATTTTTATACTCCTTTCTATTCCTTGGAATTATGTGGATACTTTTGAAAACTTGGCTTTCACCATTGACACTTTTTCATTTCAGGATCATTAGCTGCATCAATAATAATTACTTTAAAAATACCACGGTCTTGAACATTTTCTGTGGAATAACCAAAATCTGCCCATTGATTTCTGCTTCCTTCTGGTCCATCACCAGAAGCTGAAGACACTGGAACAGCTGCATCAACACAAAAGCATCCAATATGATGCTGGATCAAGCACAGCAATTGCTCTTTTGTTTTCTCTCTTGAGGATGTTTGGTTTGTATTTTACTTTTTGAAGACAAAAAGATACTTTTTGGATCTCTAGGAATGTCTGTACAAACATGCAATTCTGTCTGTACAAACATTTCTCTTCTGAACTAAAAATAAATTTATTTTACGGAAGACCTTGGGAAAAATGTGAACCAAAGTGAATCATGTGCCATATTGCTCCTTGGAATTTTAAAGCTAAACTCTTTACTGGCATATGCTGACGTAGGTCTGTTGGGTTTGAGGGAGTTATTCTATCCCATACTAGCAGGGAATTATGGAGCAGCTTGGTTTTGTTACATAAATTAGACTGATGCAAACTAGATAATTAAGACTACCAATTAAGCTATAGGGTTTGTACAACCTTATTCCTGTGAATACATGGGTTGAATATACATGATCAGAATCTACTTTTATGTTTGGTATTATTGAATTCTGGGGAGCCAAATAACCCCCTGATCCTTTGCAGTAATGGAGAAAAGAAGGATGTTTCTCATGGATGACAAAAACTTCAATGATGACATCTTTAACTTTTGCATTTCCCACATAAATCAGACTCAGCCAAATCAGTGTAATCCTTTACTGACATCAAAATTCCATTTTTCAGCTCTAGTTGAAATTTTTAAGATATTATTAAATACTAAATTACTAAACATAGAATAAACCAATAATTTCCTGGTCAGTTTTCAGCAATTTTACCTTATCTTACACCTTTCTTGTTGCATAACCAGGAAGTTGGAGCTCTTTCCTGCTATAAAAGGGGGCAAAAAGGAGTCTTGGAAAGTAGAACCCAAGCTTGACAGATATATCTATGTAAGTAGGAATCTAGGTAGGCATCTGCAGGGAAAGGAAGTATGTTTAGAGGAACTGCTATGCCAGCAGTCTGTTGGATGAAGTCCTGGCGGATTGAAACATCACTCAGCATTGGCTTTGAGAAAATGTGTGTGCATCATCCCACATTTCCACAAAACTCTCACCAAGTATTTTAAGCAACCACAAAGAAGCAGCTTCCACCTGGAAGGACAAGGAGCTTCCATCACCCTTGTATCTAGTGCAGAGTGGCTTCCAGAGGACAACCATGGTGTGTCTGGATGGAATATGAGCCAGTTCTAACTGATTCATTAGCAGTAATGAGTCTCTTGAAGGGCTGCACTGTTAGTGAGGCATTGATATTACAATCATGCCAGTCTACATTTCAGCTTGGGATTTGTTTTCTAGACCATCCAGAATAGATAAGGAAAGTTCCTTCAGGTCTTCATCTACTGCTAAGACTGATTCTGGTTTACTTCTTTTCATTACATATTGGTAAGTGGTAACACATATGAACAACATATTTTGGGAATAAAAATGCTCCTGGCCACCTCTTCTGGATCAAAGCAGCCACCAACACTGAGATTAGAGCACAAATAATGAAGGATGATCACGTGTTAGCCATCCAGTTTCAGCTGTGTTTACTGTTCTGGATCATCACACATTTTCAGCTTTCTCTTAGGGAACAGTGCAGGGGGAAATGAATTATAATAAAAGAGTGATCCATGTGCAAGTGAGGAAGAGGTGAGCTCCCTAAAGTAGTGATGCTCACAGCTGGAACAGGTCTGCCTGCCAGGAGCCAACAGGCAGATGAGAAACTGGGATCCCATGCAGATCCACACCAAGAGGCCTCAGAAAGGAATCTGATACACACACAGACCATAGAGGAGAGGCACTTTCTCTAGGTTTATTCTGTCTCCTGAAGCCACTGAGAATTTTTGGAGTGAGAAGTAGGTTAGAGAAAAGGATCCAATCTGCAAAGACATTGTGGGCAGGGTGAACAACTGTTTTTCAGTCTGTTATTTTAACTTCAGACAGATGATCTGAATTCCTCTGGTTTAAAAGTTCATTTCCTCTACCCTGTGTTCAAAAAAATCCAGCATTACAGGCTGAAAACCCTTTGGTTTCTCACTATAAAGAAATACAGAATCAGCCTTACTTCGCAGCTACACTTGGTTTGGCGTTGTAACTATGATCCCAGTAAACACTGGGAGAGCAAAGAAAAATGAACTTTCTCTTCCTGTCTTCAGCTTTCTCTATCGTACAGACCTGAATCCTTCAGCCTCCTGATGGATAACTGTGCCTTTCCATGGCTATTTGAGATAATCATGTGGAAAATCAGTGCAAATGATGCATGTTTAATTGGGGCACTTCCAGAAATCCTGCATATCTGTTGACCTCTCTGAGAGAAATCTGGATCCACTTTGAAAGTCAACCAACAATTTCTGGCAGAGCCAAAGGCACTCAAACCTGAGACAGTAAATAACTGACATATTCAATGGCCAGAGAAAATGTGAGCCGTTCAAATTTCTTCAACCATGACAAAGAAAATAATAAATTGCATTTCATTCAGGCATCAATTGGTAAAATTCATTCTTTCTTGTAAATATATTTGCAAGGATCACATAACAATCACAGCCTAAATCCTCAGTTGGCATAGGTTTTCCTCATCCTGCTGCTCAGTGAGAAACTGGCTCCATAAACTCTTTGTGTCCTTCTTTGTGGACACCACCATCATGAGCACAGGCCAGGACTTTACACTTCTTTGGTTTTAAACTTTGAGCCAGAGTCAGAGGAGAGAGAAAAAACAAAGCTCCAGAGAAAACCTTACTGAGCATTTTCTATCTGCTCAGGTTGGAAGAAACTTAGTAGCTATTTACAAAATTAATTGACTGTGGAGTGAGTTCTTTAAAGCAATCACACTGTTCCAAATACCAGTAAAATATCAGGCCGACAAAGCAAATATTCTATAATTCATCTCAAATAATATTTTGTGCTATGGTCATGAACTGTCAAGTGCTTCAGCAAAAGACACAGTGATACCTTTCATGCTAAGAAGCTCTCAGAAGCTACACCAAGGAGACATTTGCTATGTCCCCACCAGAGTGTATTGCATCGCTGAAGCATTTGTGTGCGCATTAAAAATACATTTCTGTTTCTAGACTACTTGTGGCAACAGGTAAAGCAGCTAGGAGAAGCTGCTTGTTTGCTGAGCCTGTCAGAACACTTCTGTGTCAACAGAGAAAATCTGTGTGCACAGCTCTAATGGGATCCCTCCACTGTAGTACCTTGTCATTTTGAGAGAGCCTTGCCCTCCACATCCTGTGAGCATTTTTTACAGTCAGAATCAACATGCCTGAGTTCTTGTTTCCAACTTCCAGTAATGTTTATTATTGTTTGTCAGCAACTCAGCTCTGCTGGAAAAACCTCCTTCGGTGAATAATGAAGTCATTCCCACAGTGACTGCTGGGCTCCAAAATTTTCAGTACTCTACCTATGGCTATTTAGCTGTACTTGAGAGGTGCAGAAAATCTTACTTTTCATGGCCCATAAATAAACACCCAATCCAACACTTCAGCACATTTCTAATTGTAATGCACCATATAATGTTTCAGTGCACAATACAGATGTTTTCAGTTATTATATGAAGAGAAGACAATGATGGTTAAGTATGTGTTTGCATTATAGTCGCGGCATGAAATCATTATGTTCAACTTTCCTGATCATTTTCTTCATATAAAAAGGAAAATTCTGTTCAGCCATTATTCTTTCCCACATGGAACAAGTTGCAGAAAATTCTAAGACATCCACTTATAAACCACTAACTTATGACAAAATGAAGGGCAAAATTTCTGTTTAAAATATTGGGCTCTTTCCATCCTGTTTCTCTGTTGTTAATCATATACCACCAGTAAGCTGAAATGAGCCCAGGGGGTACAAGGATATGAGCATGAGCAGAGTTGTCCTGTGGGACTTTCATGCTCAGTGATAACAGCCCAACAACCCATCTCCCTGTGTGTGTGTCCCTGCTGGGAGTTTCACAGGTGGCTGTCCTCACTGGAGCTCCAGAGGGTTCCCTCACTGACACCAGGGCACTATTTCTTTAATACTGGTTCTCATTAGCTTTTCTCTGCCTTCAGTTCTCTCTTTCTTTCTCCCCCATTTTCCTGTCCATCCATCTTGGCAGTCCTCCGGAAAGTTGAAACTACATAACAGAACCTTCTGCTGTTATTTCCTTACCCGCTCCAGAGCTAACTCCCTTCCAATCCGCCCGACTGCAGTAAATTATTGCTTGATGAGAATAACTCATTAGCTCACTTATAAAAAGGCCTGACTTCACAAACAGATATTTTTATGAGTTCTATTTGTGAAGGCAAAAATAACTATTTTGGTTATGTGAACAAGCTACATGGATGCACATGGGCAGTAAATATCTAGGCAACTCCAGACCACAACTTGAGATAATTTTAATTTTAGAAAAATCAAACCTTAAAAGGCAATAAAAGTTTTGTATTCCTAGATTGGAAGGGCTGGGTTTATCTGTTCAAAAGAACTTATCATTTGAGATAATCCGATTTTGTTCATCAAAAATTAAGTAAGAGAAGAAAGAGTTATGACATTATTTATGAAAGTCCTGAAATCAAAACAGAGTAACTAAAAGTGTTCCAAAGCCATCACTGCAGAAATTCATACAACTGATTAAAGCAAACTTTAAATCTTGTTCTCTCTCTTTTCCTAAAGTACAGAAATTATATGAGAATGCCAAGCCAGACAAAATAAGAGAAATCAGTGTCATGGTACAACACAAGTTTGATTTTAAGGTCAGCTAACCTGAAAATTTGTCAGCCAGGTAGAGAATGAAAGACAGCAAGCTGCAATGACATTGTGTGCATTAAATGAAATATTTCAAAAGAAAATGTAAGGCCAATATATTCAGAGCTGGAGACTTCAAAAAAACCTTCTACTTTTAGATAAGTGTTGATGATGAGAAAATTATCAAAACTTCAGATTTCATAATTAATCACATTTAAGATCTGGCAAATTTTAACATTTTATTGAAAAAATTGTTTTCTTCAAAGATAAATTTGACCTTGACTGATTGTGAAAGCTTACACACAGGGTTTAAATCCATATGCTAGAAAAACTCTGGAAAAATAAGTTGCAGCTGTTGAATGACATGAATTAAGATTGCAGTTGAATGTACTGGTTACAATAGATAATGTTTTTCAAAAGATGCAGTCTGATTCTAAATTCTGATTTCTGATTATAAATTACCTACAAACAAATGATTTTAAAAATTGAGTGTATTTGTAATAATTTACCAAACTAAATATGGAAACTTATTTCAGTCTATTTAAGGTCCAAGCCATGTTTCCCACACCTCTGTACCATGCATTGCCTCAGCTGGATGATTGATCATGAGAAAATAAAAATCTCCATGGAAAACTTTAGCCCAATCTCTTCTTCCTTCTTCAAGTGCCCTCTGAGAGCACTTGCAGGAGGTGTTCCAAACACTGCTGAATGAGAAGCAAAATTTAATGCATTTATTACTCATGTCAAACCCAGTTTGTAAGTTGTTTAAAGCAGCCTCCAATGTTTCTTGGAGTCTTTGCCTGAAAACTGTACATAAGTAACACACTCATTACAAAAATTCAGCACAGCTTTTCAATGCATATGGTTGAATGCTGAGCAGTAAAGAGAGTAACTTTAGCCCTTTTATTGGTTCAGCAATCAAGTTCAAATTGTTTTCATTTCTTCCACTAGTGTTCAAAAATAAACAGCTTCTGTGAACAAACATCATGTAGACGTAGAGGGCTTATTGATCAAAGTTTCACTTTATGTTGATGCTCTTTACTTGGCACTGTACATCAACTAATTTTCAGGATAGTCTTCTTGTCACCTGACATGATGACAGAAAAAAGTAGAAGTATGTAATTATCAACATCCTTGTTTGTTCAATATTTATTTAATTCATATGTGAATGACATCTTTTCAGAGACCAAAATTAGCACAAGTGAGGGGAAAAGATGTAGTAAAGGATGGATAAGGAATTTGAAGAATTGTATATAAGCAAAGTTGTGCAGTATGGGATTATATCTCTGGGTACCAGTAAATATTTAAATCTTGCTATCCTCTTTTCCACACAGCTACATTTGTCCCACAGTCCTTGAATCCTTGTCCTCTGATTGCCTCTAAACTTTGAAAATAATATTTTAAACAAATGCCTAGGAACTATTGTTTTTATCAGGCTTCACAAACTTCATCCTGTACTCTGCATTTTAATTTTTGTATTTAGAAAAGCAGCTGGAAGCTATTTGGACAACTAACACATTGTGGTATGCTACCTGATACCACACTGAGGTATAACAATTATCTAAATGAAGCCTTTCAACAAGGTAGGCAAGGCCCTTTATAACACTGAGATTCCAAAGTAAAAAGGGAACACGCTCACACTAATTAGGCATTTGGTCTAACACATTAAATCCTATTTGGGAATTTGCCTTATTTACTTTCAGGATTGAATACAGTGACAAAATGAATGTGACAGAAAAAAACACTTGGGGATATGTTGATGATCTCTATAGTCCTCTAGAAATTTCCCTGTATTACAGGTACAGGCCAATAAGATAGCCAAGAAGGTCATTCCTGCCACTAACTTTTAGGCAACCAGGCAACAGCTTTCTCAGAAGTAAACCACTGGAGAAAAATAAATCTTTTTATTCCTGATACTAACACATCTCAAACATGCTAATGGTCAGGTTTCAAAATGCTTTAATTAGAAATGAGGCGTCTTTTTACTCAAACGTGCAAATTGCTGGTGAGTTGAGCATATATTGCAGAGTATGAATTCCTCACCATCAACAACTAATAAAAATTAAAAAAAAAAAAACCTGGAGAAAAGCAGCCAAACCATCTGACAAAGCCTAGGGCACATGTAACCCCATCACTACAAATGACTGCAGAGCTTACAAATCGAGCCAGATGCTGCTTCTGGAAGGATTTCATCTATAATATCCGAACCGTATGACAGCCTATCACAACTCATGTTTGGCCTAAAGGTGTGCAACTCTGGTGGAATGGGCAAATAATGAGAGGGAACAGGAGCAGAGCCCTAATCCTAACTGAGGAGGGGTTTTTTATTGTGGTTTATGGTGTGGTGGGGCTTTTTTTAAATTTGAAAATTGAATTTGTTCTACCTGCAAACACAGGCACAGATGGTGCTTCTATAATATGCTGTTATAATCGACTGATTTGTTTGCCGTTGCATTCACGTCCAAATTCATGTCCAAATGCATTGGGTCTTCTGTAATGTTGCTCACAATGGGTCAAATGTGGAGAAGATGGGAATCTCCTTGGTGCATAATGAAGGATTTTGCCCATAGCCCCTCTGGCAGGTGCAGCATCTGTGTTCTTCCCCAGCTAGGCATGTGGCTGGATAATAATTGCTGAATGAACAGACTTTATGAAAGGGCTGAAAATATGCATGAGAGGGCTGCATTTCACAGACAGGGATACTGGTAATGGTTACACAATTGTGATGCACAATTGTGACTTCATCATTTCTGATTTCCTCTGCAAAAGATTGCTAAGCAAGACTTGAGACAGAGAGAGACCAAAACCTGGCCCCTGGTACTGAGGTTTTAACCAAAGACAATCAGTTTCCTCCCATTCTGCTTGACTACTTTGAAGTTATCTTTATGAAAAGCCTCCCTTGCTGAACAGTCATGGCTGTGTTTACCTTCAGTGTAATCTTTCTACCAACCTGCACCACATTTTTCAACCTGCATTAAATGATACTTAAGAGCATTATTTGCATTCTGTTTAATTATTTTGCTGGTTTATGAATTAAATTTTTTCTAATAAAAAAATAAAATAATTTTGACTTATAAAGATAAATAAAACCATCCCATCTTTGTGACTGTGGCACAAAATTAATATCCATATATCAGTAGAAGTCCATTACCATTGGGCATATGCCTAAAACATGCTTATTTTTCCTCTTGATAAATCATAAAATAGATTTAAGGTGAGAAACTTGCAGAACACCACAGCCAGGAGATGGTAAAGAAATCATTATTCACTGTAAGTTTGATCTATTTTGGGGACTGGAACTATCCCCACATGCACACTTTTCTTTCTTTTTATTCTTATTTTGATTTGGGTTTTTATTTTGGTAGCCAAGAGAGCTGTTAAGTCCTTGGTGAAGGATCAGTCTCCCACACAGTAGCACTCTCTCTGCTCACAGCAGCACACACATGGCCAGGTCTCATCAGCATTCCTGTGAAAGATCTCCAAGGTGCAGGGACACACCACAACATGAGATTCTTCCAAACAGAACATTTCTGTCCTAACTTTGCTGATTAGGAATATGGGAGGGAAACTGTCAGTGGGAGATTTGATCCTTTTGTAGTGATAGTTTAATCCATCTAGGCAACTCAGAGAAGGTATAAACTCCCCATTATAAAATGCATTCCACTTGGTTATATCCCAAAATAGACAATGCCTAAAATGACTGCTCTATTCCCACTGAATCAGTCTTGCTAAACTTGATGGAGAGTGGGGATACCATTGTGGTGATGCTATCCTTGGATAAAGAAATAACAACAAGCAAGCATTGTATGATATTCAGACAATGGAAAAATCAAGGCCTTAATCAGCTGGGATCTGTGTCCTGCTGCACTTGCTAAATATTTTTTGTCTACTGTCCTTAGATAGTTCTTTAAACCCTCAAGAGTAGCTCAGTTCAGGGGCCAGGAAAGGAAGAAGAGAATTCTCCTGTCAAAAGCGGATCTCAGCTGGCAATCTGCCCACAGTTTTGGAGGTATCAGCAGTAGTTAATTGTTGTAGGAAAACCCAGCAGCCCAGCCCTTATAAGTGAGTGCCTTTATACAGTCCTGACAGTGCAGTTCCACAGACAGATCCCCACATTCTCATCCAGCTCCAATCACAAAAATTTACCTTTCTAAAGCCAGGAGATGCCTCAACAGACTGCACATAAGTGTCACAGCCAGGCACACCACAAACTCACAATACAAATGCTTTCTTGCTCCTCTTCTAGGGATCAGTTAGAGCAATTTCTGTGCATACTGCTAAAACCTTTCTTAATGGCTCCTACATCGCTCGTACTCTTTCTGTGATCAGATATAAGACACCATATAATCACCATCTTTGTAAACACAGTGTTTGCTGAAGAGATTGCCTTGTACAGCACATAGCCAAGGTGGCCAAAATAAGTAAAAAGGGTAGAGTTAGTGAGAGGCAATGGCACATTAATGAAGTTTTAGTTTGTCTATGACCCCATAGGTAACAAAGTAAGATAGGACAAGAATTTTTTAAAACCTGTGCTGTGATTCCTCATCCTCATTATACCTAGTGCAAATGACTTTCTGCTATCCCTAAAATCATAAAATAATTCAGGTTGTGAGAGACTTCTGGATGGAGATTTTTATGTGTTTGCTTCTATTGGCTTTGTAGCAGAGGATGTTACACCCTGTGCCAGCAGCCACAGCAGAAATGTTGATGAACACTAACTGCCAGCTGACTGTGTAGCTACTTATCAGCTGTTCATAACCTGGAGTTTGTGAACATCGTGTTGCATGTTAGATGCTACTCAGAGATTCAGAAGATTAGAGAGTTAAATTGCCACAGAGCATAAAGATGATACAGAACATGCGACTGTTCCTCTTCCCTGTGAGGTAGACAGGGATAGGGATGTGCTCATGTAAATATTCTATTCTGCACATTTTCTTCAAAAAAAGACCTCAGTGTATGTGAAAAGAAGAGAGCAAATCATGTCCATTTGGATTTCATGATGGTCAAACTGCTTAAGCAATTTTTGCTATTTAAAAAGCAATTTTAGAAGAATTAGGACAATAGATATGCCCTGACTTCATCTCACCTGTTCTTCTGAAACAGAGCAGCCATAATTCATGGACACACATTGGCACAAAGTTGTTTGTTATTCACTCTTTTCATCTGCTGCCTGATGCATCTTTCTCATGATTCATTATTCCTAACAGCTATATCAAGTGCTGCAATTACTGCACAATATAGATTTAACTCTATAATATTTCTAGATTGGAAAGAGAAAAATAATATATTAAGTGCTTGTGATATCTTTATGTATAAGTTTGAGAATCATTAAATACCTGTCACTCTTCCTTCCTCCTCAGCATCAATTACTCCACTCTGGTTTTACTTACTCCACTCTGTATAATGAGTCCCTAGAGCATGTTTCATTGCGGGAGAATGAACACATTTTTCACTTGCGGTCAGTGGGATGTGGTTAATTTGAAATCACTTAAACTATTATATCTGTCAAGCGTGGTTATTTTATTTTCAATTCACATCAGTGTTTTAGTATGCATGTCGGTTACTGGGTTAAACCGGCAGATTAATTTCCAAGCATTCTGTTGCAATGCTCTTCTTCACTATCTTTACATGTAGGCTCTTGTTGAAACTTAATACATTCCCATTAAAAATTACTTCAGAGAAATCTATATTCAATATAAACACTCATATGATAAACAACGCTCACCGTTGGGTGAAAAAGGTGGCAAGATCAGGGGATTTACAGTTTTCTCACCCAAATACTTGTTTTTCCTCCTTGTTCCGTCTCAACTTCTTCTTATACCCATCATGACATGCTTCTGTGGGGAAAAAAAAAAAAGTTCAGTAACTAGGGTCACTTTGACATGCTCAGAGGGTTTTTTTTTCTGCTATGTTTACTGATTGCATTGATCAAAAAAGCTGCAGGTTTCAGTTCAATGTGAGCAGATTTACAAGGGTGGTTTGGGGTTTTTCTCTCTTTTTAATATATTGTGGTTTGAAACTTATAAATAGCCAGAATTTGAAAATGCTGAAATACTGACTTACACAGCTACTAATAACAGGGTGCTCATACAGAGAATTAGAGGAACCGCCAATGGGCTTTTTATTACAGCAATATTGTACATATTACATGAATAAATTACATTGTTGCATTATGCAGCTGCTGCATCATCAGTTTAGAGAGTAGACTGCGATCCTAAGTATTCGGGGATGCAAGCTCATTATCTCTAAACCCACTTTGGTTACAGCCACGATACAATCCCAGCTAAACAGCTTTCGCATAATGTATTGCAGATACCTTTGCATAATCAGGTACATGGCTCAGAGACGGACTGATGAGTTTAGGTGTCTAATCAAATTTACAAAAAATAGTCTCTTTCTCTGAATCAGGCAGAATCTTTCGCTTGGAAAGGTTATTAGGGAAACTATATTACCCATAAAAATACAAATCTACATATGTTGTGAAACATCGCTTTTGATTTGAAAGATGCTAGTAGAAAAATATGCATTTGTATAACAACAGATCCCACTGTAAAAGAACCAACTAAATTAAAAAAAGAAAAAACAGGGTTTTTTTATCTTCTTATGATGATGACAACTGCCACTTTTTGAATGCTGCCAAAGCATTCTTGAAACTCAATTGTTTTTATTCTCTGCACATTGTTCTCTCATCCCATCAAATAAAACACAAATTTTAACATCCTCCACAGCTGCAAACGTTTGCCTACGACTCATAGATTCATTTACATATCTTATATATTGATGCAAATATCTTTAGCTAGGCAAGTAATACTCTGCCAGTTCTGCTCATTCTACTCAATCCCTGCTTCTTTTCATTGCTTTTTTTTTTTTTACTTTGCTTAAACTATGTCTATTTTCGTTGCTGTTGTTGTTCCCCTCTTCTGAAAGCACATGCATCCCCCTTGTATCTCCCACCTGGCTCACTGTGCTCATCACCTCAAGGGAAATCCTGGGCCTGCAGAAGTCTCTCAAGGTTCTACAAGTAGCCTTAAGGTGGACAATGTTTTACTACTGGTCTCTTGTCAAATGAGGCTGCATGTTGTATGACATTTCTACAGAGCTTTTCATAAGTGGTTTCTTGAAGAGGCTCCTAAAATCTATCAGAACCATAGAGATAATGGTGGCTAAGGCAGGGACAAATATGTAGTGCTATATCTTTTTATGCACACGCACTAAAAGTAAGTGGGAAAATCACACACTTTCAGTCTAAGCAGTTTTAGAATAGAAATGTTCATCCTTCAAATCCCAAATTTTCATGCTATTGCTTTCAATACTTTGAAGGGATTCTAGGCAAAGGAAGATCTAAGCCTAATGTGAAGTGATACATGTGTCATAATGCACATATCAGTAATGGTGCTGTCTTGGTTTGAGAGACAGATGTCTGCTAAGGAAGGCAGGAGCCCCCCTTGAAATGGAAAATGAAAATCTCTTCCCTCCAAATTATAATTTTGAAATTAAGGGGCTCTCAGGCAAAGATTTGAGAATAGGGATAACAGTTCTTTACTAGTGTGTATAATAATGCAAACAAACAACAACAGCTCTGGCATTGACAACAACCAGAACCACAAAGCCAGTCCCAGCCTTTCAGACTTTCACTTTCCCCTCTGCTGCAGTTCCAGGCATGACCAGCAGTTCCATTAAAAGCAAAAATTCACTTTTCTTTATATGGTCTACCCATATAAAATCTAAACATTCTGCACTATTTAGATTTTCCCAAATTTAGTCTAAGACAGAATGACTCCTGCATCTCCTACGCCATTTCTAAAGTGCTGTCAGCTGTACCTTTTATCTGCTCAGCAGCCACACATCTTTGCAGCTGAGAAGATAGAAATGAATCCTAAATAATACAACAGCATAAACTGAAGACACCCTATGTTACTGTTAGTAGTTCACATCGTTTGGTCCACAGAGCTGGAAGTGCAGAATACAAATTTCAATACACTGACTTGATGCATTCTGTGACTTGGGAAAATCATATAATATTGATACCATTGTTTACATTAAAAAATAACTTTAATAATGTCAAAGAAGGCTTTTGTTGTAAAAATATGTCAACCAAATGTTCCTGGAGAGAGACTAAGAGGGGGGGAGAAATATAATTTGTTGACGTTGTTGACAGTGCGCATGCATCTCTGTGGAGATGCATATACCTGAAAAGAACAAAAGTTGTTCTACATTTATAGATATGATTGTCATGGGCCATCACTGATCTACTTCCAAACCAAATCACTTCAAGTGACAAAGAAAACATCGTGTCACTTTTCTCTCAGAACATACCTAGCATTTTAAGGAAAATAAAGACAACTAAGTGGATAACCTGCTTTCCTTTGTAGAATGAAAGAGCATAGTACCTTCTCATACTAATCCTAGAAACGTTCTCTCTGTAAGCTCCACTACTTTTTGGGAGGAAACATGAAAGTATTATTGCATATAAAAGATAAAAGGTAGCTAAAACAGAAAAGGAACTATCCAGGTGAATGCTGCCATATTCATAAAACAGCTTTGAGATATTTATGTGTGTGTGTGTAATGTACATACATGCACAAAGGTGGACAGTGATGTATTCTGTAGTATGTGCTAGTTCAACAATTTTTTTTATTTTTTTGGCAAAACCTTGGGTTTATTCAGTAAAATACTGTGCTGATTTCTTCAGCTGTACTAGAGCAATTTCAAATAAATTTGGTCCCAAATGATGCAGTTACGAGGAGGAAGCAAGATGTTTTGTGGGGGTTTTTCATTGGCCATTATATCAAGAAATGGCTGAAGCAAGCTGGATCAGAGTCCCCTTTTGGTCAGTCATGACTTGATATGAAAAATTTTGATTGCAAGGACTGGTGTAGGCAAATGAGAACACCTTTCAGAATGGAAATGACTAGACAATCTCAACTCAACTTTTATCACATGCAAACTGAAAAGGCAGTCAAGTCAATGGTAGCTCTGATCTCTGCATGTCTCTTTAGAGTCAGTCAGTAACCAGTACTGTGAGCAGCTGTAGAAAGTGAATTTAATTTTGCTTGTGTGTGTGTGTATAAAGAAAATGTAAAGCTGATTTTTTTCAGTTCCTGAGCACAAGAAAAAGTTGGCATACATGTTGCCTGTAGTTACTGAGGCTCAAACAGTGTGTGAGGTTTTCTTCTTCCAAGCTGTAGCGAGAGATGAAGAGATCCCATATGGGCCACTAGTACAAAGAAAGCAGAGTAACAGGAAAAGAAAAAAAAATGCAGTGTATAAGGGTAACAGAGGGAAATAAGATTGAAAGAACAAAACATCAACACTGTTAGTCATGAGGAACAGACAGAAGGGAGGTATTGCCTGCTGACCATGTGTACCAATGCCAGAGTTTAAAAAACACAGCATCTGTGGTATGGGATGGTGTCTCTCTAGATCTGAAAGGCAGCAGCAGATTGTTTTTATAGAAAGAAAAGGTGTCAGCAGAAAGGAAGGAGCATACACACATGGAATCATTTGCTGTAAGAAGCCATTTGAAAAACAACTAAGGAGTTGAGTGGGGGAAACATCTGTGAAACATGCAGCAGGACCACCACTAGTGCTTCAGGGAGGAGGTGGGAACAGAAGGGGATACACAAGCAGTGTTGGACACAGCATCTTGTCAGAACGACAAGGAAATGTTGTCGGTACTCTCAAGAAGATCCAACATCTTGTGAATCTGGGAGGAAAAATATATGTCCTCCTTGTGAGAGAGCCTGGGTGTACTTTTTATACCTTTCAAGAAGAAGACAATTCTAAGTTCATTGACCAAAGTAAATCAAAGAGTGCTATCTTGAAGAAGAAATTGCACTTTTCAGGAGACATATTAGCAATTCTGCCTACCAGGATCGAGACTTTTCTGCTGCTTTTCCTGGGCTTGGCTCATTTGCCAGTAATACTAAATGTGAAAGCCTTAAGGGATAGCAAACTGCCAGCAGGGAAAAACAACAGTTATATAGTTTTGGGGTCAGTGAAAGCAGATATGATGTATATCAGCAAGAAGGGAGCAATTCCACACCTTTTAGAGGTCTGGCCTTAATTTTGCAGTCCCAACTGTTTTTTGGTTGATAGCAGAAAGAAAAGTCTTCATGATATCAAGACCATATCTGAAGTCAGTTTAGCTATTCCTCATGAAGACACCAGTCTCAATGCAAAATAACCTGCCTATAATAAAAATGAAAAAGAAAACATTGATCAGAGGAAAATTTGCTTCTCTGGGTTTGAAGCCTTCTTTACACAAAGTCTTTAATGACTTTTCAGCATTGCTGAGGGAATGGTGTGGGAAAGGATATTTTGTTAGCCAGCTATTACGTAGAATTGTATGGAAAGCCCATGTGCTACCCAAAGGCCTCTCAAGGAGGTCACATAAAAGATGAGTCATAATGTAACTGATTTCTACCAGATCATCCTTGCATTTGCTCACTGCAGAAAAAACAAACTATGGAATGTGAAAGCGCTTTGAAGTGACTGATGATCTTGCTGTTTATTAACCACACTGAAGGCGACCTTAGTAAAAAGTAAATGAAGGCAAATGAGTAATAGACACTCGATGGCTCATTCCAACCACTGTAAAGACAAAGCAAGCCTTTTATTCTTCACAAAGAGATATGCTCTTATTCTGTCCCAACAGGTCAATGATAGCTCTCAAGGGAGAACAATATTGAGAGAAAGACTATATACACCTTATTTGTGTACAAAATGCATACACATTTTCATTTCGGCTTTTTTTCAA
Source organism: Ammodramus savannarum pratensis (assembly GCA_020466415.1). Lineage (NCBI taxonomy): Eukaryota > Metazoa > Chordata > Aves > Passeriformes > Passerellidae > Ammodramus > Ammodramus savannarum. The sequence continues at coordinate 11,766,249 of JAHXMQ010012341.1, read as the reverse complement.
AAGAATAAATATTTACGTTAGAAATCACAGAATATTTTCAGTTGGAAGGAACCCATAAGGACCACTGAGTCCATCTCCTAGCCCTGCACAGCATCAACCCCTAGAGTCACAACATTTGCCTAAGAATATTCTATAATAAAAAATGCTGCCACTTATTTTCTTCCTCCACAGGTTAATAGTAGGGTTTATTCATTAGCTTATTTTTAAGTTAATATATGGGAAAATCCACTTTTCCTAGGGAAATAGAAAGTTTAAATAACTATCTCAATACAAGGGGAAAAGAAAAGTCCAGAGGAAAAGACAGCTTGTTCAGAAAGAAGCAGTGTCTTTCTGTAATAAGCTGCAGGTAATTTTACTGCCATCAGTGGCTAGAAAAGACTATTTTTATTTAATTACAATTAATTTGCTAGTTTTAAAGAATTTTTGATTGAAGAATCTCTGACTGAAAAAAAATTCTTCCTTCTTAGCACAACCTTTCTAAAATCGCTTTTAAATTATGTTTATATCAAACAGTTCTTCAAAATCTGACTTTGTCTAAAAGAAACCAAAGCTAACAAAAAACAGAATGAAAAAAATTGTATTTTCCTGTTATTTCAGGGTTTTTTTGATATTTTTTACATACTGTTGGCCAATGTAGCATTAGTTATACTTCCTTTCATTGTTTTTATTGTATAGACCATACATTCTGTGCATCCTTCCATACACCTAGCTTTGGAAACTGAAAACCTGCTGCCCTGGTGCTCAGTGAGCAAATCCAAATTCACTCAGTGGTTCCTGAGGGTCTGGGAGCATCAGACCGTGGGTTGTGACTCACTGAAATCCTGATTTAGGAGAGAGGTTTGTCATCTTGCATATCTAAACCTTAATCCACAAGCCTGGCACTGCACACTGATCTTGACAGGAGCAGAGCCAGCTTGGCACTTGGCAGATTCCAAAGTTCTGCCTCCTGGAGATTAGATGGCTTGGCACAGTGAGAACACAGAGGTCAAACTACGATGTTTGCCAAACGAAAAAGAACCTCTCATTTTCCAACTCTATTGCTGCTCCCTGGATAAGCATTTTTGGCCTTTTGCCTTGGTTTGAAGGCAAGACTTGTTAGGATTTAGCCTGAGGGACCTGGTTTACTGTTGAAGGTCAAGCTAGATTTTGACTGTTGTGAAGCCCTGATATGGTAAGGTCATATGCTTTCTCGTTAGGGCTGATCTCTCAAGGCTCTGGGTAACTCCTGGGATGTCATCAAGAATGGAAATTATTGCACACCTTGCTGAAGCCAATTCCTGATGGCCTTTATGTTCCAATTTTGTGAAATACAGACAATTTTGCCTGAGACTGCAGCAGAACAGAACATAGTATTTTCATTTCATATAGGATTTCAGAATATGAACATTTGGATTTTTTCCCAGCAGTATACTTTGTCTCGACTACTACTCATTATATGTATATTTAATCATCATGTATATTTTTAAACCAGAAGTACTTAGACTCTAAAAAATGCTCAGACCAGATTTATTTTAAGGCATTTCATTCTCAATGAAACAGCAGATTCTCAAGAAACACAATCCTGCTATCATTTTTCCGACAAATTTTCTTTGTCATGCATCAGTGGCTGTTTATTGTTTAGTTTTGCTGGAGCTAACACCACTATAGCAAGGGTGCTTTTCTGCTCTGAACACTCTCTCAGCCTTCTGGTTACTCAGTGACACAACCAGCACTGGACATATTCCCCAACACCTGACACCCTGCAGAAGAGGCCACTGTTGCCTACCAACTTTTGTGGGTCTGCACAGAGCCAAGGCTTCAGTAGCAGCACAGGAATCCTCTTTCACAGTTTGCTGGCTCACACAGCTGTGATTTGGGTATTGCTGCAGTGTGATTTAACTTTTATCCCCTCCTCAAGTCAGGCTGTCAAGGAGAGCACCATTTGCAATGCCTCTGAATTCACAGGGCTCACCCTGTGCCAGAGCCCTCCTCCCTCTTTGTGGTGTCTTGTATGAAAACAGAATTTCTCAGAAACAACCAGCTGTTTTGAAGCAAAGTATAACAAAAGAAACTTGAGCAATCTCAGCACATGTTTTTATTCCTCACCTGTCTTGTTGCAGCAGACTGTGCAATAGAGTGAAAGTTTTACCCACCATCACAGTCACAATTCCTCCAGAGCTCCAATACCACATTTGTCATCCCCATAGTACATATCAGCTGCTCAGTTTTTCATCACTGTGGTAGTGCATTAGAATTAATAATACAGTCTCTCTTGCAGAAGAATCATACAGAATTCTCCTTTGCTCAAACATTAGTGCAAACAGCCTTCTGATTGCAAATGTAAAATTTATTTTTGAATTAAATCAGACCAAATTGGCTTTTGAGCAGCAGTGAACACTTTTTGTTTCATTTCCCCAGTTTTGAAACATTTTTCCTAAAGTTTTGATTTTGGATATCTTGACTTCTACGTGGTTCTCTCTTTAACAGACTGAGCAGCAAGGAGCTTCTGTCACTACAAAGAAAATATTCCCAATCCCCTTCTCTACTGTCAAACCCATATTAAAACAGAAAGAGTCAGCAATCTAAGGATGCTGCCTGAAAAGCTCCTAAAGAAAGGTTTAGTTCCCAGAGTTTAACATGACAAATTGTATGCATAAAGTCTCTCGTAGATGTAATTATGTGATGTCAGAGCAGGAGGAATTTTCTCTCATATTTTTAAATAATGTCCAGTATTATCAATACCAATACTGAGTAAATTCACTTCCGTAAAAATTGAGTGAATTCAAATGAGTAAATTTGCTTCTGTAAAAATTATACTAATTGAAAATCATTGTGATTTTTGTTGCCTTTGATCAGTATCACTTTGTAGTCTCATTAAGAATCCGTGAAATTTTAAAATTCAAACATTCAATTTTTTCATTTTACTAAATTTCTTCTTGTAAATTTCTTCATTCTAGCCCATTTTGTTTTTTATATTTGCTAATAGTATCAAATCTGGAAAAAATACAATTCCAATTATCGCAAGAATAAAAAAACTTGCAAAAAATAGTCTACCCAAAGTGTTGTTTTGACAAAATGTAGTAATACCAGGGAAAGTACAGGAAAGACTAATACACCTCATTGCATCCTTAAGAAAATGTAATTTGTGTAGAGAAAAGTAGCTACAATAGAAATAAAATCAGGAAATTAAGGCATAGAAATAATGTCTAAATAAGTATATGAGGGCTTTGCTCACCTTTTGTAGCATGATATGGAACAGCAATGGAAAAGCAGTCAAAACAGTAAAGGAACCAAAGACCTCAGTTATTAAAAAGGGTTAGACAATTACTATCTGCCTATATCTTTTAAAGTAAAGATTAAAAGCCAAAGAGGGGCCTCAGAAGGCTGTGAGACTCACTGGAATCAATGGGAAAATGCATGCACATCTGAGGGCATGGCTTGGCCTGAGCAGGGGAACCTCACTGAGAGAAATTGTTCTGCAAAGGCATCAGAAAGGATCAAAGCTCCTGCACTCCTTGAGTTCGTGTCAGCCACAGAAAGAGAGAGCAGAAAAGAAAGCCAAGGATGGTCCAAGAACAAGAGGAATTGAGGTGGAATGTCTTTGTACATACTATCATTGCAGAAATAAATTATGGAGAAGGGGGAAAATACAGTTAATATAACGTCTTGTAAAGGGAGAAAGCAACTTTCAGAGCAAAAAGTTCATTTTGGATTGTAGAGCTGCTAATGCACAGGATGGGGCAGAATGGGCAAGGCATCCCACCCTCCTTCTGCCAAAAACAAACAATCCCTCTTCTTGTGTCACCAGCATTTAATCAGGTATTAAACATAACTCAGAGCAATTTCTGTGCTTCCTCCAGATCAGGAAGGACATGCTCTGTGAGAATTCAGCATTTCCCTAAACCAGCAGTGCCCTGTGCAGGACTCAAGCTCCCCAAATGAGATTTAAAGGCGGAGAGACCTTTCAAATGCTGCGGTGGCCGTCGGGCGCGCGGCGGCGGCTGCGGGACCGATGCAGCCACCGAGGCTCTAAGCTGACATCAAAGGGGGGAAAAATCAGCTGAAATGACAGCAGCAGCTGCAGCATCCGCCTCTAAATTAGGCTGTGTTTCAAAGTCTGGACTCAACTGCTAAGCAGTATAAAGACCCAGGAGGAAGGCTGCCCAAGAAAAAGAGTTAGATTTCTAACCTAGCACATCAAAGTAACACATGCTTAGAAGAGCAATAAATGCATATGGCACACATTCACATGCTGCCTAATTGCAGTGGGCTCATGAAGCCAAGACAAACCTTCAGCTGATTCCTACTTTTAGAGAGGATTTGAGTCCTTTTTGAATGCAGAAAGCTGACACAAATTGGTAGCAGATTAGAGTCTGGCATTGTGATAATGCATCCCATAATTTCAAAAGATGGCCATTTTTCATATCATAAGACACCTTCAAAATACTGAGCTCCTTATTAGATAAGTTATACATTCACCAGATTACAGAATATCCACAACATAATAAATTTAAAAAACCTTTCTCTCAAAATTCAGAAATAGATTAGAAAACCACCAATTTCACTATTAATTTACTTGCACATAAATTTAATAATGCAAGTGGGAAGACTGAGAAATACATTATTAAATTATATACAGTGCTGAATGCTTTAGCACCAAAAGTCCTTGATTTGGGAAAATGATGCATATTTTGGTATGCATTTTTATTTTAGTTTAGTCTGTAAATCTAAGGAAAATATTTGCAATGTTATTGATGATGTACAGATTTAGAAGTAACAGGAAATATGACTGAATGCATGGATACTTTGTTATATACACCAAGCATACTGACTACAAAAAACTGCACATTTTTGCAGTTGTAACAACATGATTTGATCTCTTTTTGCATTTCCTGCAAGGCAGCAGAAGAAAGTCAGTCATTCACTTGATTTGTTTATTAAAATTTCTTTGATATTGTACCACAATGGTGGATTTTGTGAACAAATTCAAACTTGAATCTTCCTCACTTGTCTTTAAGAAACTGTAAATAAGTATTTACTATAAGCATAAATAACAAACATAAAAAACATGAAATATGCCTAATTGTCTACCATATAATTCTCTCCAAACCTCTGAATCTTGCTTTTAGAGCTTTTAATTAATACACTTTTCTAAAGGGTTAAAGCTGCAAGAAAGAACAACCATCTACGTTGCACTCTCCTTACTTATTCATTAAGAAAAACAAACCCACCAGAAATTATTTGATAACCCTGACACAGTGTCTTTTATGTTTATAGACTTCTACCAGCTTAAATGAATCTATTTGAGGACATCCACATCAAATACAGTAATAGAGCATTTGAGAAAGCAGAAGCACAAATGTCTCGACATATCTTGTACTTATAGCATGTGTGACCTCACTTAAGAGTCAAGTGATAAAATATATCTGTTGAAATGATTCATATTGAAATAAAAATTACTCAGAGGACAACACTAACACACCTTGAGAAAGGAAAGGAATATAATGCAAATTAAGGCCAGGTTCTTACTTTAAATTTTCCAGATTTTGCCATTTGTGCAGTTGATATGAAGCCATGCTGTAAAATGAAGTAAACTTGGACAGTCTGCAGCCTCTGGATGTCATGCAGAGGAGCCTGGAGAGGTGCAGTGGGCACCACAGGTTTGGTGCACAGGGAATCTGAAAGCAGAGAATTCAACGCAGCCCCTCTTAAATTAACTCATCCTGACTACTTGAGGGCATTCACCTGTTTCAGCAATCACACCCGACTCAGAAACAGTGTGGTTTGCTACTATTTAGATCACTTCTTGTCCTTTGTTTTGGTTCACTTTGATAAAACTTATTTAATGCTACTATTAGTGAGCATTTAGGAGGATGGATATTAAAAACTCAACAATTGTGTGTCTCAGAAAGGATTGGAAACTTGCAGTGCAGGCACATTGAAAACTCAGAGAATAACACAAGAGCAAATAGTTATGTGGTAACCCCAAAAGATAACTTTCCTGGTGTGGAAATTACAAAGGAAAAAAAGTTTTTATACTGTGGAAAATGGAAGACCATAAAAGGCCAAACACAGCAAAATCCCTTTTATAAATAAAACACAAAAATACTGGATCTGTAGTATGTACTGATAAGGGAAATATTTCTGAAGTTATACAATAATGCTAAATGTGTTATGTCAGGCTTTTCTGACACAGAATATTGATATTTTGAATGGGAAGATTTTTAAAGTAGTTTGGTAGAGTTGTAACAATGACAGTGTTTCTCAGTGAACCTTTTCCAGCAGCCTGAAGAGTATCCAAACATAATTGGCATCATTTTCTAAGGGTAGCCTTACTTCTATGTTATTTATATTTTATTCTAGAATTTTTCTAATTTAAATTCTGGAAAGAGGGCAGTTGAAGAAGTAAAACCATTTTTTTCCATTTTTCTAACAAAGTAAAACCATTTTTTTGAAGAAGTAAAACCATTTTTTTCCATTTTTCTAACAAAATTTCACCTTGGCTTCCCAATCTGCTTCAGGGATTCTCTGGAAATCTCACAGAGTTTGGAAAGAGATCCTCTGCAGCCTTAGCAGTTTCCCTCTACTTCCACCTATATTATTAACTTTCCCATACCAACCCCAAATGAGCTTAAATATAGACTCCTCTACATCTAATGAGCCATAATTAGCTCATCAGCTTCTGACAAGCCTAAATAGACTTGTTAGGGAATGACAAGTCTAGTCTATCTCACACTGGAATGGGTGTCATCCCTCCCACTCAACCTCCAAGGCAGCAAACAAATCTCTTAACAGCTCTTTGCAGGGTTTCCAGTCTCCTCCAGGACCCCAAAAGAGAGAGCCTTTTCCAGTTTGCAGAGATTTACACAAAAGTGACCTGGAGAAGAAGGAGAATGTAGAATTTATTGGTGTGATGTGTTACCCTCTCAATTTCTGCCCATCTAGATAAAGAAGGGACTGTGGTGTTGGAGGGAACAATCTTTGACTTGTTTCTTTAGGCTGATTCCACAGTTGCCAGAGCCAAAATTAGTTCCTCAGCTCCTGATGAATCATGCTGATGTTACTTATTTAAAATGTTAATAACTCTTAAAATCATAGGAGTCTGATCTAATCTTTATTTCTCTGCACTTCAGCTCAACCAGAAGAATCCAGAGAGCAAAAATGTATTCCATTTATTCCAGGTTGTTTATTTATTTATTTAGCTAGGGAAAGCAAAAACGGCACAGAGTAACAGTGCATTGGAGCTGCTGAAAAATGTTTTTCCTGTACAGGAGAACCATCATGCCTCAAACAAAGGATCCTGCCACTTTTGGAAAGTGTTGGTTTTTCCAGGTGTATTATTCAAACCTGAAACTTTGGAACCTACACCAATATTTGCAAGTTTTGAGAAATGGGCAGACCCATCACTTAAAAAAAGCATATGTATTGCTGTTATGTTAAATTTATTTGTATACATAAGTCTTAATAGTGACTCAGCTGCTTAAGAGTCTATGCACTTTATGTGCTTGTCTGTCTAAATTCTATTTCAGGATGTGACTTCTAAGGAAAGACACTAGCTCAGAAAGCATTGCTTGGCTGGCCAGAGCCCCTCCTGAAGCACTGCAATACAGGTTCCACTCCCTCCTGTACTGGGAGGCCTCCTCAGCAACAAGGACAGACTAGATAAGCTTGTCCTCCCTGCCCTGGGTGGGAGGAAAAAAGAAGAAAAAGGAAAAGGAAAAGGAAAAGGAAAAGGAAAAGAAAAAGAAAAAGAAAAAGAAAAAGAAAAAGAAAAAGAAAAAGAAAAAGAAAAAGAAAAAGAAAAAGAAAAAGAAAAAGAAAAAGAAAAAGAAAAAGAGACTGAAGATTCTTTAAGAAAAATCCCACATTGCAGATTCTTCAAGAATGAATACTTGTTTGACAAAATGAGAAGGCCACAATATCAGTAGGTTATTACAACATCTGGGATTTTCAGAAGCCACTTGAGGATCTGGGAGTTGGATATCTTGGAAGTCTGTGTTGAATTTGCTGCTTAAACACTATTGGTCTACTGACTTGAGTGGAGCAATGCAATTTTCAGCAGCTGAGTCAATGCTGAGTGCCACAGAAAGCCAGTAGAGAAACTTAAATTCCTGCTCTGATAATAAAATGTATCTGAAATCATGAAACTGCAATAAAACTAATATGATTCTCATTTGCTGTTTTAGCAGTTATTACAGCTCAGTTTCTGAAAAATATCTGTCTTTTGTTTCTTGTGCAGTAGGATTCTGCCCTAGGAGAATCTTATCACCAAGTTATAAATCTCTGAACCCAGAGAATTTCAACAGAAATATTTATTCATTCCTAACTAGTTTGGGTTTAACAGTAACCCTGTAATTAAATTGTGTTTTTTTCACTTTTCCCTTGCTGTTTGAGAGAGAATGTGCTCAGATCTTTTGGTATACAATGAGAACTAAGTGAATGCTAATCTATTCTAACCACAGTGGATTTGAAGGAGAAAATAGACTTTGATTTTTGTAATTTTCTAAAATAAGACTTTCAGGGAAAAAAAACCACCTCAGAACAGTACCTTCACATCTTTATCCGAAATTTCAAATAAAAATTCTGGTTTCATTACTGTAACAGAATAGCAAATGTTCTTGTCAGACTTTAATTGAATCACCTAATGCATGTCAAAATATTTTTTTTATGAAGTCTTCATTTATAAAGTCAAAGTTAATGAGAGAATGTGCCTTCTGCTCTCACAAACTACAAGTTAGCTATGTATGATATTTTCTGTGCTACTGTCATCCCACACTAGGCTAGCTAAATTACCACAAAGTTGAAAGTGCTCCCTTGAGGCCCCAAATAAGGTTGGCTTGCTCAAGTACTGCTTCTTTTTTTGTTGTTGTTGGGGTTTTTTTTGAGTGAACATGAGCTAGGCAATGGCTGAGGCATGAAGAGGAAGGCACAGTTACTGGGACATGACCCTGGTACAGGGACACAAGCACAAAGAAATGGTGGGAAGGAGTGGGAGTGCCTTCAGCTAAACTTGGAAAGCCACATTTGACATGTTGTCTTGTCCCTGATCACGAGTTGCCCTGCAGAGCAAGACAATCCATACGTTTTTTTTGGAAAAACAGGAGCACCAGAGAGGTGTAGACAGGCTGGGGTTGTGTGGGAAATGCACACTAGGTTTCTTATTCTATTTTTTCAGACCTGCACACAAAGACAGCACTTCAACCAAAGAATCAGTGTTGACCAAAATGACCTGTTAGTTAGGGAAGTAGTGTGATGGTCACTGGGACCCCTGATGTACCCTGGCCATCAGAAAATTTGTTGAATTGACATTTTTAATCCTCTCCCACACCATGGCAGATCCAGGAATACACATTTCCCTTTCTCACTACAAAACCCTATTTTAGGGCTGCCATGACAAGAGGATTGCTGTTTAATTCCTGTGAATCCTTCATGCCAAACATTGTTCATTTAAAGGGTTCAGACAGAATTTAAAAGTAATATGGCTCTAGTGAATGTTTTGTTTTGCTCCTTGTGAGTGGAATAATAAATTACTGCTTTAAACTCTTACCTCCATATTTTAAAAGTCAGGAAATGTGACAGTGAAAGTAAGCATCTGATGAAGTGGTGTGGTATCTATAGAGGAAAAGCTACATTATATAAAACTTGCCTACTCAACATTATACACTCTGGAAAACTGGTTAAAACTGGTACACTGAGACCAGAAAAATGCTTTGAATAATCAGGATCAGTAAGTGTATGAAAGCACAAATCTTCTGGGAATATTCGAGAAGACAGACAACACTGACCTTTGCCCTAGTAGAAAATTAACCATTTTTTCTCGAGCAAAGTACAAGCAGAGAAAATCTTGTTCTAACACAAAAAAGCAGGAAAGAGTGCATGAACCTTCTCTGCAAAAGCCAGGGAAAACATGAGGAGCAGAAAAGCACAGTCTTAGCAGGGGCCTCAGAAGCTTAGGCTCACACACAATTTTTTAGATACCCTAAGAGTGAAAGGCTCCAGGTGAGATCTTTTCCCCACTAAAGTCAAGGACAAAACACCTTCTGATTTTGTCCTCAAGATCTTGATGTTCTTCAAACTGAGGTGTTAACAACAGAAAAATCAATATGATCAAATTTATTTACATAACCCATGTATTTGCAACATATGGGTGTTTTTCTGTATATTAAAGATGCTTCAGGAACAAGATAATGAGCCACAACATTCATTTCACAGGGCACAGTGGTATCAGCCAATAATAAGATGTCTAGGAATGAAGATTTCTGGGGGCACTGAGTTAACATAAGTGTTTCTCAGGATGTCCTATTTGTAAGATTGCCTTTTCCATTTGCAAAGCTTAGTAGTACAATTTAAAGAAAAATAAGGATCTATTACAATACACAAGGTTTTGCCCATGCTTGTGAGTTCTTTCTTTATGCAACACTAACTCCATAAGAAAAACAGTACCTTGCTATATTAAGGGAAGTAAATTTTATGACTTCCTGAGCATAACTGAGATGTCTGGAACAATGCATAAATTTAAACACTAATTTTAGTAAGTAGAGTCTTCCTCTCTAAATGTAAAGTATTTCTATATCTCTACAGTGTGTCTTGGGCTCAAAGTTAGTAGAAGCTTTTCTGGAGCTGCAATGACGCAGAATAATAAATTCAGATCAAGGGCTTGATTAAAAAATCTGTAGAAATTAGTATTTCTTTTCTCTCTCTCTCATGATAACATAGAAGCCCAAGATGCTATCTTAATTATCTAGAAATAATACTAATAAAGCAATGGAAATAGGTAATTATAAGGTACTCAGCTTGTTAAAACTTTTGTGCCTGTGATCATCTGGAGCAGAGTATCTCTGCTGCTCAGACCATAATGTCACCTGGTTTTCCATGATGGGATGTGCTCTGACAGACCTCGAGCCCTTCACTACTGCATGGACTATGTGGTCATTCAGCTGTCTTCCCTTTTGTTTTACCTTTCCTCCCAATATCATTGCTTTACTGTAATTTCCTGATTTAAAACTAACAAATAAATGAAACCACTCAAATTTTACTCTGAAAGACTTCTTCTTCTTCACCTCAAATGTAAACTGAGACTTGAGTACAAAGAACTTTAAAGCCTTCAAAACTAATTTTTCCAAGCACAGTGAAGGTATGGAAACTATAGTGGGCTGTGGATCAAATCACATCTAATATCTTCAGTGCACAAACAGGGCTATATAGAGACATCCAGGAAGCTGTGGAAAAACCCTTTGAACATTCCACATGATAGATATTGTTTTTCTTACTCTTAATTCGCTACATCCTGTCCCTTCTGTACATCCTAAATATCTTTCATCCTACAGGTCTCGGACTTTGTCTCCAAGCACCCACCAAACAATCCCTGCGTTTTCCACGGACTTCAGCCCACAAAAAGGGCAGGGAAAGCCATGTTTTATCTGAGCCAGGAGGCACAAGCCAGAAGGAGAATTTCAGGCTGTTTTAAGTGTAACCCTGCGGCGGTGTGCGTTATTTTCCCTGGCAGTGACCGGCAGCGCGGGGGCCGAAGGTGCGCACGGGCGGGAGATGCGCGGGGATTGCGCGGGAGATGCGCAGCGCAGCTCGGCGCCGTCAGAGGGCGAGCAAGGGCAGCTGTGGCCAGAAGGAAACGCAGCCTCAAGCAAATAAAATAATAAATAAAAAAAATAAAAAATAAAATAATAAATAAAAAATAACAGGAATTAAAACAAAAACAAGAAAAAAACATTTTTAGCGATCCTCCTCTGTTGAGCAACCAGCTCTGCAAACCCACTCTGCCTTCCTCTTCCCTGAGTCTCCTGGCACTGCAGGGAATGTGTCCTGGCCACCAGCAAAAGCAAGATCAGACCCATTTTGGTCCAGCTGCAATATTTAACTTTTGGAATTTATAAGTCATGTATAAAACAAGACCAAACCCCAAGGTTCAGTAATCTAACTGCTGTGCCAGGGACACAGGCAAATCAGAGGGATTACAAATGTTCAGTGCAAGGGGAGCAGCTGATGTCTAAAAGGCTCAGTAAAATAATAAGAGATTCACACCAGGAAACAGCCACAACAACATGTGAAATGTATTTTAAAGGCATTTAATAGATTTCTATTAACCCCTTGGACTGTTGGGAAAGGCCTGTGGAAATAGAAAGATGTGTCAGAGCAGAACCATCAGCTGCAGAGAATGTTAGTTAAATAAAATTTCAGTTTTCTGAGAGACATGAAGGAAAAGAAATGGTCCATCACAAGAAAACCATCATTTTCTCCTATGTACCCCAAAGCAAAACTATAGTGATGTATGAGGAAAATATATTTTGTACTTCACTCCTCTTAATATCCCCTTACCTTTCAGCTGAAACAAAAAGGAGGCTAATAAAAAGTAAAGGACAGAATTTTTTTAAAATTTATTTAAAATATAATTTCTATTCTCTTCACTTGGGAAGGCACAACAGTTGTCCCTGTCATTGTCTCACACCCTAAGAGATACAGCAACTCCTTCCTATTACTAGAGTTTAATCTGTGCCCACATTTTTTTAAACATGTCCTACTTTTCCTCCCTCCAAGACACTTCTTTACAAAGGCTGACAATCTTTAATTGTTTCTATCCTTTACTCCCTATCAGGAAAATTAGGACTTCTCTGTTCACCTTGTATTTGCCAGAGAAGGTAGCCAAGATTTGTTCATGAGGATTATTTTTGCTGTTTGCTGATGATGTCCTTGGTTCAGAATTTCTGCCAGGTGTTTATTGGACCCCAGCAGACAGAACATAACAAATTGTGAGGCATAACGTTTTTCATAAGAGTTTTTTTAAATACATTTATCATTGTATGTCATAATAGTCTTCTAACTCTCCAAATACTCCCTCCCACTTTGAATCTCTCTTCAGTTAAGTTCTTTTGACAGTGATTTCCACATGCACACCATGTGTCAAAAATACACCTTTTGTGATGCTGCTGAGGAACACTGAGGTTTCCTGAAACATCGAGCTTCCAGACTTAATTCTGGTCTCTTGTTTTATCCATTAAGCATGAGTGGTTTTCATTCCCTCTAGATAAACTAAATATTCGCCCTTTGCAACTTCTACCTTTTTGCAATAAAAGGTGAATGTGCATCCTCAGATCAGCAGACTGACTGCCACAGAATTATTTTACTTTTTAGAAATAGTGAGGTATGAGCATCAGGATAACTATTCCCATGGTGTGGAAACAGACTCTGGATGTGAGATAGGAGGATTAGAAACATTAAGAATATTTTCACTTCATAGGATATTATTTCCTTTTCATGTGACTTTTCTTTACTTTCAGTTTCGTGTGATTAGAAGGCATAACAAAAAATGAGGACATTTAAACCCACCTCACATTATTTACTTCATGCAGTCAACATTCACAAGCATCAAAGCTTTTCTTTCAGTTCTCTATCAAAAACCACGAAGCTTTAAGGCTTGGCCAAAGAATCAACACAAACCCAAAGCAGAGGCATCAGCTCATGAGACTGCTGACAGAATGGATTAAACAGACGTTTGAAAGTATTGCCAATGCTGTGGGAGAAAAAAGAAAAGGCCTCAGTTCTACGCTTTCTTTTAAACTAAGAATTCCAGCTTTTGTAAACTATTCATTTTGTTGATGCTCAACAAATACCTACTGATGAAATGACATCATCTCCTAATGAAAATAATTGCTCAAAGGCTTAACCCTGGTTTTGGGTAAAATATATGGACTATTCAAGCTTTGAATTAAAAAAAATAGAAGAATAAGAATGGATTTTCGTGATCAAGGAAATGTTATAGTCCTTGTTTGAAAATGGGGTCTGACTGCTTTCACAAGTGGAATTGGATCCTGGAAGAATATCATTGTGGTGTTCCACAGAATTTCAATACATGCTCAGATTTGCTCCTTCTTTGCCCATTCATTATTTGCTGTTTTAGTGCTGGGGACAGGTATCATGGTGGCTTTATTTGTCAGCAATGCTGCATTGTCCATGCTGGGAGATTATGCTTGTCCTTTGGTGCTGAAGTGGGTGGAGATGCATTAATGGTTAAGATGGCTGTGCCCCATAACTCTGTCAGCTGTGAAGCTCACACACCATGGACCTGAACACCAGAAAGAAAGAAAGAACTTTTGCAGTTTTACTAACTTTTGGACACTGAACAATTAAACACCACACTTCCTTTGATACTGTGCCACACTTAAGATTATTCTTTGAAAATTCCTTTCAAATTAAATGAATTCCTTTCTTTTGATGCAACTAGAAAAGCATTGATGTTGAACTAGAATAATACTGTCATTCATTTTCTCAGAGTACAATGACTTGGCCAAGTCATAAGCTACATAAAGCTCTGAACATATTAGGTGCCTATTTTTAAGCAAAGTTTTAGAACTACATTATGTGGCATAATCTTTTGACATTTCCATCCAAAGAAACTATTTAAAATCATTTGTCTTGCTGCACTGCTGGGCATATACTTTTCAGAAAGATTGACTAGCACATGCCACTGTATTTGAGGGGTTTCACAGGTGTTCTGTATTGTTTGAATACTAATATGTTATAAAAAACCATGATCTCCTGAAGCTTGGTAGTGCCACTCATTACATCCAGTCTTTCATCTTTGTGAAGCCAATTCCTCTGAAATGTTCCCTCTGAGGTTCAAGAGCAGTATATTTTTAGAGAATTCTATTTAGAAGACATAACTAATTTTCTTAGTTATGCTGTTTGTTCCTTCAGTTATGCCATTTGTTTGTGAAAAAAAAAAATTCAGACTCTTCTCTGTGAGTGGAACTTGGTCCTTTAGAATGAATCAATTTACTTAAGCAGTATGCAATTTGAAAAGTAAATATATAACTTCAGCTCTCAGTATCATTCAAGTTTCATTCCTTCCAAGGTACTTTGTTATTTTATGCCAGACCTTTAGTCCAAAGATGCTCAATGATAGACTACAGTAATTATGCAACATCTTGTGAAATGCTTTGTTTAACAACACTGGCATTGCTTTGAGAATGGTAAAATAACTTGGTTTTGATTCTATGTCCCTGATGGTGGACTGTATCTTTTTTTTAAGCACCTCTTTTGGATAGAAGGAAATGTTACTGGCAAAGGAAACACCTTTCCTGCAGACATTTAAATTACTGATCTATGGACTAAGTATAACCACAGAATTTATATTTTTTCAAAATTCAGTTGCATGCATACAGAGCTGATCCAGCACTATCAACGTTCTCTAGCTATTCTTTCATTTTTCTATGACTGTAGTGATTTCAAAGACATCCTGAAATGTCTGTAGGCTGTATTTTGACTGAGTATCAACTTCCTGCATCTCCTAATGATCCTTGTGAGTATTTTGTTCTTCATCTTTTCAGATCCCTCTCCAGGATGCAGAGGAGTTTTTGAGCTTTTTCCTAGTCAAATAGATGAAATATGCTGATTTAAAATAATGATACCCTAAAACACAGCTCTAACCAGAAACACCCAAGACGGTCCTGGCTGCCTTGAGGAACTGTCCTACTGGCTCCCTCCATTCCTTTTCCTCTTACACACTGCTGCTTCTGTATTCAACATCTATTTCCACTCTTTGATTAAATGTAAGCCAGCTCTTGCTCTGTGGATTTGCAGTAAGACTTCAAATACCTCAGCACTTAGGAGTCAGAAGTGCTCTTCAGACAGAATAGCACACAAATGTTAATTTAGCATGTTCTAGACTGGACACACAGTTCCTCCCATTCATGTACATCACTTTTACATTGCTATAATTCTGCCAACTTTAGCAGAGTTTACCTTGATTTAAACTTCTGAAGAAGTGAGGCTCCAGGATAAACCAGGTAAAAAATTCCAATCATATTTTATTATATATATGTATATAGTAATGGTAAGTGTAGTTCCTCACATCCAGGTACAGGATGGTTGTGGTATTCCCCATTAAAAAAATCCCACAAGACAGTGAGATTGACTAATTTCAGTCATCTGACAGCTAGTTAACAGCCAGCAGTAAGGACAGAGGGCTTTTCAGCACAGGGGTTTAAAGGGCTAAAGCCTTCATTTGTGTATGCTTATAATTGTGTAATGCATTTGTATCACTTTCACCAATGCATCTTTTATGCAGAAAACTCATTGCATTTTATTTTCATCATTTTATTGATTCATTTTTAAGTGTCTTTGTTTTTCTCAAGGTTCAGGTGCATGGTGACACAATTTTGCTACAATTAGAACAGTCTACCAGGTGACAGGGAGGGAATACAGATGAGTAAGGGCCTGCTGGTTGAGTCAGATCTAGAATTCAAATCTCTGAAGAAAAAATTGGCATGCTTTAGGTTACATCCAGCCCTGGTAAAAAAAGGGCAAATTCATTGAAGGCTCTGGTGTTACAGCAGCCAACAAAGAGGTTACCTGAATATTTCCAGCTACTTTAAATTTAGAATCTGACTAAAAAAGACAAGCTACAATTATGCCTGCCAGACTCTTCATTGAATATCTGGTTCCCTTATAGGTCTTACTCCTCAGCTTCAAAGCCATCCATCAGATTAGCCTAAGCTACTATGGATGACCTCCCAAGAGGTTTCTAGTCCACTGAGCTCTCTAGAGTCAAAGATAAAAACTGAAGTTAGGACTATGGGAGACAGAGCTTTCCTGACCACTCACCCACAATGTGTCTCCATCCTCAAAGAGATGAGCTCTTCTGGGAATCCCAGCTTCTTCAGATCAAAGTATAAAATCCACCCCTTAACATGGTCTTCCCTGAGAATAAAAGATAAAAAATCCTGCTGTCGAGAAGGCGATGAGAGAGCTACGGCGCTTTTTAATGTGTTTATTTTCCAGCCTGGAATGTGCTCACACAGTACAATGTTGGAGAGAAACAAAACCACCCCAGCAGGCAGGGGGGTCATTGATGGCAGCCTCTGTGCTGGGGAGAGACTAAACAGGAGAGAGACACAGAGGGATGCAGGACTGGGGCTCACTGCAGTTTAAGCGTGACAAGTGACTTTGGTGGTCTCTATCCTGCACTATGCTCAGGGTGGTCTACATAAATCAGCAGGATCAGCTTTGGCTAGGGATGTTTTTCATTTAGTGCCTCTCTCAGATTCAAAGGTAAATTTTCAGATTCAGAAGCTGTGATGTGATATTTTCTCTGCCATATATTTTAATTTGTATGGCCTACGCAGAGGTTTCACACACTCACATGGTTGTGTGTGAAATACAAAGACAAGTAATGGATTTATTATGCTGTTTTCAAGCTCTGCTAGTCTAATACTACATGAGTTTGAGTACAGTCACACATTTACTATGCAATCTATCTGTATATATTCCACTTCTTCAAAATGGCTTTGTTTTTGTGGTGCAGGTGCAAAACAAACATTATCTTCAAAAACTTTTCAAGTTTCAGTATTTCTGCCAGTTGCATTAGTAAAAGTTTTGTAAATTCTATATAAATCCCTCAAACTATATATCAATAGAGTATTTTAATCTATTGTAAAAATAGAGTGTATTGACCACAGTGTATTGAAAGCTACTTAGATAGTGTGACTTTCTCAGACTGCATTGCTATTACCTCACTGAGCCTTAGTTCTAAATCTTTTCTCTAAAATGGTAACTTTATAAGAATTTACCTCTCATAATCAGCAGTCATGAGTAGGTTTGAATTCCTACATCATTGCTTATGGGAAAGCAGCACATCTGAGACAATCCAAGGGCCTGTTTGCACTACAGACTGCAGTACTGCAAAGGTACAGGCTCTACACTCATGTGAGATTAAATAGCCTCTAAACTTATTTAAACCAGCTTTAAAAGAACTCAGTCTAAAGTCAGTATCTTTCCCTTGCACACAGCTGCCCTCATCTGATCTGTTCTAGCTTCTTTCTAGCATATTACTTATTAAATGGACATAACCACAAGGTTAGACTTTTCATTCTGCTTTGTTCATCTGGGATTTTCGTTCTGTATATTTGATTGCAAAGCCTGGTTTTAGTGAAGGCCTTGTAGCAGCAGAATAGAACCAGTTTATCCCTGTGTCCCTGGTTAATCCAGCTCAACATCCATGGAGTTGCTCAGAGCACTCAGTTGAGCACGTACCTGCATGTGTGCAGCTTTCAGGCCTCCACTGTCCACTTATTTGCACCACACATTTGTGATTACATACATTAATTGTTACATCTCCTCTAAGGTTTGAAGACATTTAAAGGATTCCAGATATACTATTAAACTTTACACTGGCCTAAATCATAAATTCAAGTAATTCAGCAATAATAAAATAGGGGCAATGTAATTGAGATTATTATTCTGATTTCAAGTACAGTATTTGGATTTTTACTGGTGTTGTAGAAATTAAAATCTGGCCTATAGTAGTATTGTTTCAACCCTGATAAACCTTTCCACAACTATGCTTTCTTCATATGGATAGGGCTGTAAATAAGTACTTACCCCATAAAATGAATATGGTACATGAAATACTTTGTCTTTGTATTCTTGCAATGTATGTAGCCTCATACAAGTACAGAAATGGATTAGACATTCCTCTTTGGTTAAGAGATATATCAGTGCATAAAGTCACAGTCTGGGTTCATTTAGCCTTTTCATTTGTAGTGCTCCATATTACATGAGTGCAGATCTATTTGAATCTGTTTAATATTCATGATCCTCTCACCAGTCTGAGTGAAAGAGATAAAGCTTTTGATAGCAATCTCAGCAACTTGATTAACAATGCACTAATCATCACTACCATTGACCTGATTCAGAAATGTTTTCAATTCATCCATCACTTTATAACCAAAGATGATTGCATTACCTTACCATTTTTTATTTAAATAAAACCACATGAGCTGTAAATATCTTGCCATTTCACTAAATGCACCTTGGTACCAAATTAATTTATTTTTAAAACTAAATACCAAAATGACCTATAATAACCAATTAGGGCAGGAGCATAGGGAAAACGTATCACAAGTGGTCTGCAATAAAATCAATTCACTTTGACTTCACATCAATAAATGTTAAATTGTGCCAAGGAATTAATTTTGCAATAAATTGTTATTGTTGTTATAAAATCTAACTAACACATATTACCAGGAGTAATTATCCATATATCAGAATGCATTGAATGTAGAGTGTGCACTATAATTACTCCCAAAATTGCTTATCATTCAAATGGTAATTTTAGGGATAATGTTTCTTTAACTATAACTTTATAAATTTCATCAGAAATTTATTTTTAGGGTTTTTTTTTCTTCACTTGGTACTGCAAAGAAAACAGACTGTTAAAAATGCAACAGATAATAAATATGGTAATGCAGTTTAATCAGCATGTCTTACTTTAATATATAATTGCCAAATTTTGCAACACTATTAGTAAAGTGAGATACCTCCTTGTGAGTGGAATTTCCTTCATGAGTGCAAGCTGGAATCTCCAAGTCTATTCATGGCAATAGGTAGGGTACAGCACTGTAAAAAATATCAGCATCCCAGTCTGTGTGAACACAAAACCTGTAGGGGTCGTTAAATGTTTTTAGATATTGAATTTTTCTCTTGTTCTAGTATTTGTGTTCAGGCTGAAGTCCAGTGTCACAGGGGTTTGGAAACTGTGATATCAATGACCAAACAGAAAAAAAAAAAAAAAAAAAAAAAAGATAAAAAACAACAACAAAAACCACAGGAAAAAAAGAGTAAGACATTCAAGCCTCTGTACTATTTTACCTTTTTTAGACCTGGGAGCATTGAAAGGCTAGTTCCAGAATGCAGACACTAATATGCTTTTAGTAATTCTTAAATGTTGGGATTAAATTGTGTTGAGCATTAGAAGTTTGAAATTATCATGACTGTTTTCAGCTCACCTGAAGCTCTGTAAAGTCATTTCTTGTTTTTCATTTTTGCCTTAACAACATCATACATCTGAAGTTCTGAACATTCCAAGTGATAGAAGAATACACCTGGAAAGATGTCAGTGTTTTGTATTAGGTACAGAACCAATAATATCTAGGGACAACTCCTAACAGCATCCAGTTGCTTTTTGAGGGATTAGTGTAAGTGAGTAGCTTTGTTTAGTTTCGTCATCACTACTTGAGCTAAAAAAATTTTGGCAAAGTCTGTATATAGAGCAGGGAGTCTAAATTATTTTATTCATAGAACTGGTCACATAACTGTGAATTATAAGAGGAAGAAATTAAGGAAGCTCAGCTCATGCTGCTGTGATGGAGTTCATCGTGTAACAAGAAACTCTGCAACTGCTGTTGCTGTCTAAGAGCAGTGCTTCAGAGCAGTCCTTTGCACATTCAAAATACATTAATATGGTGATTAACTTTGGTAATTAATTTTGGGGCTTCTTATGAAATAACACTATTCTGTTGAACATATGCTTTATGCTACTTTATTTTCATAACCACATATAGTAGATTAAATCAGAAAACACAAAGGCTTTCACAAAGTATTTTTAAATAACTTTTTAAAGTTATTATTTATTACCATGAATAATGAGTTTTGCATTCTGTGGGTGCTACTGAATTTGCAGTTTCATCAGAAAATATTGGTGAGGATGACCAAGTCCCTTGTTTTTCAAATATTTGTAACACACGTCCTGAGGATGTGAGAGAATTTTCTACATTTTCTTTATTGCCCTGGGTAAACTGCTTATGTCTAAAAGCCCAGAGTACCAGCAGGAATCCAATCATTTGTAAGAATTACCATGATCTTGAAATTGCACTTTTACTTGTGGAAGTGATCAACACATACTGTAAAGAAGAAATAGGGGATCTCTAAATTATTGTCTACATCTTGTAGTTGTAAGAAAACATTTCTTCAATGAGAAAGCCATTTTAAATCTCCTGGAACAGTACTGTGAAAAACTTCAGCACAATGGGGGACAGGGGGCTTCTCATACTTCCCTTTGGACACCCAGTTAAACCCCATCAGGGGAGGTCCCTCTCTAGGTCAGTCCTAGTTAGGTGATTGCTGTAAGCCAGGTTCCAAGAACACACAGACAGAGTACATGAAATTGCTTTTCAATGATAGCTAAAGTTTGGCAATACATTTTTTATAGTCCTGAATTTCTTTTTTACTTTTCTTGATATTATTCCTTAAAAAAATCTCTCAGAGATGCCCAAGGATTTTGTAAACCAGCAGCTGCGAAGTATTTTTGAAGATCCTGACACAGTAAATTCTTAGGAGTCTTAAGGTGATATTTTGAGAATTAAATACAAAGAAAAAAGTTTAAAAGTTAAGGAGTCCACAAGACATTTATGGTTCTCAGAGCCTCTTTATAATAATTCATTAAATGTACCTTTCACTTCTAGTGGGTGCTTCTCATTCAACAGTTTTGTAGATTTCAAAAAGTTTCTATTCATGGTACTCTTAAAACCCTTCTGAAGTGAACAATTTTTATCCAATGCTTGATTATTTAATAGATAATCTAGATTTAATTTTGGTAAAGAAAAATATGTGTCAGCTTAGCCATCTAATACAAAAATACATGGCCTAGAGAAATGTTACTTTAAAGCTGTTTGCCTCCTTAATTGCAACAGTCTGTATATCTATTTGTCTAGACTCCATCAAGGGCACTATTGTAGCTGGAGGCATTGGTTTGAAGAAGACTAAAGGGCTACATCATGTCAAAGCCTCAAGTAGGAATTATTGCCTTTCTTGCCACAGTTCACAGCTGTATTATGTCACCAAATCACATCACAGTGTAATCAAAGATGAATAAAATATTTTTTCTCTTTACCTTAAATGCTTTCCCTGTCAATTACAATCAAAGGACATGATTTCAGGTCTGTCAGTTTGCTGGGTTCTCTCCTACTGATGACTCCAAAACTGTAATCTGCTAAATATAAAATGAATCAGAGAAGTCTTAGAATGATTCTGCTATTAAGAAGAAGAATGTTTTTCTCCCACAGGGGACAGGAAAGTAATTGGTCTTTAAAGAAAGAAATCAAAGATGTTAAAAAATTACCTTTTTGGTCCTTTTCTCTCCATCTTTGTCTTTTTTGGCTTTTTTTTTTTTCCTGTGCTAAACCTTCAGCCATTCAGTTTTCTTCTCCTAAGAAGGAAGGCATAAGTATTCTAATCAAATCTGTCCATTAGAGTAAACATTTAACTGTGTCTTGTTTGCTCCATCCCACCTTTTCCCTCGGTGTTATTGTCGATTGGGTGCTCTGTAATGGACAGGCTGCACGCCTGCTGCAACTCCAACTTCTGGGCACTTTACTGGCTTGATTACATCATTAACCATAATCAAAAACATTTCCCCAGAATGATTTTAGCTTGGTAGTAAGGACTGCTTCCTTTGATCTCAGTGGCAACATTTTACGATAGGTTGCTCCTCATTTACACTACAAATGCTGGCAAAAATGAAAGTGGTATCTTCCCTAGTAATACCAGATAAAATAAAATAACTGGTTAGCAGTCAGGACAGCTGCTATCATTGATGAACAATGGCCTTTTTCTTGTAAGAAAAGTGTATAAACGTGTATATATGTATGTGTGCATGTATTACTCCGTACAGTGAAATTTTCTAATATACATCCTTGTATTATACTTAACAATACATTTCTTTTCAGCATTTGAAATGTGGTTTAAACCATGCCATTGGATTGCAGCTTTGCAAAATATTTTTAGCTGTAGCAAAAAAAATTCACTGCACCTGCTTGCAGAATAGACCAGAATTCCATTTTAGTGCACTGAAGTCTTGTCAGAAGCCTCATAGCAGATGTAGTTTCCAGCACTTGTAATGACGTGTCCGTATTATAAGGCTAGTGCAATAATTAAAGTTCATATCAGTTACCTGCACAATCAAAACATCAATTGACCAACCACTCCAAAGCTGAAAAGAGACACAGATCTGTACCTGCTACAGGGAGATCACCCCAGTGCTGCTCTAAAGCACTCACAGCAATACACCACATGTATACCATAAAAGTCATCTTTGATCTGTAAAGGCTCCAGGACCAAGCTAGAGATGACCCATGTGGGTGGGACAGACAGAGGATGTTCAAAGACCTTTATACTGGCAGCCCTTGATCTCTCCTGTGCTCTTCCTGTTGTGTTTTACAGTCAGCCTTTTACACTGGATCTAAAGTTTACTGGGGGAAGATGGGAAGTGTTTTGTAGCCTGCAGCCTGCGCCAAAGGGATAGAGAGGGAAGAATTGTTTTGTGGACCTCTCCAGGCTGTGCATCCTGCTTGACTTTTGGGGATTATGTTTGATGTCCCAGCTGTTCAGACCCACACCCCCACCTTATTCCCAGCCAGATGATCCAGGTACTGCAGGGTCACAGGACCCTCTCACCTTCCACTGCCAGAGCTGCACAGCCAGGAGCTGGGTGCCTCCAGCTACTCTGGGTCCCAAGTCTTGCTCGCCAGCAAATTTTGTAGCTGAAGAGTTTCCCTGAAATCTTGTTTATTACTTTATTCCCATTTCAAAGCAAAAGTGCTGCAATGTACAAATGTCTAACAGGCACTCATCTTCCATATGCTTGCTTGAGGAGTAGCGGAAAAGAAAAAGGAAATTATTGTCATCTTCTTGTTGGTTAAACCAAAGACATTTTTTGATGCTCTTCAGTTGCTGATGCTGTTGTTGCCTCTAACACGAGCATCAAAGACACAGCAAAGTATAAAAAACCAGAATCTGCTGAGATTGTCATGCCATCAACAGTGACAGAGCAATAGGGTTTTCTGGTGATACACTTTCAATTTTCAGAGATGCCAACGGATAAAGGAAGGCTAGCAAAGAAGTGTCAGTGAATAATGGAAAGGTAACTACCGGACCCTTCCTTGGCAGCTGTCCCACCAAGTTATGATCTATTCATGTGGATATTCCCCAAGATTTCAGAAAAAGAAAAACAAATACAATCTCTAGTGGCCAGGTTTAAAATGGCCACTGCCTTGTAGGATGATACCCCATACAATCTACAAACATGCAAACAGAGGAAGCAGACTGCCTGCATCCATCAACTTAGTAAATGCCTCCAGATTAGCAGAAATATTTTGAAACAGCCAATAATTATAAAAGAGTTGCTTGCCATTGCATAATTATTTTATAAACCACATAACATACAACTGTTACTGAGTCACAGAGGCCCTCTTCACACGGTACCATATGGCTAATGGCTTCTACAGCACATCACACCATACTGAGCACTCCTTCTCATCATACTGTATTGGCTACTGGCTCAGTTTGCTGCTAATGTCTGTGTTACCCTTTCACTGCATGTTTATTTTATGAAATTGTGGCATCTGTTTTTGGTGTTTATTCTAAAATGGCATTGCTACGTTCCCAGCCTTAGCCTGAAAATCACCTCAGTATTAATTTCCCATGGTAGATTTAAAAATATATTTTTTGTTATCTTTTTCTTGGGTCTCTGACAAACAAATCTTGACTTTTTTTGCATTTTGATTTAAAGAAAGATATTTTTGTTTCTTGAGTTCTATTCCTGAGTGATTTGCACTGGATAATATTGGATCTTTTCATTCTGTTGATGACAAACACCCTTTGCCTACACTGACCAAGCTGCCAAATATTGAAACACAAATAATCTTCTTTCTCATTCAGCTCCCAAACACCTTCATAATCTTTACACAGCTAATATCTAATTCTAGTATGAAAGCAATATTGCAGGACCTACACACCAGGGCTACACACAAAGGACATTTTTCAAAGTTTCAGCAGTATCATAGCAGCTGGAAAATAATTTTAAAACAATGTTGAGCTGTTTTGTAAACTTCCATAACAATTCTTTGAATATGTGACTAGAATTGGAATGGTCCTAAAAATTTTAATTTTGCATCATCAACCAATATGTCTGCTTCAGGAAAAATACTGATTCCATCCCATTTACCAACAACAACTAAAGACACAAACAACTTGCATTTGTGGGCCCAGGTCCAACAGAATTTATGTCTGACATTGGCCAGACATGTATGCTGTGTGTATGCTGTGGAACTGGGTCCTTTGCAGTCACTGTCACAGAAAAACCTTGGAATCTCTTCTGCAGCCACAAACATTCCTTGACAACAGGACCAGTAGCTGTCTGTTGGCCAGACAGCTGGACCAAGAGTAGCTACAAGGCTGGCAAAAATGCAAATACTTTGCACTTGCTCCTCCAAGGTGGATCACACAGAAAAGTGGTGGTGACCATCTGTGTGCAAGGGTTGTGCTGTTGGCCCTTGCTGTAACCTTCACTATGAGACTGGGATGCCTGGTTTACCATCTAATCCTGCCCCTGTTAAAGTTGGTGACCTGTCTCCCAGGTACTCTAGGAAAGCAGAATGAGCTCTTTGGAGAACAGCCAGTTCTGAGTTCCTCAGTGTCTTTTTCATTCATTTCCCATGAGCAGTGTCCCATGGGATGCACCTGGGCTGCCCCTCCTGGCCTGGGACTGACTCCTCCACCAGCTCTGAGCTCACCCCAGCTCCCAGCACTGGTTCCCCCACAAATGGCCTGTTCTCTCACCCTGCAGAGCAGCACTAAACTAAAACCAATCTACTCACACCATCTGCTCACAGACAGCACAGTTACAGGGAACTAATCAACAAAGTCAGGCATTCACTACACAGAAAAATAACTCTGATTTTTTTCAAGTATTTTTGGAGCAGTCTCTGCTGTTCATGGTGTTCCTCAGGTGCTTACAGTAACTGATACCAAGAGAAAGAGAAGACAGACCCAGGACACCAACTCCCTGCTGAATACTGTATGCAGCAACTGCAGAGCCTTAACTGATTCTTAATATGTTCTTTTAATAGGCCTGTTCTAGTTTAAAGAGTCTTGTGTTATCTTTTCCTTGTTTGGGGCTTTTCTCTCGACTTCCCACTGTGAAATTGCCTTGGTGAAGCAAAGTCAGAGCAAAACAGTCATGCAGAATGTGTGCAGCCTAAACCAGATGATCTCCATGCATCAGTCGACACATGGAACTGACTACCCTTCCAATTCATGATTTGGAAAAAGCTAGTAAAGCAAAAAAAAAAATTAAAACATTTTGGCAAGAACAAGGAAGAAAGGAAGAAGAAAGTGTTTATTAAATGCCTGATGAACAGTTGGAGAACTTTAGATCTGATTTCATTCCAAATTCTTGTATAAGTAAGTGCAGTTTATTACTGATTAACATGACCTAGTGCTTGTTAAATGGGCATGACTGCAGTTTTGCCAACTGCACCGGAACACAAACGAGTTCCCACAGTAACCTCATACTGATGTTAGCACGACCTGAATACTACCAGCTGTGCATTTATGCAAAAACCCAACATTTTACTGCAGATTTGACAGGAAACACCCACTTTGTTTTGCAGGAAATCATACACCTAAAAAGTTGTTTTTTTCTGTTTTTCAATTTCAACTTTTGCAAATCTTGAGAAATTATTTAATGGAATAAAAGAATCCAACTTCATACATGGAATTGCAAAAAAAAGGAAGAAAGAAACAATAAGAAAAGAAAGTTATTAAAACTTTTTCCCCCTAGATATTAGGCAAATAAGGGAAGAGTTGAATTCATAATGTATTAGCCAGACAATCTTTCTGCATGTCTTTCATTAAATGAAGATTCATAAGAGGCCAATAGGTAAACTAAGCAATCTATACCATAATTTTAAAAAGCACCATAATAGAGCCTTAACTTTAATTGGACTGATAACTTCACAGTAAAGTATCTTTACATCAGACATTCTGGTCTGTAGAACCATAGAGATATGCTGTACTGTACTACTTCTTGTCACACAGATAATGGTATTGTCCTATGAAACAAAGTTTGACTTTACCTTGTGGTTTCCTTTGCATCTATGATATCTAAATTAAGGGTTATTCAAAATTTATGCCTCATTTCCTTCCATACCTCCATCCTTAGACTGCTGTCAAGCATTATTTATTAACTCTATTATAGTACTACATTGAGGCCCTAATCAAAATTATGCCCCTACTGTGTAAAACTCTGTACATTATAAAATAAAAGATAATCCTTCTCCAAATTCTTACATCAATATAAGTGAAAGGAGTCAGCATAACATCTTATGACAGTGTAAAAAACTGAACTTTGTCAATGGATGATGGTGAGTCAGTGCAGAGCCAAGATCAGCACAACTTCTCCACTCCAGTCCCCATTGCTCCCAATCAGCAAGGATTCAAAAAGAACAATGGGAAAAACTGTATGAGAGAACTTTTTTTTTTGCAAGAATTCATTTCACTATTTATTCTACAGTTATCTGAGTTTTCCCTTTGGACTGACATCTCTGCCTTACAGAAATAAAGTGAATGTAATGCCTATTAACAGGAAGGAGAAAAGTAAACTTTCTTTATATTAGTTTAAAAGTCATTATTATGAGAGCAAGTATTTGTTCTACAGTATCTAATATTCTTCCCTGTTCAGTATCCAAGATCCAGTGGTTTTCCCCTATTCTCTCACTTCATTTTAGACAAAATAAAACCAAATTCCTTGTTGTTCCTGACCCAGTGGAGCAACAAATATATTTACATTAAAGGAGGTGTGGTTACCCTAAGCAGGAAAAAAATATCCCCTTCCATACTTACCCCATGGTTTTTAAGATATAAAGCTTCAACTAAATTGCAGCAAATAGCTGAATCTGTTACTATCCTGACAAGCTATTTTAGCAATACGTATTTTAAAGGAACTATATTTGATGCTTAGCATATTAATTTGAGCTGCACCTTTCACTGAGTTCCTTGATCCTTGCTTCCTTTAAAATAATAACAATCAGTAGAGAAAGGTAGTTCTTCCAATAGGATTATATTTTACACTGATATTTTTCTTTAACTACACAATGAAAAGGTTTAATCCCTGAAAGAAAACATCCAAGTGGCCACACTGTACTGGAAACAGCCAAATCAGACAGTAACAGCAGCAAGTAGAACTGGGATGATCACTTAAAACTATTTCTAAATGTAGATACAGACAATGACAAAGAACTACTTTCACAAAAACAACTCCTGTTAAATAATTCCTGAAGTACCTAAACTTTGTCATGAACTTGGAGATGAAGTCAGATAAATCCTACTGTCTACAGCTAGGTCTAGGCATCTGCATTTAACAAGAACCTCAATACTTTTTACAGATGAATTGTAGCTGAGATATATGCAGGCTGAAGAGCTCTTCAGAGTCTGTTCCAATGAAAATATTGTCTAAGTACATAAGCATTAGAGCTGAACAAATAATTCTCGATGAATAATTTATCTGATTGATTTCCCCTTTTTATTCTCTCCGTCTTCAGAAGCTATGCATGGACAGAACAAAAAGTATATTGAATTTATTCATTATTTGAAATTATTCACAATCTTGTTCAGTGAATAATTCTAGGCCTGCAAATCCTTTGAACTGTGGACTTTGAGTAGCTAATTTGCAGCCCACACCATAAAGTGTGTAATAATGAACTAACTAGCTAGCAAAGCACAGTTTTTAATTGGAGGAGTCTGACATCTGAATGAGTCCTGTTTGAAATTCAGTCCAGTAGGTACACACATGCTCAAGCTAAAAAGTCATATTTCACAGGCATTTTTGCTACTTCAGTGCAAGTGTTCCAAAGATGGGTTTGAAGTACTTGGATACAAGGCTGCCCATTCACAGAGTTCTGACAGTGCTCCCCTCCTCTAATGAACCTTAGCAACACATAGATCAACATATTCACACGCAGAAACATTCCACTTAGTATGAAAGCACATATCAATAAGGCTAATAAGAATGTTCATATGATAATTTTTGCATTACTGAGCATTCACATGGACAAAGTAGGGAAAGAAAAAATATCGCCTTGAAAAAAATACAAGCACTAAGTCGAGCCTTGTAAGTCTCCAAAGAGCCAAACAACACTCATTTTTCATGCCCTCTTCCTTCTCTGCTTTGTTTACTCCTCTCTGTCCTTGACAGAACCATCAGTTTTTAAAGTGAATTTCTTCTGGGTTGCCATATCACTCTTCTCCTTGAAAGACTGGCTACAGAGAGCTGATCAAAACAGAGGGCAGGTAGACAACCAGGGCAGGATTTCAAGAAAGGCTTTAGCATGCTTTAAAGTGTTCCAGCGAGGGGCTTGCTGAGGTCAGAGGCAGCATTAACTGGAATTTGTCTGCCACTTCTTTGGTGTTTCTGGGACTCTCTAGAGGTTTTCTCATAGCCTACCTTTGAACTTCAAACTTCTAGTAAGCTGGTGTATATCTCACTCCACAATTTTGATTGTGAATCTAACCAAAGAAAGAAGCTAGAGTTTATTTACCAGCCATCAATCAGCAAATAAATTATTTACAGATGTCTTCATTTATTTGACTCTTTCATTTATTTACTTATAGCTACAGCAAATACCACCACCAGACAGTGTCCAGATGGAAAACAATTACCCCACACTGGAACCGTATGCTTCCTAAGAGAAGCTGAGATATTATTTGAATTTCAGACAGAAACAATTGGAAGTAAATTCAGGCCTGTTTTTGCAAGAAACTCC
Organism: Ammodramus savannarum pratensis; assembly: GCA_020466415.1. Lineage (NCBI taxonomy): Eukaryota > Metazoa > Chordata > Aves > Passeriformes > Passerellidae > Ammodramus > Ammodramus savannarum. Next base: position 11,736,880 of record JAHXMQ010012341.1, on the reverse strand, counting down.
CCTTTGGACACAGATGCTGTTAAATCTTTCTGACATATCACAAAGGAAAAACAGATTTGACCTTCAGAAAGAGGCTTAGGATACTTTGAGTCCAAACTGAATGATAATCCTGTGTAAGTGGCAACTGAAGTGTGGACTCTGATCTGTGCACTGTGTCAAGTACAAGAGTAACCAAGCCATGTAGTTTATACATACACGTCATCTGAGGCTCAGAGATGCTGACATGCTAAATGCAGCATGTTGGAATTTACAAGGTGGGGAGAAGCACTTTGATTCCAAAAGAAAATAAATTATTAGAATAGTTATAGTAGATTAAATTTGAATATAAAACCTAAGCAACTACTTGAAGTTGCTTAATAGAGTCTATAACTACTTACAATTATAACCACTGAGCTACAACACGAGCACAGTGAGATTGATCTAATACAGATAAGTAGAGACTACAAGTAATAATGTATCTCTATACTCTTCTTCATCATCTCACACACATCACAAACCCAGGGAAGTAAGAGTTCTGCAGTAATATCCATGACTGGGAGTTTGGAGTTTGAGACCTTCTTCTCCACATTTCCAGACTGTGTTGAAACAGAATCCAGACAATCATCTGGATCATTAGAGTCCAAAGCTCTACAGACCCAACATCATTGCTCAAATGGTAAAAATGATAGCTTTCATCTGCATGCCTCCAAATCCAGACACACTGTCATTTGTTCCTGCTGTGACATTGTATTCTGCACTTCAAGTTACCCGGGGTTGTGCCTTACAGGCAAAAATGGATCCCTTCTAATTATAGAGAAAAATTAATTCAATTTCCAAACATCATTTAAAGACATTGGTGTTATCAGATATGTGGTCATTTGGAGAGATTGGTTTTTTCAGTCCTGGATCTTTCTGTTATTTCTTTCTGATACAATGGCATAGAACTCTTGCAAGAATTCTCCCAAGGAATGATATTAGATGGCAGCTTGAAATCTAATGCAGTACTTAGGTATTAAAAGAAATAAGTGCTCAGGAAACAGATTCTATGTAATAAAAAAGAGCACAAAGCTGTACTAGAAAGAACTGTATGGCCATCTTGTTTAAATAAGAGACAAGAAGATGATCAACATCATGCCTTATTAATAATAAAACTGGAAGTCATAACCGTGGAACTAATCTGTCTTGGAGGGAAGAGTATATTTCTGTATTTCCTGTCTTGGAGGGAAGAGCAGATTTTTGCCACATAAGCTGCTCTCTACATCCAAAAAGATGGGTTTCATCAGAAAGCTTATTTCTTGTTGTAAAGAAGCTGAAATATTTTGGAGGTTTGCCAGGCATCATGAAAAGCTGGGTGTGCTAGGGATTTCTTCATATCAAGGGTACATGTCCCATTACAAGAGAGGGAAGAAGGATAAAGACTTGAAAATCCTTACACATACAAATTCCAAAAACTTTTAAAAAAGTACTTCATCTTTTAGGAGATTCAAAGGTATGTTTCATAATTGAAACAAGCAGGAGACCAAGTTTGTTCAACCAAAAGTGGTTTGGGCCAGGACACCAAACACAACAGAATTTCTGAATGCATAGCTATAGAGAGGCAAAGAGACTTTCCTGTCCAGGAATCTGGGAACTGGCTTTGCCTGGGTTGACCTTCCCTAACAGAATGCAGATCAGCATGGAATGTTTCACTTCTGGACACCATTACAAAAGGATGGAACATGGCTTGTCAGCCATGGCCTCCAGCTGATATATGAGGAATTTAACAGCTCTGAAATCTTCCAATTGCCAAACATCTTCAGAAAATTCCATTATGCAGATAGAAGGTGATCACCATAAATTTAATCTCTTACAGATCTTTTTTTCTGTTATTTGTGATCAGACTTTTTTATATTTTCAGCTCACAAAGGTACAGATGGGATTCACTAAACAGTAAAGAAGCTTGATTTACTTGCACCTTCAGTTATATTTCAATATTAGTTTACAAACACGAAGCTGAGTCTCTGATCATAAGCAAACTCAATATACATAGAAAATTAAATCAACCCATCAGCAGTACAGTTTCAAACTGAAATTTTCTTTCCTTTTTTTTTGCTTTGATTTTCTGATACAGAATTACTTTTTTCCAGGGCTAAATAAATAGCAGATGGGTCAATCTTCAGGTCACAAGTTCTATCTTTTCATTGCCAGGTAATATTCATAGCACAGCAGGGCTAAATGATGCTCCACAGTTTGAGGACATTTGATGGGATCTTTACTGTGATTACTTTAAGTGGTGACATTTAAGTGGCATGAAGTGGACATCTAAATCTTTGGATTTTGGAATGAAAATGATTGTGGGAAGATATTTTCAATGGCTGGCACAAATGAGTACCCATTAATCATTTTCCTTTTCAACTAACCTTGTTTGCATTGCCCAAAATTAAACAATTTAAGTAATTTTGACACAATACCATCCTTTTAAAGATTGAGTAGTTTTTCACTTCCTGACACTACTCTGAATAAGGGAACCCAAAACTGGAGACAGCACCCAAGATGTGGCCTCATCAGCACTAATCAGAGAGGAAGAATCGCCTCCTTCCCTCCCCTGGCAACACCCTTCCTAATGCATTATTGACTGATTTGGTGCCCACCACGACCTCTAGGGCCTTCTCTTTTCAGCTGCTCGGACTGTGCTGGTGCACTGATTCCTTCACAGGGGCAGAACTTTGCATTTCTCTGTTATCTCCCTGAGATTCCTGTCAGTTCACTTCTCCAGTCTTTGATGCCCTGGAAAAGAGCAGCACAGCTATCAAAGTGGCTTATCAACCTCTCTGTTCTGTATCACCCTCAGACCTGCTGAAGGTGCACTGTCCCATCATCCAGATCACTGGTGCTGAACACTGCCCATCTCAGCACTGACCAGAGGGGTACACTGTGGGCCAGCAGCTGGGCATTGTGGTGCTGCTGAGCTCCTGAGATTTCCATCCACCCCACTATCCCATTTCCCAGCCGATACAACATGGGACACATGAGAACAATGTGAGAAGCAGTGCCAAAAGACTTGCTGAATTCCAAACACACAGGATTGACTCCTCCCTGCCTCATCCACCAAACCACTCATCTCACCATAGAAGACTCTCAGTTCATGAAATATGTTTTCCACTTTATAACTCCATACAAATTGCTCACCTTCACATCCCCAGACCACTGGAAACGGTTTCTATTCAGCAACAAGTGTTGCAGCACATATCACAGATGAGAGGGCCACAAAACACAGAGTATCACCACACAACCTCAGAAAGCTTCAGCCCACACAGAGTAACATCAGGTCACCTCAGAAGGCTGCAAGCATCTGCCCTTCTTGTTCTTTAGCCCAACCTTTTATCCCTCCTGTTGATGCCCTGCCCCTGTGTGCCCTCTGCTCCCTTTGGTGGTTGGTCAGTGCCCCTGGGCACTCCATGGCTCATTGCTGTCAGTGCTGCTCACCTGCTGCTCACAGCTGTGCCCACTGGGGATGAGGCTCAGCCCAGCCCCATCCCAATCACCATAAATTGTGCATCTACAAGCAAGTTGTTGGCTTTTTTCCTTGATAGTATTCACCTCAAAATTTTTATGGATTAATAAAAACCTTTTATTAATAGCGGTGCATTAATGACAACAAATAATAAAGACAAGTGGCAAAATACTCCAGATCATTGAAGGCAGGGCAGAAATCTATGATAAATTTTAATTTTCTTAGTTAACAGACATAATGAAAAATTAAATTCTGAGAGAAATTATTAAAGGCAGTTTAGATTCTAATTATAGTTTATCAGAAAAATATTTTAAAATGTTGAAGTCATTCCCAATTTGAAGATTGAGAATGATCATAGTCTCTTCATGGCAAAATCTTTCAAGCTCCCTTCCATTAGTTTCTTGCCTGGGATTGTTTTTATGTTTAACAGAATAAATCTTTTGCTAGTGAAATCATTAACATAAATCATAAAAATTACAGTTTCTCTAATGAATTATTAAAAAGTACAAATCTGAACAATGAAAAAACTTTGTAAACAAATTCTGTTCTGATGAACAGTTTTGTGCTGAGTCCACTTCCACTGAATTTCAAAACATTAAAAAGGGGTAAAGTCTGGGGTCTTATTTTTTTGCTGAAAAAGTGGTGGAAATCACATCCTGTAAGAGCTGGTTCTGTGTTAGGAGCCATTGGTTGTGATCAACAGGAGGAGGAGGCTCCAGCCACCCCTTGCTCTCCTCTGGTGTTGTTGCCATGGCAATGCTGAGCATCAGATTAGACCAGCTGTACAGAGTGACATGCTGTGTGCTCCCCGAGCCCCGACTTTGCTCTTTCTTTTGTTGTTATTTTTATTAAAATAGCAATACAGATTGTTTGCACTGAACATGTGTAATAATAATGTGTGAAAGAATAAACTCATTAGACAGCAGAAGGTATCATTAAGACAAAAACCTTGTGACAATTAAAAAGACATGCTGTATGTGTGATAAACCCTCACATAGTGAGACAGAGCCAAAAACTGAATGAAAACATCTCTGCAGTCACATTAGCACATTAATATTCATCACTGCTGTTTAGGGTTTTTAAACTCTTCTTTCAACCCATTGTCAGAGGCAGGCACAAACTCTGCAGCACTGGCCCAAAGTGGTCTAGAACATTCTAAAAACAGGTTACCATAAGCCTACAATGGCAGTCTCCCAAGTAACTTAGCATCTTAAAAGAGAGAATTATAGAAAAGTAATTAATAAATGAAAGATTGAAACTTCATTTACATTGCCTGATGGATTTTTCACCTTAAAGCTACATTTGGTGCCTTTCCCTTATCTGCCCTTCTTTAAAGGGTGCTTATGTTTAACATTACTGTGGGGTAGGGTGACAAATTAATGATAAAATACCCTTTCTGCTAACGTACACATGAATACACACACACAAAGGCTCTGACACCTTTGCTCTAGAAAAGGAGCACACAGTTTTAAGCGTTTGCAAGTTTCAGAGATGCATATGCTGAAACATGTGAATCCAGAATGTGACTTCCTCTGAAACAGAGAATCCAAAAAAGGTTCACCACTGTCTGTCCTCTGCAGCTGGTCTCTGCCCTCTTGGTAACTCAGGGTCTGGCTGGCACATTGGCAGTGTTTTTCAAATTCTATGCACTCTTTTGATACTTAAGCACTGTGACTGAACAGCTTCTACTTAGCAGGTTTCCTCAATAAAACCCCAATCAAGCTGAAAGAACTTGTTTAATCCATGCCTTGGTCTAAGGCCAGGTCAAGTTGGTCTCATTTATCATCTTTTTAAGGTGGAGCTTTTAAATATGGACAGGTGAAACAGCTCAAAGTGTTGGAACCCATATGGAGAAGGCATGGCTCCATTACTATTAACAAGTCACTGTTAATACCTCTTTGCCAAAGTAGCAGAACACAGTGCCTGGTCAAACATAAAAGCCTTTGAAGGCTCCTATGGGAATTCAGTTAGACTTTTGCTGTGTAAATGCACAATTTGTTTCTACTATATAGACCTTGAAATGAGGTAGATCCCAAAGGCTATAGGAAAACATCTGCAAAATCCTGTATGGGTCAAATATTCTACTGATGTGATTTTCTCTTTGAAAATTGGTTTACAGATGGTTAGCAAGGTGTTCACAGTGTTCAATTTTATTGTTTCATTGTTGGCATTTGCGTCCAGTGCTCTGAAAATAACTTTGTGGATTCAATGCAATAACTACTGCCCAAAGGAAACATTGTTCAGTTACGTGAGGAAATTAAAGCAAGCTATTTCATTGCTTTTATTGCCATTTATTAAGTTTTCTCCATATGTAAACTCTGAGAATTTAGAATGGGGTTTCAGTAGAATTGCTCCTTTTGAAGCCAAATCCTGCTACTTTCAGGCTTGGCATTGGCCAGATTTATTCGCCAGATTCCACAGAACAATTCTTTGTCCTGTTGTGTATCTCCCTCCAACTCTGGCTCTTCATCAACACAAGCAGCCCAGGGAGAGCAGCGCCACTGAAACAGAGATCATCAGAGGAAGAGCAGCTTGTTTAAGAGCTCTTGTCCTAGAAGACAAGAACTATGGATGTGGACATCCTCTACAGACAAGATGACCAGAAAATGGTAGGTTCAAAAGAAACATTTTTCTCCATGACAAGGCAGGGAATAATTTCTTAAGTTGCTTACTGTCAAGAAAACTTTGACAGAGTGAAAGTGTTCATCTTGAGATTTGTCTTATTTTGATTAAAATAATCAAGGCATTTGGGCTTCATTTCTAATCTCTGCTTAATACTAGGAGTTGATTTAAGTTTGAACATCCTTAGAAGGTAATTTACCTTGTAACAGCAACACTGAGGTCTCAAAAGTGCAAATGTAGACATGAAGTCAGATGTGTTCTGTGGCGAACAGCCAAGAAAATCCAGTGCTGAATCTCAGTAAAACTAATAAATCTGAATAATTAATACATCCATCACAATCACAATCAGCTGTCAGGCAAAGAAATGTAATTCATTAAATAAAAACAGGTTATTTCTTTCTGATTGTTTTACCTGTGTGTATCTGTTTTAGACTTACAGAAAACTGAACCATAAGAAAAATCAGTTTTTCCCTTCTTTTTCCCCGTTTATTAAAAATGTTCTTGATAAATAAAACCTGAGGGGGGCAGGGAGAAGAAAATATGCCTCAAAGGAAAGAGAAATTTGCTGGATACAACAGAAAAAAAATTATAATACTTTTACATGTGGAAATAATACAGCTAACAGCCAGAACTTCAGATCAGCATCATATGTTGTGTATGAATTACTCATGTAACACAGGGGATTGTGCAGCCAACTCTGCTAACTCCAGCCAGCATGCAGGCTCAGCTCTACCTTGCCTTTGCTTGGAAAATGAGACACTAAAGTTTTTGGAGAGTTTGGGTTTTTTTAAAAGTTTTACAAAATCATCATTTTAAAAATATAAACAAAGAGAAATGTGTCTTCATATCAAATAAAAGCAATTTGGGTTCAACAGAAGTTTATCTGCCACACTTCAGCTGGCTTTGGTTGTAAATAAGTCCAGTCCTGATGTTTCTGCTGGCCCTGACTCAGGCTCAGCACACCTCAGTTAGGAGAACACCTGCAGCTCCTCACTTCATTGCTGATGTAAGGGGTGCAGAGCTCCACAGGGCAAGTCTGACTGCAGAGCAGAGCCTGATCTAATCACCTAGATGAGGTGTCTGAGCATAATCAGGACAAATTAAGGGAGTCTGATTAATTTTTTTGCATTTCTGAGAGAAAACCTGTTCTGAGTTGTTGGTAATACAGTGCAGTTGTTTAACATTACCTGTGGGCCCCTCAGACTGTGCCAGAAATGGTGCCAGCTTTGGGGGAGGAAAATCAGGGCTTCACATGATAACTTGCATCACCTTTACTCAAAACTGGGATGGCTACACTTCAACTTGGAACAAAAAAATGCTTATTGCAGAAGTGCACATGAGGCAACCTACTTAGCATATTAATAATAATGGCTCACTGCAACATTATTTCTAATATTTTTCACTCTTTTTTGTCATGAAAATAGATTAGTGATGCATTTTATGATTTTCCAACACTGTTTCTTGCAAGGCTCAGGCATTCTGCTCTCACAGTTCTCTGTGAGCTGTGCTCCAGTTTGCTCTATGAAGTCTGTGGCATATTCAATATTCATCTGTGTTTCTCCTCAGCCCACCTCCAGATTTCTGATTCTTATAATTCATGACAAAGATTTAAATGACTCTGGAAAGGACAGACACCTCAATCTCATTGTTTGCACAGTCAAAAATCATAATCCAGCTGCAATAAACCTCAGCTCCAATGAGAAATAATTTGGCATTGCCTAAACATGACATGAATACTTTACAAAAAGCCTTTCTCAGTTTCCAAGTTGCAGCTTGGAGTTAAGAGCAGTGGATGAGGTCCAAAATCCACAGAATACTTTCTGGTCTTGGCCTTCAAAGCTTAGTAAGACTTTCTCAAACTGTGTTTTATAAGCCTGCTATATATTTTTCCTTGTAAAGCCTACGTATACTCTTGCATTTTTTTTCCCTCACTATCTGGTTGAAACCGGTACATTCATACAACAATCAAAGTACAAATGTTGACATTTACACTGCTGGACATTGAAATAAAAATCTTATATAAGTATCTATTAGGCAAGATTTACTTCATGCCATTTTCAATCAACTACACAGGCAAGCAGTATATATAGAAAAATAAACCCCCTATTCATAGTTATACAAATATTTCATGTACACTTTGTTTATTCATTGGAAGAAACTGAGCATATCTTCCGCAGTTTTACCACAGGTCATCTGAAGGGCAGTATCAGGATTCCTGTGATCCATGTAGGCCTCCCAAGGGGGCACAGAACAAGACCTGTTTGATCCAGCACCTGCTGTGAAACTATCACTCGGATACTTTTTTGTAAATTTTTGCCAGACTGTGAATAGTATAAATATGTAAGAAAGAGCAACAGGAAAATCAGCTGGGTATTGATGAAAATGCCATTAGTAGCCACTGATCAATCATTTCAGACTACCTTTTCTTTCTTTTTTTTTTTTTTTCCTCTCTTCTTTTTTTTTTTTTTTCTCTTTTTTTCTTTCCTATTTTGTTCTGCTGGCACTGCAGCTTCAGCATTATCCAGACTCAGGCCACCACATAGTTTTTAACGGCATGTTACCACATTGTGCTTTTGCTATAGTCTAGAGGGAATGCCCACAAAATGCACAACATGGCAACTGGCATTTTTATGCAGGATGTGTGACTAGCAGGCAACCTGGAGACCATTCCATGAGTGTTCAGAACACCCTGATAGGATTTAGCAATTCAGTTTCTAGGAATCATCAGATTCTAATTCCATAGAAAAACTTCAGCAAAAAATCTGCTTAATTGCCAGATAAATTCTTGGAGCCCTCTTTAGTTTTGTTTTAAGTTTAGGTCTTCTGGAACTTGACAAAAAGACCTTAGGGAATGGATTTGAGTAATGATTTTCTGAAGCCATTAAACTTAACAATGACTTCAAAGATTTAGCATCTGTTTTTTAAATGTTCACATGAGGCTGACTGTTGGTATACAATGTTTCACCCCATTGCAGTTGGCAACAACCAAGATATTAAATGTTATATAAAATAGAAACTTTGCCTGAAACCATGGTTCTGATCAGGAAGAAGACCATGAAATAAGGCATATTTTTGTTCCTCAGCCCCAGGTGAGGGTTTAACGTCACTTGACTTGCTGGCACACATACCTATATGTCTTTAATAATTTGCTATCACTAGAAAAAGGCAAAGCAGTGAAGGCAGAGTGAGTTGCACTCCCTTCTGGCTCATGTATCAGGAGCTGTTAGCAAAATTCCAGCTCTGTGGTGGGGATGAGCGAGTCCAAAACAAACAAGATGTTTTTCAGATGGTAGACTGTGTTTAAAACTGTGGCACTTGGAAAAATTTATTTTATTTTATTACTGTAAATTGAACAAGTTTAATTAATATCAGCTCACTGACAAACAAGTACGCTGGTTTGATGTCTGGTTGTCACACTGTGCAACAAATCCTGACACAAAAGTCTTTAGAGGAGTTGAAGGCCCAGACAGCAGAGCTAATGTGGTTCCACTTTGCAGCCATAAGAGTGAGAAAATCAAAACTGTGCAGCCCCCTCCCCTTTATGGATGAGCTTTTCCATTTCATTTTACAGGCTTAAATCATGGCCAGAGGCTTTCAACTTCAACAGTGCATGGAAAAATTTCCTTCTGAGAGAAACTTACATCATCAGCTGCTAAACCTGTCCTGGGTCGCCATAGGTAGTGTGGAAAGGGAATAATTTACTGTTCCTGAAGCTCAGATTATCTCCTATTTGTCCATTCACCCTCAGCATGACCTACGCCTCCTGTGAGTTAGCTCCACTATTTGGCTCTTAACTACACAGGTTCTGGTTGAATCAGTAATTTTATCTAACAAAAGCCACATAGGAAGAAAATAAATGAAATGCTGGCTTTTTAATGCCCCTGACCACAAAATGTGATGGCACTGCTTTGTTACTGGGTTCCTAACTGATTGCTACCTTGTGCACAGGTAGCCTCTGTTTGTGATCAAGACGTCAAACAAACAGTTTTATGTGTTATTGCAAACTGAAAAGGAGGCATAGTCTGGACACTGGATCTGAATGGAAGTGTATAAGTTCCTGGGAAAGGAAACAAATGAAATTTCAGATCTTTATTTAAGACAATTATTTCAATTTCTCACCATTTCTCTCCTAATTTACTTAGTTCAGAGAAAAACGAAGGAAAATGTTTTAATGGCTTGCCTTTCATACCTCTTTATTTGAAGGAAAGATGATAAAGAGGAGGGTATTTCTTTGCTTGGAGAAGCCATGGCAAAGTTAAGATTGGGCTTCTCCTCCTCTCCCTTCTTTAAAATACTTCAGTGGAACTAAAGAGTGGAAAGAGGAATCCTACTGAAAGAAAGTCTGTTGATGTAAAACTTGTGGAAGAAAGTGTTCCAGAACATTAATTTGTTTTAAAATATTGGCCCTTAATCCTGCCAAGATTAATGAAACTAACTGTCATCTGCAGAGGAAGAGCCAGTTTACAAGACAAAGCTGTTATGAATTATGTGCGGTATTTTTTCAAAATTTCAGAAAATTTTAGTAGAAATTGTGCGTGTAATATACTTATTTGTTACAATTCTCTAGTATCTAGCTCCATTTTTTCCCCCAGCACTCTATTTGGCTACTGATAAACAATTATCTTCACAGAATAGAAGGTTTCCAAGAAATATTGAGGTAAATAAGACACATTTTCCCTAGGGATTTAGGGTGATATGATAAGTTGAGATGTGATTCAAAGGCAGATCTGGACATAAATAGAGCTCTGTGGAATCATCAACTCTGCCAGCTAAAATCGGTTTTCAGCTTCTTCTGTGGCATAAAATATTCACTGTATCTTTCTATAGCATCAAAACTTTCATCTGTTTTGATATCAGGTTTCTCAAACTCCCTGAGTATTAGTGAGCTTTAGAGAAAGCTTCCACCAGGGCTCATTTCCTTTGCTGAGGTCATAACCCATTTCTTCTTGTTCTCTCATTGATCGAGTTACCCAACATCCTCTGGAAGGTCACAGATAATTTTTTCTTTGTAGTTTCTTCGAGGGAAATTCTAGTCTTTTATCCCTTTTTTTTGAGTCAGTTAAAAAAATGCAGATCCTTCAACCATGCTTGTTATACAGAGCTGGTATATTTAACTGTTAAAAAGCAATATAAATTAACTATTAATTTACACTTTCCAAGAATTTGGGGCTGGTATTCCCTTGCATTATTATTAATAACTGCCATTCCCTCTCTTACAACAGCCTATCTTCTACAAGGAGTTTAATACTGCAGAATATAATTTGCCATAGCTACTACAATTCCATTGGTTTCCACATAACTCTGTCATCCATAACCTAGATGCTCCTCTTCTGTCTGTATTGGGCCAGAGAAGGCAATAAAGGTCTTCTGTGCAGAGCTACTGCCTCTGTAGGTCTCATCCTTACAGATGAGAAATGGGCAGCTCATTGTTGGTCCTTCTAGACCCTGGGAGCACCCGCTGACCACTGGAAGACCCATGCAAAAGGGAGTTAATAATTTCTGGAACTGGCCCTCATTTCTCTTTTGGGAGGGATGTAATAGCATTAGCCCCTTTGAAATAACTTTTTTGTCTGGGATGTTCTATACAGGTTCTGACCCTCACTGCTGCCACTAAGAAATATCAGAGATCACAGCCTGGCCTCAAAACTCTGTTCAGTACCCAGTTTGGATGCTACAGAGGGAAGGATTAAAGCCTGTCATTCAGATGGATAAAGCACGTTTTATGTTAGACCTACGTAAACTCAGCAGCTCTCTGATCATCCTTTGAGTTGGGTTTTCTCATGGTTGCACTTGCACTAAAACCTCTCTTGAACATATTTCAGCCTCCTCTTGTGTCTCTGCTCCCTTAATTGCTTTTTCACCCTCTAACCCCTTTCTCCATACTCTTGTGAGATATCAGGCAGGCCAACCTAAGGTACCATTTTGGATCTTACACTAGAACTTCCATTTATCAGCTTTAAATTTATATTTCACTGTTATTTAGTTTTGCACACATTTTAGCTGAAGAATTTTTAGTCTAGACAATGTCTAGATACCATGAATTCTAGCTTTCAACCTACAGAGACAAATCACAAGCATTAGCTGCATAATTCTCTTCCTGGGGGTAGATTTGTGTTTCACCAGGCCATGTTAATAAACATTTATTTAATATAAGGTTTTCTCTTTTTTGTGATCATGTGTTTCAAAGTACTGAACCAGAGAGCAGAATATATGATTCATATAGAAATCATAAGAGCTACACAAAGATTGATCCCTGCTATGAAGTTTCACCCAAAAGCCTTTGGAAAGGAAAAATTAGATGTGTGAAACCCAACTGTTGCTTCAGGTAGAATATGGGCGGAGTTCAATCCCTAAGGAAGCTGCATCCAGGAATGAGATAAAAGTGTTACTCTCTCAACACTAAACAAAGTTCAAAGGCAATTCACAGGGACCAGCAGCAGGTAGAAAAGTTAAAATTCTTGACAATGAATGTTCCCAAATGAATTTCCCTAAAGAGGGGGGAAGACAGAAATCAATTGTAAATACTGAGTATATCACTTGGGTGATCAGTATTTATCAGGGACCCCAGGAAGACTGGAGTCTTTACTCAGGTGAGTTCCTGCTCATTCCAATGGGATTTTGCCTGGTCAGACAGAGGAGCACATGAGTATAAAATGAAGCAATATGATGTCCTGGCAGAACATGTCACAGACATCTTTTGTGAAAATTCCTTCCTTCAGGATTTTTCACAAAAGATGTCAGTGACAAGAACTTGTATTGTTCATGGAAATAGCCTCATATCGAGGCATATTGGTGTTACACCTGAGTCAGTAGGTGTACAATTACACAAGCAGACAGTAGATTTGGATTAACTTTTAGACAGTGGGTTTGAATTAATTTTATCTAAGGGCAACATTCCCTGAAATTACTGGTGATGTTAGGAAAATGAAATTCGTTTTAATTAGAGCCCTGTAAGTCGTGTGGTTTCATACCTTCCAAATTTGGCTTTAAAAAATTAATTAAAACCCAAGAGTTCTTAGAGGTTTATACTGATTATACATGCCACATCCCTTTTTTTCAGGTGATAAGGCGCAGACTACTGCATCCTGGCAAAACTCCAGAGTGGATAATTGCATTGCCTTGCCAAGTTTTAATTGAATGAGGTGCTCATCTTAACTTTGTCTCACAGTAAATTACTGTGCATTGTTATGCATTGTTAATTACTGACCACACATCTCCAGAGGAGCCTGACTTGCAGAGGTATCATATTGCCATAGTGTAATCCAGAAAAGAAATAAAACTAAAGCCCTCAGAGACGTCTAGAAGAAAGATGAAGGGTCAGGACTGATGCAGAAACCTGTCATCCAAACTTCACTTCTCCTCTCTCTTCATGCATTTAAAATAATTATCAGTGCATACTGACAAGGGAGCCCTGCCATTTGTTTGAGAATGTTCTAAGTGAAGGACAGAGCCTTCACATGTTGAAGGTACAATTCCACAGCTTCTCAGTGATCTGCCGTCGTGGTGATTTGGAGGCAATTCGGTGAAGCTCTCCAATGCTGTTTGGGTTCGTCTCCAGAGAACTGTCATTTCTAATAGCCAAAACTGTTTAGGAAACAAGGGCATAAATCTTTTATCCCAAAACATTTTAGCATAGATGCCAAAAAATTTCTTTTTTGATATTTCAAATTAAGAAATTGGGCAAAGTTGGAGGAGAAAAGAAACAAAGTCCAAACAATTTTGCATTTTAAAAATTTAGAAAGAAATAGACTGAAGAAAGTTAAAACCAAAATAAAATATTTCCAAAAACTCTACAGAAACTTTTGTACTCTACTTTTTTGTTTGATAGTTCAATAAGGATTGTAATTTCAGCTTTTTCACCAGTCTGGTGTCAGAAAAATTCTGAGAATTCGAGAAAGCTATGCCTTTCCTACATACCAAAATTATTTCATTTTTACATGACAATATTTATTTCCAAATAATATCCAGAATTTAAATTTATGTCACTTAATTTATACATATACACATATTTAATTTGTATATAGAAAACACATGTAGAAATTGAAATATTTTACACGTATATTTGTACAAGTAATGAGGCAATTTTTTTGTGCACTAAGTATTGCCATTAATTAGTGTGACAGTTTAGTCTGAATACTCAACCCAGGTATGATGTGAGGGAGTTCAACTCCCTCTCTAAAAAGACAGAGAAAAAAGGAAAAATAAGAAGCAAGCAGAACCCACATGAGGGAACAGGACGTGCCTCTAGGTGCTGAGACCCTCTTCTTAAAACTGCACAAAATTTGAGGAGAAAAGCTGTATTCCCACTAGTTTTAATACCTTGCAAGACCTTTCTCCTGCTCTAGGGTTAAGAGGGACAAGGGTTATATTTTGTAATTTGTGTAGTTTAAGACATATTTTTGAGCAACATTCATTACTTCAGGTATTGTGCCATGACATCCCTATCCCTCCTCTGGAAACCAGAGAAGACAGTAAAAGCCTGCAGCAGATTTGAAACCAAGACTGCTAAAGTATAAATAGTCAAAGAAAAAAGAAATTGCTCCTGAAGACAGTTGCTGTGAGAAAATTATGACCACATACAAATTCTCCAGGAAGTTGTGAAATTTGCTTTAGGTTGTTGAAGAGTTCATCTACCTTTTATTCCCCTCGTTCCCTAAGAAAAAAATACAATCAATTTCTTGAGCAGGATGATTTTAAAAGATTGAGGAATCTCCCTTCAGTATCCCAAACAGTTGTTTTATTGGCAACTGAATCCCCTTTTTCATTACTCTTCAAAGATCCCTCCATTTCAATTCTACTTGTTCACATTCTGCTTCAAATAATACCCCACTGAGCTGACCACATGCAGGACTGTGTTCCAAGACCTCTTTTTTAATAAAAATTCTCTTTCAGTGTCTCCACACCATGAAACAAATCACATAGCTTCATAAGCCATCAGACAATCCTTTCAGTTTCTCGTGCAGGCGAACTGAGCCTTTTTCATCTGATTAATTCACCAAGCAAGCTGATCTGGGAAGCATAAAAAGCTTCTGAGGCAGGGTGAGAATCAGCAGCTCATATTTTATAATGGCATCACTAATGCCCCAAATTAAGTGCTGAGGCTGTTTTGCTTGGCAATATCATTTCATGTTAATTTTGGATGGGACCGAAAATGAAGTTGTAATCTCTCTCTGTCATGCTGCGACTATTTCCTTGACCATCTCCAGTGCTGCATTTTATGAGGATATGGCTGTTACTGCTGCCTGTGGAAACCACTGCACAAGGAAAAGCTCCTTGGGTTCCTGCCCCAAAGAGTCACAGAGCTGTGTGTTCATCCACAGAGAGGGCGCCCTGGGGAGATGTCTGCCTCCATACAAGGGTGGCCAAGAGGACCCAGGACAGAGGAAGGGCCTGGAGCACGGCAACCCCCAGGTTAAATGAATTTTACCACAAGCTCTGAGAGAAAATAAACCCTCAGAATGAGTTGCAAGCACAGGTCTCACATGCTGCTCTGGAAAGGCACCACATCACCCCTCCTGACCAATGCATTTTGCTGCAGGAAGGAATTTAAGAGAAGGAAGTTGGATTCTCTGAAAAGCAAAAGTGACTATTTTTTCCCTCACCTTGTGTATTGCTTTAGTGATTTCTGTTGCCTCTGAGTAATTTTTATTTTTTTTTCTTTTCTGAAGGCTGTGGTTTTTAATGAGCATGTACTATCCCATGTGAACAACCAGTGCTACTGGTCAGCACCCGCTCTAGGGTTCTAAAATGAGGTGCTCCACTTTATGCATAAGAATTCTTATATTTTTGCAAATTTGAAAAGGTAGTAAACTAATTATTCTTACCCTTTTTAGACCATTTACCCAGGTTTGGTTTGCACAGTTTGAGGCCATGGTCAATCGATATTGATATTTATAAAAATATGTCATTTTTAATACAGAAATATACTTATTGGTCTTGGTTTTCACAGAAGAGTGGGTTTTGCTCCCTCAGAGCCTGTCTTCTTGTCAGCTTCAATTTATATCAACCAAAATGATCATGTTCCCAGCTATGAACTCTACATTTATTTCATAGATGCATAAAAGGTCACAACCTTAGATTTTTTTTTAATCTATGTCATTGTGATTTTAAAAGACCCTAGAGGATCAACAAGACCAAATTAAAATAAAAGAAGATAATTGTGTGTTCATTCACTTCAGATCTTTGGATACTCAATTCCAATTTAAAATAAGCATGCATTGGTAAGCAAATCAAGCACAGAAATGTACACTGAACTATTTTTATTAAGGTTGGCCACTCCATAGTTAATTTTTACCTTCATTAAAATATTTTAATCTATGTCTTTAAGTATATAAAACATCAAAGTTTCATTCTGCCGCTACCATCTCAGAAAGAGATCAACTCTCAGTAAGACCCTTGCCTTTTTCTTTGATCTTGTAGAGACCTGGGGATTTTAAGCCTGGTGTTGACTCTTTCAAGAATTTTAGAACTAATTGCTTAATGTTTTTATTGTGTTCTGTTCTCTGATTTAATACAATGTTTATTAAGTTATTAGAGACTGCAATATCTGTGTTACATTTTTGCTGTTACTGGAGATATATTTCTAGCGAAATTTCAAGCTTAAGAGAATAATTTATAATCTTCTTTATTTTGTTGATTAGAACTTATTTCTGGTGATCCTTTTAGTCTGGCATATATTTTCCTTCTGCACACATATAGTATTGCAATGAAATATGTAGGCTTCTTTTGTCTACTTATATTCAGTGAATATTTACAGTTCGTGGTTCAATTCAATGTAAATTACTTCATGACTAAACCAGAGGCATGTATGTATTGTTCTTAAATTGAGTAAAATGCTGTGGAGTATTCTATGCCTCGGGATAACTCTGGATTCTGCTGAAGGCAATAGCAAGCTTCCATGAACCTAAAGAGAATCAAAGTTTCCCTGAAATGCTCAAGTACCAGAAGGACTGCCCTGAGCAGCCTTCAGTGTAGGATATTTAGACACACCATTTTTCCTGTCCAAGCAGAAATCTCCCCTCTCACAGACAATTATGACTGAACCCACTTCATCTCCTTCACAGTGTACAAGAAATTCAGGCAGTTCAACTGTGTGCTAAAGACTCCAATGGATATTTTGTGCCAGTAGTGGTTTTCACCACATCCTCAGCACAGTGTACAGTGGGATTATCACACTGATTTACACTTCCTCAGAAAGTGCTGTTCCTTGGAAAGAGACTCCACTGAAAACTGCTAGTCTAGTTCCACTGAAGAACCTGTTTACACATGATGGCTAATTGCAAGTGATTAATATGTGAAGAGGATCTGATCCATGTGAGTGGCTAATTCCAAATCAGTTTAATCTAAAGACAATGGAGCAGAGGGAAAACTTCCTTCAAGCTGAGTTGAATGAGGGGCACAGAAAGCATATATGAAATTTGTGCTCTGCAGGACAGACCGATCTGTGCTCTGCAGGACAGACAGGTGAGTGAATCCTGCACTTTCCTCTGCAGTGTTCAAAATAAAACCTTCAAACACACAGCCCAAAATAACCTTCAGTCTCAGTGACAAAAACCACAAACACACATGGCAAAAGTGGAAGCTGGGAGAAACATTTTGGAAGGAGCAGATTAATATAATGTTGTTGGGGTTTGCTGTTATCACAGTAAATAGAAGCTGATGAGTATTCAAGAAGAGCAGGCTGCAGCTCTATCACACTCGAAAGGACATACTCCAGGACTCTGAGGAGTGTCATACAATTTCTTCTCTTTCAACTCAGTGCTTCCTCTGCTTTTCAGTCACCTCATCTATGTCTCCAATCTTAGCCAACTAACATTAGTGATCTGGTGTTTCGACTTGAGTTTCTGCATCATTCAATGTACTCTGACAATTTTTGGAGACCTTTAACTCACAAAATTCTGATGGCTCAAAGCATATACTGAATTAAAATATCAGAATCTTTGAGCTTTAGTTGATGCTGTCACAGTATGTTTTCTGCTGAGATCTGGATTTTCTTTGATAGAATAAAAGAAATGAAAACAGATTGCACGCTAATCCAGTCTTATTTTCAGTTTATGATGGGTTTGTATGAAGTTGCTGCTGATGAATAAATAAAAGTATCATGCCAAGTAAATATTATTCATTTGTAGTCACATATGTACTGGTGGGCACATCTTTGGGTTCCAAATAACATCCAGATGGAAAAACATCTGGGATTTTAAAAAATATTAGTCAAAGAGTGCAATATCTGAAGGTCTAATTATGGAACTCTTCTGTGTCCAGTAGTTCTGTAAAAAATCTGGAAAAAAGAAAAGGACAGGAATGCACACCAGTGTACATCTATTGAGTTGTGTATGTGTTATATCAGGTTGCATGCATAGTTTTTAACAAATAACTTCAAGTTTTAAGATGCTGATATTTCCTGCCTGGACTCTGAATAGTATGATTAATAATATAATACTTTCATTCCATTTGATTTCCACTTCTGTTTTGACCTGGTTGTCTTGTTCTTACATACAAAGAATTTCTGAAATATTGAATTCTGATTCTAAATGGCTATTCATGATTTTCAAGCTTTTTAGTGAGCAAAATAAACATGTTTTGCACTGTCTTTTTTCTTCTATATGTGAAAGATCATGCACTACTCCAAACGCTCTCACATGGGGTGCACTAGTCATTCACTTAATATTAAGGCCTAGTTAATAAAATGTCTGACAATTCTGACCTTTGACGAATACTATAAACATTAAATTACATTGCTAATACATCAGTATCACCTGGTGCCGAAAAAATGGTTATTTAAAATATCAATATTTGCAAGAGAAACTTTAGATGTAAATGCCATCTCAATGCAATTTTTAGGGCTGTACTCACAGTTCTGTATAAACACTTCATCACAACAAATTAGACATTAGACAATTTCCTTTGATTTTGGATCACCAAAATGGTGAGCTGTAGATACAGCTCCTGTAGATTTCAGAATATTTTCTACTTGTTTCCTTTCCGTGAAGTTAAAAAAAATTATATGAGAAATGAGGTCCCCAGCATGAAAAAACCTTTTTGTTCCTTACTGAAATGTTCATTCTTAATTTTTCCCTCTTTAGAAGTGTGTATTATTCAATAATTTTTGACAAAAATTATGTGTTTGTTGGATCTTTCCATAATACTGAGCTGAACTGGCTATCACCATGGAAAAGCTATAAACCATCTCCAATAAAAGTAGACATTTTTTTACCTAGGATGTTTTGTATTTCACACTATTTCATAGCTTTGATGTCACCAAAAGATTGTGTTTCATTGCTGTTACTTAGCTACCATGAATTACTGCTTTATAAAAAAGGAAAACATTAAAAGATTTTTAATTAAGAAAATTCATGACGGCATTGAGTTCCTCCAGCATTTAGCGCAATATCCTTTGCTTTTTATTTTAAAAGCTTAATTGAGAGCCATAAAAAAATTCCCAGTTAAGAATTTAGAACTCCTCAGTTGTTACATGAGAGCCTTTAAATACATTCCTATCAAAAGATTTCCCACCATAAAATAGCATGCTCCAAGACAAAACAAGAGATATTCTACACAAGAACTCACAGTTACAGATTTTCATGGCTGGAAAAATTGATTTGCCTGCTGGTCACCTGTTGACAATACCTGCAAGGTAAACATTGTCATAAATTCCAAATTCTGAGTGAAGGGGTAATGAGACAGGATACATTTCTAGCAATAGGAATGGGAGACTGCAATTCTCATACTCAAACAGGAATGGTGGAATCAGCATTTATTATTATGAAAATTCCAACAGGCTAAAAAATGCCTAACAGAAAAAGCAAGCTTGAAAAGAAAAAAGAAAAAATAAAAATCCCTGCAGAGCCTCACTATCAACAGGAGTTTTTTTCTGTCAGTCTGTTCTTCACCTTGGAAATGCTTGGGTATGTGCTCGTTTCAAGGATTTATATACCTGCACTTAGTGTTTATATAGTCTATACACAGAGACATTTCTGAAGACACAAAATGCACTTACACATACTTTTAAAATGGAGTTAAGCTTCCTAGCTCATATAATATTGCTGATAATTTTTAAAACTACCTTATGGATAAAGTGCAAACACAAATATCCCAGAGAACTCATTTCATATTTTAGTACCCAAATATCAGATCTAAATATCACTTCTAGTGCGTGGGATCAAGTAGCTCAACTACTTACACTATGCAGTTTCTTCTGCTGTAAAACCAGCAGAAAATGAACTCCACCTCAGAGCAATTTAAAACATTTATTTTTATGAAAAAACTTAAGTGTATGAAGTTAATTAAAAGAAAAGAATATTTCTCTAATGCTACTGATTTCAAAAGGGCTTTACAATGATATCTCTCAGGCTAGCTATATTTTCTAACTTCTAAATAAGATATAAGATTAAGTGATTCAGTAGAAATATAACCGATTTTCTACCCAAAGCCACATAAACAGTATTTGGTTATAAAACTTTAACAGATCCATTTATGTACTAAATTATTTAAGCAAATGTAATGCTTCCAAATTGTATTGTTTTGCAAGGTTTCTCTTGGAACCTTTGCCATTTATCATACATGTACTTCTGTCTTTTTTCTACTCAGAAGCACAGCATGAAAAAACTTCATTTCGCATTGAAACATCGCTACGTGGAACAGTGTGATGAAATGAGACACAGGAGGAGAGTTTGTGTTATACTCTGGTAAACAGTTGGTCTACAGGAAGGATTGCATTTTATGCTGTGACTGATATATCAATTGTGAGACTAAAATATGACTGACTGCAAAGGGGAGCTCTGTCTATGACAGCCTGTGTGCATGTGAGAGATTACAGGTAACACGCCTGGGCCTGCTGGGAGGGCACAACCCAAATCTCACCCAGGAGTTAATGTAACTATGCAATACATTCTGGTAAAATTATATCTCAAATATACTTAATGTCACTCCTCTAAATAGAGAAATACAAACAACTAAGGCCCCAAGCTTGTAGGTAAGACTCTGATGTTATTTATATGCTTTATGTGAGTGAGCACTTCCAGTAAAGATCTACAAGAAAAGCAGGTGTCTGAATGTTTGCAGGTTCAGTACTGGCAGCTTTGCAGAGCAGGAAAATACTCTCCATCTCTCCCATGGGATTTCAAGAGCTCTGTGGTGTTAATGCATTAATACTGATCTGAAACATTTCAGATTTTTAAAAAGCTAAGGACAAAATCGTAAAATATAATTTTAATTACCTTCTAGATTAAATGAAGTGTCTTCAGGTTTATTTGAAAATGTGCATTTAGCCATTTGATGCAGTTATGTACATTAATATTTTCCCTGGGTGTTGTTCACATCACGTAATGCCTGGCCTTCCACACGGTCCCATGGAAAACACTGGCACTACTTCAAAAGCCAAGCCTCAGAGTGGACCTGATTCAATTATGTGCATAAGTATGTGCTTAGGCAGCAATTTATTGCTGTGACATGAATCATATAACAGTAAAGATGATGAAAGTCAAATATTTAGACACCGATATATTGCACTGAAGCATTTAGCAGTAAGGCTGAAGAAAGAAAAGTCTTTAGACACCTATCACATGGTGAACTTTATATAATCTGCATCTCTTAGGATCACTCTATGTGTGACAAACTGAAGATGAGTGAGGAGATAAATCTAGCATCATAACCTACATTTAAATGTAGAAACAACACACCAGTGTTTCAAGTCTAAAATAGTTAATGCTGTAAAATGAGGTTGTTTTTAATATGTGAGCCTTGAAATCACTCAAAGCTGCTCTGTTTTCTAATCTCATTTACAGAAGTGTTTCTGCTCATGCATAAGCTGTGAAGAGATGGCTGGGGAAACAAAAGTTGCATTGATTAAAAAGGAAATTTCTGAAACAATGTCAGTTGAAACTTCCCTCTCTGAAATTCAACTCTTCTCCCATAACCAGCCATATTTGTCCACTGTAGCACTATTAAAATCAGTGGAAACATTCCTCTTGACTCCAGTGAGCAGAAGATCAAGACCTACGAGTGATGACAAGAGAAGCTCTTTGTCTCCTCAACAGCAGTTTTAAAAACTTTCAAGGTATAACACTGCTGCTTTAATCCTTTTCACAGATGCACTCCTTTATTTTCTCAAAATTAGAACTTCTAATCAACTTTTACAATGGAAATTGAAACCGCTTTACTTTCTAGTGCCTAATGAAAATTGTGAAAGCAGATTTGGAAAATTACAAGATATTTTTTTAGAAACCAATAATATCTACTTTTCTCTATTTAATTCCAATGTTCTATTGATTGTTAAAACAGTATTGGAGCAACATGTATTTTATGTATCTAAGCCTTAACATGGTTTCATGTCACAGAAGATATCACTATGAGACTGGCCACAATGACAGCAAGAGACTCAAAAATAAGAGTTTAATTAAATAATTACTAATAAAAGTGAAAGGCAATACATGAGGAAGATTGCTAGTTAATGCTGGCCACAGTAAGGAAGGAAATGCTCTCCAAAGCTGAAAATCTGGGGACTTATGGACATGGATTTACCTGCTTCAGGATGGCACTGCTGACAGCAGCTCTCTGGAGTGACAGTGAACTGTCCTGGACCCTGGGGACACTGGCAGGATGTAACCAGCACAACAGCTCACTGCACAGCACAGCACCCCATTGCCCATAAATCCTCTGGGCTGTTTGCTCCCTCACTCTGTCTGAGCTTGTCCCCAGCTTACCCAGGCAGCAGAAACTGCCTGAGTTCCCCCCAGTTTGTTTTGTATGCCCAGACAAGGGCACATGGGAGAAGGGATCACTATGGACTCTGTTAACTGAGTGATCCTTCTGCAAAGCAGGCAGAGGCACTGATGGAATGAAGCTCAGGATAGCAATAGCTAGACACGACCACAGGTGAGTGACCAACATTCCTCATAGCAAAATATGCAGTATATACTTGATAAAGCTCCAGGAAGTGATTTTTCTGTCTTTGAGTAACCCACAAGGTTTTTTTGGTGACAGGAGCAGCAAAAGCCATTATTTAGATGACTCTGTAGCAACAGAAAGGGGAAAGCAGCAGACCCTGAGTGAGGCAGCACCAGAGGCTGTAACCTGATCCTCCACCAGCAAAGAAAAGCTGAACCTTCTCTGCCCAATGTGCAGGAGAAGGAGCTTTCCAAAAGCCCTGAGTGCGGAAGGGCTGCCCACAGTGCTCCTGCTCTGGGGCAGGAGGAGCCCAGGTTCCAGAGCTGTACTCCACAAAAATCACCACAGTGAGACAAATCTCTGCCCAAGTGAGTCCTTCTCCTGCCCAAAGGGCAAGAAGCCTCAACACTCTCTGCATTTGTAATTGCTGTTTATACAGCTGAATACAGAGGACAAAAAGCCAAATAAATGTAGCAATAAGAATTTGCTTCCCATCTTGCAGGCAAAGGCAGGCACCATATTAAATTTGCTTGCATGCTCTCAATGCAGCACAATGGGCAGTCTGTATTTTAGAAAATGTTCTGCTTGTTTTCGCAGTAGGATTTAAGTAACTAGAAATGCTTTTCTTCAGCTCTTCAGTGTTAATATCCACATTTAACAGTTAATTCTTTGCTTATATGTGAAGATATTGTTTATTGTACAGAGAGAATTTGGATACATAGAACTCAATGGAGTGGTACAGAATGTTTATCACCCATCTCTTGCAAGCTGACCTCTTCACTGGTATAAAAGTAATCAACCGGTAGACTTAAAAGTACTATCTCTGACTGTCAGAGTACAATTAATTCTCATTTATTAGCATCTCAATAATCAAGTCTTCAGAACAGCAAATCATAGTAATACAGGCCAAGTTTTCCTTCCTCATTCAGAGTATGAAGCATTCTCACAGTACAACCTTCCTGCAAATGTTTGTTCCTTGCCAAGTCTTACACCCCAGTACACTTAATTAGGCCACAGAAAACTGACATCCTGCATGCTTCCCAGGTGTACACAGACCCTGGTTCAAATAAAGATTACAGACCCAATCCTGTCTCCAGTCTATGCAGAGCATTTGAGGCCAATTAAAAAAAACTAGAATAACAGAATTTCCTTTCATCAAACACTAAGATATCATTCATGTAAGAAAAAATTCTCATAAAAATAAAATACTTTTAGTCAGTCAGCAAGATTCCAATGGTTTAATACTAATACAGCTCAAAATAGAAATATCCCCATTACTGCTTGAAAGCAAACAGAAAGCCTTGTAACTTTAGCAATATATAGAAAGAAATAGATGTACACACATACCTGGTTAGAGATACACCTGTACAATTCAGTAACAAGTTGTAATTTCATGTCCCTCTTCATCTGCACTTACTCCACAGCTGTGTAGTGCAGCCCTCATAGTTTATCAGAAAAAAATCTCTTTCTACATCTTGTAAACACAGAAATTGATCTTTCCTTCCAGAGCTTTTTAAATCCAGCACTATTCCCTGTGGTAGGAGTGGGTTACAAGGAAATTCCTCAAAAGGGACACAGAAGAGTCCACACTTTCCAGGGTTTGTTTACACTGGCTAAACCCAGCACACAGCACAGCAAAGTCCTGGACCATGGCTAGGGCTCTTAGCCACAATGGGA
>JAHXMQ010012341.1:11699725-11707225 GCA_020466415.1 Ammodramus savannarum pratensis | reverse complement strand
AGTGAGTCAGTTTCCAAAGCATTTTATAGACAGGAATTTTATCTTGTAGTTTAGTGATCACAGCCACTTTAAATATATATATATATATACATATATATATAAAATTCTGCATGTTGATGATTCATTGCTCATTTTTCTCCACCAGATTTTATTTTGTATCCAGCACTTCAGCTGCAGTTGCCCTCTTTTCTTATTTTTAGAAAAGTCAAATATGTTTTGTATCCAAGTAGTACCTTAGCAGAAACAAATGTTTTGTTCTAACATTAGGAACTTCATCATACAAGAAAATTAATCTGGTTGCCTACTTTTGCCAGTAAAAGGACAAATATGAGTCCCCTATACAGCCAGGGTTACCTGCTTTGATATTTGCATGGCTCATCCACCAAACTGGGAAACAGACCAAATATCTAACTGCTGATGTCAGTAGAATCCCCGGGTTAAATATTGTAAATTTATTTCTATTATGTATTACAAAAGACACCCTTCCTCATTAATTTTACTGAAGTCTCCAGATGGGAAACAAAATATTAATTTTGTTCAGCCTTAGGCATTGTTGACTGTTAAGGTACTCACTAAATCACTGATCTTATACACATTAATATTAGATTTCTGCTATAAAAATTTAAGACCCATGGGTATAAGGTTCAGTTTGTCATAAGTATAATTAATTGTTTTCAGAAATGATTAATTTGTCAAAATGGCAAACATATATATTGGGTAGGCAAGACTCCTGAGAAAGCTAACCTACCTTAAAGTCATGGTAATACTCATGGAATTATGCAAATTAATTGAGTCTTTCAATGTTGCATAAAATGCTACTAGTAGTACAATGCATGGAACATTAGGCTGTTCATCCAACAAAAAAGTTGCATTTTAAAGGCAGGCATCTTTACAAGAGAGTCCTTCTGGCAGAAGGCCCTTACAAGCACAATTTTTTCCCTGCAAAGCGACAGACTTTCAACCGTTACACACAAGTAGTATTTTTTATTACAATTTTTAAAGCAACCCTCAAGAGGAAAAAAAAAAACAGTAAAATTCTGGTGACCTGAGACAAAGGAACCTATGAGATTTGCACTCTGTGCTGATGCTACGGGGAAATGGTATATGTCGTAGTAATAAGAGTTTCACTAATAAAACCTCATTTACAAGCCTAGGAACTCGTGATACACTACATTAAAATCTAAAAAGATTAACTTAATTATGCAAATTAAATTTACTGTTTATCTTCTAGATAGTAAAAGTTCTTGTCAACATTGGAATAGCCATATTAGTCTAAATGCATTTCTTTCCCTCCAAAGTGAACTACGTGTATATTTGAAACTCCAGTGTAGTGAATTATATCCATAAAGTCCCTTCAAACATAGATTTATCCTCCTTACTGGGCAAAACATTTATTTTTATGCCCACTAGTAGTGTCTGGTTATCAATGAACTCAATATATTAGCACAGCAAATAAAAATATCCATGTTAAATAAAAATATCCATGTTAAATACCATTATTTTTAATATCCTTAGACATTATAGAAAAAGTATTCCTAATGAAATATTCCCTACCAAATCACTTGGAATTTCCTGGAGATTCACCCTGCTACCTCTTCTTCTTCACTCCCAAAATCAGTATTTCTGAAACAAGAGATATTAAAAATATTCTATGAGGTATTTCAGGGCTGAAGAAAAGCTTCTCTCATGGCTAAAAGTCTCTCCTCTAAATCCCATGGAGCCCCACAGTGCTGATTCTGATTTTCACCCATTTTATTCAAATGCCACCAAGTGACTTTGTGGTTGCTCCTATTTTACATTGCTGTAAATACAATCAGGATTACAGTGTACACCCAAACCCAGGTAGGCTGTGAGTGCTCCATCCATTCTGGCACACTACAGAATAATGCAGGGCCATTAGACAAATGCACTGCTAAATCAATTATTCTGGTTTGAGGCAACAACTTCTGGCCTTGGACTAATAGACAAATATTAATTTCAATCTCTCCAGTGTCAACAGTCCTGCTATTAACATATATATCAAAGACACTGTTATTATGACAAACCTAATAGCCTTCCTTTTCCACATGTAATCACATTTTAAAGAGTTTTAACTTCAAACTGGACTTTGATAATTTATTATATTAAATGCAGATATTCTTTGCTATTTTTTTACTGATAGTCTTTAGAACAATTATAATTACGTGACATTCAAAGGAGTTATGCAACCTTACCCTAATAGTTTTCATTTGTTACATATTCAGTTAAGAATTAATAGTCAGGAACATTATGTTTTGTTCCATAAATTCAGATAAAGTATTTTTCTTTTTTTTTCCTCGAAAAAACAAGCAAACTAAAAAACTCCAACAAAAAAAGCTCCAACTCTGTTAGATTCCCTTCATGAATAGCCTTAGAGCATGTAAATTTTAGAAATTTCAATCCAGAAAGAAATCTAGCTCTTAAACCCACCACATACAAAGCTGTCATGTCAGGCTATAACAGTGAGATCCAAATGCTCTCCTGTCACAGCCAGTGCCTGCAGCAGCACTGGCTGTACATGGGGAGAGCACAGAATATTTCAGCTCCCAGCCAGGTTTGAGCATGGACTGTGTGGGGGTTCAGGGGACCATGATGCCAGAGCTGCTGCATGGTCATCCCTGGGGGTGCCAAACTGGCACTCCAGGAGGGGGAAAATGGAGCAGAAGGGTTGGGGGGAACCTGCAGCAGAAATGCAGAGAGGAGTAACAGGTCCAGCCCTGGCATAAAGGCAGGGGTCAGTGTGCTACCCAAGTGAAGCCATTTGGAAACCTCTCCATTTACACCATGCCTGGGTGTAAGAGTTCACCAGCACACACCAACAAACACGCAGCAGGAACACGGGGCAGCAGCCACCTGCCCCTGCACCTTGATTTGAAAAATTAACTGGGGCAGAGCTAAGACAGTGCAGCCCAGAACCAACATTTGCTCAGCTGGTAATGGCCACTGCCCAACCCTGAAAAGTTAGGGCAACCTTGTAGCTGGGACATAAGCAAAGGAACACAGGAATCCCTCTATCCACTGAGCACTACTGACTCCATGCTGTGCTGTCCAGGCACACATGTGCATTACACCCTTCAGATGCACTCCCCACCACACCTGGTGCAGGAGACCAATAAGCCTCCATGACAGTAACATTTCTAAATTTTACTCTAAGACAGTGCCTCCCTGTTTCCAAAAGCTGTCTGCAAGCAATCCCAGGGTTCCACAAAAACTGTGATTTCCATGGGAATTAGCAGTGCTATGCCCTAATCACCTTCCTAGAGATGAGACACACTTGGCCCTACTGAGGCCAGGATGGGGTCATTGGTTGTTTGAGGTGCCCATCCAGGAAGGAGTGACCTCACAGCTAAACTACTGTACTTGCTGTACCCTCTGATGCCATGTTAATTGAATGGCTGACTTGGGAAATAGTTATTTACCAATGACCTTGGCACAACGTCTCTCTGAGTCATTTTCCATGTTATTATTACAGTCAGTTTGGTGAGAATTTCCTTCAGCTGTGACCACAGAGCTGCAGAACATCCAGAGATAGACAGCAATCCTGCCCTGTTTCCATGCATGGTCCTGCAGGAACAGAAGTCATGTTCCACTGCACAATGGGATGTGGATGGGGTCACACATGGAAGGCAGGCCCAGCGTGATTTCAAAAGTTTCTGTTTGCATCCTGAACAAATGAGAGACACTGGGAAAGGGCAAGAGGCTGGACATGATATCCATGTCAGCTCATCTCACTGTAGGATAAGCCTACATCTTCTTTCCACCTGAGAAGACAGGTATTCTCTCCCTTTAAGGGTCTTTCTACCTTACCCATGTAATTGGACTGGGTTCTAGCCCAGCATCTTAAGGTCCAAGGCTTGCTGTCATTTACATGAAAGGAAGAAGGAACTGGTTTTCTAGGCAGCATGTGTTTCTAATAAAATGTATATTATTATTTCTTTAATTGGCCACAGTGTCTTAGAAGAGGTCCCATATCTGTATACGAATTAAGTATTTAGATACTCTGTTTGAAATCCCTTTTCTCAGTGACCCATCATGTAACCATTGTGTGCATTTTGGCAGGCTACCATGTTGCACATGTGCAGCAAATACGGCCAGTAACAAATCATTGTGATGTCCCAAAAAGCATATGTTAAACTTGCCCCATAGTCAGCGCTCCAAATGCAACATTTTGCTCATTTTACATGTCTTTTTTTGGTCTGAATACAAAAAGCAATCAGATCTCATTGGGGAGTTAATCACTTGTGAACATAGAGCAATGAAATTATCTAACACAAAGGGCCCTTTTTTTCAACCTTAAAATCACTGGTGAACCTTTACACATTTATTCACTGTTGAAAATGATTTTGTAATTATTTTGAAAGAGTCATTTTGGGAGGTATGTGAAATTACTTCAACAGAAATACTCATATGAGAAAGCACTCAATGTAAAGATGATGTAATTGGACTCAGTGTTTTTTACATTCAGTTTCTGTGAAGCCAGTCACTACCAATGACTTTGTTGCTATTACTTACAGGTTATATCCTGCACTTCATAACAGACATTTTTCACAGCTAAGTCTATAGGGTAAGCTATTGCAAACAACAAAAATACTCAATGGTCAGGAGCATTTTCAGTAATAAAGATATGCTGTGGTCAGAGTTTATGTCCTCACTCATCCAAAATTAATTTACAACACAAATCCCAAGTCTGCATCCAAGTAAGGGCTTGTGCCAATCAACCATTCCAGTTTATATCTGCAATTCACTTTTACAGGCTCCAAGAAATACAGACACACATATTTCAGCCACATATTTTTCTTACATCTGAAAAGGGGGATGGGCACATGTAAAATCAGCTTTTACAAAAAGATATCCACAAACATGTATTCCAGAGATGACATTTTCTTGTTACTGCAGGGCTATAAATCATTGCCTCTTCCTATGTGATATGAGTGTAAAATATTTAGTTCATTTTAGTATACATCTATACATTTACTGCAGGTTGACTGCAACCTGGAATTCAAAGGATACTAAAGAGTTTACAGGGTATCCTAATATTAATTAAATTTATCAATATCTGAAGACCTCAGTGTTCTATGTCTTCAGTTTATGAATGATCAGCATGGGCAAGCATCAGGAAATAAAGATAATAAAGACAATGCAGGATTAGTGGTATGCTGCAGAAAGAGAACCTTTCTGGTGCCACATGCTGAGATGATGCTAACATTATGGTAAGAAAGCATTCTCTTTGATTGCTCTAACACCACTATGTTTCTGAAATGGTTGCTTTTGTTACCATCAAAATCAGAAGAGGTAACTTAAGACTTCACGTGTTCCGTAACCTACAATAAGGACTTCTCAACATCATAAACACTGCAAGTTTTTTTTTTATTATTCTGTTGTGAATTTGACACAATTTTACTGTTTTCTCAGAGTTTGAGTTTGGATTGACTTAATGCACTAATGTAGATAATTTTTATACCACCAAATTAAAAATACTAAAATAAAAGGTATCCTGCATATATCCTTTTTGAAATTTGTTGCTTTTTTTGTGTATGATTTTGACATAAATTTGCAATTAACATCAAATTAAAATGTTTCCTTTGATTTAGATAGCTTAAATGTAAACTATTAAGTATGTTACAAATGAAACTTGATGTCAAAGTGTTTTATTTTATATGTATCTACCCTAAGGATCATTGCCCAAAGTTATCTCAACCTCTCAAAAAAGCACTCACTGCTTGACCTTCAAACTTTCTCATGCATTAGGTTTAAAAAAAAAAAGTTTGTCCAGTAAATTATATTGCTTTTTTGAGGGGAGAAAAATAATTACACAAAATCAGCTCTTACTATGTAGAGAACAAGACCAAATCCTTATATGATCCTTAATGGAAGCATTATTCTTTAACATTTAAAACACTAACATGCTCCCCAGAATTAAAAATTAAAGATCCAGAAACAGACATTTTACTGTATGAATAAAATCTGTTGGAAACTGGGGTGTCAATTCCATTCTGCAAGGGTTGTCATTTCTTTTGTTGGGCCAAGATTTCTGTCTGCCATACGAATGCATCAGATGCCAAGGGAAGCACTTTTTTTCTCTCTTTTCAAGTAGCCATCAGCAATCTTCAAACACATTTAAAATTAACAAAATATGATTTGGCTACACATTGTTGAGTTTTACCAGACTTGTTAGGGAAAGAAAGGGTTTGTGATATTTTCCCTTCACCATCAGCACCAGCGTCATTATGGCTATTTTAAAAAGTTGCTGTGCTGCAGTTACTGTGGCACATGGGACTGAAATTTCCATTACAATGCTCCAAGCCTGCCTCAGGTCCTGGAGACTGTGGGTATTATTTTTTTAAATGTTAATTTTTATTTTATTTTTACTTTATATGTAGAAATCTGACAGCACTTAAATTTTAATCATTCAGGAGCTTAATCCAGGATTTCTTTCAAAGCTTAAAATTCCCTGTAAAGCCAAATTCCTTGATGTGCAAGAAATGCAGAATCAAACCCTAGGTAGCTGGATCCAAGCTTTGTTTTATCAGCCAAGAAACAAAGTTCCCCTGGTTTAAAGTACTGCACATAACATTGCTAAGATAAGGATTTAGTTTCCTAAGCCAGGCCCTGATGCTTTAATGAGCTGTGGGGAGGCTCACACAGCCACACTGACTCCACTTGCAGGGAACTCCAGTTCTGGCCAGGTTTCCCCATTTCCCCTTGACTCCAACAGGAGAGGAAACCATCCTTTACACTGTCAGTTCATTATATTTTAAGACCCCGCTAAAAAGCATTTATTCCACACCCTCTGAATTCAGCAGGAACAGGACATTTCTAGAAGTGGGTTTTTTTCATTTGATTGATATTATTAATTTAACAGTAAGAATAACTAAAGAGCACAGAATGAGAGACTTTTTAATTTGTTTTCTTTTCTAACAGAGATATCAACACAGCTCCAAAGTGGCTCATCATCATTTATAAAAATTATAACCAGTACAAAACCTTGTGGTTGATGTCTCTATATGAAGCAACAAGTAAAATGGCTTTTTTTTTCTATTTGAAATACATGAATTATCAGCAAAGGCACATTATCAGAGCTGAAAAAATTAACATATTTGTCCAATACAAGAGTATTTTGTCCAACACGTGTATCAAAAGGCAGAGTAGGGTTTTTTTCCATTACCCATCTCCCTTAGTCGTGTTCTGAATCGCTGGGACTCTTAGGAGAGTGCAAAGGTTCACACAGACAGAGAAAGTCATAGATGAATTTATAATAGTTACTCCTGAGATATCTGCATGCCTTTGGCTACCAATGTTCATTAGGGAGTGCTAATTGATCCAAATACAAGCTGTGGATCACACAGAAAGGCAAGCAGGTGAAAATGAGAATGCTGAAACACACTGCAAGTAGAGCAAGATAAACTGGACCTGACTTCATGGGGCAAACTTCACCTTAGGTGACTCTTCAAGTCCTTGGTGCCACCATGTTCCTGCAGCTGA
>JAHXMQ010012341.1:11674737-11699625 GCA_020466415.1 Ammodramus savannarum pratensis | reverse complement strand
ACCTTTTGTGACAGTCGTGCTTTATGGCACCTTTCACAACAGTCGCACTCAAACTCTTGGACACTCACACTCTTGCACACTACTGACACTTGCACACACTCTTGCACACCTGCTCACACTTTGTCATACCTCCTCACTCTCTTGCATATCCTTGCACAGTACTCACACTCGCAAACGCCCTCGCACACCCGCTCACACTAATGCACTGTCTTGCACTACTCACACTCGCATACTCACACCCTCTTGCACACCACTCACACATGCACACACTCTAGCACAGTACTCACACTCACCCACTCTTGCACACTACTCACAGTCACTCACACTCATGCTCTCATCTGAAGAACCAATGCCAGCCAGAGGACACCAAGCCACAGCATTAGAATGGGGAACAAAGCCATGGAAGATCCCTCATGAGCCAGTCAGGAACATCTTTGCCATTTCAGCAGGAGCTGACTGGGGTATAGTCCTCTCTAGAGAGCACAGGGACATGTTTGCATTAATGTGAGATAACTCTGTACGTGGGATGGGCTCCTGAACCCAACGGCTTCCCCTTCTCTGCCATACCAGACACATCCAGACAGAATCAAACTGTCTGACAGCCTGCAACAGCACCTGAGCTTACCCCATTCATCTCACTTTGGGGAGTGGAGGGGATAGCTGTGTTACACGTGTACTAATAATTGGCAAATACTGAGCCTTTGGAATGACCTCTGCTGGACTCGGTTTTGCTCACAGCCAGTTTGTGTCATCAGCCTATTTTCAAGGTCTTTCATTACCCCTGCTAGCTCTGAGTCTAGTGATTCTTAAGTATTCGTCACTAGCCTGGGTGTTACCCAAATCTGCTGTACAGAGGTCTGAGCAGATAGATACCAGGGATCAATTTAGAAGGTCAGATTGCGAACGAAGGAAGGCCCACACACTTTTCTTAGTCCAACTGGATTTGCTCTAGGGATGCATGGCTTATTAACACTCTGGTTAATAAAGCACATTATACCTTTGAAGAGATCAAAACAAGACTTGTTTGGAGAGATTTGGGTAGAAGTTTCTCACATGATTTATAAATGCAGGCCAGTACACTGTAAGTAGATCACACCATGTCCCCTTGAAGAGCTGCAGGCCTGGGCGCCACATGAAACACCTCATCAACACTTCCAGTCCAAATCAAACTCACCCCAACGGCAGCAGAGCAGTGTTCTGTATCCCGAGGCACAGGAATGACACACAGCCACTGCACAAACAGCAAAGCCTCAGGTAGCTGGACCCTGACCCGCTCACAGGGATGTTTTCCCTGACTGATGCCAGAAAATTGCACACCAATTGAGAAGGACAAGAGGAGCCTGGCAAGGCTGGACTCCTGCACTGCAGTGTTTGGGCATGTGCCCACAGCCCCATGAGGGTGCCAGGCTGCAGCAGGGGTTGGGAGAGCAGGGGGAGCTGACCCTCCCTCAGCCCAGTCACGAATGCACGGCGAGAAAGGGAGGCCTGCTCTGTCCTTGCTCCTTCCATCACACCAGAGGGTGTGCCAGGCCAAGTACTCACAAGTTCCCTGTCTGAAGGGACAAGGAAACACATCTTCCTCGCTTTTGTTTTGGCTTTACAGGGAAAAAAGTGTGGAGCAGCTCTAAAACAGCATGGCAAAAGAACAGCATCCAGCACGATCATCTGTACAGCACTGGGCAGGCATACTTAGCACCTTGTACAAACACAACACAGCTTCATTAATCGCTCCCAA
Organism: Ammodramus savannarum pratensis; assembly: GCA_020466415.1. NCBI lineage: Eukaryota > Metazoa > Chordata > Aves > Passeriformes > Passerellidae > Ammodramus > Ammodramus savannarum. Next base: position 11,697,890 of record JAHXMQ010012341.1, on the reverse strand, counting down.
GTCACCCAGTTGTGGGGACAGACAACACACAGCTCTTCATAAATTCATATGGTATGAACCAGCACTTGCCTTTTCCCTCAGTTAAAGCCTTATTGCACAGTTTTGGCAACCCAAATGGTCACTCCAAGATTCTTTGGAGCCTTTGTGCACTCGGCAGGCAGAGGAGCGGCAGCAGCAGCCAGCTGGCCGGCAAGGCTGGACACCTGCCAGGGTGGCTTGCCTCCAGCTCTGCAGCCCGTGGAAGCTTTGTAGCAGGAAGTAGCTGACAGACCATCAGGGAGGATGCATTTTGTCCATTAGGTAACTGAAGCATAATTTGATGAAAGTTAACACAAACAAAAAAACCCAAAAGAGATAAATAAAAAGACAGGCCTTGCTAAAGTTCACAAGGAGACAATCACATGGAAACTTGTTCTATGATTTGAAGTGAGAACTGTAGCACTGTGAGATATATGACATGTTGGCGACATTGTCCCTACATTGCACACCAGTTTTGCTTTGTGCAGCCTGCCATTTCATTTCCAGAGCTAACATTCTTTGGAATTTTCCCACATTCTACACCGCATACAAGAATATTTTCAATATCCCAAAAACATTTCTACTTGTAATAGTAAATCAGTTAATTATGCAATGGGTTTTCTCTTTTCTTTCAGCTTTGAGAGATTTCTAATTTAGAGACTGGACTGTTACCAGCAGTAAAATAACAGTATGTTTTAACAGGTGTGTCTAGGAGTCTGTTGATTTGGTCCTAGAAAAACAAGGGATGCAAAGGAGACCTTTGCCTTTCATCAACTAACCCTTCAGAGATCTTAAGTTTGGAAAGGCTTGTTATGATCTTTTAACCGACCTCCACAGTATTGGAATAAATTTTCTTTTAGCAATTACTACATGAGGCTGCATCACTAAAGGTAAAAAAATCTACTCTTTGGAAATTCTTCCAGACTCAGTGTAGAAATGCCAAGTGATAAAGCATTCGCTGTAACTCTGAACACTCTGTTTAAGCAGTGAATCATTTCACTGTCAAACAGAAGCACCTGATTTCTAATCTTAAACTGTCAGATTTCAGTGTCCAACCACTCCATCCCACAGAGCACATTGTGCTTCTGTGCCCTACTTGCTGCTCAGTTTCAGCATTGGTTGTAAACTCCTCATGGCTCTTTATAATGTATCTGGCATAAAGAGATCAACTTGCTACTACTACTACCACCACCTACTAGCACATTAATCTTTCTAACCAGCACATCCCTTCAGAGCTCACATTCAGGTATTTATTCACAACAACCCTGAAATTCTCTTCATAGTAATTGTATTCAATTAAATTTTTCCTTCCAGTAACTGTGACTTTTATGTGTTTGCAGATACCACAGCTGTGAAAAAAACCTCTTACCACAAATCTATTACAGACTAACTTGTTAGATTGTCACTGAGCTCAAACAGCACCTTTCTGCTCAAGTGTTACAGAGACTGAGGCTCTCTCCACTCCTTTGCATATAGATCTGACTTATTGTTCAGTTCCATCTTGATCTAGACTCACATTTTGATGGACTTAAAAGTGAACATGAATATGTCTGACAAGATGTGAGATTAACTTCTCACATTTTCTTAAGCAGCAATGGAAAATTCTATAAAGGCCTCTCTCATTCTCATTTCTCACTGACCACGAATGTACATTATTATGTTCCTTAAAATACCATGAAGAAAGGTAGAGAGTTTATCCCAGTGCTGTAATGGCCAGACCTTGAGATTAGTTTTCCCTGTGCTTCATACTCTTGAGGGTATTTAACAGAGGGCTAGCAAAGGGTACACTGGAAGGAAGAAAAATCTTCAATCCATCTCTGTACCTATATCTATCTCTGCCAGAAGATTTAGTGGCTTATATTTAGGAAACACCACTCAGTTGGCCATTCAGAGAAAAAAGTGCATATGGAGTTAGAACATCACTGTGCCCACCAGAAACACTGGCTGTGAACAAAGAGAGGACTCCAGAGACTGTCATTGGTTTGAATTCTGCATCAGCTGCCCCCTGACTTGTGGTGGTATTCCTTCTCACAGCCAAGATAAGAGCAGCTGGAGTAGACTTTCCCGTGCTCAGTAAGCCCCAGAGTGCTACAAGTGTGGTTTTTTTCATTACAAATACCCTACTGCTAATATAGAAAAGAAGAAAAACCACATATAATTTTTAAAAAATCCAGGAAAAACTTTTCACACTTGCTGCAAAATTGAATGCACTGAAAATCCATGGGTATTACTATGGTTAATACTCCAGAGATAACTACGGTTTCCTTCCTTCTCTTGCTTTGCAGATTTCTCTGTTGTGCTTTATTCAAAAGAAGAGTTCAATAACAAATTATCCTTAATTTACTGCTACTAACAATGTAGGCAATTTTTGGTCCCAAGTCTGTTGCCTTAATACAGGCAAAACACTCAGTGAGGCAGACAGAATCCTTGCCTGAGTTAAGAAGGCAGGATTAGGCCCACCTTATTATACAGTTATTTATTACACAATGATAATTAACACGAGGCAGACAAGCTCATTTATTTGGCAACAGCAACGCTGGCTGAAACACACTGTTAAAAAGTGCTGAGTATAAATAATACGGAGAAATGCTTATGCAACAATAAGAAAATGTATGATTGTGTATTCTATCACACAGCTTAAAAACTGCAGGTTAAGCAAATTACCACTGGCACCGCGTATCCATAATTCTGCCGATCACCTAAATGAATGATCAGGTATGAGCCTTTCAATTCTAGCAGCGTTTCTTTCTTAATACCTCACTATTTAGCAGCCTAAAGGGAGCCAACACATCAGTAGTGCCTTCTATGCACTGTCGAGTCCCAGCTTGAGCACACCAAACTCTGAGGCCTTTTGAAATCTTTAAAGACAATCACACATGAGACAGTTTCTATATTGCAGGGCTGGGTAGCGCTACTGCAGCACAAAACAATATTTCAAGCTTTCTGATATACATGTGTCACCTCTATGTGACAAATAGCTTGTATTAATTAGGCACTAGACTTGGTGAGATTGCTGTTATTAACTGAGAGAAGATGGGTTGAATTTAATTGTGTGTGACATCAAAGCCAAGTGACTGATATTTCAAGCATCATTTAAAATGTTTGATATTGGAGTCATTGTATTCACATAAAGACTGTCTAAAAATATAAAGGAGAATGATGAGAGAGGAACGGAAACGCATTCATACAATCCATCTTATGAAGTGAATTTGATGTAATTTTGCTTGTATTTTTGACCCAGTGTTGACAATATTTATTTATTTAGTTATATAAAATTATTACTTTGAAGACAGTTTATTTTTCTCAGTACTAATTTTGGAGACAGCTGGGATGGTTTGTATTGGTTCCAGCATCAATGTTCTCAGAAATGTGGACATAAGGGAGGGGGAACATAAAAGATCAGCTTGCACTGAAATTTGCTTTATAGCCATTAATGAACACTATTTAGAAAATGTTTACTTAAGAAAAGCAGACTGCACATTATTTAGGCAAATGTCCATAAAAGCTTGAAAAAAAGAAAGGGGGAAAGGAAACTATGTTTAAAATTGCACATGAAAGAATATATTTAAGGACTAAGAGCTCGCTATTTTGCTATGCACTGTACAAATAGTAACTATCTCACACTCATCAGGATGTGAGGAATGCTGTTTTAGGGTCAAAAGTTTCTCTCATTTAAGATGCTGGCAAAAACCCCCTTCAATTTGACAGGGCAGAATCATACTTGTGATGTAGCATGATAATGTATATGGTGTTTTGCTAAAAAGTGGGTCAATAAACAATTGCCCCAGAGGACACTTGTCTATAATGCTTCTGCATTGTACCATTTCCTTTTAGTTCTTTCTTTAAAAATAAATAAAATAAACCACTTGCTTATTCCATGCTTGCCATGAAGCACACAAAACAATCCATCTGAAATCAGCTTAATTAAACCTCATTGCTTTGCAAGCAAACATGTATCCCCCAGGTCTTCCCAGGCAGGCAAATCTGAAATGCACGGCAGCCAAAAGTAAATATTAACAATTTCACAAACCAGAAAGACAATGTTCCAGTCAGAAAAACCTCCCCATTGCTATTGGTGCCCTAGACTCACACCCTATACAACAAGGAGAGACCATCAGGCTCACCAGAGGTGCCTTCCCCTTCCTGCAGCCCAAGGAGATCAAAATATAAAATCCAATATGTATAATATACATATAATATATGTAATGTGCATATATATATGTCTGTATTTTCATGTGTGCAAAAATGTGTATGTTATTTTATATCAGAATTAGTACTGCCATAGTCACACAACCAAGTAGATACAAGTGATACAACCTCATCCCAGTGGGATTCAGTTCTCAGAGGGACTTTATCGTCCCAAGAATGTACTCTAAAATGATCAGACAAAATGCTTAATCACGTGCTTAATTGTAAGAACGGATTTTGATGGGGAAACTGATGTCCATAAAGCCAAAAGACACATAAATACCTCAGCAGCTGTATAGGTAGAAAACCCAATAGATAGAGACTTCATGGATAAACTCCAGGTTTTGTGAGAGCAATTCTCCTCTGTTTCTTCACAGCAGTGGATCAAAATCTTTTTTTGGAATTATCCAAAATCTCTTGTCCTTAGTTATAATACAAAGGTGCACCTTTTCCTCACTTTGTACAGGATTGACATTAGCCTCAGGTTTTAACTAGCCTTCTGCTAAGAAAATATTTAAATTATTTCATTGAAAAGCAAGGTAAAAACTTAGTGTGTCTGGCAGGATTATTTGGCAGTTGCAATATCAGTTTTAGCATAATTGATAAAGTAATTTATATAACAAAGCAGGTTTTTTCTATCTCTGAATAGATCACAGAAGTAGCTCTAGATTCCCTGCAATTCATTTGTTATTAGGAGCTATTTAGGGAATAATTACAACAACCTCTCACTGCTCTGTCCCTCATCTGACAGGCAATCACTGAATTATTTTTTTTTAATCCATCGTGTTCCTACTTTTTGATAAAATTTGAAAAGCTCTCTGAACAGGTTGCAGTACCATACTTGCAAATTAGAAATTATTCCCCATACAAATATATTTTAAAGTGTTTAAAATACCCTGTTTTCATAACTGTTCCTCCCAGAAACCTCATCTGGCTAAAAGAATATTCAAGGGAAACAAATATTTAGAAGTGTGAATACAATCAAAGCAAAAAATGCAAACAGATATCTGAGGGGGTTGTGTTGTTCCTTCTACCCAGCTTGCATTGAAAGCTTTATATTTTGAAATTAAATAATTTAAAAAGAATGAGCTTTTCCTTTGATTTGCCGCAGAACGTGCTTTAAACTAAACTCATGCTTAAATTCTGTTGCCCCTGAAATCAGTTATTCTTCCTGACTAATGCTTTCTGGTGAGTTGGTTATGGGATAAAAATGTCAAAGGGAAAAAGTAACAATCATAAACCTGTGCTCAAATGCATACATGTATTTAAATGTAGCTCAGAGATATTATTTGGGTTTGTAATCAAGAATTTTCATAACACCCACAGAAAAGTAGGCATCAATCTATTTATAGCCTTCATTTGTCTTCAGAAAAATGGTGAAAACATTAAGGCAAGGTTTTAAAAGGGGGTGGGGCTACTTCTCCTCGAAGTATAAAATCTATTTAAAGTATCAAATATGCCTGTGACAAAAAAGTTTCTTTTATTTAACATAAGCCAAATTTGTTTGGTCTTTAAACCCAGCCAGTATGCTCTTGTCTGGGACATGACCTTTTCGGAACTGCTTTTTTGAGCATCATTGCAGTGACTGAAATACCAGTAAGTGTGTTTTGGATGGCTTCCAGTCAGCTCATCCACCTGTGTGTTGTGAAAGCCTGAGCCTGCTGCACTGCTGCTACACAACAATGCCCCGGGCATTCTTTTTCTCTCCTCACAAACACACGTGACTTTCAATTTTTGCAACCATTTGTAGTTCACTGGCAGATTTATTGACCAGGAAAGTTCATGCCTCCTCTGTGCTGCCCAAATAGGCTGTGTTTTGTTTTGTTTTTGGCTGGACTTCTACCTGACCTCCAATGCTGTAGGTAATCATTTTACACCAGCAATTAAATGCTGGACTAGTTATTTGTAGCTTGCAATTGTCCCCATTTAGAAGACTAACTGCCCAATTGCAAAGCTTCTAAATGGGTGCAATTGCAAGTTCAAACAGTTGGGCCCACGTGTAATTACGGTCACAAAATTGGGCTCACTTATGTCGGAGGTTGCTGCAGAAGACACAGGCCACCAACTAAAAGTAATGGTTCTCTGCCTGGTTGCTGCTATGTGCTGTTCATTACAGCAGGAGGAATGAAAGGAAAAGCCTCTTGGTGGGAATACAGAAAACAGAAATACATTAAGACAATTTGAGACTATAAAGTGATCAACGTGGCGCCTAGGACAAATGATCATAACTGTCTCATGCCTAATCACCCATTTCAGACACAGCTTTATGAACAAGTTTTGTTCTCTTTCATGGCTTTTCTCTTATTAAGGCAGAACAGTGTCAGTGGTCAGAGGACTCAATTCCAGATACCAGAGGCACAGGCTGTGGAATGCCACTGGCCATTTTAAACCATCTGCTGAACCTACAGCCTTTTTCCTTCTCTCCACTTGAAAGAAGTTGATCAAGAAAACACCAGCTGGAGGTTTTTTCTCCTCTCACATAGTCAGACAGTAGGTACTGTGCTACTGCTGTCAGGGAAATTGTGTCTAACTCATCCTAATCATAATTAGAAGAAATTCCCCACCTGTTTCTCCCCAGTTCAAAAGTATTTTCAATAGTTGAAGGGCATACCTCCACAGGTAAAGGCTCCTTTCTCCTGACAGCGTGATACCCTGCACATATATGGGGTTCTCCCCAAAGCATATTCCAGCCTTGACAATGGGAATGCAGCCCTACAGACCCAGGCACTCCCAAAAGCATCCTGTTCACCAGCCCTTCATTACCACTGCTTAACACCACGGCACAAGTGAGAAGCAGCTCTGCTGCATCCACACGAATTCCTTCATCACAGCCTCCTCCAACCGGTGTGCCTAATCAGCCGCCGAGCATGTCAAACCACTGCTGTTCAGCTCATCTGCTGATGACATGAGACACATCTGGGCAATGGAACAAAGAGAATATTCTAAAATGATTATGCTAAGATGAGAATTAATATTCATCCCCAAAAGGTGCAACTGCCAGCCCAGAACAGTAAATAAAATTGACTACGCTACAGTGCCAGTCTTGGGGACCAGGTTCTCCTAAATCCATTGAAAGTAAATTTCATTTACTGAGGATGAGGCCATTGAGACAGATACTCAGGTAAAACAAATGAATTTAAATATAATTGCATTTTTTTCAGTTTCATGTGCATTGCAGAGTGGATACATTTTGTGGAGATCCAACAAATGATATTTTAATGTACATACATAATTTATTGAGCAAGCAGTAGACTTGGCTGAATGAATGTCAGCCATTGAAGATCCAACATGGTGTATTTTCATGCTTATTACTTGGTACAATAGCAAAGAAGGAAGCATTTAACATATTTATGAACTTGAAACATCTCTCAAGTTCCACGGTGCAGGACTATCACAAATGTTATCACATTCTTCTTCTACGGTCACAATAAGAAGTAAGTTAAGCACTTAAATAGTTACAGACTGACACCTATATTACTCTTTTACAATTCTTGCAGTACTGTGAAATACAGCTAGAGAACATAATCTACCTTTATATCTTGCCCAGAATTCCCATTTATCTTACATAAAGTGAATGAGATTCAGTATGTAACTAATTGCTGCAGATTTTGCTTAAAATTATAACTACTGGATTGTGAAAAATCTAGTGGTTCCAGCTCCAAAAAAAAAGACAGTTTTAGTAATATGTCTATCATAAAGCAAAATTACCAGCTGTCTGTTTAAAAGTAGCCATTTTTTAGGTATCTTCACTCAAAACTTTACATTGCAGATGTGCCTGATGAGTGTAAGGTAATGGGAGTTCGGATTCCATGATCCTGTCCTTGGCCCTGCCATTCTGATGAGATATTTCACTGGATGCATTAATTAGCTTCAAGAGTTTCCCTTTACTGTAGTTGCTCCCCATAAGCAAGTCCTTGATTTTAGACAGCAGGAGCAGAATTCATTTCATATCAGCTTAATTGCCTCCAATTACCTACAGCCTACCTAGAATTACCTGGTGACCAGAATTAGCTGTGCTTATTTCTTTCCCCCAGCCCTAAATGCAGCTAAGAACGTAGTGTTTCAAGTTCAGAGGTAGAATCTCTGTGACTGCTCTGCAAAGTTAGACTTCAGAGATGAATCACATTCCTGCTTCCAGTGCTGAGAGGCCTTTGCCTCCCATTGATTTCAGGAGGAGCTGCATGTGCTTAATGTCCAAAGTGTAGTGGCCACATTTTGAGGCCAGCTCTGCACTTAGTGCCTCCCATCGCTCTCATTAGGCACCTGGAACCTGACCCGGATCACAGAGCAATCACCGCTGCTGCGCCTCGCCACGGCACCCCCTCCACCCTGCTGGGATAAAGCACCTATTTGGACCTCTTTGGCTCTGAAGATTCACTGGAGAGGGGAGCACAAGTGTTTCTGGAGAGTGAGGAAGAAGAAAATTAGTTTTTCAACAGGCTATCATTACGTAAGTAGGCTAATATAATTTTTTTTTTTTCTCTGACAACTGATTTGTGGAAGGTAGGGGTAGCACAGACTACAGCAGCTTAATATGTCCTAAGTTCCCACAGGTCTGCTCAAGGCAGAAGGGAAACACAGGAGAAGCAGTGGCAGAAGACACCTGGGGAAATGGTGTCCCCTTCCTCCTGTGGGCTCATGTGGAAAACCCTTAGAAAATTTTCAAACTGATTTGCTTTCTGTTTTCCTCATTGTTCAATGATAATAAAAAAAGAATGGCAAAGACAAAAAGCCTTTAAAGGATAAGGCTTGGAGATTTATTTCCATTTCCTGGGCTAGTGAAACCACCCACTAGCTTACATAGCCCTTAGGCATCCTCTTCCCTGAATTTATCCTCACAGGACACCATTGCTTACAGTGTTTCTATTCTATATAGGTTCTTATACTGCCCTCATCACCGTAGTAGCTGAGTGCCTTCAGGTGGTGCATTATGCAATGTGACTAACATCTGTGACAGCCAAAGCAGGAGGCAAAAACAGTTAAGGCCCCAGTAGCTTTCCCCCTACACAGCATTTTCACTTTCCAACACTAATAACTTTCTCTCTGTGAATACACAGCTAAATTGTTGTGGTCACATTTGTAGCAGATCAGCAACGTTTCATTCCCTCTGAAGCTGAATTTCTCACTTTAGTATGGCAGTGTGGGGATCGTTCTCCTTTACTTCATTCACTGAAATGCCAAAGGCTGGATATTATTCTTCAATTATATTTATTTTAAGAATATCAGCAACCACAGAAAGAAATAATAATAAGAAGAAGAAATAATAATAAGAAGAAGAAAGACAGAAATAAAGAAAATCAGTGACCACAAAAACATGGTAGGCATGGTAGCCTGGACTGGAGATGCAAGACACAGGCTTCAAAAAGCTCTGTGTAAGACACAGCATTTGGCACTACCTGCAGTGTGAGAGGAAATTTTTCAGCACCAGACTCAGCCTTACAAGCCTTGGGGTGGAGGTTAAAGGGGCACTGTGTTCCCCAGGAGTGACAACTGAATATCTCATTGCAGCAGAACTCGCATCTGGGAACAATATGCCTGCAAATCTTTTAAACTCATGCAATTGCTTTGCCAGAGCAATTGATATGTTGTGGGAGGAACATTGCAGGGCAGGTGGTTGCTGTGAGATGACCCCACACTCGGGACCAAGAGTGAGACGTGAGGTCAGAGGTCAAGTGTGACTTTGTTAGAAGCAGAAAATACAGTCACCTCTGCACTGCTGCCCACCCTGCAGCACACAGTGCTGCTGAATGCCACACAGGTTGCAGGACCCTGTTTACTGGCACAAAACAAAGCAATAACATTTGCTACTATTTTTCTGATTGCATGAAATGCAATGTGGAAATGCATTAAATTCTATATGCAAATGTAAAACAATATTCTTCTTTGCTGTCTTAGGCGCGCTAGTTCACTAGAACAATGAGAAGGGTAAAATAAAAACAAACAGAAAATTATATTTAAAAAATAATTACAAAATTAAAAATCTCTTGGATCATTCTAGGCAGGTATTGCCCCAGAGATTATTCACCTACCACTTCAAAGTTCTCCTTGACTTTAAGAAACCCTAAGGGAAAGTTAAGAATTTGGGGTGAGGGGAGAGAGCAGAAGATGGTTTTCTTGGATTTTGTGGGTTCCCTCCCAGGTGCCACACACCACACAGTTAGAAACTGCCCACATAATAATTGACCTGAAATAACAGATAATGTAGGGAACGCTGTAGAGAAAACTGAAAAGGTATATTACTGATTTAAAAATTCCTTTCCTTTCTAGTACATTTTTTTTGCTATCATTCCAGAGGATCCAAGAGTATTTCACAAATTTTATATACACATTCCAGGAAGGATTGCAAAAGCTGATTAAGAGCATATGCAGCAACAACACAATACCACCAATTAGGATGGGAAATGCAGAACACTAGACTTGATCTTGCCTCAAGCAGAATGTCCAATAGCAGTGAGCACTACACAGAAAGAGGGACAGAGCACAGATGTTCAGACCAGAAGACAAGCCAAGAAAGGCTTAAAAGATCACTGGCTACAAGACATTTCATAGAAAGCACGCTGCCTTATTGCTCTGTGAGCATTATCACACAAGACATTGCAGACTCTAATTTAAATAGTCAGAGGGATAGATCCTTAAGCTGGATGCCAGTTGGCTACAACAACAAATATGTATCGCTGTTATGACAACATTCACTGCGGTAAACTGCACTGGGAAGTGATTATCACAGAGACCCTGGCACCCCAGCACAAACTGCAACTCACAGAATCCATCAATATCCTTCTGGGGTGACAAAGCCAGAAGGGGAGGGTAGGAAACCGTCACAGCCTGGCCAAGGGGACATGAGGGCAAACAGTGCCTTCCTGTGGAGATTGCCCTGCCGTGGCTGTGCTCCAAGGGCACTGCTGCAGCACCTGACTGCGTCTGCAGGGCTCTGCATGTCACTGCTGGGATGCCACTGGGTACCAGCCTGCAAATACCAACTGCATTGCCTTGTAGGAGACACTGAAGATGTACATTCACGTGGAGGGCCAAAATAGTTGTATTGATGTAGGGAAGTATTTGCAAACTGTCAAATTTGTAATTTCTAAAAGGAAAAATTATTTATACTAAGCTTGCCTGATGCAGTTCTGCGGGACCCTGGATCTCAGCCTACGGGGAGGAATGAGGAGGGAAATTAATCTGGTTGCTATCACTTTTACTTCTAGTGTAACACAAAAAAAGAGGGTCAGATGTGCAGTCACACATGCAGTTTATTTCTTTAATTGCTATCTCCATTACAGAGATAAAGTAGGATAGAAAAATTCCTCCATTACACAGGATAAAGTAATTGAGCAAGATTGTACCTATGACATGAAAGAAGTCACTGACTATGTGACCCATACTTTAATGGTGTGATACAAAGGTCAGGATAATCATTGGAAAATCTCCCATGATTTTAATGGCTGATACAATAATGTAAATTCAATATAATCAAGTGGTTAGAGCAGTGGGCATGAACCTAGGAAGATTGGCCCACCTCCCTGCTACACATATGTTCAATCTCATGTTTAATTGCACAGTAATACTCATGATAACAAGATTTCTATTTGCTCAGTGAACACTGAAGTTGCTGCTCTCACACCAGTGTTTTAATGGGGCACTTTGTGGGCACTTCTCTCTACAGTGCAGTCCAGGAGGATGTAGAGTCTCTCATAAGCTTTTGTGTGTGCAGCTCCACAGTGAGCATTTAAGGAATGGTGCAGATGCAATGGTGCAGTGTACCTGCAGTGTACCTGCCAATCAACTGCTTGATGGTTTTGCTTGATGGTTGCTCCAGAAACTGAACTTCCTTTGGTGGCTCAAAGGCAGCACTCCAGCTTCACTCCAGCTACCCCATTCCTACCTCCACTATCAAAGCTGCTCCAGTGAATAAGCATGACACTCATCCCAGGAAAACTTTGTCCAAGTACATACTTTGGTCATGAGTGCTATCTGAGCTGGTTTCTATATCCATCTGTCGGTGTTAACAATGACATGTACTGTCCAACGCTGTTTGGACAAACAAGTGGGAGATGCAGCCATGTTTTGCAATTACACCCTTATTAGAAAAATATTTTTTAGTATTTAATTTCTTGTCTTTGCTTTGTGCCATGATATTCATCTTTGAGTGAAGATGTCCTGACACCAACTGGATTGTAAATGTGGGTGCAAATACAATTTTGTGTACCATATTGTGTCACTCTCCTGCTTTTAGTCTTTCTGTACATGAGTCACTGTGATGTACTGTGCAGAAGCTGTGATGCATGGCAGGTATCAAGGCTGGCATATCAGCCTACATGTGCCAGATGATGGTGTACTTCTCCCACCTATGCTTTTGTTCCAGGATTTCTGGGTTAAGGAAGCAGGCAGAATAAACACTGAGCAGTCAGTCAGAATGCATTCGAAGGCATGCAGGACAAGCCTTGGGATTTATTTTATGTGCTTCAGATGCCATTTTAAACTGGCTTCTTTCCCTACTCAGTGTCTCTGTAACATGTAGATAATTCTCCCCTCCAGACCCTTACACCTTTTTGGTTAGCTCAGAGAGCAGTGTTGATCTTTCCCACCTGGACTGCAGCTATCACGCAGTGCCTGTCATTCTCATACAGATCAAAAAGGATTTTGCAGGCTGCTGCCCTTGATCTGTGCCTTATATGTCAGTGTTAAATGCTTCAGCTGAGAGACGCCTGCTTAAAATACATCCTCACCATCAAACCAAAAGGTCCTGAGGCATGTGGAGCACTGCTTAGTAATGCCTCTGAGAGGAAGTCCTGGCCACCATGGCATCAGCTAGGCTTCCTGCAGCACCTGGCATTTTTGATGGAGATCATCCATCCAAGTAGTGACCTAATGCAACCCTGTATAACTTTTGAGCCCATGAGATAGCAGTGGATGTGCACATGTTAGGGTTTCCTTTTCGAAGGCAATTCGATGTGGTTAACAAATTCTGCACTCCAGGTACTCTTCATCCTACAGCTGCCACTGCTAGCACTTTTATAAAGCTGTCTTAATTACCAGTGACCCTGTGCTCTTCAAATGCATCAGCAGAACAAGGGATGATTCAGGATGACAGGGTCACAAGCAATGGGAAAGAGTGTCTGATCCATGCCCCACTTACATACATCTCTAGCTCATAGACTATCTGCCCTAGATTAAAAAAAAGTCTTCATGCCAAGAACTCTGTTTCAGTATCATTTAAAAGGACTTGGGTTCCAGCCCTCTTTTATTAAAGTGTTGGTAGGATCAAATCTGTATAAGATACAAGCAGTAGGACAGAACCTGTTAAATATATGATTTGTGGATGTGAGAGCTAGTAAATTTGAGTCTTCTGGAGAATAAGGATTTTCATCCTCATCCTAAAGTTAACTATTGCCTCTAAATTAACTTTTAACATATGATACAAATTGTAAAAACATTTCTGATTTTATGTCAAAAGATGATACAGAAGCTGAAAAGAATTGAGAGTTGACATGATAAGAACCCGATGCCCAAATTTGCTGTTGCTAGAAGTCATGCTGAGGAAGTCAACAAGCTCTAGAAAATTCTTCCCATCACTGAGGATTTTTCCACAATGACAATGCTTTTGGGGGAGTCAAGGGTATAGCTGCCTATGAGAATGTTTGTCTCTCCTCATCCCCTCCAGCACCAGCACTACCCTGATCAGCAAACACAAGGAGGAGTTATTACATGCCACTTTCATTGCAGTGAAATAATTTAAATTATTTAAATCATTTAGAAATGAGAAATTACAAAGTAGCCTCAAGTGCATGCTTAGGTGCTTTGATGAATAAAACCTCTCATACAACATGTAAAACAATCAAAATACTCCACTCCAAAACCAAGATGTTTATAAAAAGACATCTATCATGTTGCTCCAAGAGCTAATCTCACATCCTCCTCTGTCCTTACAACTGTGTCCTAATATTATGTTATGGTTAAAATATTCTTTTTAAATAAATTATGGGAAAATAATCCAGTCTTGAATGTTCTATTATTTGTAAATCTAAATGCTTATATCTTTTGCTTAAAAACACAAACAATCCTCAGCATGCCTCTCTTTAGTGTGGCATAATATTAAGTCAAAAAGAGACATAGCTCTCCTCCTCTAACTGAAGGAAATTCATACTGGAAGATCTTACTGGTGTGACTGCTGTGATCACAGTAATGTGATTCTGCAGCCAATCACACAAAGATCGTCAACATGGAAACACCAGAGACTTCAGTCCTGCCAAAGCTTTAGGAAATATCTGTTCAGCTACACTGCCATAAGCACTTATATAAATCAGTTGAAATAAACACATCCAGAAAAACTTGGAGAATTTTTGAGAAATTCTGTTCTTTGTCAAGATTTTATTTTCCCCCAGTTTCTCTGGATTGATCAAACTAAGGGAAAGGAAGAATTAAAAACTAGCTGTAAAACCACCAAAACATAAAAACAGAGGGGAACACCAGGTATGTGCAATACCTTATGTAATTGGTTCATTTTCGTAACTCTTGCTCAGAAGGGCCTACATTTCAAATTCAGTTTGTTCCATTAGTTTCTTATACTTCAATTGCTGTCTATATTTAAAGTTACTTAGCATTCTCTCCAAGTACTGAGGGTTTCTGATGCCATCATCAAGTACAATAACGACATCAGAACTATTTGTTGTGATAAGAACATGGTCCTCTCCAAGGCTTTCTGCCAATCTCTCATTTCTTCACCCAGTGTGACAATCCAATGGTTTTTACTTGTATCCCTTACTTGTAACTGGGTGTTATTTTGCCCATGATAACTATGTCTCTCCTCTCTATTTTCCCATACTGCTCCTAGGTCAGCCAAACCTGTGTATTAAAAATGCAGATAGATAAAACATAAGTGCTCATAAAGGAAAAAACCTGTTTTGTTAATAGACCAATGTGTTCTCTTGTATGTAATTAATCCTCCAAGCAATGGAAAGATAGGCATGATAAAGCACTAGAGAATTGTTTCTGATGGTAATATTAAACTAGTAACTCTATTATGTACTAATTGAAAATAGAAGTAGTGCATGGCCAACACATTCTTTTCTCTTGAGAAAGTCTGAATACATACCAATAGAAGAGACATGGTGGCCAGAGTCTGAGACATCAAAGGATGTTCCTCAGAGCCCAGCCACCTTTGCCACATTCCCAAAGCACCCACGAACAAGACAAGGAAAACACAACAGAAACAGGCAAACTTTGTGTGTGTTCACCTAGAGAACATCAAATCCTATCTGTCTCCTGCAACATTATCAAAACAATGAAAATAGAGGGGCATCCAGAATGATGACTGCTAGAAAAGCCCTGAAATGTGCTAATCTGACTCATCTACCTGCCTGTTGTTCACTTAAATCTACTTTGAAAAATACCACGAGCATGGGGGCTTTATAAACTTTCATTCTGTCCTAGAAACAGGCCCAGAAACTTTTCCAAAGCAGTCAAATTTTCTGCAAGGTGAATCACCCATGGGGGAGGTTCCACCGCTTTCACCCACCTCCAGGGGAGGCGCAGGAATGCGGGAGCGGCGCGCAGGCTGCGCGCCCGGCAGAGCGCAGGGAGGACAGGGGGGCATCGCTCTGCTCCGCTTTCCTCCGGCACCCCTGAGCCACCCGGGGCTTCTCGCAGCGCCGGGAGCCGCCCCCTGCCCAGCCAAACCCTTCTCCATGGGGAGCTGCAGCCGCAGCCCCCGCGCATCCCGGCCGGGCCCCGCTCCGCTCCCGCATGCGGCGCCTCCTGCGCGCTGCCAGCGCCACCGCCGGGCCCGCACAGCGAGGCAACGGGGATTTGTTCTCTCTGTCCTGTGCTTAATAACCTCAAACTTTCTGGCCATCCCCCGACCGCATCTTCCCCGCAAAGGCAGGCACACGGAGCAGAGGGATCCATCCCCAGGGAAGGAGATGCGTCACTGTGGAATGAACGCTCAGCATTAGCGCCTTGGTCAAAAACGCCGTTTGGGTCCTTTTGCTTCATTCCCCCCTCCCCTCCAAAATCTGGTTTGATTTTGCTCTCCCCTCGTCTAGCTTCTCACCCATTAAAAAAATAGAAAAGCATTACTTTTCCAGCTCTGCATTCTCCAGGCAGATTTGGCTCGCTCCAAAGCCTCCGTGATTAAACACGCAGTAAATAGTAGTCAGACCAAAATTCTCCAAGCCTGTGACTTTTTTTGGTGCCAATAAATCCCAGTGCACCTTCTCTTCAGCTGCCCTCAATTTCCTTGGCTCTCTTAAGGCTGTCATGTACATCTGGACCTGGCTCCCACTTCCACTGCAATATTTTCATTCTCTTTCAGATTCCTCTCTGAAAAGCTGCAGACCATTAAATCTACATGTTTTCTGAAATCTTTAGAGCAATTTAAGGATTTGATAACTTTTTTTTTCCCCTTTGGAAATCCACATCCTGAAAAAATCACCTTTAAAATGTCAAAAATATTGAATTTTAATTTCTTGTCAAAAGGAAAAGCTAAAAAAAAAAGGAATGTTGTAATATAGTTTTAACCTGGGGAGGTAATCCTTTTTCTTGAGACATATAAGCCAATGTGACCCTAAAACAGTGAGTGCTGCCATTACTATTCTGCAACACAGAAGTGTAAAAACCTTATCTGATGATATGGAAACAGCAAATCTCCAGCCTGTGTAATGTAATTTGGGGTTTTTTGGTATCTTTTTGTTTGAGCAGAAGATCTCTGCCACAATGTGTCCAGTACATCTGTGTTTTCTCTCATTTGAGCCAGAAGCACCATGGGGCAGACACAGTCTTTCTTGACATATTTTTCTAAGCAAGCAAGTATTTGATTTTTTTTTTTTTCCTGTGGTTCAGAATACAAAGAAGAGTGACATGGCAGAATCTGGTGATTTATCACAGAGGAATTTAGAGGTAGCAAGTAATAAAATTTTATTAAATGGAGACAACCAGGGGAGCATACGTGTGCAGTTAGAAGTCACTCTTTTTTCCTGCTCACCAGATCATCACTCTACACAGCCGCTGGGAGAATGAAAGCTTTTGAAATAAACAAAGTGCTGCTGTCAAAAGCAGAATAGTCTAAAGTGCAGAAATTAGAAGAGTAAATGGATCTGGAATTACCATGGGGATAGGAAGGAGACAAAATGCATGTCTAGCAGCATTTGGGGTCCAGCCAGACGTGCAGTTAGCAGCAGCTTTGCCAGGGACAGGGATTGCTGTCCACTGTTCTTTGCTGCCCCTACCGATCTGCTGGCAGAGCGGGTTACCCGAGCTTACTCCACTTCCAAGGAGGCCAGGTTAGTTCAGATAAACGGTAAAACTTGCTAATCTAGTGCATTTTGAGAAAATAGGTTAGAGAAGAAGCTTCTATGAGCAGCACTAGTAGCAGAGCTGAAGGGATTTGGGATTCCTGATAACCACCCAGAGACAGGCTGCGGTCACTAATGCCTTCCACCAGCACAGCCGAAGCTGGAAGGACACATCTGTTCACCTCCTGAAGAGGACTAGATTTCTGGTCTGCTAATCTCATTTTCCACTACATATTCAGTCAAAATAGCCCCTCAATGGCTGGAGATTCCTCTGTTCCTTCAGCAGTATTAATTTGGCAAAAGTAATTAAATGAAGAGCAAAGTGAATGTTAGTGTTTGGAGCCTGATCCAAACAGGGTGTATAAACAGCATAAAAGCACATAGCCCTGCTATATCTCATCCTTTGCTGCTCTTAATACTCTGAGTTCTTAAATCAGGCAGCTCCATGCAGCTTTAATTTAGTGAAGGGCCAAGCAGCTATGAATTAAGGAGCCATAGGGCTGAGCTTCCAGCAATCTGTTCTCTCCCAAATGTCCAATTAGAAGAGATAACACATTCAGAGATAAATTCCTGGCAAGAGCTGAGGATGGGATTTTGCTTGTATCAACAATGTGGTCAACACTTTGAGAATGATATATGAAAATAATGTAAGACAAAGATCTGAAATGTTTTAACAAGAGATCAGTTATGGGCCTCTCAGAGGTGGTAAAGGTAAATTATTAAAGAATTTATAATTACATTCATGCCTAATTATTAATAAACAAGGATAGCTAACAGATGCTGCAGCAGATTTACATTTCCTAAGGAAACAAGAAGAATTATGTAAGAAAATCAGGATCAGCAAAACCATTAGGTCAGGAAGCCAAAATGCCTGTACATGACAAGAAGCTTCTGTCAAAACTATTCAGGAGGAAGCAGTAAAAAAAAAAAAAAAAAAAAAAGAGAGATTCCTTTTCCAACCTTGGAGGCACTAATAGATTGAGGAAAGCTGACACAACACCTATGGTGAGACTCTTTCAACAAATTGTAAATGGGGATCAGATCCAAACTAGAATGTTTAATTCTTACTGATGCCATTCAAGTGACTTCACCACATGTTGAACACGAAAACAAATTAACATCTATTTTCTTAAACATATGAATGAATACTCCAGATTACTATGGTGAAAACTTCAGCAGAGAAATATAAAATGTATTGCTTAGAAAAATTAATGCCAAGGCACAGAAGAGAAATCATGGTGAGTAAACAGGAGAGAAAGTTTGGAAGTAGCAGTGGGTCAGCAGGAGAAATTCTACCCCAGTTGACTTAAGATCTGTGGAGATACCAATACAATGCTCAGCACTGGACTGTATGATTTGCAAATAGTGTGACAGAAACTACTGAAGAGAGAAAGAATTTGTTTTGATTGTTAAGAAAATAGATATTTGAAAATGGAGGAAATAATAATGAAAATCTGTTTTGAAAGATTATTTCTTGTTTATTCATGACCTGGATAAAAACCCCAAAGAAATTACTGAAGTTTTCACAGAAACAGCTAATGAGTTTGACAGATAAAGATGTAAAATGATAAAATAAACTTGTATGAAATGGAACATAAAACCTAGCAATTAATTGCTGGGAAACAGAGCATTTTGGCAACATTAAATATAAACACTTATTTAATATGAAACTATCAAACGTAAAAAAAAAAATAAATTAAATACAATTTGAACTTTAAGTTCAGAGTTTTTTTCCAATGAAGAAAAACATAAAATACTCAAATACTCTTAAGCAGAGCCAGGGTAGCCTGACAAAAATGGCACATTAGTGTTAATGTGCAGTGCTCAGGAAGACAAGCCCAGCAGCTGTACCTGCCCTTGCTTAAACAAATGTATTACAAGGCCACATTTACATGGAGACAATTTGGCATTGGAATTTCATCAATAAGATCACTGAAGCCACTTTTTTATTCCTTGGCACAGACTGGCCAAGGCAGAAACAATGAAAGGCACTGGGTATTGCTGGGTTTTAATCATGGTTCTACCACACTCAGATGGTATCAGGTCCTTCATATTCTCTGAGTACAGTGTAGTGACTTTTCACAAGACCACATTTAAATCTTGTCCCAGAAGTCTTTG
This sequence comes from Ammodramus savannarum pratensis, assembly GCA_020466415.1. Lineage (NCBI taxonomy): Eukaryota > Metazoa > Chordata > Aves > Passeriformes > Passerellidae > Ammodramus > Ammodramus savannarum. Next base: position 11,678,277 of record JAHXMQ010012341.1, on the reverse strand, counting down.
AAGATAATTCCTATTAAGTTTTCATCTGATTTAAATACCTCCATTGACCAGATACCATTTGCTACTCAAAGGTTCAAAAAATTTCCTACTGAGGTATTTTCTCCTTTTAAGTAAGGAAGAAATCACAGTAGGCTTACAGTCAGTGAAAAACAGTACTTTCATTCCTTATGTATTAAATACTTCTAGAAAAGATTTTCCTCTCAGTATAGAAACAAGTCTGTACATTTAAAATCGATGAAAACTGTTCATCTCAATAGGAACAGTTTGATTTAGGGCACAGAATACTTTCCATCCCCTAGAATCCATTCAGACCACTTCTTCTGCCATTGCGTGCCAATCACGTATGTCCAACCACAAGATAAAAATCATCCAGTCTCCCATTTGCAAATCTGGAGTCCCACTTCTTCATTTACACCCAAAAATATCCTGCCTGCTGTTTCCTCCCTATCCTTTTGGCAATCGCCATGATTACATGCATGGAAAAACATTATTAGGGAAGTCTAACGGATTTTAATTGTTTGCATTGCAAATGTTTCTCCCTGGTGGAAAAAAAGCTCTAATCATATTGTCTCATTGCTCATTCTTTACTCTTCTTCCTGTTGTCTCTATTGCTCTCTCTCCTTCTGTTCATTCTTCTCTCCAACCTGCTTCCCCAAATACACTGCCATGACATTCTCTTCACTCTTCCTTGCCCTGCAGGGAAGCTCATTTCTCCCCACTTTCTATCTCTTGGTGATGTCACTTCTTCTCTAACAGAATCTGAGGCAGAATCCATCTCCTCCTCCTTGCTCCCCACCAGCCATATGCAGAGGCAGTAGCAGAAATTGGGGACAGCAAATGAGCCCTGCAGTGATCAGGTCTCTGCACATGGTAGGCAAGCACTCTGGGGAAAGAACACAGGCTGAAAGCCATTTTGTGTTGATAGATCCTTTTTCTAGCAATAAAGCAGAAACTGCCTAGATTGAAATACTGCTTGGTGCATCAACAGCCTGGCCTGTGCCACGAGGCTTTACAGAAAACTGAGATCTCACAACTGTTTGGGTGCTCCACAAACACAGTGAAACCAGTTCTCTCTTCAGACACCCCACAGTCCAAACAGATCAAACATGCAAAGAGAGGGACAAGAGGAATATTGAGAGGTCAAAAGATTTGCCAGAGGAAACAAAGTAGATCTTGTCTGTGAATACTTCTTGATGGCTTGTATATTTATTTTCATTATTTATCCTATGGCCCAGTAGTAATGGGGGAAAAAATCCTTTTTAAGTGCTTTCAGACCATTATCTGTAACATCTTTGTATCCAAATACACAAAATATGTTTTGCATATTTAATTGGTTAATATTGATAATCTCATAGTAAACTAGAAAAATCCATTCTATTTTGACACTGGCAGATACCACACTCTTTCTCTAAATCTCTCCATTTGTCTGAATGCTAACAAACTTGCAGCAAAAGGCAAAAGTCGTGAGTTTTGATAGGTTTTGCTTTGAGGGAAATCACCTAAACAAGTTTTGTGGTTTTGATGTGGATTCTCACTTTTGGCACACTGTTAGGAGTGCTCTCTCCCTGCATGTTTGATCCAGGTGTGGGTTAGTATAGAGGGAAAAAAAAGGTCAATTTTCTTTCCCAGAAAGTCTCCCAGGTAATGCAAAGGTCAGAGATAATGGTTTAACAGCTCTCAGGAGCAGAGAATATCTACATATAGTGTGTGATTTAAGAATATTTAATGATTTCAAATATATAGGGAAAAAAAATGCCTTTAGAAGGTCTTAAGGATTTTAATTAAAAAAATAAAACAGATATTTAGAAACATCTGGTAACAGCAAAGAAACCTGTTTGATAACTAGTTCCCAATGCAGTTGTAAATCAGAGATGTCAGCAACTATGAAAATGTCTTTTTTTCCACTATACTTTTAGAGTCTAAAAAACTGCTATAGGCTTGTTTAGGATTGTGGCCTGGTGTGCCATTTTAAACAATAGGCAGTGCCAGTAAATAATGATGTAATTTAGCTTAAAGATGGGCTCACTTTGTTTTCAGAGTATGAGCTGGAAATCCTGAACCAAATTGATTGGTCTCTGCTCAGCTGTAAAGTTTTGAGAGATATTAACAGTTCTATTGTTCTAAAAGCAGAGGATGTTTTGAGGGAAAACATAACTCAAAAAGAAGTTATCTGTCAAGAACTGAGGGCTTTCCACACATTTCTTTTGTTATGACAAAAAGCTTATGATACTTGAACTGCAAATACGTTCAAGCAGCTGAAGAAATTTAACCTGTAATTTGGTCATTTCTAGGGGGCAAGATGTAACACCAGCACTTTCCTTCCAAAAACCACAAATTCATTCCCTAGGCACAGAGAAACACACTGAAATCAGCTGCTATGTTATCATAACCCTGAGACAGATTTCCAAGGGAATTTGCAGGTACTTGGGTACTTAGAGAAATTCACCAAGAGGCCAAAAGGCTGAAACTCCCCAAGAGGCCACAGGCTGAAAATAGGAGCTGTGTCTTGTGTGCTTGGACACTTTTACAAACCCCACCAATCATCTTTCTGTAGTTCTGAATATCCAAGTGTCTCCAGCCATCCACCCTTACCCAACTAAATCCCACTTTTGTAACTACGTGGAGTGCCTGATGTTGGTGTCTGACCACAGCCATTCCAGTTACTCAGCTTCCCTTGCCTTCTGCATTTCAGATAAAACACACCAACTCCACCAAAGCCCATTCTGCCACCACCCTTTGACAGAATTTTGTGCAGAATCCATGTCTTATCCATTATCATTTGAGACACATTTATTAACATAAGCATAAATTTCTTGAGACGTGGAAACAAATATAACCAATATTGACTAGATTATTGTGCTTAATTAAATTAATCTTTGTTAATAAAATAGAGGGAAAGTATGCATGGCTAATACTGCAATTTTTAAGTTTTAAGAAGAAAGGATTATTTTCCTCTGACTAGCTGTAAGATACCAGGGAAAATTTATCTTGTGTATTATCTAATAGGCCTTCCAGAACTAAAGACCACAGGAGGTAAGGCTAACAAAATTAATATGCAAAGAAGTTCAGCACTAGGGACCCATAATTTTCTTGCAAATGGTTTCACTTTAAGGATGAAACAACACAAGACAATACCAATTTCTTTCTTTTTTTTGCAAATAGATGATGCTTTAAAAAAATTAACACATGACAGCAGGTGGGAAGAAACTAGAGAAGTGGATATTCAAAGTGGAGAGTGACTACAAATTTGATTTGCTTAACATTTTACTAACTGATTTGAATTCACTGATATGTTAACACAATGTCAGGAGGTATATTTAATTAAAACAACGTTGGTTGTCATTCAGACATAAAGTAAACATTTTGTATACCTAGTGAGTTATTAAAGAGAATGAAAAATAATCTGACCTTCAGAAAGAAGAATCATAAATAAGGACTGTGGAGATTCTACTTGGCCCCATTTGAAGATTATGTTCAGGTTTTGTTTGTATTAAATAATAACTGTTATAGTAATCATTACCAAATTCATTATTAATTAGA